>CM061547.1:103361430-104564764 GCA_030864215.1 Capsicum pubescens
TTATTGGCCAGTTCGTTTGGATTTTAGAGCTAATTCCCTATATTGAAGTCTACGTTGGTTCCAAATAGCTAGCAGGCAAAAACATTAGTAATACAATTTTGTATGCAAATTACAAATGCGCCAGGAGCTCCAAACTATTGATTTTAGGAAATGTAGACCTTTGATTCGGGTCCTGGGGAACCCGAGCTCATTTTGTCCTATTGGTCGGAAAATTAGAAAATTGAATATTTAGGTGTGGTTCCCATATTTGGTTGGAACATCCTCGGATAGGAAATCTGACTTCACCAATACGTCTAGAACGTTGAATTTAGTGTGGTTACATTGTTCATTTACGTATATTGGAGTTCGAATGAATCCCAAGGTATTGGAAGAAAGTCGAGAATTTTTCAAAGTTTCAGCTGTCAACTGTGCTGACAACACGTACTGTGATCACACAAGGGAGTATGACGATCTCAATACCTACTTCTGCACTCAAGTGGTGTGATAGTCATACATGAATACTTGGAACGGGTATAAAATTACCCCTTAGGCTGCATTTTGTCCATTTTTCTCTCATCCTTGAGAGCCAAGAACCCTAAATGAGTGTGATAACTAAAAATTAAACCTTGGGGGTGACTTGTAAGTTTGATTAACATCTACTATTGCAAATATCTTTGGATTTAAGGTAAGATTTTCATCCCTTTCTTGATGAATTTCTTGGTTCTTGACCCAAAACCTCAAATAGCTTGAGGGCTTGATTTTAGCCCTAAATTAGCTTGGTTTTCCACCATTTTTGAGGTTTATGATTCCTTGATCATTTATGAACGTTGTTTTGACCTCGGAAACATGAAATTCCTAAGTTTAACCCATTTGGGGTTTTGGTGTCGTTTTTGGACCCGAAGCACAATGGTTTAATATGGGTATCGTTATTCTCGTATTGATGAGTAGATTATGCTTTCAATAGTGTGTTGACATTTTGTGATTGTGAAGTGAAGACGAGTGCTTGGTGAACAATTTAAGGATTTACGATTCGGCTTTGAGGTAGGCTTTCGTCTACTTTTCTTTGTAAGATGATGCATTTTATATATAGCATGTGAATGTGAATGTTAATACTGATTATGGGTAGAATAACCTAGTCTTTATTATTAAAGTTTGGGGATTAGAGGAGGATTGTTTACCCATAAGGTGAAATACTTATTGCACTTTTAGAATCCTAGTCTTCTTCCTAGATTGAACTAATTTGTAGAATGGTCATGATATGATGCTAGGTTTGGGATGTGGTTTAACCATTTGAAGCATGCTTAGAATGATTAACCTTATTTGGACCTGTCTAGTGATCTTGAAACTATAATTTAGGTGGATTTGACTTAAATGCCTTTGTTTCAAGACAAAATTCCTGTGTTAGGACTGGTTATGGGTCACTTGACATCTAAAAGTTGAACCAGATACTTTAGCCTAGTTTGGGGTATAATTTTCCTAAATATGGGAATGAAGGATTAAAAGTGGGTTCTTCAAGACCACCTTAGTCTAATACTTGTGTTAAATCTTGTGGACTTAGCTGCGGAGATTAGGCATAGTGGAGACTATTAAACCTTTATAATAAGTTTGCTTTGTGGCTTGGTAAATTGTGATGGCTTTCCCCGAATTATTATTAATGACTTGTAGCTATGCCATGACATTCCGGACTTGACTTATTATGTGGTCCATTGACATGCTTGATAATATAAGCATGGACATAGTCATTATATGTAGTCTATAGAGACGATATTCCTCATAGACATGTTGTTTGGCATATAGAGATGATATTTCCTTATAGTTATGATATACATGACCTATAGATATGAGATGCCATATAGATGTGATACCTCATCGTTATGAATTAGGCTTTATTAATATTATGCCTCCTAGATGTGAGATGCCTCCTATATGTGAGATGATTATAGATATGCTTTATGGATTATAGAGGTGCTATGCCTCGTGAATACGCTATGACTTATAGATATAAGTTGATTTATAGACATGTTTATTGATATGGGTTTTGGATATATATGTGGGTCGAAGGTCGTGATTATGATGTTTTAATTAATTTGGACATATTATTGGGCCCAAGGTCGTGTTATGATATGAGTTGACCATCCGAGAAGTGTTTATCCTTGTAAATGATGAGATTGTAATTTATTGATATATTAATGCTTGTGGTTTCATTGTTTGAATACTATTGATGGCATGTATAGATTTGATACATACCTGATTGTTGCATCGATGATTACTATGATTTTGATTAGATTATTGTATTATTACAATTGTCACTAATAAAGGGTTAAAGCCCACTTTCCATCCTAAACACGGATTTTTCATAACAATAAATGCTTGTCTTAATTAATAACTTACATATAAAAGAGATTAATAATGATGATTAAGAGATGTGACCGAGAAATCTTTTGGTATATGATTTGATACTACTAATTACTATGGTCATGAGAGATTCTGACATTTTCTACACTTTTATAATGATTTAGTCTCGAAGTTCACTCTAAGCAATAGACGTACGTTTTTATACCCTTTTAGCCATGACTTGAGTCTATGGACCTATCATATCCAAATATATATCTCTCCTGTATGGGATGGAGGAAGATGTTGGATTGACGATATAACTTCTAGGTAAAACCCAATGATAAATTTTAGTATTGATGTTATATACATATCTATATATGTATATATATATATATATATATATATATATATATTTGTTGTCGATGATTATTATGATATGCTTATTTATCCCCACAAGGCCGGAGGATATTGTGGTGATGACATTGATACCCGACAAGGCTAGAGGACATTTTGATGATATATTGATACCTGGAAAGGCAGGAGGTTAGTGTGATGATGATATTGATATCCGGCAAGGATGGAGGATGATTATGATGATACACCCTATTTTGTGGGAAGAATAACTTTTAGAATCGCCACTTAATTTATTTATGAAAATTAAGAAAACCTTTATAAATAACTCGAATGATTTCAAAATAGAAAAAATCACTTAAGTTTAGAAATTCAAGGTATGTGGTTCTGATTAACATTTTAGGAAGGTTTTTATGGCACCAAAAATGTCCGCTAATTTGTGGTTATCCAAATTGTTTGAAAATTATTCTTTTGACTAAACTCCTAAAAGAAAAAAATTAATTGTTGAAAAGAAATTGATTAAGGAATTTTTTTATGAAAAATCATTTTAACGACTTTGTAGGGAATCTTACAAGTTCGAAGCAGATTAAAATCAAATAGCAAATAAGCATAAAAAGGAAGGGGGAAGAAGCGAGTCATTTAGGCTCTTAAGCCCAAATCTGTCATCCCTGTCCTAATCTAATTGGGCTTTCGGCCCATCTTCACCTGTCCTAATCATCTTTTTGGACCTTTTGGCCCATAATCAACTTCAACTATATTAATTTACAACTTCGGCTTCAAGGCCCAAATGGATGAATAAGTAAATAACTGAATGAAATAAATAAAAACAACAATGCAAATTTAGCAATCTTTCATCAATGGGTTTCAACCTATCCTCTTCTTTTGTCTTCTTATATCCGTATGTCATATAATCAACTTAGGATTCAATTTTGAGGACGACTCAAGGCTATGATGGGCCTTAATGGCCCATGAAGCAAATGCAAGAAGAAATTGAGTCCATTTTGGATTCAAACCTGCCGATACATGTAAAGAAAATGATAAGGATTAAAACCTAATAATAAATAAAAAAAATAAAAATAAAAGGGAACCTAATGCTACCATTTTGAACAAAGACAAATCATATAAAGTGCATCATTAAAACATAATGTCTCAAAGAATACATAAGGAATTAAAGTTTAGTTAGTTGTTTCACTCTCCTTGACAAATTTAAAGTTCAAAGCTCCTTGGAAGGGGTCCTTAACATCACATAAAAAGATACTTGGGGGGGAGGGGCAGACTTATCATGCCCTCCAATATCCAATATTCAAATAGATGTATTCAAACAACTCAAACCAACTTAATTGAAACAAAAATAACAATTCAAACAAAAAGAAACAAATGGTAATTAAACTCATCCAACATGTCTAAGAAGAAGAAGAGTAGTGAAAAGACTACTCAAATATTCCTATACACTTACTAAGAACATAACAACTAGTTTCCAGAGTATAGTTTTACAAAATTCTCAGAATTTTAGGCATTGTCAAATCATGACCAAAATGATCCGCAAACTATCTCTAAAATCACATATTTCAAAAGAAAATCTACATATTTCAAACCAGATTATGAGTTTAAAATCACAACGAGCATGGTGATAGGGATTCAAATATGCATTGATAAGCATCCATTATCAATTAAAATGCTGAACTAAAGAGACAAATAAAATTTAATCCTATCAAATAGTGTTTAAAGAAAATGGTAATAAGAGCCTTAAAGAGTGAGAATCCAAACCACATCGAAGTCAAAACAATATTTGAAAAATCAAAAGCAGAAAAGAAAATAGAGGATCAAAATTATATAACATTATGCGAAGGAAAATATCTAATAACAAGTTTTTTTAATATGTCAAGAATAGAAATGAAAACTAGTCTAAAATAATTGAATTATCTTGTTTAAAACCGAGCCATACTTCAAAGAATCTATTATCAATGGAACAACTAGACATTCATAAGAGGTTATGCATACCCATCTAATTTGTTTTAACGGTAATAAGAAAATTTATGATTCTGAAAACAGGGATAAGACAAAACAAATAAAAACCACGACCAGTTTTAGAATCCTAAACAATTATACAACTCAAGACAATAGAATATATGTTTTAGATGAAACATTAAAGTCACGGTCCTTCACTTCATAGTAAACAGATTATGAATTCAATACTTGAATGAAAGAAATCGATAGAGGTCTTCCTAAAATGCTGCAAAGAACACATGGCAAAACTCAATCGTGCAATCAAATTCCATTCCCAATAACAAACCCTCATCAAAATTGACTAAAATATGGAAAGCAAATCAGAACGAGAACCCATAAATTAACCAAACAACTAAGACAGGAATGAGTTTTGGAAGCATTACCTATCAAGAAAGAAAAGAAAACCTATTTCACGACCTCTACATCAGCTAATCCCAGCATACAAGGCAATAATCAAAGCCACTACTGCTACAAACATTACAATACAAAAGTAAAATAAAGAATTGAGTATTGACCGGTTTTTGGGGAGCAAAATGGGACTCGAGTTATCATTAGAATGTTCTCTCCATCACCAAAAGAGTTCTGCAGTTGCTCTGAGAACCTTAATGATTCTTCGCAAAAATATTTTTACTAAAAAAACTTTTGCTTGAAAGTATTTTTCTAACCTTTAAGGCTTGCCCTTTTCAACTCACAATGAGCCTTATGTAGAAGAAAAATTGGGGACAAATTATTATTTTTGGGAGATGTGGGATGAAAATCAAATTCCTAATTGAAGGACTATAAAGAGGTGACAAAGAAATGGATGGAGATCAGTATATCTCCATCAGTGTTTGTACGATGAGAAAAATAGGAAATAAGGACATGGATTATCTGTGGAAGCTTTCAAAAAAATCCAAACTCGTAATGAGACTGTACAAGATGAAGAAAATAGGGGAAATTGGTTATTGAAATCATTATCGTAGATATTTAGTTGTATTAAGTTTGAATTAGGTTTGCGGTGTAAGGTCAATTTGAGACTGTTAAAGTATTATTAAAGTTTCGATGTTGGTGTTGTTAGGTACGAGTTCCGACTGGATCGGATAATCGACGCCAGGTGTTGGGGTCATCGGTGCAAGGTCGTCAGGTCGGGTTGAGCTGTGAGCATTGTTGTCGGGTTTGAAATTGTCGATGTTTTGGTATTGTGAATTGGTGTCATTATTCGTATAGAGTAAGAAAGAAAAGGGACCAAAGAGTGGGCCGGGTCAGTGGTGTCTTTGAATTGCGCCTGCTGGGCATGTGTTGGGCTTAGAAAATTGGGAATTTGTAGGCTAAAATTGGTTTAGTTTTGGGTATTGGGGATTTTGCCAATTCTACTCAAGTTTTTTCCAGTATTGTAATTGTGGCATATTTGATTTCAATTATGGCCAAATATAATAGATTGGTTAAATTAAATCAAAATTCAAAATGAATTAATACTTATTTAACCCCGAGCTTCTTGATTCGATGAAATAAAATAAATATTTTAGACTAAATTATATTTTTAATCATTTGAATTTATTTTTAAGATAAACTTTGATTAAAATCTAATATTTTATAAAATAAATATTTAAGTAACAACATTATATAATTCCACAAAATTAAATACGATAATATATAATCTTTACTTAAAATGGCACAATTACCCAGATAAATACTTTGAAAAGCTTTTTTTTTTAATCAAATAAAATAAATGTTATAATTTTATTTAAAATCAAATAAACTCAGGATTAAACTTTGTCGTGGAGGGGAAAAATTAGGTGTCAACAACTGCACCCCCCTGTGTAGGGTGGATGTAAGTACCCTAGGCAAAGGGAGTTTGACATTCATAATTTTTGTCCGACCATAAATTTATTTTTGAAAGAGATTGATTTTCGCAAAAGTTTTGTGGAGTTATGGATAGACTCCGGTATCGGGTTGCCTACATATCTCAGGTTACATGAGAATTCAGATCACTTGTAGTTCATAAAGCTTGATTTAAAGCAGGATCTACAAGAAATTCACAAGTTAATTAACTTTTTGCATTTTAGTAAAATCAAAAGACGGAGAATAAAGGGATTTGGGGGAAGGTTGGAATGCAGTCAAGTTTTGTACATAGAGCCCAGCCTACATATCCCCGAGACTCAGGAAATCAGACTGCTTGTAGTTTGACTCAATTGGTAGTAAAGATAGTTTTTTATTTTAGATGAACATTGGCTAAGAATGAGTGATAAGTTGATCCAGTTGCGGAAAAGAGTTTTCTATCCTCTTAAAAATAATGTGGGATCCTTTACATCTATAGGTGAGAACTTACTTGGACATAATTTCCAAAACTTTAGGTGCCCTATCACCCGAATATGAAAGAAAGAGAAGTTTACCCTCGATAAGAGTTTGAAATATCCCAAAGGTAAAGCTGAAACCAAAATATCCCAAAATACCCACATGCCTTCTAACAGGGGTGTGGTTGGATGGTGGTGGCGATCATACTTTATCTTGCGTTCAAAGAGCATGACGTCCCTCTCTAGACTATGTCCCATTTTACTGCTAAGAAAGAGTTCCACGTTGTCCTGCATCCTTTTTGGAGTTTTCCGCACCTATAATTTTAGTTTTGATATTTTTATCCTTTCGGATGCTCTCGACAATATCTCAAACAAAAATCGTTATTAATAAGCATAATTCATGAAAGGGGTGTATAGTTTTTACCATATCTCCATGTGAGTTGTTGCCTAAAAAGTGAATTCATCCCTTCATATACTTGTTTGGCAGGAAATAACTTGCAACAACAACCCTCTTGGTTGTTGCATAAGTAGCTTATTCATTGAATGAATCTGTCTTCAAATTGGGGTGGCCCTTTTGGACACCAACGATACTTCATGCAAAACGGTCCCTACAACCATGTAATCTTATGCTGATGCGGCAACCCTTTGGTCTCTATAATGTTTATTATATGATAAACTCTCTGGTTATTGCCAATTATTCTTTGCATATGATCTCGAGTAAGTTTTATGCATCTTTTGTATCGATACAACTTATAGATATCCCTTGAATTATCAATCTCTAGATAGTCTCACGCATTATTTGATATTGTATATAAGGTGGCTTACAGATATCCTTTGAATTGATAGCCATTAGGTAATGCTACACATTATTCGACCTTGGATAAGAGATGGCTTATAGATTTCCCTCCAATTGCTAGCTCTCAGGTATTCCAGCACATCATCCGACCTTAGATATATTATAACTTATAGATATCTCTCAAATTGCTAGTCTTTTGGGCAATCCTGCACATAATCGATCTTTGGATATGACGCGGCTTATAGAGAACCCTTGGACTAATTAATTTGATAATCTCACATATTCGTTGGTAAGGATTTAGTTGTGGCTTATGGATAACCTTTGGACTATCTATTTTTGGGTAACCCTACACACTATCTGTTTAGGATGTTGTTACGTCTTACAGATAACCTATGGGGTATCAACTCATAGGTAATCTTGCACACTATACTATTTCAAATAATATGACTTATAGATAACCCTCAAATTGTCAATTTCTAGGAAATCTCATCTATCATTCATCTTCAGATAGTGACTTAAAGGCATCCTTTGAAATTGTGTGCTCTTGATGCATTTAGATGCTGATTCATAAAATAATGAGATATCCTCGATGCCAGTATTTGTGTCTCGTGTATCAACAGATATTAAATGTTGATGCTATCCTTGACACTAGCGTTTGTGTCTCGTGTATCAATATATATTAAATGTTGATGATATCCTTGATGCCAACGTTTGTGTCTCACATGTCAACATATATTAAATGTTGATGATATCCTTGATGTCAGTATTTGTGTCTCACATGGCAACAAATATTAAATGACCCTCTTGGTGATGGCATAAAATGGCCCTCTCAACGATGATATGAAATGTCCCTCTCGACAATGGCATGAATTAGCATGAAATGGTCTTCTCGACAATGGTATGAAATGGACCTCTTGGCAATGATATGAAATATCCCTCTTAGTAATGGCATAAAATGGTCCTCTTAGAAATGATATGAAATGGCCCTATCAGCATGACATGAAATGGCCCTCTTGGCAATTATATGAAATGGCCCTCTCGACAATAGCATGAAATGGCCCTCTTGGTAATGATATGAAATGGCCCACTCGACAATGGCACGAAATGGCCCTCTTAGCAATGATATGAAATGACCTTCTTTTCAATTATATGGAATGTCACTCTCGGCCATGAGATTATATAAAAATGCCCTCTCGATAATGGAATGATATGATATGGCCCTTCCGATAATTTAAAAATAGTTTCACCTGAGTTAGTTTGTCTGCATTTTTCTTTCTACATGTACCTGTACTCAAGGTAGAAAATTAGTAGACACAATGTCTCTCTTACTGGAGACCACCGTCAAGCTTTATGATAGTGTAAATACGAATATTGAGAATCATGATTTTAATGATTTACTCCACTATTAATCCTCTCTTTTTGACAAATTATTTAAATAGCAAATCGATTGGATGTAAGTAAATGGGTAAAAGTCCTTGTTTGGGGATTATTCAAACACTGTTTGCTTTTCTTCAAGGAAAAAATACCATTCTTGAGCACTATATGTTTTGGTGTGTCTCCCAACCCACATGGGGATTTTCTGAAATTGTGTATTGATCCCTGCATCCATAAAAAAATAGTTAATTTTGAGGGAAACTACTATTTGTTGACCTTTTTTGATCCTTGGTTTGCTCCTCGCCATCTTTTGGGTACTTGATAATGTTAGGACCTCCACCCTGACTCCTCATTCCAATAGATGCCTAGGAAATTACTAAGTAAAAATATTTTTATAGATTTTTGAAAGTAGCCTTAATTCTATAAAAATTAGTTTAAAAAACTTTTGTAAAAGCTTTTAGAAAATTTCTGCAAGACATGTCATGTACTAGCTAAACGAACGTGTTCCTCTGGGTTCTAACTATATCTGACGTTTGACGGAGGATTGCCAGGGATTCATCATCGTTGAGGCTTTCTATCAGAAGCTCTATCATAGCCGGAGATTTCATCTACCTAGACTGTGTCGCAACTGGTGACTTCTAAAGCTTGACATTGACCTCTGGTGCTGGGGAATTTGAAATATATTGTAGTATTTAGTGGAAATTTTGAGGCCTTCCTTAAAATTTCTTCCCCAGTTTAATGTTTCTTGTGATGATCTCATCTTGAGAGGATCTAAAGTCTTCGTGGGTCGTCATCTTCTTGAGAATTTTCGAGATTACTTCTAAAAAATTCTACCCTACTTTTTATTTCTGGGGTTATATGATCGAGCCATTAGGGTGCCTACGTATCTCATTGAAATAGAAATCAGGTCAAACATAGTTCAGGACTAATCTAGAGATATATAGAAAAATCTAATGGATTTATCGAAGCCTACATAGGCCGCCTACGTATCCCTTTCTTAGGAATTCAGGTCATCGTATAGTTTATACATAAATGAATAGGAAATATTATCCTAAAGGGTTGATCGAAGCCAACATAAGCCGCCTATGTATTTCTTTATTGGGAATTCAGGTCAAATGTAGTTCGTATATAAAATGAAAGGGACTCTGGGCAATTGCCTATCATAAAACAAATACTATTGTGAAGGCGATTACAAATAAACCAAGGAAATAAAATTAAAACATTCTTCAAACATAGTATCTCTTTATCGCATCAAAATTGTGTTGCTTCCACTAAGTGAACTTAACACTTGTATCTTTGATTTCATCATGATCGCCCAGGTTGACTATTCCAGTTTCTCTCAAGTTGGGCTTCTCTCAGTTTTCAAATTCCTCCATATATTCCACTAACTACTCCTCATCACCTTCTTCCTATTCATCGTTGTTCCCCTCGCTTTATTCGTCTAGCACTTAACATGACATGACAAGACATTGGAAGGCTTTAAATTACTGCTACTAAAACAAACCAAGTGAGATGATAACAAGATAATAAAAGACAATAATAAACTCTTAAATAAAGGGAGGTCTTTTCATTAAAATTTGGGAAATAAATACGAACTATGGCTCATGAATCACGCCAATACGGACCCATTCCTTTTTGAAAGCAGTAAAACATGAAAAAAATTCAAGACATAAAAGGGTGGATCATGGGGCATCCTCTAAATCTACACTGATTTTTAAAACTACTAGTAATTTCTCTTTTATTTACCACAACAGGAGACGAGTTATGAGTGGAGTAGAGGCGCAGTTTTGCAAAGCCTCTCATGGTGCAACCTTTCCCACCCTAACAAAATTTGGGAGATCCTCGGGTCATTGCATCCCTCGAACAGATTTCATGTCCCATCCCTAACACCATCATCTTTTGATATCTCGCGCACAAGAGGTGACTGGTACAGGAGTGGCAATGGTTTGGACAGTCCCATCTTTGACTTATCTTCAATCTCATATTTCTTTCTTGGTTGGTATCCTAACCCGCATATATATTCTTTCTCTGGGATCATAATGGGATCAATAATTCCTTCCAAATCCTTACTCAAGACACTTAAGGTATCCATGACTTTCTCTATCTTCTCCACTCTTTTTGTCTTTTTGAATTTTTTGAATCCACCTTAGTGATGGTCTTTCTAGACAACTATTCGTCCTCCATTTCTATCATGTTAATTGTTGCTTCCCCATGATTAGGCAATGGATTCCTATTGATATTTGGTGTCGGCAACTAAAGAGACATGACCTTCTGATCAATCAAATCTTAAATCTTATGCTTTAGGCTAATGCAATCCTCGGTACTGTGCCCCGCCGCTCCCGAATGGTAGGCAAACTTTTGATTGACCCAATAAAATAGGGAATTGGGATGATAATTTTTGACTGGATAGGTTGTAAATGACTATCTTCTTTTAATCTCTCAAAGAGTCGGGTGGGACTTTCAGCTAATAATGAAAGATTTAAGGGGGTTTCTTTTTAAGGTTTGGACGTGGGGGGTTATACTGGATTTGATTAGTGGGAGAAGGTATTTGATGATATTTTGGAAGCACTTGGAAGTTTATTTGGTTTTTTAATAAGACAACTTGGACATGAGGATGGTAATTTGGTTGCGGGACTTGGTATTGGAGATTGGTATTGGGATTGGATATTTACAAGTGGAGGTTGGTATTGAGATTGGATATTTAGAAATGTAGATTGGTATTGGGATTGGATATTATGAAATGGAGCTTGGTATAGGGGTTGTTTGTAGAATACATGCTGAAAATTTAGTGATGGCGTAGAGAAGAGAGAATGTTCTCGGGATTAAATTTGTTTTTCTACTTATCAACAGAATGTAGAGACCTCACCCACGTCTTCTTTTTTATTCTTTGGAAAATAAAGCCCAAGATGATACTGGGGTTTTTATAATCTTTCCTATTTGAATGTCTTCTTCTAATGATTCCCCAGTTTTTAGCAAATCTGTGAAAGTCGCCCTGACCACGGATACCATCCCAGTATAAAATTCTCCCTCCTGAGCGTAAGAGAAAACTGATGCCATTTCCTCCTCAGACATTGGAGGTTGCACTCAAGAAGCTTCTTTTCTCCAATGGAAGGCATAGTTTCGAAAAAAAATCATCATTCTTCTGCTTGATTCATCTAATGAGTATCGGTCAGGGACTATTTCAATTTTAAACACAAACCAATCGAGAAAACCTTTATCCAATGCTTTCCAACTATTCCATCTTTTCAGTTCTTGCGACGTGAACCAATGTAAGGCTTCGCCGCTTAAGCTTTGACTGAATAAATGCATTAATAATGCCTCATTTCTTCCTACGCCCACCATTTGATCACAATACCTTCTTATATGGGTCATTAGATTTCCAATACCATTGAACACTTCAAATTTAGGGACCTTGTACCCTTCTGGTAGATCTACTTTGGGGTGCACTCATAGATCATTGTACCCCAAAGCATCATAATCACTTTCACCATAATATTCCTTGATTCTCATAATCTATTCATTCATAGCAAACAACTTTATTTCATGCTCAGTTTTCCTCTCTTTTTCCTTCTCCGCATAATGGTCTATCTCGGGATTAGGAAAGTAATTGTAGATGTCTGTTGATATGATGACATGTCAAGGATTTGGAAGGGTATCTTGACTTTGAGGATGAGAAGAGGTTGGATGGTAGGTGGTGAGGGTGTTTTGGAAATTGAGAACATTTTGTGGAATTTTAGGGCAGTCTGGTGGAATCTGAGAGGGATTTTGCGGATTTGGAAATAAATTTTATGGATTGGGAGATAGATTTTGTGGAATTTGGGAGCTGATTTTGTGGATTTGGGAAAGGTTTTATTGGTTTGAAAATGAGTTTTGGAGATTTTGGAATGATTTTTGTGGATTTGGAGAGGAAATTAATGGGGTTAGGATGGATTTCAGGGATGGTAAGCAGTGGGTTATTTTCTCGATTGGTGTTTTGGACAAGTTGGGGAGCAGATACAAACAATATATTATTTGGATTGTCCCCGAGAATAGGTGTACTGAGGGGAGGGATGTGGAGCGGAGTCCCGTGTCTTCCTAGGGTAGGAGAGTTGACCGTGATGGCCAAATTAGCTAAATCTCTTGTATGGTTCATCTCCTCCTGAAGCATTTCCAATTTTCTCTCTATTTCAACAATCATTTTACTTTGTTTTGCTATTACATTATCCCTAATGGTCAATGCATTTTCTTCGTCACTTCCAGTCATATTTGAATAATGGTTAGGGATGGGATCTTATGCACTTTTGTTTGGGTGAAGTAAGGATGTTCTGCTAGCTTATTTCAACACGGAGTAGTTTTATGTTAACTGTAAAGTAAAATAGCTCAAAGGATGATGTCTTATTTACCTTATCTGATAAATAATTCAAGATATTTGACAATAAGTAATCACATAAAGTTGTTTGTATCATAGACAAATTGGTCCACGAGAGCATAGTGGGTATATTGGTCTTTGATTCAAACAAATGCACATAAACACATAAGGCAATTATATCACGTAAAAGCATTATTATAATGTGTATCCTAGTTGGAGTGACCCTTTTGATCCAAGGTTTTGGCCTAACAAAATTTGAAGACAATATATGCCTTTTTGAAGCCAATCCATTATCCTCCCCAACTTTCATAGCTATGTAAAAGGGCATAAATGACTACAAAATATAGCATAAAAGGGATACAATATTTAGGTAAAAGGAAGATAACATGAAAGAAAACAAGGTCTCATGTAGGGGAATAGATAGACTAGCTACTAGATGCTCCTTAATTTGCCCTTACCTTCTTAGCCTTATTCACCTCTTGCCATATCTGATATTTGTTGATAATTAGGTGGCTCCCGCATAGATTTGCCTTGTTCTCCTAGGTCATCTTTTCTATGCTATCAATCTAACAAACCATGCAATCATCCAAATCGATTAGACATTGCCTAGCATCATCAACCTCTTGCCTGACTCACTTCAACTCTTCTCTCAACATGTGTATGGTCGAGATATCCTCCATATGTATCTGTTGGTGCGCGATTTAAATTTTTTTGAATTCATCTTGAAGCTTGCGGAGTTAGATTTGATGCTCTGATTCTATATCAACAACCTGAGTGGGTACATTTGACCCCGAGACCCATGCTCTGGCGAGACTCTTCTTCAACCACTCCTTCTAAGTTTTAGTGACTTTGGGATCATGCCCGATATGGAAAGAAACTTCCTTTCACCCTCTTCTTCTCTATCCATCTACCATGTAGTTTTTGAGTAGGGACTCGCCTTCGTCATACTCGGTGATGAATCTAAGCATAGGCACAGTTTGGGGTGTCTCCTGCATGATTTCAAATTGCCTAAGGACTCTGTCAGGATTATAAGGACATGTCGCCCTGAGAATTGGAAGCACTAGAAAAGGCCACTCGCCCCCTCGAGTGGTGTATCTCCCTGAATGAATATATTTAATGGACCATTGGATATTTTCATCCCTTAAGTCCCCAAAAATCTTAAACCAATATTTCGGAGAAGAATTCCTTTTGAACTTGTGCAGGAACAACCACATGTCATGCAATGATAGAAGATCTCCCATTGTCCGATGGTCAGGCTGTTCTGTTCTAGGATTTTCCACTAAACGTATCATCATCCACCATTACAAGACGAGGTTGAAACCTTGAAATAAACGATGATCGGTTTGACACCTTCCCAAAGCCTGATATATTTTATCTACAATTATGGGAGCTAAGTTGTGGAATATCTTTTTATAAACATACCCCATTTTATAGAAGAGTGTGTGTAACCATTACAACTCTAGGATGAATGGTGTCATTTTCCCCTTGTGGGAATACCATAGTTCAAAGTAGACCTACCGCAAATGCAAATGTTCTCGCCTCTTTCCATTTTACCTCTGATTCAAATTTATGTCTAAACTTTTCAAAAGCATTATACCTTCCAAACCAGTGATGCAACTCATGAAAAGATATGTTTTCCCTATCACGTTCTCCTAACTAGGTGTCATCATCAATTGAAAAGGTCTTAATCTCTTGACGGTCCCATACAATAGGGACTAGAATGTTCTTATCAGGTGTGCATTTTCTCTTGACACAGATATCAGTGCTCTCGTATCAAAAAAACATCTTTTCAATGGTGGGACTCAATTCAACATCCCCAAAGAGAAACACCATATTCTGATCATCCCAAAAGGTCGTCAGCACATGAATCATTTTGAGCCAAGCTCTAACTCTATTAGTGAAGGAAAATGCCCAACATGTGTCCTAACAATCTTTTTCTCTTCTCCACTCATATAATCCCATCATATTTTTAGGAAGTTTTCAGGTTCAGTAACCATCATAAACTTTTTGTAAAGGTGCAGTTGGGCCATTCCTACAGGAAAGCAAACAAAGAGGATCCTTCCCCCTACCCCAAAGAATAATGGATTTTATTAACAAAGATGTATTTTATTCAACATATAAATATGATTCTTCTGTAATTGACTCGAGGTCAATAGACGAAGGGAAAGTTTTCTAATTGGCCTAATATCCCCTCGGATATTAGGTCATCCTAGGTTTATGCCTAAAAGAGGGTTTTGATTTTTCTCTATCCTAAGTGTCTAGAGTGGGCTTGTACTAGGTTCCCAAGCGGATGACTTTCATTTGAAAATACGAACAGCCATCAGACGCCTCACGTCCTAATAAAATATCGTATTTTCAACACTTTATTTGAAGTGAACAACAAGGGTCAGGACATCCACAAAACCCAAAACGGTTTAATAATCATCATGCGGGATTATGCCATGAAATGAAATAATTAAATTTCGCAGAATTGAAAAATATAAGCACGTAAACAGTTTAAACAGTTATTCAATAGATAAATTAAAACATTTGGTTAGAACATAGTTAAAATCTCCCCAGCAGAGTCGCTATTTCTGTTTTGTGAAAAAAATAACATTTTAGAGTCGCCACTCAATTTATTTAGTAGAATTAAGAAAACCTTTATAAATTAAGCGAATGATTTCAAAATAGAAAAAATCATTTAAGTTTAGAAATTCTAGGTATGAGGTTCTCAATAACATTTTAGAAAGATTTTTAAGGCACCTAAAATGTCCACTAATTTGCGGTTATCCTGACTGTTTGAAAATAATTCTTTTGACTAAACTTCTAAACGAAAAAAATTAATTTTTGAAAAGAAATTGATTAAGGAATATTTTTATGCGAAATCATTTTTTTAATTACTTTGTAGGGAATCTAACTAGTTCTAAGCAAATTAAAATCAAATAGAAAATAAGCATAAAAAAGGAAGGGGGAAGAAGCAATTGATTTAGACTCTTAGGCCCAAATCTATCAGCCCTGTCCTAATCTTGTTGGGCTTTCGGCCTATATTCACCTATCCTAATCTATCTTTTTAAAACTTTTTTACCCATAATCGACTTCACCTGTATTAATTTACAACATCGGCTTCAAGGCCCAAATGGATGAATAAGTAAATAACTGGATGTAATAAATAAAGAAATAAATAAAAACAACAATGCAAATTTAGCATTCTTTCATCAATGGGTTTCGACCCATCCTCATCTTTCGTCTTCTTATATCCGTATGTCATATAATCATCTTGGGATTCAATTTTGAGGTGACTCGAGGCGATGATGGCCCTCAATAGCCCAAGAAGCACATGGAAGGAGAAATTGAGTCTATTTTGGACTCAAACCCACCGATACATTTAAATAAAATGATAAGGATTAGAACCTAATGATAAATACAAATAAAAAAATAAAAGGGAAACTAATGCTACCATGTTGAACAAAGATAGATCATCTAAAGTGGTTCATCAAAACATGATGTCTTAAAGAAAAGATAAGGACTTAAAGTTTAATTAACTGTTTCAACCTCCTTGACAAATTTAAAGTTCAAAGCTCCTTGGAGGGATCCTTAACTTCACATAAAAGGATACTTAGAGGGGGGACAGACTTATCAAGTCCTCTAATCACAAACACATTAAATCCAAGATTGAAATAGATATATTCAAACAACTCAAACCATCTTAATCGAGACAATACATAAAAATTCAAATAAAAAGAAATAAATGGTAATTAAACTCACCCAATAGGTCTAAAAAGAAGAAGAGTAGTGAAAAGAATACACAAATATTCCTATACACTTACTAAGAACATAACAACCAGTTTCCAAAGTATGGTTTTACAAAATTCTCAGAATTTTAGGCATTGCTAAACCATGACCAAAACAATCCGCAAACTATCTCTAAAATCACATATTTCAAAAAAAAATCTACATATTTCAAACCAGATCATGAGATTTAAATTTCAACAAGCATGATGATTGGGATTCAAATATGCTTTAATAAGCGGCCATTATTAATTAAAATGATGAACTAAAGTGACAAACAAAATTTAATCCTATCAAATAGTTTTTAAAGAAAATGGTAATAAGAGCCTTAAAGATTTAGAATCCAGGCAACATCAAAGTCTAAACAATATTTGAAAAATCAAAAGAAGAAAAGAAAACAGAGTATCAAAATCATACAACATTATGCGAAGGAAAAGATCTAATAACTACCGGTTTCGATATGTCAAGAATGGAAACGAAAACCAATCTAAAATACTTGAATTATCTTGTTTAAAACTGAGCCATACTTCTAAGAATCAATTATCAATGGAACAACTGGACATTCATAAGCGGTTTAAGAATATGAAAAAGGGATAAGACAAAACAAATAAAAATTACAACCATTTTTAGACTCCTAAACAATTATAAAGCTAAAAAAAAATATGTTTTAGACGAAACATCAAAGACACGATCCTTCACTTCATAGTAAATAGATCACAAAGTCAATACTTGAATGAAAGAAACTGATAGCAGTCTTCCTAAAATTCTGCAAAGAACACATAACAAAATTCAATCATTCAATAAAATTCCATTCCCAATAACAAACCCTTATAAACATTGAACAAATTTCGAAAGCAAATCAGAATGAGAACCCAAAAATTAATCAAACAAGTAAGACATGTACGTGTTTTGGAAGCATTACTTATCAAGCAAGAAAAGAAAACCTATGGACTTCATGACCTCTATAGTAGCTTATCCCAGTATACAAGGAAATAATCAAATTCACTACTACTGCAAACCTTACAATGCAACAGTAACAGAAAGAATTGAGTGTTGATCAGTTTTCGGGTAGCAAAAAAGGACTCGAGTTATCGTCGAAGTCTTCTCGCCACCATCAAAAAATCTCTGCAGTTGCTCAAAGAACCTTAAGAATCTTTGTGATAATATTTTTCTTACAAAACTTTTTCTTGAAAGTATTTTTTTCAACCTTAAAGGCTTTCCCTTTTCAGCTCATAATGAGCCTTATATAAAAGGAAAATTGGGGAGAAATATTATTTTTGGGCAATGTGGGATGAAAATCAAATTTTTAATCGAAGGGCAATGAAAAGATGACAAAGAAATAGACGGAGATCAGTGTGTCTCAATCCTTGTTCGTACAATGAGCGAATAGAAAAGGAGGACGTGGATAATCTGTGGAAGCTTTCATAAAAATCCAAACTCGTCATGAGACCGTACGAGATGAAAGGAATAGGGGAAATTGGTTGTTAAAATCATTGACATAGTTGTTTAGTTGTATTAGGGTTTAATCAGGTTTGCAGTGACTGTTGAAGTCATGTTGTAGTTTTGATGTTGGTGTTGTGATTGGGTATGGGTTTCGATTGGATTGGATTATCGGCGCTTGGTGTTGGGGTCGTCGGTGTCGGGTCATCGGGTCAGTTTGAGCTGTGAGTGTTGTTGTTGGGTTAGAAATTATCGATGTTTTGGTGTTGTGAATTATTGTCATTGTTCGTATGGGGTAAGGCAAAAAAGGGACCAAAGAGTGGGTCGGGTCAGTGGTGTCTTTGAATGTGGCCTGTTGGGCATATGTTGGGCTTGAGAAATTGGGAATTTGTTGGCTGAAATTGGTTTATTTTTGGGTATTGGGGATTTGGCCAATTCTATTCAAGTTTTGGCCAGCATCAGAATTGTGGCCAATTTGATTTCAATTATTGCCAAATCTATTAGATTGGTCAAATTTAATAAAAATTCAAAATGAATTAATATTTATTTAACCTCAAGATTCTTGATTCAATAAACAAAACAAATATTTCTTCCAAATAAATTATTTTTAGACTAAATTATATTTTAATCAAGATTTTAATCATTTGATTTTATTTTCAAGATAAATTTTTATTAAAATCCAATATTCCATAAAATAAATATTTAAGTAACAACATTATATAATTCCATATAATTAAATACGATAATATATAATCTTTACTTAAAATGGCAAAATTACCCAGATAAATACTTTGAAAAGCTTTTTTTTTATTCGAATAAAAAAATGCTATAATTTTATTTAAAATAGAAGAAACTCAGGATTAAACTTAGTTGTGGAGATCAAAAATTAGGTGTCAGCACACCCATCAAGGATGGAGGATGATTACATTTATGTGCCTATGTATACATCTATTGGTTTGAGTCTCGCTAGCCCTATGTATGGCGATTATAGATATATACTTGGTAAGGTTGGAGGATAATTATGATGATGATGGTTAATATGTTGATATTAAGATACTTGTATCAATTATGGTATTGTGTATTCTGTTGCATTCATTCTTGAATGTACATTGCCTATCGCAAGTATGCGCCTATCTTTATCTGCCAATATGGGTGGATTGCATATGTATGGGTGATGACTAAGCCTTGCAGTGTGTTGTATGTTGATTGAACCTTCTGAGCTCGGGGAAGTGGGGGTACGTGATAGGTTTGGCTAGGTATTTGGTTGTCCGGACTAGCCGGTTACTCACGTTGTTATTGATATTGTTATATTATTGTTATGGCTAGTTAATGATAGATTGTCCATTGATCTAGTATAAAGTTTTGAGGTATGATTCCAGCATCTTTTTGTCTTACGATTATGTTACTATGCATGATCATAATGATTTGATATATGGACTAGAACCATGTGTATTCTAGCGCTAGATCCACTATGGTTAAGAGGTTGTACTTCAAGTAGACCTTGTTATATATATATGTGTGTGTGTGTGTGCGCGCGCGCGCATGCATACTTAGCTATCTAAAGCTATTGTCTTACCGTATATCCTTCCTTTCATTGATTCAGATTGTATATTCATTTTCTTGGCCTTGTGTACATATATATATCTTTCTCCCACTTTTACTCTGTATATTGGCTAGTAATATACGGTATCATGTTGATATTCCTAAGCATGGTTATAATAAGATAATGCATTCTTATTACTTCTTTAGCCTTATTATGTTAGTCTACCGGACATGAATAGGATATTTTATCCTTATTATCTCATTGATAGTATTTTATGGTTGCTTGTAATACCCCGTATTATTCTTAACTCATTTCAGGTTTTAGTTTCATGCATAAGGGGTTTAAGGCCTGAAAATTTCACTAAGTGTTGGGGACTTAGTCATTTTCAAGACCCCTAAACTTTGATAATTTTTAATTTGGTGTTCCTGACCCCGAGAAATTAGTTTTTGAGTTAAGTCATGTTCAGGGATGTAAGAAGTATGTCTCCGAGAAGTTTCAGACAAGGTTTGGGGCATGTTTAGATCATAAAAATAGTGGTCACCATGATAAGGTTGCGGCATGGAAATAGTCCCGAACTTATGTTTACTGCGTTGCGGTGACGGAATTCCACAACCACGATTAGAACGCGTCACGGAGAAGTTGTTGCATATAGTTTTTTTATTTTAAATAGTTGAAGGGATATCGAATCTTTTCCCCCTCAACCCAATCGTTCATAACATGACTTGGGCATCACTTAGGGAATAATTTTGCCCTTCTTCACTAATTTTCCTCTCAAGAAAACCCTCTCCTTCCCCCCAAAAACAAGAATTCAATTTTTTTCTTCCTAAGAAATCAATAATTCAAATTCTCCAACTTCAAAGACCTTCAAGAATAGCATTTTTCCTTTCAAGTTAAAAGCTTAAGGTATGTGGGTATTCATTCATGGGTACCTTTCACCCATGGAGCCCAAAACCCCTCTTTTCAATTAAAGGATGGTTTTTTCTATTATTATGTTATTTTATAGTACTTAAGATGGATTTAATTCATCTTTTCATCGCGATTTTAATTAAATATAGGCCATGTATGATTCCATGTAAGATTTTGAATTCCTCATGCTATGAATTTAAGTTTCCCATGCTTTATTCAAGTGAATTCCATGATAAATCCTAAATTTATGATTATTAGCAAGCATTCCCATGTTTAAATTCATGATCCCCACATGTTTGATGGAATGTTTATGCTTATGTGTTTTGAACCATGATATACAATTTTAAGCTTGTTATTGTATTCAGTGATAATTCAGTGCTAGTGGGTTATGGATACCCAATACCTAAGAGTTTTTACATGAATTCAAATCCTCTCAGTGATGATTTAGTTAAACCAGGAACTCTATTACTTATCAGTTGAGGTAATCATGATGAGAACTAGAAGTTACGAAATCATATTCAGTAAAGCTTAGATTAGTTCAATCCCATTGTCAGTTCAGTTGGGAGTAGAATTTATCATCGAGTGAATTAAGGGATAAGGGCTCACCAGACAGTAGAGGGTGTGACCCTTAGTACCAATCCCCAAGTTACAGAACTACGTAGCCAGTATATGTTGGAGATGTCTACTTGCTAGTTGAGGGTTGCCAAGGTGTTTACCTAATAGTTGAGGGTAACACATATCTCATTAGAGAACCTGCGAGTTGAGGGTGACTCATTAGTCCATCTAGACACCATTTTAGTAAATCCATATATCTAGTGCTAGTACTTGTGGCATGGTACTAATACCCTTCCAACTGGGGTTACAGGTTTGGACCCCGATTAGTTAGATTGGGTCATGTCGGTTAGATAATATCTCCCACAGTCTCAGTATAGTATTCGGTGTATATTTAGTTCAGGTTTGCTTGACCAAAGCATACATATTTACAGTTATTCAGCTATACAGATTTAAATCTTTCAATTTACAGATTATTTCAAAAATATGTATAGGTTGGTCTCACATTCTCAAATATTACAGTTTTTATGCATTCATGCTTAGTTATTTCATATTGTTCAGTTAGTCCTTATCTCATGTGCAAAGCGCCCCATGCATTTCAGCCAGACCTCATCTCATATACTAGTATATTTAAAGTACTGACTGCATACTCCTCTTTGCACTATGATGTCTTATATCATAGGTTCGGAGGCTCAATGTCCTGACCGCAGTTAGACAACAAGCGTTACTCAGTAGGCATAGTGGTGAGTCCTCATCCATCGAGGACACATTATCTCTCATTCAGTACTTTAGAATTTCATTATGTTCAGTCAATCGGAGTTAGTTGGGGGCGTGTCCTATCAACTTTTTAGTTAGTTAGAGGTTTTAAGACTATTAGACAGACAGTTAGACAATTATTTAGTTTATCAGTCTTTTAAGTATTATCAGTTATTTTAAGTTGACAATTAGATTCCAGTACTTCATTAAATGTTAATGCACACGTGTATGATTTTTAATTTTATTTAGTGCTCACAACAAGTACCGGCTTATGGGTTATCTTATGGTCACTTGTGATTGTAAGCACCGTTATCATGGCTAGGGGGCTACCTCAGGTTGTGACAAAACTTCGTATCAGAGCCAGAGGTTTTAAAGTGTCCTAGGGTATCTGAAAGTTGCGTTGAGCAGAGTCTTGTACATGGGTGTGAAGCACGCCACACTTATGGACAAGAGGCTACGAGATGTTTTAGGGAAAGTTTTCCTACTTTCAGTATTCATGTTGTGCGGATGAGCATGAGCTCTATTTAAACTCAATTTTTTACTCCTCCTTCATTCCATTTACAGAACATGCCTCCCAGAAGAAACAACAGAAGAAGAAATGGGAACCAGCTCGCACCTACACATGTTCAGGAAGATCCCCTGAATGAATGTGTCTCTCACACCAAGTTCATAGCTATTTTTACTACCTTAGCCCATTCACAAGCTGCTGAGAATAACCAGGGAGATATTTCCCAAACCAATCTAGTGACAAATACAACTGCAGCTAGGATTCAGGATTTCACCCAAATGAATCCCTCTTTGTTTTCGAGATTTAAGTCTGAAGAGGGTCTGCAGGAGTTTCTTGATATAGCTCAGAAGGTGACAGATATTATGGGCATGGCTTCGAGTGAAAGTACAGAGTTGGCTGCATAGCAGTTATAAGATATACCTCATGCCCGATTTAAGTAGTGAAAAGATGACTATGGTGTTAAGTAGGGCCTGTTGAGTGAGAGGAATTTTCCATGGCTTTCCTTGACAAGTTCTTCTCATTAGAGTTGAGGGGGATAAGATTCAGGAGTTCATTAATTTGAAAAAGGGAAACATGAGTGTGAAGGAGTACTCTCTTAATTTTACTAAGTTGGCGAGGTATGCTCCTAATGTGGTTTAAAAAAATAGGTCTAAAATGAGTAAGTTCATGTCTGGTGTAGTTGATAGTGTAGTTAAAGAGTGTAGGTATGCCATGTTGATTAAGGAGATGCACTTATCTAGATGTATGGTTCATGATTAGTAGATTGAGAAAGAAAATCTTAAGGAGAAAAACAGAGAGAATAAGAGGTCTAGAACAGGTAGTTTTAACTTTTCCCAGCCAAGGTCAGAAGGTGGTAACCGTTCTCAGTTTTGACAGAATTTTTCAGCCCCAGCTCCATCTTCAGCTAGTGCACCAGTGCCTAAGTTCAAGAAAGATAGTCAGGATAGGGCGCCAGGCTTTAAGTCATAGGGTAGGGTGAATAGCGGTCATACTAATCTACTCTGTGGGAAATATGGCAGGCATTATTAGGGTGTGTGTAGAGCTGAGAATGATGTTTGTTTTGGATGTGGCAAGCCAAGCCACAGTGTCAGAGATTGGACAAAGGTTGGTCAACAGAGTCAGTCCAACTATCCTCTAGTTCCAGGCAGTCGTCTGACTCAGCAGAATGTTGCTTTCTGCATAATCAGTGGGCTACATCAGAATAAGTTGTATGCCCTCCAGACCCGGCATAATTAGGAGAGTTCTTCTGATGTAGTTATGGGTATATTGCAGGTATTTCATCTTTAAGTTTATGCATTATTAAACCCAGAGATTCATTCTCCTTTGTAACCCCCATATAGTAGTCAATTTTGGTGTCAGACTTGAATCTTTAGCAGAACCTTTCTCAGTGTCTACGCCATAGGGTAAATCTATTATAGTCGGACGAGTATACAGAAATTACCCGATCATAGTATTGTAAAAAATCACCTTAGTTGATCTTATAGAGTTAGAGATGACTAATTTTGATGTGATTCTCGACATGGATTAGCTCCACTCATGTTATGCCTCAGTTGATTATAGAAATAGAGTCATTCAATTTTAGTTTCCCAATGAACTAATCATAGAATGGAGGGGTAGTACCTCTGTGCTTAAGGGTTAGATCATTTTTTATCTGAAGGCAAGAAAAATGATATCTAAAGGGTATGTTCACCATCTCATACAAGTCAAAAACTCTAGTTCAGAGACTTTAAATCTCGAGTCCATTTCAGTAGTAAGGAAATTTCTAGATGTTTTCCCTGAAGGCCTCCCTGGAGTTCCTCCCAAAAGGAAAATTGACTTCGGAATAGATCTCCTTCCAGATACCTAGCCTATCTATATTCTGCCCTACAGAATGGCTCTATCTGAGCTTAGAGAATTGAAAGAATAGTTGAAAGATCTCTTAGATAATGATTTATTAGGCCCAATATTTCCCCATAGGGAACTTCACTCTTGTTCATGCGTAAGAAATATGGTTCTCTCACAATGTGCATCAATTACAATCAATTGAACAAAGTTATATTCAAGAATATCCACTTCTCAGGATTGAACACTTGTTCGACCAACTTTAGGGCGCCAGTTACTTCTCTAAGATAGACCTCAGATACGACTATCATCATCTCAAAGTCAGAGAATGTGACATTCTAAAGATAGCTTTAAGAACTCGATATGGTCACTTTGAATACCTAGTTATGTCTTTTGAACTAACAAATACCCCTGCAACTTTCATGGACTTGATGAACAGAGTGTTCAAGAATTACTTAGACATGTTCGTCATAGTGTTCATTGA
The DNA here is from genome assembly GCA_030864215.1 of Capsicum pubescens. Classification (NCBI taxonomy): domain Eukaryota; kingdom Viridiplantae; phylum Streptophyta; class Magnoliopsida; order Solanales; family Solanaceae; genus Capsicum; species Capsicum pubescens. The sequence goes on from CM061547.1 coordinate 103,386,671, forward strand.
TAATATTCTTGTCTATTCCCATAGTGAAAATGATCAAGCAGACTATTTGAGAATTATATTGCAAACTCTTAGATTTCACTAATCAAGTTTAGTAAGTGTGAGTTTTTTCTAAGATCAGTAGCTTTCCTTGGCTATATTTTTTCCCGTGATGGAATTTAAGTTCACCCTCAAAATATCAAAGTAGTGAGAAACTGGCCCAAACCAATCTCTCCATCAGATATTAGGAGTTTCTTGGGTTTGACTGGTTATTGCAGATGTTTTGGTGAAGGTTTCTCCTCTATTACATCCCCCATGTCTCTATTGACTCAGAAGAAAGTCAAATTTTAGAGGTCAAATCTTGTGAGAAGAGTTTTCAGGAGTTAAATACTCGCCTCACTTCATCCCCAATTTTAACTTTGACAGATGGATTAGTTGGGTTTGTAGTTTATTGTGATGCTTCCAGAGTTGGTCTTGGTTGTGTACTAATATAGACAGGTAAGGTCTTATCCTATGCCTCTAGATAGCTTAAGCCCCATGAAAATAATCATCCTACCCATGATCTCGGGTTGGCAGCTATTGTTTTTGCCATGAAAATTTGTAGGAATTATCATTATAGAGTGCATGTTGATGTGTTCATGAATTACAAAAGCTTACAGTATGTGTTCTCGCAGAAAGATTTAAATCATCATCAGAGAATGTGGCATCAGTTGTTGAAAGATTATGATATGAGTGTGTTGTATTATTCGGGCAAGGCCAATGTAATGGCAGATGCACCTAGTAGATTATCTATGGGTAATGTTGCTCATGTTGAGGAGGATAAGAAGAAAGTACTTTAGGAGGCTCATAAGCTTGCCATACTAGGTGTTTAGTTGGTTGACTGAGTTGAAGGAAGTGTATAGGTTCAAAATGGTTTGAAATTTTCACTGGTTGCAAAAGTAAAGGAAAAGCAAGATAGTGATTCTTGTCTGGTTATGTTGAAGGAATCTGTCAGAGATCAGAATGTAGAAGTTTTCACCTAAGAGGGATATAGTGTCTTGCATTGTCGGGGTAGGTTATGTGTTCCATGTGTTGATGATTTTAGGTAGCAAATTTTGGCAAAAGCGCATGGTACGCAATATTCTATTCATCTAGGAGCCACTAAGATATATCCTGACTTATGGGAAATCCATTGGTGGAATTGAATGAAGAAGGATATTGCAGAGTTTGTGGCTAAGTGTTCAAATTATAAGTAGGTTTAAGTTGAACATTAGAGGCCTAGTGGTACATTTCAGGAGTTCAGCTATTACATCCTGGGCTATGGCCTTAGAAAATTTCCTGGAATTCCGTTCTCCAAACCTAATATAACCCAAGGGTACGAGCAGTATGCTGGTGTACCAGTGGTATGGTCTTGTCATATGTTGACCAGTGTTAGTTGGTAGGATGGTTTTGGTCACTGGAATGTTTATAACTTAGGGGTACGAGTAGTATCATGGACTCATATGGTGGGCCGTGTTTGATCCTCCTGGTATTTCATTCTGCTAGGGATATGGGTAATGGGTACAGATTGTATTCTATGCTTACAACTTAGTTGGATGAGTTGTATATTGGATAGTGTTAGATCCATGGGTTGAGGTTTGGATAAAAGTGGTGGAAACCAATTGTATGGAAGGATACTACTCGTAAGGGTCAGTCGTATCCCTGGGACTGGATTTTGTGCAACTTAAGTGGGGGGTATTTTGGACATTTCTCTACTTACCCTAATTAGGATCCACGATTTCTAATAAACTTAGAAGCTTGTTTACCCTATTACTCTATTCATTAATACTTAGAAACTATTCCTAAACATCCAATAATTCTCTCAAGAGCTTTTGGGGCAAGTAAGCTAGGGTTTCAACTAAGGGATTGCTTTGTGGCTTTCTTTGGTGATTTTCTTCTATCAACTTTCTTGTTTACATGCATGATTCTCTTCCCTCAATGTAATTTTAACTAAAATCATGGTTTAGATGATTGATTTCATGGTTTTACTTCTTTGTGATTATGGTTTTAAACTATTATTTGAGGGTTATGATATTAAATGCTTGGTTATGGTTTCCCGTGATTTTAATTATGCTTTTATATGTATTAATGACGGTTTTGGACAATTGTATTGCATGGTAATGGTTTAATGGTATTAGGAATTGTTTTTGGTTATATTATGCCCCCAAGGTGTTTGATAAAATGCTTATAAAGGTATGTTCACTGCATTGACTTCTTTTAATAGAACTATTGCTTGTTTTTAGCTTATATATTAAAGCTTTAATTGATTTAAACAGTTTTGAAAAGTCTAAAGGCTATGGTTATACTTGTGGGAACAGGGAAGTCTCCCAAATGGATTTCATATGGTAATTCGAAGGGCACCTAAGGTCCCCCTAATCTAAATGTTTTGGCTATGGATATTACTTGCAAGTAAGGGTGGTATGAAGATACCACTGATATTAGCCTTGATTTATAAAATGGTAAATGGATTGGTTTGATTACTTGGAAACTATTTTAATTGGGCATTAATGGCCGGTATGTAGTAAGGCCATAGAAGGTGGCAATCCGAGAGGACAAAAATAGGAAACTCCTATTTGATAATATGAGGGGTCTTGATGACCATGTGTGTGTGTCACATTTTATATTAGGGGATGTACAAGTCATCCCATGGGATATTTCTAGGTCGTAAGGTGATAACGCTCAAACTACACCTCTTAATGAGAATGTAAACGATCATTGTCAATATAAAACTCAACTAGGTTGGGGTCGAATCCCACAGGGAATATAGTGTGAAGGTAAGTTGTTTGCAAATTAATCAACTGATAGTTGGATGTTTCCAGAAATGGAGGGTTTTTAGTTTAACAACCAATTTTTGGTTACGTTTGTTTCAGTGTTCGTAATCAAGAGTTTATGAAAAACCAGAATTATGTTCACTAGGGATTTTGGTACTTGACAGATACTACTAGTGGTTCAGAATTCTCACGGTAGGTAGGACAACAAGTTATCTTTATTGAAGTTATGGTAAAATGTCTCTTGACCTACTTAAGCATTTAATTACCTAATCCTCTCGGACTTAGGGAATTGATATTCACTGCCCAGAATTTACCTCAGGTTAACCAATCTTGTTAAAGCGCTGATTATTAAACGAAGTATTTCCAAGTCCCTGTTGATAATTCACTTCCTACAATATTTGATTTCTTTCTCAAGAAAATCAAAGTAGGTTTTATCTATTGTTTGCAACCAACAAACGTTAATTAAAACCTCAGAATTATCAAGAAGTCTTACCACCTTTCGAATCTTGATCACTCAGTACCTTATCAAGACCTAACCCTAGATTCCATAATTCAGGTTAAAGGAATTTAGCCGCTCATGATGTAAAAATCGAAGCAACTAGAGGAATTCATGCTTTGAAAGATAAACTTACCACAAGATGAATAGAAACTAGAGATTCTCCGATTAAATCACAAAGGAAATCCCAAAATAATGAATATAATATTTTCAAAGTAATTACTTGCTCTAGCAAAAAGTAGAGAGAGAAAATATCAAAGTATATTCCTCAAAACTCAATGGGTCGAACTCTCTAGAAAACCCTAAAACAAAGCTTTAAATAGTTCACCCTAATTATGGAAACAAAATAATAGAATTCAGAAATCACTCGGATTAGGTGACAACATTTGTGATAACCTATCAGGAGGCTAACGACTTATCACAAATGTCGTCAGCTCCTTCTTCAGTTTTGCTCTTCCTGTTTAAGGCTGACGAAAAACTTGACAACTTATCAGCTTCATGACTGCCTATCCCAAAATGTCATCAAAGCTCTGCTTCAGTTCTCCTGTGCTGCCTCAGGCTAATGACATTCTTGACAGCTTATCAGACCCTTGACGACTTATCACAAAATTTCATTACATCTTTTAACTTAGGCCAATTCTCTGTTTACTGCTGACGACGAACTTGATAACTTATCACAGGGCTGACTTTTACAAAAAATGTCATCAGCCACACTTGTCTTTAGATTTCTTCAGATTTCAACTTCTTTTCTTCCATTCTTATAGGTTCTCTATCATATCAGCTTAAACTGCAAAATCAAACATAAACAAGTCAAAAACAACAAAAGTTTCTTAAGACTTCGCAATTATTCTTAGTTAAAATATTCAAATGTGTTAGCATTAGCTCACACATCAACACCCTCAACTTAAAACAATTGCTTGTCCTCAAGCAACTCAACACAACTAAGAGATTACAAAGTACATTTGGCAGTCAATCATCCATATCATCTCAAAACACTTTTACCATCTCCAAGGTCACTCAATTCTAGAATAATGAAGAACACCAATGCAACACACAAGACTCAAGATACGGCATCAATTCAGTTATAACAACTATTCATTGACCAGTATTACACTACCCGAATAATTCAGTAACTAGCAATGTAACCAGTGTGCCCTTACAATAAAGAAATCCCCCTCCTCTCAGATCAAGAATTATATATGTAACCATGGGGACAATCAAATCACTCACTCTCAGAACGAAGTTCCAATCAATGTATGCCAAGTACCATAGGCTTTCCCTTATATTCATTACCCAGATCTTCAGATAGGTAGGATCACTATAGGACTTCTCTTAGGCTTGTAATGCAGGCTAAAGGTTGGTATAATACTCGCTAGTATTTAAAGTGACTAAGCCTCCTTGACACTATAATAGATTTTTGGGGTTTCACTCATTAGCCTTTTCTACTCTTCTCTTTTGTTGATAACAATTATTTAGGATGGGCGCAGTCTTTTTTTAATTACTTAATCTTTTTCATAATTTTTCTTTTTCTTGCTCTTTTTCTCTGCACCCAGATTTTTATTATTTTCTTTTATTCTACCTTTCTTCATACTCATTCCATATTACGCACCACTATGATATCCACCCTCAACTTAGGCCATTTGCCTATGTCAAGGTGCATAGTGTCCAAGAAAGACCAGGGCCAAAACAGGTTCAGTATGATCTAAATGGGAATTTGAAAGGTGTCATACAAAGAAATAGGCTAATTAGGCTCAAAACAGGGATCAAGGGATATTATACACATAGGGAAGGTCATTTAGGCTAAAGTGAGCTAATATCAAAACGGCCTATGATCTTTTCCTATCCCATATCCTTCAACCTAGGTAAGACTAACCGGGCAAGTTCTGACTTCAGCATACAAAGGGAACTAAGTAGTTGCTCACACATACACATGGCACACATGTATATCATAAGCTATGACTCATTCAGTTCATCCAGCTGTTTAGAAATGTTTATTATGTTACTAGAACTAATGCCATACAAAGTTGTACAGTGGTCACACTTGAACGCAAATCACACAGTTAAAGGAGTAGACCACTTGAAGAGGTGTAGAAAAATCACAAAATAATTCAACTGCCTTAAGTACAAGTACTTCTCCAAATCGGCTACAAAATTTTACAACAACAATTTACTCTACACACTCAACTTAAAATCAAAGAAAATCTAAACTAAGGGTTAGAGTATACTTGGAATGGATCAATATCGGGGGTCATGGGTTCCTGACCCTGCTACTTCCTATCCATCAGGAGCCTTGAATTATTCTGGTGCAGCTGTTCTATCAATCTCTGAAAGCCTACTGGTGGAGGCACCTACTGCTCTCGCTCGGATGGCTGTCTCCCATCTCTCATTGTTCGCTAAGGACTCAATCCTTGCCTTCTTTATCTCCTCCTTTTCAGACTTCTTTCTTTCTCTCTTCTCTGCTTTTCTTTTTTTTAACACTGTCGGGCCTCTTTCTCTTTCCTTTGCCTTTCTTCTCACCTTTCTTTTTCTTTTTCTTCAATGGCTCCTCTGTGAGATCAAGCATCGGGATTTCTCTCTCAGACTCTTCATCTACCGAGTCTACTGATGCCATAAAATGGTGATGTTGTAGCTTTCCAACCTCTACCTTTACTTTATCTAGGTCTGATCTTAGTAATGCCATCTTTGGAGCAGACCCCTCTCTCAACTGAGCATTGAAGCGGTTCTCCAATTCATCAATCCGTCCTGGTAGAGCCTTGTAAGGCTCGAGTGCATCCTTAACCCTCTTTTCCACTGCAGCTGCAAATTGCTTGGCAAAGATTTTAAGCTGATCCTCGCACCACTTGGACTATTTTTCTACTTTTCTAAAATTCATAAGGTTGAAGGCAAATTTTGTTGTAGGCACTACAGCTGGAGAAATTGTCTCAATTTTGGGCACTGATGATTCTTCCATTGTTATGGATATTAGAGGTACAGCTTCAGAATCAGGCATATCTTCATTAGGCACTGAACTAGTACCTGTGACCGGTGGGTCAGTGGGAATCTCTGTGCCACCATCAAACATTAGCCTCGATTGATTTTCCTTATTTCTGATAGAATTATGGGTCCTCTTGGAAACGAGTTCTTCTTCTAGCCCTACAATCTTGGGCACATTTGTTTCCCTGCACAACCTTGTAATTAAACAAGGGAAGGGATATGTTGTATCAGACCATGACACACATTTTTATCTCTTCGGCAATAATCTCTCCAAAATTCAATTTAAGGTTAGCTAAAAAATTTGCGACTAATATTTCTCTATCATCCTCGAGGATATTATCACCATCTGTGGGCATCAACCACGTACATACAATACCCTACAAAAATCTTTCCTATGAATTGAGGAAGGCCTTGAAGATTCTTTCACTCAAATTTGTTAGCCATTTCGGTTCTCCATCATCTATGAGTGTGGCTAACCAATTCTGCTGATTTTCTCGATGCTTCAATCGGGCATAGAAAGTAGGTGAAGTGGACTGAGGATTAAAGTTTGGGACATGAAGGAACCTGTTGATTATTGCTTCAGAAATATCCACCATTACACCTTGTACCGAAAATTTTTCCAACAAAGGTTCGTCAGCTGCTTTCTCTCCTTCTCTACACATGTTTTTCAAGCGAGCTTGGTAGTTTTCATAGAACTCCCTAACTAGTGTAGAGAAAAATGAGATTCCTCCTTGTGTAGTCTATCCCAAATCCTAGCCATGAAATTTCTGCTCCACTTCTGGATACCTGCTCAACCCCTTAGTGATTATTCTCTTCTCTACAAAGATTGACCTCTTGATAGATCTTCTGTTGGTTCTGCAAAGCCCATCAAAGAAGATTTTCTAATCTTTGGGAATCTTCCATCTAGTGATATTTCGAACTTCAGGATTCTTCCATTTGACCATAGTTCCCCGAATCAGAGAGTCTTCATCATCTTGTGGCTCAATAGAAGGGGACTCAGTTGATGGTCCCTCGGATTTAGGTTGTCCAAACTCATGTTCCTCAGACTCTGGATGATTTGAATCATACTCTTCAGATGCATCATGTTCAGACTCTTGTTGCTCAGAGGCTGACTACTCAGAAGTTGTATGCTCGGATATTGTTGGCTCAGTGTCACTTTTTTCACTCTCCTCCACCTTAACTGGTGGGGGTGGTGGAGTCTTTTTAGATATTTTCTTCTTCTTTTGCTTCCTGATCAGAGGCTCTTCCTCTTCATAATCAGACTCTTCATTGAAGAGTTTCCGAGATATACTTCCCTTGGTCACCTTCTTTGTGGATTTTGAGTTTTTTCCTTTGAGTGTCATTTCAAGACCTGTAGCAAGAGAAAAACCGTTAGTTGACCCTCAAGAGTACAAACACAAACACACCGATCATTGAAATCCCACACCCCTTGAAAGGGTTTAGTAATGTTTCAGGTCCCAGGTGTGATGACATTTCTTGATAAGCCATCACAGTTGTGATAGCTTATCACGAATGTCATTAGCCTTAAACAGAACCCATGATATTTTATCAACTTCTGATGACATTTTTGATAAGCCGTCACAAATTTGATAGCTTATCACAAATGTCGTCAGCTCTAAACAGAACCCACAATATTTTTAGCAACCTTTGACGACATTCCTGATATGCCATCACAGTTGTGATAACTTATCATGAATGTCGTCAGCTCTTATCAGAACCCCCAGCTTAACTTTAACTCAATTTTTGGTCCCATTTTTTCTTAAAATCCACTCGAGTTTTATTTTTGAGATGAACTTTTAAGCCTTGGGCTTACACAGCAAACCTTAGTTTCGATTTTTAGCCCTTTTTGCAAGTTGGACTTGGTTCAAGCTTCTTGGGAACCTGAGCTTACCTTAGCTTACCATTTACCAATTGAAAAGAAAGGTCAGGTTTCGAGCTTACCTGATGGAGACCTTTTCTTTGATTACACGCACAAGAAGAAGTAAAGAGAGGTTTTTGATTTTGGTTGCAAGCCCCCACACACACAAGGAAGTTTTCTTCTTGGTTTACTTGGAAAGAGTTTAAAAAAAGGGAAGAAAATATTCTAAGTATGGAAGAAAAATAACTTAAAGGAATTAAACTCTAAGCGGGAAAGTAGAAAGGCCAAGTTGTGGGCCGGGTCGGGTCTTTTTAATTTGGCCCATAGTTTCAGCTAATGTTGGGATTTTTGTGACGACATTTATGATAAGCCGTCACAATTGTGATAGCTTATCATAAATATCGTCATCCTTCACAGATCCTTCTTCAGAGCTGAGGTTTCTGACGATAAATCTGAAAACTTATCACCATCTTGATAGCCCATCAAAAATGTCGTCAAGGGCATTTGGCTGAATACATTGATTCCACCTTCTGTGAACTAAATCCTAATGTCACGCCCCAAAATCCCATCGGGCCAGACTGGCACCCGAAGCCGAGAAGGCCCGGGAGAACCCGTTCAAATACCTGTACTTTCACTTACATGTCACCAAAAATTTGGACAGCACTTCGTTGCATATAGAAGAATCTAATGACCTGTATCAGCACAACACGCACAAATATATATATATAAAACTTGGACGTCGGGGCCACCACATATACAAATATAACATGACTATATAAACTTCCATGACTTTACCCTTCCTTACGTCTACAAAGCCTCTAGGATATACATGACATAACTAGGGTCGGGACAAACCCCCACCCACACATGACTCCTGTACAATAACAAAACATAAAGAGCTGACTCGGAAAGCTCCGAAGCAAACTGGAGCTCACCAACAATAGTTGTATGACCTGGCTCCTACTTGTGCGGTGTATAAGCTGAGGTACCTGTGCCTGCAGCATGAAATGCAGGTCCCCCGTGGGGGACGTCAGTACAAAATATGTACTAAGTATGTAAAACTATAGATAATCACATATGATATAGGAGCTCAATAGAAATCAGAAACAAGTGAATAAAGCGTAATAGGAGTGGACCACATTTACTAGAACTTGTGACAACCTGTAAATTGCATTTATTCAATCACTTTACCTTCGTTCTTATCGTCTTTGTAATCATTACTGTACTGTACTGTGACCATTAGGCTGCCTCCAGTACATATCAACTGGGCTCGACCCATGCTAGGCTTATGCCCCTGGGATACCACCCATAAACACATAAATAGGGATCGACCCATGCTAGGCTTATGCCCCTGGGATACCACCCGATAAGAGAGAACTTCCATCACTTAGTTCAATTAATCTTTGAGATTGTTATTTCGGTCGCCACCACATTTTTTATACTTTGAAACAATGATACATCAATAGGAGACATATAAATAGACCATCAATGCAATAACAATGAAGTAAGAACTCATTGGCACATCAATGAAGTGTTTTGGAGTCATCAATGCCATAACAATAAAGTAGGAACTTATTGGTATATCAACAATGTGTTTCAGAATCATCAATATCACAACAATAAAATAGGAGCCTTTTGGTATATCAATGAAACATTTTGACACTTTATAGGATGGAAACAACTTCGTTGGTAACGTAGAACAATACATGTTTTTGGACAACCTCGGAATCTTACTTGATGGAACATTGGTGTTTTCATGCCAAAGAACATTGTTAGAGTATGCTTTACACACCTCGTCGTAGATTCGGATACCAATTCAACACAACTTCCCGCCTTTACAAATCACTTATCTACAATGAAATGTTTGGCATCTAGTATTAGCAACCCAACACCACAATTCTCTTCAAAAATTCCATACAACCAATATTTGCAAAACATTCCAAAAACCAACTTGAACAATAGGTTTATGTGTGTATATATATATATATATAATCATCATTTCAATACCACATCATCAATACCAAATCCCTTCACAATTCAACATAATCCAACCATGCACAAGAATAATCCAACATCATTTCCCAATCATCTTTCAACAACAATCAAATAACATACTTCTTATGCTCACATGCATATATATATATATACATATCCATATAAATAACACCAACATAATTTACATCCTTACCATAAAATGGCCCTTTTGGTTTCGAAGTCCTGTTGGCAAAAATAAGGGGTGCTTCTCGAAGCCCTCGAGACGGTGAACACAACTACGGAATCAATTTGGACTTTCTACGGTTGAATCACAAGATAATTGGAGTTGAAATTAGGCTAGGGTTCCTTATTCTTCAATAATTGGATGATGAATGATGGATACTAGGCTAATTATATGTATATAATGACCAATTTTCGTCCATGAGGTGATGGAAAATGACCATATTGCCCTTAAAAATTTGAGTAAATCCGAATCTGTCCATGATGGACTGTTTTGATAGGCTAAAGTAAATCGACCATAACTCTTTGCTCCAATATCAGATTTGGGTGAAATTGGTATAGTTGGATAGATAATTCAAAGATCTTTCATTTAATATAAAGTAGGCCACCCAGTTCGTCCTGTACAAGTAGTTATGATCGTTTGAATTTGACCCTCAAAAACTGTTTTGGTAGGCTGAAGTAAAACGAGTATAACTCCTTACTCAGATGTTGGATTTGGATGAAACTAATTGCATTGGAAAGAAGACTCAAAGATATTTCTTTTGATATGTGGTAGCTCTCCCAGTTCATTATATTAAGTGAGTTATGATCGTTCAAAGTCGACCCAAAAAACTGGCAGGCCTCAGTAGTTTGTGTGCAGGAAAATTTACTATTCACCATATCCCGGCCACCGTTTTATAGTTTCGAACGTGCTCGATTATATCCGAAACTTATCCGTTTTTGGAAATATTTATATCGTTGGAAATCTTATTCAATAACCTTCGTATGGAACCATCGACGGGCAAATTCCGGTATAAATAAAATAAAAAATTAATTCCATATAAATAAGACCAATCACGTACTTGAATACGCCAATACATGTACTTAAATACGGGGTGTTACATCCTTCCCCCCTTTAGGACATTCGTCCTCGAATGTTAGCGTAGTTATTCAACCAAAACAAGTTCAAGTCCACCATTAACATTCACATCATCACATAAATACTATGTATATATAAACAAAAACTTACTTGTTAATGTTCTAAATCTGTTTCTTGAACTTCCTCTTCATCTATGAACAAATGAGGGTACTTAGATTTCATTGCTTCCTTAGCTTCCCATGTAATCTCTTCCCTTTGTTGATTTCTCCAAAGTACTTTCACCGATGCTAATTCTTTATTTCTCATCTTCTTAACTTGACGATCTAATATAGAAATAGGCATCTCCTCATAGGTAAGATCTTCTATTACTTGCACATCTTCAGTAGAAGTAATAAGGGACGGATCTCCGATGCACTTTCGAAGCATCGATACATGAAATACTGGATGCACTGATGAGAGTTCCTGGGGTAGCTCTAATTCATAAGCAACTTGCCCACATCTTCGAATAATCTTATACAGGCCTATATATCGTGAACTCAACTTTCCTTTCTTGCCAAATCTCATCACCCCTTTCATTGACTTCAATTTGGTTAAAATTTAAATGTGTTTGACCAATTCTTAATTTGATTGGGGTTATCAATTAAATAACCCCAATTTTAGTTTATTCTTATTTTTAAATTACCAGCCCACTCTTCAAATTAACAAGCCCAAGCCCAATTTCCTTTTGACTTTGCCAAATTAGCCCCAAATTTCCAGCAGCCCAACGCCCCTAGGCCCACACCAACAAACATACCCGACCCAAACCTTCTCCTCTTCTTCATTTAATTAACAATAGATTCACCATCGATAATTCTCAACCCAGCAACTCCTCTCAACCCTTTAACCCGACACCAGCCAAAATCCAACAAAAATCGAATCCAACACTAAGCAGCCATCAACAGCGACACGAGTTTCAACCCGAACCCAACCCGAATCGGCCCCATTTGGGTCAACCCAACCCTAACCCGATGAGGTTTTCTCTCAACGTCTGTGCGTGCCCAGCATGAGACAAGAATATTCTAGAGGGTGCTACGTGTTAGCTTTTAATTTGCTCCTCAATTGCTAACCTTTCAAAATTTGAATCTCTCAACAACTTGGTATGATTTTAGTACAAATTATAGCTCAACCTTATCCCATCCTTAGAATTCAAATTCCTCTCTTTTTCAAATCCCCAAACGGCCCCTAATTTGTCTTTTATATAAGGACCTATTGGGTCACTGTTCTGGGGGGTTTTTTGGGGCTCTAGGGTTCTAAGTTAGGGTATTTTTTTTCTGATTCAAAAATTTGAGAGGCAGAGGAAGTTCTTTTTCTGGTCTTGGGAAAGTTGAAAAGAAGAAGAGAGGAAATTTGGGCTTCTTTTCTTGTTCTTTCCAGGCAAAGGTGGGTTCAAAATATTTTCTGAAAAGCTGAAGGTTGAAAATATTTAGTTGAAAATCTGGGGGGTTTCAAAATAGGGGGGTTTCAAAATATTTAAGAGAAAAAGGCAAAAAGATGCTCTGTTGGTGGTCGACGTTGCGAGATTCTGGTAGTGACAATTATGTTGATATCTCGTCGTCATGTTTATTGCCCCATAAGAGATAAACGCCTCTTCTCACTTAATGTTTTGCTGGGGTCTTCTTCTTAGATGTTTCTTTCTTTGTGATGTTGTTTTGATTGTAGTGATATTTGAGCCTGAGAATCGTTTGCTATAGAGGGTTGTAATGTCCATAGGATCTACTGGCAAAGATTGTTGCTATGTTCTTTTGTTGTATCAATGTTTATGCTCAAACCTTTTGTTCCTTTCCCGATTTTGTATGTTCGTTTCGATCGTTTTGACTCACTAGCTTATCCTTATGTTGTTCGTTGGTCTCAATCCAATTTTCCATCGTAATCCATGTAGCCATGGTGTTGATCTTCAACATAGCTGTTATTGATTTTTCAGTCCAAATAGGGTTACTTTTGAGCTAGAATATTTTTATTTTTGAGTCTAAATATTGTGTTTTTTTCAACCTAAATATTGTGGTGCCTTTTTAATCTAAATTATGTTGTCTTGTAGACCTGGATATTGTTATTTTTTTAGCCTAAATATTTCTATTCTTTTAGCTTGAATGATATCATTTCGGAGCCTAAATATAGTTATCTCAAACCTTGAACATTGTTGTTGTAATACTTGTATTTTATTGTGTTACACTTAGCAAATAATTTTTTTTACATAGCATACAGTCGAGTCGGATCTTGTTTGGTGGTGTTTGAAGTCGATTAATAATATGTTAGTTGTTCCGTTTCGATCTGAATTGGTTTTCTTTTTGACTTTTTAGAATGACCAAGATAGATAATGTGTTTCTGTCTTCTCGCATAATGACGTTCAAAACTGTTTATGCTTGAGGCGGTGATTCATTCCTGCTTTCTCTCATTGCTAAAAAATCAAAAAATAAAAAATAAAAAAATTTAAGGTATCAAGTTCATCTTTTGGTGTCGATTAGAATAGTTGCTTGTCAATAACCTTGTTACTTTGGTTTCATTTTGGATCATAGTCTCAAACTCTTAAGGGTTTGCAAGGCCATTAGGTAGAAAATGATGATTCTGTTGTCTTTTGGATACCAATCTATGTTTCCAATGTTTCCTTCAACAAAATGCTGGAAGTCTATCTTTTCTCTGTTTTTTCTTTGTTAGTATGTGTCATTTGTAGCTACTTGTTGATTCGTTGTTTGTGATATTTGATTTTTTTTCTCGGTTATTTTCTACCCGGTTTAATTATTTAGTTCAATATATAGAGATTTTTGGCTTCAAGAATATTGTGATGAATCACCTCTTAGTCATTAATTTTAGAATAAAGCAAGATTTATTTAAACCAAGCTATATAATTGGTCTTTTCTCATAAGTCAGTGCTTTCTAATTGGTAAAGTTTAAGGTGATATTTCTATAGGTGAAGTGAATCAGTAGCATTACATGATGTTTCTTTTAAGTAGATCATGTAGTACTATTTAATTCGTGTACAAAATGTGCTCCTTTTTATGTCATCACTTATTTCTTAAGTATCTAACTTTTGAACATATATTAATTTCCTTACCCTTTACTTTGAATGTGGACACGTTTAAGTCCTATATGGACTCTTTGTCATCTTTGCATCTTCGCTATGGGCCCATGAGGCTCACCTCATTGAACTAAGCCCAAATATTTGTCCCATGGAATATGGATACATGGAGTCGGAAGAGTAAAATGGGTCAAAGTCCCATCTTTGAAGCGACCAAGAGGCTTAAAAGTCTCATTCCCTTATTAGTTTAATTCTTATTGTATTTATTTATTTATTTATTGGTTTAAGTTATTCATTCATTTGGGCACCAAAGCCAAAGTTTTATTTAATACACGTGGAGAGGATTTGGGCCGAAGGATCGAAAGCTAAATTAGGACAGGTGAAATAGGTCGAAGGCCCAATTAGACTAGGACAAGTTTTGTTGGTTTGGGCCAAAATCCTAAATCATCACTTCTCCCCTTTTCCCTTTTTCTTTACTTGTTTACGTGTTTTTTTGCGAACCTATTTGAATCCCTAACTAAGTCTCTAAAAATTGATTTTCCAAAAACTTTTTTCTTAATCAACTATTTTCCAACAAATTAATATTTTGAAGTTAATCAAAAGACGGTTTTCAACCAGTTCGGATAACCGCAAGTTAGCGAGTGTTTTAGGTGCCTAACACCTCCTAAAACGTTAATAGAAACCGCTTATCTAGAATATCTAACTTGAAACGATTTTCCTATGTTGAATCGTCTAAGTACATTACAAAGTTTTCTTAATTCCTTTTCAAAAATTATGTGGCGACTCTTCTCTCTCAAATAAAAATTTCTGCATAATAGAAATGGCGACTCTGCTGGGGAAATAGAGCTGGTTTTAACCAAATGTTTGATTTTGTCTTTTAATTAACTATTTTATGTGTTTTGATTTTGTAAATATTAACTATCACATTTCATGGAATATCCCTGCATTATTTAAATTGTTTTGGGGTTTTGTGGATGTCCCGGCCCCTGTTGTTCAATTCTAAAATGTGTTGGAAATACGAATGGCTTATTAGCACGTGAGTCGTCTGACGTTATTTTTATTTTCAAACTCAAGTTGTCCGATTGAGAACCAATGTTCAAACCCACTCTAGACACCGAGGATAGAACAAAACCAAAACCCTATTTTAGGCATGAGCCTAGGATGACCCAATACCCGAGCGGGGTATTGGGCCTATTAGAAAACTTTCCCTGCGTCTATTGACCCCGAGTCAATTACAGATGAATCAAATTTATGTGATGAAAAAATACATGCTTGTCCAATTCAATCCATTATTCTTTGGGGTCCGGGGAAGGCTTAGCTTTGTCTGCTTTCATGTAGGATATGGCTCAACTACATTCCCACAAAAAGTTCAAGATGGTTACTAAATCTGACGATTTCTTGAAACTATGGTGGGACCACATGAGCGCAGAAGAGAAAAAGATTGTTAGAACACACATTGGGAATCTTCCTTCTTTGATCGATATGGACGCTTGGACTGAAATGATCCATGTACTAACAACTTTTTAGGATGATCAGAATATGGTATTTTGCTTCGGGGATGTTGAATTAACTCCCACCATTGAAGAGGTATTGATTTGTTATGAGAGTACGGAAATGTGTTTTAAGAGAAGGGAGACACCTGATAAGAACATTTTAGTCCCGGTTGTGTGGGATCGTCAAAAGATCAAAGAGGTATTTTTAACTGACAACGACACTTGTCTAGGAGAACGTGATGGAGAAAATATACCTTTTTGTGAGTTGTATCATCGGTTCGGAAGATTCAATGCTTTTCACAAATTTGGGCATAAATTTGAGTCAGAAGCAAAATGGAAGGAGACGAGAGCCTTTGCGTTTTCGGTAGGCCTACTGGGAACCATGGTGTTCCCACAAGGAGAAAATGGCACAATTCATCTGAGGGTTGTCTCAGTGACCCATGCACTTTTTTTGGAATGGAGTACAATTTTAAAAAGGTATTCCACAAACTTAGCTCCCATGATTATCGCCGACATATATCGAGCTTTGGGAAGATGTCAAGATGAGAATCGTTTCTTTCAAGGCTGCAACCTTATATTACAATGGTGGATGATGACGCATTTGGTGAAAAATCCTAGAACAGCACAACCTAACCACAAAACAAGGTGGAATCTGCTAGAATCGCACGACATGTGGCTGTTTATACACAAATTCAAAAGGGAAGCATCTCATGAATTTTGGTTTAAGACTCTTGGAGAATTAAGAGATGACGATGTCCAATGGTCCATTAACATCTTCATTCAGGGAAATACATTAGTCGAGGAGGCGAGAGGCCTTTTCTAGTGCTTTTGGGTTTCAGGGGAACCCGTCCCTACAATCCTGGCAGAGTTCTTAGGCAATTTGAGATCAAGAAGGAGATGCCTCAAATCGATTCTATGCTCAGATTCTTCATCGAATATGATGAAAGCGAGCCCCCTCTCAAAGACTACATGATAAATGGGTGGCGAAGGAGAAGGTGGACGGAAGTCTTTTTCCATATAAGGTATGAACCTGAAGTCGGCGACACTTACAAGGAATGGTTAAAAAAGAGCCTCACCGAAGCATTGATTCCGGAGCCGAACGTTCCCACTTGAGTCGTGGATGTAGAATCCAAGAATTAGATCTGACTCCACATGTTTAGGATAAGTTTTAGAAAAGTGAAATCGTGCACCGACAGATGCATGTAGAAGATGATTTAATAATACGTATGCTGAGAGAAGAGTTTAAAAGAGCTAGGAAATAGGCTGATGATGCTAGGCAGTGTTTAATCAATTTGGATGATAGCATGGCCTCTCAACTCGATAGTATAGAAAAAATGACTTATGACAGCAAGGCACAGTTATGTGGGAGTCATCTGATCATCAATAGGTATCAAATAGCATAGGAGGTGAACAAGGAAAAGACAGACGAAAGAGCCTCCGGTAGCTAGTTTTTCTATTTCCCCTGCGCGGGAACTTATTTTCTTTCATGCTATTTCCGTTTTTTCCTAAACATTGTATCCCTCTTTTGTTATCATTTGTAGGCATTTATGCCTTTTTTGTGTCTATATAAGTTGGGGATAATGGATTGACTTTAAGGAAGAATATATTTTATTCAAAATTGTTAGGCCTGAACCCTTGTCTCAAAAAGGGTTACCCTTGTTAGGATACGCATTATTATAATGTTTTGTGTACTATAACTGTCTTGTGTTCTTATGTGTGTTTGTTTGGATCAAAGGCAAGTTTATCCGCTATGCTCCTGTGGATGAATTTGCCTATGACTCAAACAACTCTACGTGGTTATTTCTTGTCAAATATTTTGCATTACTTATCACATACGAAAACTAACACATCTGCCTTTGAGTTGTTTTACTTTAAAGATAATAGAAACTACTTCATGTTGATATAAGATGGCAGAACATCCCTACTTCACCCAGTCAAAATCGTACAAAATCCCATCTTCTGACCTTCATTCAATAATGACTGGAAATAATGAAGAAAATGCATTGACCATCAGGGACAATCTAATAGCGGAATAGAATGAGATGATTTCGGAACTCACAAGAAATCTTGAAATGATTCAGGAGAAAATAAATCGTACTAGAGATTTAGCTCACCTGGACATCACTGTTAATTCTCCCGCTCCAGGAGGACACGGGACTCCACTCTAAATCACTTCCCTTAGTACGCCTATTCTCGAGGATCAACAAAATAACATATCATCCTTCTCTACCCATCCACTTGTCCAAAATACCAATCACAAAAATAACCCAGATGCCTACCATCCACAAAATCCATCTCTAACCCCACAAAACCCATCTCCGAATCTTCCCAAATCCCCAGAACACATTTTCAAATCAAGAAAATTCATTCCTAAATCCACAAGATTCACTTCCAAACCCGCCAAATCCATCAAATCTATTCTCGAATCCACCAAATTCGTTTCCAAATCCGCAAAATTCTTCTCCAATTCCACCAAACCACTTGTAAATTCCACAAAACCTTTCTAAATTACAAAACATCCTCCCCACCAACCAAAAAACTTCCTTTTATCGATAAAATCAAGCCTCCCTTATAAAGCCCTCTCATGTCATCATATCCCTCGGCATCTATAATCCCCTTCCTAATCCCGAGATGGACCATTACAAAAAAAAAAGAAAGAGTGGAAGACCGAACATGAAATGAGGTTGCTAGCTATGAATGAAGAGATCATGAGGATCAAAGAATCTCATGAAGTGAGGGACCACGACGGTTTACGGTACGATGACTTATGTGTTCACCCAGGAGTAGATCTACCAGAAGGGTACAAGGTCCCCAAGTTTGAAGTGTTTGAAGGTGCCAGAAATCCAATGGCCCATCTGAGGAGGTACTGCGAGCAACTGGTAGGGATCGGGAAAAATGAGGCATTATTGATGCGCCTATTCAGACGAAGTTTAAGCGGTGAAGCCTTAGAGTCGTTCATGTCTCAGCAGCCAAAAAATTGGACTGGTTGGAAAGCATTGGCGAAGGGCTTCCTCGACAGGTTCGTATTCAACATTGAAATTTTCCCGGATTGGTATTCACTAGATCGGATCAAACATAAGAGTGATGCTAGTTTTCGATACTATACTTTTCGTTGAAGGAAGGAAGCTATCAAAGTGAAACCCCCCATGTTCGAGGAAGAAATGGTATATGTGTTCTCTCGCGCTCAAGAAGGAGAATATTATACCAGGATGGTGTCCGCTGTCAGGGAAACTTTTGTAGATTTGGTAAAAATTGGGGAATCACTGGAAGAAGGTATTCATACAGGAAAAATTGCCAACACCCCAACATCGTCCGGAACTGCTATGTTCTCGAAGAAGAAAAAGGAGAATGTAGGCCTGGTTTCTGCTGATTCTATTGCAAGAACGAAAAAGAGGTTCAACTCTAGGAATATTTTCTCTTCTCTGCCATCACCAAACTTTCAGCATGTATTCTACACCCAAACCCATTACCAAGCTCCACTCCCAAATGTCCAATCCCAATTCCAAGCTTTGCAGCCAAATATTTTTCCCCAATGTCGCTGAATTATCATCCTATTGTCCAATCCACTCTTCCAAACATCCGAACAAACATCCAAGAACCTCCAAACTATTATTAAGTGCCTCCTCCTGCAAATCAAAATCATTATAACACTCCGCGTCCAAACATCGAAAAGAAACCTCCCTGAAACTTCACGTCGCTTGCTGAAAGTCGTACCCAACTATTTAAAAGATTGAAGAATGCCGGTCATTTGCAACCGATACAGCCAAAGCCTATTAATCCCAACTCCCAATTTTATGATCCTGATCAAATTTGTGCCTATCATTCAGGAGCAGCAGGGCACGGTACCGAGGACTATTTTATCTTAAAACACAGGATCCAAGATATGATTGATCAAAAGGTCATCACGCTTCAGTCACCAATACCAAATGTCAACAGTAACCCATTGCCTAATCATGGGGGACCTACAATTAACATTATTGAAATAGAAGGAGAATGGGCGTCTAGCAAAACTATTACTAAGGTGAATTCAGAAGAGTGCATAAGGGCAGAAGAGGTAGAAAAAATAGAGAGAGTTGTGGCTTCCTTAAGTGTCAACGAGAAATCCCCATTTATAGTGATGACAGACCCGATACAAGTGTACACTCCCCTTCCAAGAAAGGAATTTATTGTACAGACCGCTGCTGCCCAAGGAATGACGCAATCGGGACAATGCTACATCCCGGAAGAATTGACCAACAAAAAAAATTCCCAAAAAAGGCTAATTACTGAAGGGGAGGCTGAGGAATTTTGGAGGCGTATGCAACCCAAAGATTATTCAATTGTCAAACATTTAGAGAAGACACCAGCCCAAATCTCTATTTTAGCACTATTAATGAGTTTGCAATACCACCGACAAGCTTTATCAAAGGTCCTGGATGAATCATATGTTCCCGCAGGTATGAGTGTTGAGAACCTGGCTGCGATAATAGGAAATATTTTGGGGAATCATCGCATATCATTTAGTGATGAAGAATTGTCATTTAAAGAAGAGATGCACAACAAAGCCTTGCACGTCACTGCCATTTATCGAGATTATATGATTAATTAGGTATTGATAGATGACGGGTCTGGTGTGAATATTTATCCCCTCTCCACGTTGGTTCAAATGGGATATGATTTGGAAAACATTCATCAAATCCACGTAAATGTGAGAGCATTTGATGGAGGGCAGAGAGATACCATAGGAGAAATTGATTTGTACATCCAAATGGGACCTGCTGAGTTCAAAACTAAGTTTCATGTTATGGATATTCATCCTAGCTACAACCTGATCTTGGGAAAACCATGGATACATGGGTCAAAGGTCGTTTCATCACCCCTTCACCAATTATTAAAGTTCATTTGGGAGGATCATGAAGTAGTCATCCAAGGTGAAGGAAGCCGGGCGAATCATCCCAATGGTTATGTGCCGGTGATTAAAGATGTTCCAAAGGGTAGTAGTTTCTATACAGTGGAAATTGTAAATGTTGTGGAAAAGGATCTGACTCCCGAAGCGCCAATGCCTTCTGTCTACAAAATGATTGTGACGGTGATATTAAGAAATGGATTCGAACCTAGTCGGGGTTTAGGTAAGAATCTACAAGGAATTATTGAGCTTTTTATGATCCTAGAGAAAGCCTCTAAGTATGGGTTAGGCTATCAGCCTATCGAGAAGGATATGGTTGAAGATAAGTCAGAACAGAGTCTATTTAGGCCCTTGTTGCTCCTGTACTAGTCGTTTATTGTACATGAGTTATCGAATAATGATGGTCTTGGGGATAGGATAGGAGATCTGTTCGAGGGATAAAATGTTGTACCAAAAGATTTCCCAAAGTCCAGCGGGGTGAAGCAGATTATGCCAGGGGAGGCCTTGTAAAACTGAACCTCCACCCCACTCATAACCCATCGCCCAACGTGGTAGATGAAAGGGCAATTACTAATAGTTTTAAAATTGGTGATAATCTGGATGAGGCCCCGTGATCCACCCTTTATATCTCAAATTTCCTTTTTTGTATTTTACTGCTTTCAAAGGCATGGGCTTGTGTTTGCACGAGTTATGAGCCTTAGTTTGTAATTATCTCTCAAATTTTAATGAAAATTCCTTCCCTTATTTTGAAAATATATATATATATATATATATATAAAATAAATTATTTTTTGAAACACCACTATTTGTATTTTTTATTATTATCTTGTTATCATCTAACTTGGTTTGTTTGTTTATTACAGTAACAGTAACTCAAAACCTGTCAATGTCAGGTCATGTCAAAGCTTAGATGAACAAAATGAAGGTAATGATGATGATTGGATGGATGGTGATGAGGAACAATTAGCTGAAGATATAGTGGAGTTTGAGAATCGATAAAAGCCTAACCTAGAGGAAACTGGAACAGTCAACCTAAGAGATCATGATGAAATCAAAGAAACAAGTGTCAGTGTCCACCTGGAAGAAGCACAAAAGAGAGAGCTCATTCACCTATTGCGGAAATATATTAACGTGTTTGCTTGGTCCTATGATGATGTGCTGGGTTTGAGAACCAGTATTGTGTCGCATAATTTGCCGATAAATCTGGAGTTTGATCCAGTCAAGCAAAAAATGAAGAAATTCAAGCCAGATTTAAGTCTAAAGATCAAGGAAGAAGTGACAAAACAAATCCAGTCTAAGGTTGTGGAGGTCACAAAATATCTGACGTGGTTGGCCAACATCGTCCCTGTGCCGAAGAAGGACGGAAAGATTAGAATTTATGTTGACTATAGAGACTTGAATAGATCCTATCCTAAAGATAATTTTCCGTTGCCCAACATACACATCCTCATCGATAACTGTGTAAAGCATGAAATGCAATCATTCGTTGATTGTTTCACCGGGTATCATTAGATATTGATGGATGAGGAAGATGCAGAAAAAATGGCTTTTATCATGCCCTGGGGTGTTTATCATTGCAGGGTAATGTCGTTTGGTCTCAAGAACGCAGGTGCAATATATATGAGGTCTATGGCAATGGTTTTCCATGATATGATCCATAAAGAGATTGAGGTGTACGTGGATGATGAAATTATCAAATCCCGTGAGAGTTCGGTTCATCTGACTCGTCTGGAGAAATTCTTCAACAAATTAAGAAAGTAAAGTTTGAAGTTAAATCCTACTAAGTGTGCTTTTGGTGTGCCATCAGGGAAGTTGCTGGGGTTCATAGTCAGCAGAAGAGGCATCAAGCTAGATCCATCCAAAATTAAGACAATTCAGGACTTGCCACCGTCGAGGACCAAGAAGGAAGTTATGAGTTTCATGGATCGTTTGAATTACATTAGCAGATTCATCGCTCAATCAACAGTCATATACGAGCAAATTCTCAAGATGTTGAAGAAAAATGCATTGAATGAGTGGACAGAAGAATGTCAGAGAGATTTTGACCACATCAAGGAATACCTGTCTGCACCGCCGATTTTGGTTCCACCAAGAGAAGTAATTCCATTGTTGCTTTACCTTTCAGTCTTAGAAAATACTTTTGGATGTGTCCTCGAGCAACATGATGAGACCGGTAGGAAAGATAAAGCCATTTACTACTTGAGTAAAAAGTTACGCCATATGAAGCCCGTTATACTTTTATAGAAGGGACATGTTGCGCTTTGACTTGGGCCGCACAAAAGTTGAGGCATTGTCTGTCTTCGTACATGACATACCTCATCTCGAGAATGGATCTATTGAAGTATATATTCCAGAAGGCGATGCCCACAGGAAAGCTAGCCAAGCGGCAAATGTTGCTGAGCGAGTTTGACATCGTGTATGTAACCCAAAAAGCAATCAAGCGGCAAGCCTTAGCAGATCATTTGGCAGAGAATCCGGTTGATGAGAAATATGAGCCACTATGAACATACTTCCCAGATGAGGAAATTTTATTCGTGGTGGAAGACATTACAGAGATTTACCCCGAATGGAGGATATTCTTTGATGGGGCGGTCAACTTCAAAGGTTCAGGAATCGGAGCAGTTTTGGTGTCAGAAACGAGCCAACATTATCCAGTAACTGCTAAGTTGTATTTCCCATGCACCAATAATATGGCTGAATATGAGGCTTGCATCTTGGGTCTTAGATTGGCACTTGATATGGGTGTTCATGAATTGTTAGTCATCGGGGATTCAAATTTGTTGATTCACCAGGTACGGGGAGAATGGGCGGTAAAAAATCCCAAGATTACTCCTTATGTGAAGCTAGTGCAACAATTATGCGAGAGATTCAAAGAAGTAGTTTTCAGAGATATCCCGCAGATACAAAATGAGTTTGCTGACGCTTTGGCCACTATATCTTCCATGATTCAGCACCCAGACCAGAGTTACATTGATCTTTTAGAAATAATCTTGAAGGAGCAACCCGCGTATTGTGAACACATGGAAGAGGAGCATGACAAAAATCCTTGGTAATATGGCGTTAAGAGGTATTTGGAATATGGAATATATCCTGAAGAGGCCAGTAATAACCAAAAAAGGACAATCCGACGTTTGGCAAAGAACTACTTTCCAAGTGGGGAATTTCTTTTTAGGAGGACTACTAATTTAGGATTCCTAAGATGCGTGGATGTTGCGGAAGACAATAAGTTGATAAAAGAGGTACGCGCTGGGATTTGTGGGCCCCACATGAATGGATTTGTCCTTGCTAGAAAGAGCCTGAGAATCGGTTACTTTTGGATGACTATGGAGAATGATTGTAGTAGGTATGTACATAAATGTCCAAAGTGTCAGATACATAGTGATTTTATTTGAATGCCTCCACATGAGCTTCATGCAATGAATTCACCTTGGCCTTTTGTAGCTTGGGGCATGGATGTTATCGGACCAATAGAGCCATCAGCATCGAATGGGCATAGATTTATTTTGGTTGCCATTGACTACTTCACTAAGTGGGTCGAAGCTGCTTCATATAGAGCTGTCACTAAGAAAGTGGTTGCAGATTTCGTCAGGAATAACTTGCTTTGCCGATTTGGAGTGCCGAAATTGATCATTACTGATAATGGGACAAACTGGAATAGTTACTTGATGAATGAAATTTGTGATCAGTTCAAGATTATGCATCGCAACTCGACTGCGTATTGTCCCCAAATGAATGGAGTCGTGGAAGTTGCCAACAAGAATATCAAGAAGATCTTGAGAAAGATGATTGACAATGATAGATCGTGGCATGAGATGTTACCTTACGCCTTGCTAGGGTATCGTACAACTGTTCGAACCTCCACCGGGGAGACTCTTTATTTACTTGTTTATAGGAATGAAGTTGTGATACCTACTAAAGTTGAAATACCCTCCCTAAGGATTATTCAGGAAGCTGTATTGAGTAACGAAGAATGGGTTCGTGCTCACTATGAACAACTCATGTTGGTTGATGAAAAGAGAATGGTCGTTGTATGCCAGGGTCAGTTGTATCAACACAGGATGGTTCATGCCTTTAACAAAAATGTGAGAGCTCGAACATTTAAAGTGGGGCAACTGGTTCTCAAACGAATATTCCCTCACCAAAAGGAGTACAAGGGCAAGTTCACTCCAAAATGGCAAGGGCCATACATAGTTTGCAAGGTACTATCTGGAGGAGCTCTGATTTTGTCTGATATGGATGGCCGAGAGTGGACCAAACCAATCAATTCTGATGCGGTAAATAGATACTATGTTTGAAAAGATGGTTCAGTTTTTGTGTTTCCTAAATTTACTTGTAATCGCCTTTGTGTTAATGTTGTTTTCTAGTATGCAACTGCCTAGAATCCCTTCCTTTATGTACGAACTACGTTTGACCTGAACTCCCAAGAAAGGGATATGTAGGCGGCCTATGTTGGCTTCGGTCAACCCCTTAGGAAAATTTATCCTTTTCCTTTATGTATGAACTACGTGATGACCTGAATTCTCAAGATTGAGATACGTAGGCGGCCTATGTCGGCTTCGATCAACCCATTAGATTTTTTATATATATCCCTAGCATAGTCTTGAACTACGTTTGACCTGATTCCTGCTTCAATGGGATACATAGGAACCCCAACGGCTCGGTCATATAACCCCAGGAAATGGAAACTGGGGCAGAATTTTTGAGAAGGAATCTCAAAAATTCATAAGAAAAGATCAACATCCAACAAAAAGAATGAAGATCAACAAAGACTTCAGATCCACGCAAGATGATATCATCTCAGACTACTCTAAACTGGGGCAGAAATTTTGAGGGAGGCCTCAAAATTTTCACCAAATACTGGAATATTTTTTAAATTCCCCAGCACCAGATGTTTAAGCCAAGCTCTCGAAGCCACCAATTGTGACAAAGTCTAGGTAGACTCAATTTCTGGCTATGACAGAACTATTTGAAGAACATTCCAATAATGAAGATGTGTTTTAGAAATACTCCGTCATATATAGTCAAAATCAAGAGGCAGATGTTCGTTGAGATATTACATGACATGACTGGCAGAGATCTTCTAAAGTTTTATATAAGCTTTCGAAATTATCTTCTAAAAATTAAGACTACTTTCAAAAATCTATATAAATCTTTTACTTAGTGATTGCCTGGACATCAATTGGACGGGGAGTCATGAGTGGAAGTCCTAACATGATGAAATACCTTAAAGATGGTGAGGGTTAAATCAAGGATCGAAGGAGGTCAACACGGAGTAGTTTCTTTCAAACTAATCATTTTTTGTGGATGCAGGGATCGATACACAAAATGAGCGTTTCTTTCGAAAAATCCCCAAGCAAGTGGGGAGCCATGACAGAGCATATAAGGCTTAATAACGGTACTTTTGGTAGCCCAAAAACTGGCTCAACACCCATTTATTAACGATCGTTCGAATTGTCCATCTCATTTCTTGAGATCATGGAGGACAAACAAAAGTGTCTTGTCTTCTTTACAAATATTGTATTTAGAAATTTTCTAAAAAATAATAATAATAATAATAATAATAATAAATAAAATAAATAATAAAAAAAATAGTCGCTAGCAAAAGAGATTTTGTGTCTACTAATTGTCTACCTTGAGTACAGGTACATGCAGAAAGCAAGACCCTGATAAATGATTTCAGGTGAAACTTTTTTTAATTTACCGGAAGAACCATTGCATGTCATTGCTAAGAGGGACATTGCATGTCATCATAATTCAATATCTGTTGACGCGCTAGACACAACGCTGGCATCGAGGATATCATCAGCATTCAATATTTGTTGACGCGCTAGACACAACGCTGGCGTCGAGAATATCATCAGCATTCAATATATTTGTTAACATGCAAGACACAACGCTGGCGTCGAGGATATAATCATCATTCAATATTTGTTGACACGCTAGACACAATGCTGGCATCAAGGA
Organism: Capsicum pubescens; assembly: GCA_030864215.1. Lineage (NCBI taxonomy): Eukaryota > Viridiplantae > Streptophyta > Magnoliopsida > Solanales > Solanaceae > Capsicum > Capsicum pubescens. The sequence goes on from CM061547.1 coordinate 103,413,230, forward strand.
TATCACCAGCATTCAATATATCTGTTGACATGCAAGACACAATGTTGGCGTCGAGGATATCATCATCATTCAATATCTGTTGACGCTCTAGACACAACACTAGCGTCGAGGATATCATCAACATTCAATATATCTGTTGACACTCAAGACACAATGCTGGTGTCGAGGATATCCTCATCATTCAATATCTATTGATGCGCTAGACACAATACTGGCGTTGAGGATATCATCAGCAATCATATATCTGTTGACACGCAATACACAATGCTGGCGTCGAGGATATCATTATTATTTTATATCTGGTGACACGTAAGAAATAAACACTGGCATCGAGGATATCTCATCATTTTATGAATCAGCATCTGAATGGATCGAGAGCATACGATTTGAAGGGACACCTTTAAGTTGTTATCTAAAAATGAACGATATATAAAATTTCCTAGAAATTGACAATTTGAAAAACATCTATAAGTCATATTATTTGAAATAGGATAGTGTACAAGATCACCTATGAGTTGATAGCCTGTAGGTCATCCATAAGCCACAACAACATCCTAATCGGATAGTGTGCAAGATCGCCCAAAAATCGATAGTTCAAAGGTTACCCATAAGTCGCAACTAAATCCTTACTGGAGAATATGCAAGATTATCAAATTGATACGTCCAAGGGTTCTCTATAATCCACGTCATATCCAAGATCGATTATGTGCAGGATTACCCAAAGACTAATAATTTGAGAGATTATCTATAAGTCATATTGTAACCAAGGTCGGATGATGTGCAGGAACACCTGAAAGCTAGCGATGATTGGAGGGATATTTGTAAGCCATCTCTTATCCAAAGCCGGATAATGTGCAGGATTACCTAAAAGCTAGCAATTCAAAGGATATATGTAAGTCGCCTCATATCCAACATCAAATAATGCGCAAGATTATCCAAAGATTGACAATTTAAGAAAAAATTATAAATCGATCATCGACTATAACCGGAGAGGTTATCATTCCACATACAACAAGTGATATAGTTAACCAAAAGGGTTGCCACACCAGCACAAGATTACACGATTGTAGGGACCATTCTGCATAAAGTACACCGGTGTCTAAAAGGGCCACCCTACTTTGAAGACATATTCAACCAACAAATCTCATAATTATACAATAACCAAGAGGGTTGTTGTGTTTGTTATTGCCGGTTATTTCATTGCAAATAGGTACAGGAAGAGATGACTCCATTTTTTAATCCACAACTCACGTGGAGATATAGTGTGGATGACTTCAAATAGGATGCAGAACAACGTGGAACTCTTTCTTAGCAGCAAAATAGGACATAGTCTAGAAAGGGACATCAAAACTCTATAGACGCGAGCTAAATGATGATCACCACCACCATCTAACCATGCCTCTATTATAAGGCATATAGGTATTTTTAGGTATTCTGGTCTCGGCCTTACCTCTGGGATATTTCTTAACTCATACCGAGGGTAACCTTCTCTTTCTTCCAAATTCGAGTGATAGGACTCCTAGAGTTTTGGAAATTATGCCCACATAAATTCTTGCCTATGGATGTGAAGATCTCCACGTTCATGGTTAAGAGGTTACAAGCCTTTTTTCCATAACTCATTAACTTGTCACTTATCCCGAGCAAAAGATTGTCTGAAATAGAAGACTATCTTTTCTACCGATCGAGTCGAACTACAAGCAGTCTGATTCCCTGAAATCTTGGGGATATGTAGGTCGTGATCTCTATAGAAAAATCGACTATATTCTAACCTCCCCCTAAATCCCTTCATTCCCCAACTTTTGGGTTTTATCAAAACACTCCAAAACCGAGATAGCCAGTGAAATTTTTCTTGAAAATTATGCTTAAAATCAAGCTTTATGAACTACAAGTGGCCTGAATTCTCATGTAACCTGAGATATGTAGGAAACCTGATACCGAGGTTTGTCCATAACTCCATGAAACTGGGGCAAAAAACCAATGTCTTTTAGATTCAAATTTGTGGTCAGACAAAAATTAGGAACGTCAACCTCCCTTTGCCCAGGGTTACTTGCATCCGCCCTATCCAAAGGAAGGGGGCAGTTTTTGACACTTAATTTTTTTCCTCCACGACTAGGTTTAACTCCGATCTTCTTGAGTTTTGAATTAAATCACAACATATATTTTATCTGAATAAGAATCTTTTCAAAGTATTTATTTGGGTAAACTTATCATTTTAAGTAGCGATTATATATTATCGTATTCAGTTATACGAAAATAAGTAATTTTGTTATTTAAATATCCATTTTACGGAGTATTGAATTTTTTATCAAGTATTATTTTGAAAATAAATTCAAATGGTTGAAAAATCTTGATTTCAATATAATTTATTCTTAAAATTAATTTTTTGGAAAATATGTGTTTGATTTTATCAAATCAAGAAGCTTGGGATTAAATGAGGTATTAATTTGTATCGAGTTTCGATTTAATTTGGTCAATCTGTTAAATTGACTATAATTGAAATAAAATTGGCTTCAATTGTAATCCAATTGGCCAATTGACTTCAATTTGGTTAAAATTTAAACGGATTTTACTGATTCTTAATTTGACTGGGGTCATCAATTAAATAACCCCAATTTTAGTTTATTCTTATTTTTAAATTACCAGCCCACTCTTCAAATTAACAAGCCCAAGCCCAATTTCCTTTTGACTTTGCCAAATTAGCCCCAAATTTCCAGCAGCCCAATGCCCCTAGGACCACACCAACAAACATACCCAGCCCAAGCCTTCTCTTCTTCTTCATTCAATTAACAACATCTTCACCATCGATAATTCTCGACCCAGCAACTCCTCTCAACCCTTTAACCCGACACCAGCCAAAATCCAACCAAAATCGAATCCAACACTAAGCAGCCATCAACGGCGACATGGGTTTCAACCCGATCCCAACCCGAATTGTCCCCGTTTGAGTCAACCGACCCTAACCCAATGAGGTTTTCTCTCAATGTCTGTGCGTGCCCAGCACGAGACAAAAATGTTCTAGAGGGTGCTACGTGTTAGCTTCCAATTCGCTCCTCAATTGCTAACCGTTCAAAATTCGAATCTCTCAACAACTTGGTATGATTTTAGTACAAATTACAGCTCAACCTTATCCCATCCTTAGAATTCAAATTCCTCCCTTTTTCAAATCCCCAAACAGCCCCTAATTCATCTTCTATATAATGACCCATCGGGTCACTGTTCTGGGGTTTTTTTGGAGCTCTAGGGGTCTAGGTTGGGGTATGTTTTTCGGATTCAAAAACTTGAGAGGTAGAGGAAGTTTTTTTTTCTGGTCTTGGGAAAGTTGAAAAGAAGAAGAGAGGAAATTTGGGCTTCTTTTCTTGTTCTTTCCAAGCAAAGGTGGGTTCGAAATATTTTCAGAAAAGCTGAGGGTTGAAAATATTTAGTTAAAAATCTGGGGGGTTTCAAAATCTTTAAGAGAAAAAGGCAAAAAGACGCTCTGTTGGTGGTCGATGTTGCGAGATTCTGGTAGCGATAATTGTGCAGATAGCTCGTCGTCCCATTTGCTGCCCGATAAGAGGTAAATGCCTATTCTCACTTAAAGTTTTGCTGGGGTCTTCTTCTTAGATATTTCTTTCTTTGTGATGTTGGTTTGATTATAGTATTATGTGAGCCTGAGAATCGTTTGTTGTAGGAGGTTGTAATGTCCATAGGATCTGAGCCTAAATATTCCTATTCTTTTAGCTTGAATGATATTGTTTCAAAGCCTAAATATAGTTATCTCAAACCTTGAACATCGTTGTTGTAATACTTGTATTTTATTGTGTTACACTAAGAATATAATTATTTTTCTACATAGCATACAGTCGAGTCGGATCTTGTTTGGTGGTGTTTGAAGTCGATTGATAATATGTTAGTTGTTCTGTTTCAATATGAATTGGTTTTGCTTTTGACTTTTTAGAATGACCAAGATAGATAATGTGTTTCTTTCTTCTCGCATAATGACGTTCAAAACTGTTTATGTTTGAGGCGGTGATTCATTCCTGCTTTCTCTCATTGCTAAAAAATAAAAAAAAATTAAGGTATCAAGTTCATCTTTTGGTGTTGATTAGAATAGTTGCTTGTCAATACCTTTGTTACTTTGGTTTAATTTTGGATCATAGTCTCAAACTCTTAAGGTTTTGCAAGGCCATTAGGTAGAAAATGATGATTCTGTTGTCTTTTGGATACCAATCTATGTTTCCAATGTTTCCTTCGACAAAATGCTGGAAGTCTATCTTTTCTCTGTTTTGTCTTTGTTAGTATGTGTCATTTGAAGCTACTTGTTGATTCGTTGTTTGTGATATTTGTTTTTTTTCTAGGTTATTTTCTACCCGATTTAATTATTTAGTTCAATATATATAGATTTTTGGCTTCAAGAATCTTGTGATGAATCACCTCTTAGTCATTAATTTTAGAATAAAGCAAGATTTATTTAAACCAAGCTATATAATTGGTGTTTTCTCTTAAGTATGTGTTTTCTAATTGGTAAAGTTTAAGGTGATATTTCTATGGGTGAAGTTAATCGGTAGCTTTACATGATGTTTTTTTAAGTAGATCATGTAGTACTATTTAATTCGTGTACAAAATGTGCTCCTTTTTATGTCATCACTTATTTCTTAAGTATCTAACTTTTGAACATATATTAATTTCCTTACCTTTTACTTTGCATGTGGACATGTTTTAGTCCTATATGGACTCTTTGTCATCTTTGCATCTTCGCTATGGGCCCATGAGGCTCACCTCATTGAACTAAACCCAAACATTTATCCCAAGGAATATGGATACATGGAGTCGGAAGAGTAAAATGGGTCAAAGTCCCATCTTTGAAGCGACCAAGAGTCTTAAAAGTCTCATTCCCTTATTAGTTTATTTCTTATTGTATTTATTTATTTATTTATTGGTTTAAGTTATTCATTCATTTGGGCATCGAAGCCAAAGTTTTATTTAATACAAGTGGAGAGGATTTGGGCCGAAGGCTCGAAAGCTAGATTAGGACAGGTGAAATAGGTCGAAGGCCCAATTAGACTAGGACAGATTTTGTTGGTTTGGGCCAAAAGCCTAAATCATCACTTCTCCCCTTTTTCCTTTTTCTTTACTTGTTTACGTGCTTTTTTACGAACTAGTTGAATCCCTAACTAAGTCGCTCAAAACTGATTTTACAAAACTTTTTCCTTAATCAACTATTTTCCAACAAATTGATTTTTCGAAGTTAATCAAAAGACGATTTTCAAACAGTTCGGATAACCGCAAGTTAGGGATCTTTTTAGATGCCTAACACCTTCCTAAAACGTTAATAGGAACCGCTTATCTAGAATCTCTAACTTGAAACGATTTTCCTGTTTTGAATCGTCTAAGTACATTACAAAGTTTTCTTAATTCCTTTTAAAAAATTAAGTGGCGACTCTTCTCTCTCAAGTAAAAATTTTTGCAGAACAGAAATGGCGACTCTGCTGGGAAATAGAGTTGCTTCTAACCAAATGCTTGATTTCATCTTTTAATTTACTGTTTTATGTGTTTTGATTTTGTAAATATTAACTATCACATTTCGTGGCATATCCCTGCATTATTTAAATTATTTTGGGGTTTTGTGGATGTCCCGGCCCCTGTTGTTCAATTCCAAAATGTGTTGGAAATATGAATGGTTTATTAGCACGTGAGTCATCTGACGTTGTTCGTATTTTCAAACTCAAGTTGTCCACTTGAGAACCAGTGTTCAAACCTACTCTAGACACCGAGGATAGAACGAAACCAAAACCCTATTTTAGGCATGAGCCTAGGATGACCCAATACCCAAGTGGGGTATTGGGCCTATTAGAAAACCTGCCCTGCGTCTATTGACCCCGAGTCAATTACAGATGAATCACATTTATGTGTTGAAAAAATACATGTTTTTCAAATTCAATCTATTATTCTTTGGGGTCCGGGGAAGGCTTATCTTTGTCTGCTTTCATGTAGGATATGGCTCAACTACATTCCCACGAAAAGTTCAAGATGGTTACTAAAACTAACTATTTCTTGAAACTATGGTGGGACCACATGAGCGCAGAAGAGAAAAAGATTATTAGAACACACATTGGGCATCTTTCTTCTTTGATCGAGATGGTAGCTTGGACCGAAATGATCCATGTTCTCACAACTTTTTGAGATGATCAGAATATGGTATTTCGCTTCGGCGATGTTGAATTAACTCCCACCATTGAAGAGGTATTGATTTGTTATGAGAGTACGGAAATGTGCTTTAAGAGAAGGAAGACACCAGATAAGAACATTTTAGTCCCAGTTGTGTGGGATCGTCAAAAGATCAAGGAGGTATTTTTAACTGACGACAACACCTGGCTAAGAGAACATGATGGAGAAAATATCACTTTTTGTGAGTGTATCGTCGGTTCGGAAGATTAAATGCTTTTCACAAATTTGGGCATAAATTTGAGTCAGAAGCAAAATAGAAGGAGAGGAGAGCCTTTGCGTTTATGGTATGCCTACTGGGAACCATGGTGTTCCCACAAGGGGAAAATGGCACAATTCATCCGAGGGTTGTCTCAGTAACCCATGCACTTTTCTTTGGAATGGAGTACAATTTTAAAAAGGTATTCCACAACTTAGCTCCCTTGATTGTCGCCGACATATATCGAGCTTTGGGAAGATGTCAAGAGGAGAATCGTTTCTTTCAAGGTTGCAACCTTATATTACAATGGTGGATGATGATGCATTTGGTGAAAAATCCTATAACAACACAACCTGACCACAAAACAAGGTGGAATCTGCTAGAATCGCACGACATGTGGTTGTTTTTATACAAATTCAAAAGGGATCTCATGAATTTTGGTTTAAGACTCTTGGAGAATTAAGAGATAGCGATGTCCAATGGTCCATTAACTATCTTCATTCAGGGAAATACATTAGTCAAGGAGGCGAGTGGCCTTTTCTAGTGCTTTCGGGTTTTAGGGGAACCCATCCCTACAATCCTAGTAGGGTTCTTAGGCAATTCGAGTTCAAGCAGGAGATGCCTCAAATCGATTCTATGCTCAGATTCTTCACCGAATATGATGAAAGTGAGCCCTCGCTCAAAGACTACATGATAAATGAGTGGAGATGGAGAAGGTGGACGGAAGTTTTTTTCTTTATAGGGTATGAACCTGAAGTCGGCGACACTTACAAGGAATGGTTAAAAAAGAGCCTCACCGGTGCATTGATTTCGGGGCCGAACGTGCCCACTCCAGTCGTGGATGTAGAATCCGAGCATCAGATCTGACTCCACAGGTTCAATATGAGTTTCAAAAAAGTGAAATCGCGCACCGACAGATGTATGTAGAAGATGCTTTAACAATACGTATGTTTAGAGAAGAGTTGAAAAAAGCTAGGAAAGAGGCTGATGATGCTAGGCATTGTTTAATCAATTTGGATGATAGCATAGCCTCTCAACTCGATAGTATAGGAAATGACTTATGACAGCAAGGAAAAGTTAAGCGGGAGTCATCTGATCATCAATAGGTATCAACTAGCACAAGAGGTGAACAAGGAAAAGAAGACAAAGACAGACGAAGGAGCCTCCGGTAACTAGTTTTTCTATTTCACCTGCACGGGAACTTATTTTCTTTCATGCTATTTCCCTTTTTTCCTAAATATTGTATCCCTCTTTTGTTATCGTTTGTAGGCATTTATGCCTTTTTTTCGTGTCTATATAAGTTGGGGATAAGGGATTGAATTTAAGGAAGCATATATTTTCTTCAAAATTGTTAGGCTTGAACCCTTGGATCAAAAAGGTTCACCCTTGTTTGGATACACATTATTATATTGTTTTGTGTAATATAACTGTCTTGTGTATTTATGTGTGTTTGTTTGGATCAAAGGTAAGTTTATTCGCTATGCTCCTATGGATGAATTTGCCTATGACTCAAACAACTCTACGTGGTTATTTCTCGTCAAATATTTTGCATTACTTATTTCTTATTGTATTTATTTATTTATTTATTGGTTTAAGTTATTCATTTATTTGGGCTCCAAAGCCAAAGTTGTATATAATACAGGTAGAGAGGATTTGGGCCGAAGGATCGAAAGCTAGATTAGGACAAGTGAAATAGGTCGAAGGCCCAATTAGACTAGGACAGGTTTTGTTGGTTTGGGCCAAAAGCCTAAATCATCACTTCTCCCCTTTCCCCTTTTTCTTTACTTGTTTACGTGCTTTCTTGCGAACCTATTTGAATCCCTAACTAAGTCACGAAAAACTGATTTTGCAAAAACTTTTTCCTTAATCAACTATTTTCCAACAAATTAATTTTTCGAAGTTAATCAATAGACGATTTTCAAACAGTTTGAATAACCGCAAGTTAGCGGACGTTTTATGTGCCTAACACCTTCCTAAAACGTTAATAGGAACCTATTATCTAGAATCTCTAACTTGAAACGATTTTCCTGTTTTGAATCGTCTAAGTACATTACAAAGGTTTCTTAATTCCTTTCAAAAATTGAGTTGCAACTCTTCTCTCAAAAGTCAAAATATCTGCAAAACAGTTACAGGGGAGGAAACCATTACTGATCACATCCTTCATTACTTTATTACTCTTTACACTACTAGCCATACCTAGAGCAATAATAATTATTTTATTCCAGTCATAGCTAGTAATGTAATCACCTCTGAGATGAAGGATGCCATAGAGGCCCCTCTAAGGGATTCTGAAATTCTTCTAGCCATCAAATCCTTCAAACCGTGAAAGCCCCAGGACCAAATGGATTACACCCAATGTTATACCAAAAATTCTGGCTTGATTTAGGCTCTAAGGTTATCTTCTTCTGCAAAGAGGTCTTCTCTGCCTTTACGATGCCTGCTGAGCACAACAACACCTTGTTGTGCCTCATTCCAAAATGTAGGAATGCTCTAAGCCTAAAGAACTTTAGACCCATTGGTATCTGCAACACCTCCTACATAATTGTTACTAATATCATTATTAACATAATTAAGCCCTTCCTCCAAATCATTGTTGGCCTAACCCAGGCCAGTTTTCTCTCCAATAGAAAGGCAGATAACCAAGCTATTATCATCCAAGAATATATCACTCACTTTGAGATAATGGGAGGGAAACGAGCTAACATGATCCTCAAGATTGACCTGGAAAAAGCCTTTGACAAACTTGAATGGTCCTTCATCCAAGACACACTCAAGTTTTTCAAAATTCCCACAAATCTAATCTATCTGATCCTCTCCTACATTAGATCCTTCTATGTTGCTATCCTAGTCAATGGTAGGAAAACAACCTTCTTTAACCCTTCCAGAGGCATTAGACAAGGGGACCCTCTATCCCCATATCTCTTTATATTATGCATGGAGAGGTTTTCCAGAGGCATTGAAGCTGAAGTTAGGGCTAAAAACTGGAACCCTATCAGTATATCTTCTAATGGCCCCAAGCTGTCTTTGATAATGATCTCACTCTAATTGCCAAACCTGATGCCCAAAATTGTCAAACTATTGTGAAAATACTCACCATCTTCAATAAGCTTTTTGGGAAGACCATAAATCACAACAAGTCCAAAGTCATCTTTTCTAGAACAACACCCCATCCCACACCACCATGTGCTCTCAAATCCTTAACATCCAACCATGTACCAATTTTGGCAAATACCTTGAATTCCCTATCATTCATAAGAAACCCAAGAATAGTGACTTCAAATTGTTTTGCAGAAATTTGACTTTCATAGTCGCCACTTAATTTTTGAAAAGGAATTAAGAAAACCTTTATAAATTAATTGGAACGATCCAAAATAGAAAAATCATTTATGTTTTGAAATTCTAGGTAAGCGGTTCCTATTAATATTTTAGGAAGGTTTTTAAGGCACCTAAAATGTTCGCTAACTTGCGGTTATCCGGACTATTTAAAAACTATATTTGACTAACTTTAAAAAAAATTGAAGTTGGTTTTTTTGAAAAGAAAGTGATTTTAGGAAAAGATTTGTATAAAAAATAAATTTTGACGACTTAAAAGGGATTTAACCAAGTCTAAGCAAATGAAAAGCAAAATAAGCATATAAAAGGGGAAAAGGAGAAATTAGAAGATTTAAGCCGTTAGGCCTAAATCAATAAACCTGTCCTAAATTAATTTGGGCTTTCGGCCCATAATCACCTGTTCTAATCTATATTTTTGAGTTCTTTTTGGCCCACAATCTGCTTCACCTGTATTAGAACACAATCTTGGCTTCGAGGCCCAAAATAAATGAATAAATAAATGACTAAGTAAAAAGAAAACAATAATAAAAATCAAGACTTTTAAAGTCTCTTAGCGACCTCATCAATGGGTTTTGACTCATTTTTATTCTTCATCTATCTTCTAGCACCCGCACGTCATGTAGTCAACCTTGGGTTTAAACTTTAAACTTGACTCGAAGAGGTGGACCTCATTGGCCCATTATGAAATGCAAGAGGAGAAGAGTCCATTTGGACTCGAGATATTTTTGCATGCAAAGAAGCGATAAAGAAATTAATATACGTTCAAGGCATAAAAGTGACATATTTCAAAGAAAAAGAAAATATCAAGAACCAATTTTTGAATGACAATGATAAGCACACTTGCACACGTATAACAAGAATGAGAGTCAACAGATAAAATGCAAAGTAAAGAGACCCACTTACATGCCTCATGATTTATGTTCATATTAAGAATGAATAAAGGTAAAAGGAAGAAGGTCGTATTCAATGAATTAATGCGAGAACAAACAACGCAAACTTGCGAAAGTAAAGGGATGAGGCAATAAGAAAAATAACCATGACTTCTAAAATTGAACAAACATAGACACTAATCCATATAACAAAATAAAATAAAGGCTAATTTTTTAAGAAAGAGAATCCTTAAATTTCAATTAAGGCGACATTAACAAAGATTCATACATTTAAATTACAACCAATATTTTAGGGAAAAACGTGTAACGACCTATGATTTATCTTTCTAAGACATCATTGATTCTCTTTTGATATTATGAATCAAGAAGAGAAACGAATCAAGTTTTTACACTCACAAAGAGAACATATAACAATCCAAAGGGAGTAAGAAAATTAGAATAAAAGTTTAGCATTTCTAAAAGTGAAATATCGTTTCACAATCATACTATGCATGACTCGAAAATATCTAAATAATTCTATTTAGCTAAAAAAATCTAAACTTTCTCAACATTTTGACAAATTTAAAAACATGCAAAAAAAACGAGAAATAAATATCGTGGATAGAAAATAAAGCTAGCACTTCATCTCTTATATGGGAATTTTGGAAATTCCTTAAAATAATTAACAAGCAAATGACAAATTCTTGATTTAATCAATTACTATTTTTATAAAGGCGAAACAAACAATAGTAACTATTTTTCCAACATAAAAGAAATAACTTTTCATGCTAAAAATAAATATATCCGCCAACAATGAATTTAAACATGACATGAGTACATCTTTTGAGCAAAGATCAAAACTTTATACAAAATAATTAAACAATAAAGCTAAAAGGAAAAACAATCAATATTAACTATTCTTTTCAACGTAAAGGAAACAACTTTACATGCTAAAATAATCATATCCGCCAACAATGAGTTAGTCAAGGCATGAGTACATCTTTTAAGCAAAGATTAAAATTGTATCTATAATAATCAAAGATACAGTCAAAAAGGAGAAACATTCAATATTAACTATTCTTTTCAACATAAAGAAAACAACTTTACATGCTAAAAACAAATATATTCACCAACAATGAATTTAAACAAAGCATAAGTACATCTTTTAAGCCAAGATTGAAACTTTATCTATAATAATCAAAGAATAAAGTCAAAAAGGCATGTACAACTATTGCTAGCTCATTTTTATATCATGAACATGAAAATAACCATACTATTGATACCACAACATCCTATGGCCTTCAAGGCCGTCTACAACAAATAATCCAAGCAAATAAAATTATAACTACGAACTACGAAGAAGAAAAAGATGAAGAAGAAAATGATAATAAAACTAAAAAGGGGAAATGTGTATTTATCTTTTTTGGGGAAGCAAAACGGGACTACAAGCTTTCTTCGGAGTCTTGATTACCACCGAAAAGCTTTCAACTCGAGAAATTCGATTAGCCCATAAATTTCATGAAAAAGAAAACTTTTTACAAAAATAAAAACTCTTCTTTGCTCAAAGTTTTTTATTTCAACCTTGAGACATCTTTTTTTCACTAAAAAAAAATTCAACTATTTTCTCAAAAGCTTTTCAATTCTTTGAGACTTGGTCTTTCTACCAAAATAACTGTAGTATTTATAGGAAAGAATGGGACTTCCATTCTTTTCATCCACCAATGTGGGAGAAAAAATATTTAGGGGTATTTTTGAAATTTTTAAAATTAAAGATAAGGTGAGGTGGAAGATAACGTGGGGGAAATTATACAATATAGTACAATTTTTGAATTTCAAAATTGGAATTTGGAAAAAGGAAAAAGGTTGGAGGAAATTGTACAATATAGTACAATTTTTGAATTTCAAAATTGAGAAAGGACAAAGTTGGGGGAAAATAGTACAATGTAGTACAATTTAAAATTATTTTTTGGCTGGAATTGGGTAGAAGTTATGAGAGTTTTTGGAATTTTTGGGGTTATTTAAAATATAACCCCAATTGAGATTTAAAATTGAGCCATATTTATTTAATTTTGACCAAATTAAAAATTATTTGACGTATTGCATTGCAATTATGGACAATTTGGTTTTAATTATAGCCAAATCTAATAGATTGGTTAAATTAAATTGAAATTCGATACGAATTAATACTTCTTTTAACCCCGAGTTTCTTGATTTAATAAAATCAAATGCATATTTATTCAAATAAATTATTTTGATAATAAATTATATTAAAATCAAGATTTTAATCATTATACTTATTTTCAAAATAATCCTTGATTAAAATCCAATATTCCATAGAATAAATATTTAAGTAATCAAATTATATAATCTCGTATAACTGAACAAGATAATATATAATCGCTACATAAAATGATAAAATCACGTACAAAATATATTTTAAAAAAAAATTATTCAGATGAAATAAATATTTTGATTTTATTATAAATTGAAGAAACTCAGGATTAAATTTAGTCGTGGAGGGAAAAAATTAGGTGTCAACAACTGCCCCTCCCTTTGGGTATGGTGGATGCAAGTAACCCTAGGCAAAGGGAGGTTGACGTTCCTAATTTTTTTGTCCAACCAAAAATTTGAATCTGAAAGAGGTTGGCTTTCGCACGAGTTTCATATAGTTATGGACGGACGTTGGTATCATGCTTCCTACATATCTCAGGTTATTTAAGAATTCAGGCCACTTGTATTTCATAAATCTTGATGTGAAGCATGATTTCCAAAAATTCATAAGCTATCTCGGTTTTGGAATTTTGATAAAATCAAAAAGCTGGGGAATAGAGGGATTTGGGGGGAAGGTTGGAATGCAGTCGAGTTTTCTACATAAATCTCACCCTACATATCCCCGATACTCAGGGAATCAGACTGCTTATAGTTTGACTCGATCGGTAGAAAAGATAGTCTCTTATTTTAGACGATCTTTTGCTCGGGATGAGTAACAAGTTGATCGATTTGCGGAAAAGAGGCTAGTAACCTCTTAACCACGAGTGTGGGATCCTTCACATCCATAGTCAATAACTTAACTGGACATAATTTTCAAAACTCTAGGTGCACTATCACTCGAATTTGAAAAAAAAAAAAAGTTTACCATCAACATGAGTTTAGAAATATACCGAAGGTGAAGTTGAAACCAAAATATCCTAAAAATTCCCACATGCCTTCTAAAATGGGTGTGGTTGGATGGTGGTGGTGATCATCCTTTAGTTCACGTCCAGAGAGTTTGACTTCCCTCTCTAAACTATGTCCCATTTTGATGCTAAAAAGGAGTTTCAGGTTGTGCTGCGTCCTATCTAGAGTCATCAGCACCTGTGGTTTTGATTTGAGATTTTCATACTCTTGGATGCTATCGACAATGTCTTAAACAAAAATCTTAGTGCTAAACATAATTCACGAAAGAGGTATGAAGTCTTTTACCATATCTCCACGTGGGTTGTCGCCTGAAAAGTGAAGTTATCCTTTCGTATACCTGTTTGAAAGAAAATAACTTGCGACAACAGACATAATAACCCTCTTGGTTGTTGCATAATTATCTCATTTTTCAGTTGAATATGTCTTCAAAGTGGGGTGACCCTTTTGGACACCGATGACACTTTATGCAGAACGGTCCCTTCAACCGTGTAATCTTATGCTGAGGCGGTAACCCTTTGGCTACCTGTAATAATGGTTGTATGATAACCTCTCTGGTTATTTCCAATAATTCTTTGCATATGACTTTGGGTAAGTCTTGCGCATCTTTTGTATCAATACGACTTATTGATTTCCATTAAATTATCAATCTTTGGATAATCTTGTGCATTACTTGATGTTGGATACGAGGCGACTTACAGATATCCTTTGAATTGCTAGCCCTTAGGTAATCCTGTACATTATCCAACCTTGGATAATAGATGGCTTACAAATGTCCCTCAAATCGCTAGTTCTCAGGTATTCTTGCACATCATCTGACCTTGGATACAATATGACTTATACATATCTCTCAAACTGGTAGTCTTTGGATAATCCTGTACATAATCATCTTGGATATGACACGACGTATAGAGAACCCTTAGACTTATCACTTTGATAATTTCACATATTCTCTAGTAAGGATTTAACTGTGACTTATGGATAACCTTCAGACTATCAATTTTTAGGTAACCTTGCACACTATCCGATTAGGATATTATTGCAGCTTACGGATGACCTATGGGCTATCAACTCAGAGGTAATCTCGCGCACTATCCTATTTCAAATAATATTACTTATAGATGATCCTCAAATTGTCAATTTCAAGAAAATCTCATATGTCGTTCGCTTTTAGATAGCGACTTAAAGACGTCCCTTTGAATCATGTGCTTTTGATGCATTCAGATGTTGATTTATAAAATGATGAGATATCCTCGACGCCAATGTATGTTATCTCGCGTGCCAACAGATATTAAATGTTGATGATATCCTCGACGTCAGCGTATGCTATCTCACGTGTTAACAGATATTAAATACTGATGATATTCTCGACGCCAGCGTATGCTATCTCACGTGAAGATAGCCACATGAGGAGTTGCCATAGATGTCCCTGAAATGATTAGGAATCCATTGTCCCCAATGGAATGACAAACTGCTGCAAGTATATTTACACTAGGAGCTCCAACATAGAGCTAGAAAAATATTTGAATAACACTTATAATTTATTGAAAAATAGAGAAAGACAATTTAACAAGAGAATTTCTTTTGTTAGAGTAGAGGTGGATAAAATATTTGAACTCTTAAAAGGGTTAATTTTAAAGGTTTTTTTTCATGGGGTATTCGGTATCCACATTATATTGAAGTCCGACTAAATATGTATTAGCATTGAAAAGTTCCACAAAGAAGGAGGGGAAGGGAGTGGGGGGGGGGGATAAAGTGATACCTAACAAAGGAGACTCCTTAGGAGAACTCAAATCCAGGACCTCTCTATTAAAGAATGAAAAAGTACTTATCATTCCACCACAACCCGTGTTAGTAATTTTTAAAGTTGTTTATGTTGAAATATTGTGCATTTGATATTTTGAATTTCAAAAGCTAAGACTCCCTCAAATGAATTTGTGGTGTTGTTTGATTGGGAAAGAGTTATTCCGGGATTAGTTATTCCACTATGTATATGAGATAGCTTATTTCGTCACTATGGTGTAAATTAAAGGGACAAATAATTCCGGTACTAACTTATATCACACCATACATGGGACAAAATAGTCCTTCATTTTTTCTTAAGACTATTTATCCCTTATACCTCGCACCAAATGACCCCTAAGTGATTTTGTTTGACTATACACTAGGTTTAACAAAACAAAAGATATTTGAAATTTTTGTCTTAAAATAAAGATGTTGGGTAATGTATAAAAATGTTCTTTGAATCCTATGATCTTAAATAAGCCATGTATATTATGGGATAAAAGAGTTATCGAATATAAAAGAAACCATTTATTCTTTTAAAAGAAATAAGACACTTATATTTAAATGGAGTATGTGATACTTATCAAACAAACAACTAAAAAAAAGGAGGTCTGACATCACCATTTGTGATATTTGCACACAACTAAAAAGTCTTCCAAAATATATGCTACACCTATTATTGATTAAGAGGTCCTTATTGATGTACAATTTGTTAGGACCAAAATAATCAGGTGTCATGCGGAAGCTAGCAAAGCAAACCTCAAAATACACCACATAAGAAGATAAACGAGAAATTCACCAAAAGAGACACAATAATTTAACGTAGTTCAGTCAGTCGACCTACATCCACAAAAGGAGATGAGCAATCCACTATATAAAAGAGAGTACAAACTGATAAGAGAGACAACCTCACACAATTTACTTAGAATAAAAGAGGTCCCGCAACACTTTTGTCTCACAAAGTCTCTCCCCAAACGAAACTCTCAAACCCCTAGGACTACATTGTAGATGCTACAAAACTAGAAGAAAGGAGTCTCTATCTATAGAGCTTATAACCTTTTCCTACGAGAATAAGGATTAGCCAAATATGGAGAATATATTTTCCTTTTCCCAAAAGAAAACCCCAATTATGGTACCTAAAGGAAAACCCAAATATGGTAAGAAAGTCACGACAAACACCAACAATTCTCTCCCTTGGCCTGAATTTCTGATAAAATAACTTACTCCACCTTCTTCATGTAGTCTTCAATAAGTTCAATTTTCATCTCCAAAATTTTCTCCATTAATTCTTTCTTCTACACAGAGTAACACTCTGATAAAATTTCCCAAACTAAAATCTTCATTACCGTCAAATAGGTTGCGACTAGAACTGAATCTGCCAAGATGAACACCCGATTTTAACCTCGCTCTGATACCACTTGTTAGGATCGAAATAATCAAGTGTCATGCGGAAGATAGCAAAGCAAACCTCGAAAGACGCCACATAAGAAGATAAACGAGAAATTCACCAAAAGAGACACAATAATTTAACGTAGTTCAGTCAGTCGACCTACATCCACAAAAGGAGATGAGCAATCCACTATATAAAAGAGAGTACAAACTGTCAAGAGAGACAACCTCACACAATTCACTCAGAATAAAAGAGGCTCACACAAGTGATCCCGCAACACTTGTGTCTTACAAAGTCTCTCCCCAAACGAAACTCTCAAACCCTTAGGACTACATTGTGGATGCTACAAAACTAGAAGAAAAGAGTCTCTATTTATAGAGTTTATAAACTTTTCCTACGAGAATAAGGATTATCCAAATATGGATAATATATTTTCTTTTTTCCAAAAGGAAACCCAATTATGGTATCTAAAGGAAAACCCAAATATGGTAAGAAAGTCAAGACAAACACAAACACAATTTTGAGAGAAATTTCATATGAAAACAATTTCTAGTTCTATATTTACCTTTAAAATTTCTTTGGTAAAGGATTTCGGCCCTCTTGATGAGAACTTGGACACCTTTAGAGGTATATCATTGCTCTCAACTACTTTAGATCGTTCGAATTTAATCATACGATCTTGATTGTTGTCGAAAATTAAGAACAAAATTATATGTGGTAACATAACAACAACAAAGAAAAAATGAAGGTAATGTAACATAATAGAATTGAGTATCCAATAAATTTTCAGGTAAAGAACTCATTTTCTAAAGAATAATTTACTCGAAATCATGTTCCATATATAATTAGAGTGAAAAGTATTTTTTTAATTAAAAATAAATGATAATATTACCATTTGTCCTGATGAAATTTTTAATCACTTTAAAATATTATTAGTAATGCTTTAGTGTTGCATAAAATAGTGACATGAAGATAAGAGTTAGAAATAATTGTAGTTATTTCTGTTAAAAAAAATAAGAAATTCAATTTCTCCTTAGACATTTTCGAACAACCAAACACATGAATGTAATTTATTTTTGTCAAAACAAATGCATCCCAAACATGTTAGAAAGTTTTGAAAAAATAGAAAGAACTGAAAAGTAAGAGAGAGCCGGAGAAATATATGCTTAATTTGATATATATATTGTAGAAAATAATTAAATATTTGATTTCCTTGCTCTAAATCAATGTCAATAAATAGTACAAGGACATCAATAATTTTATTGTAGTCAAAGAATTTATCCTTAGGAGGAATAGCAAAAATAAAAGCCAAAATTTCATAGTCTATAAAGATATAGTTATGTCATCTTCTTTTTGAAAGAGAAGCATTAAAACTTTTTCATCCACTTCATTGGCAATTGATTTAACTTGTTCATTACTGCAAATGACAAATACAAATATTAACAAGTTGAATTATTTAAATACAAGTTAAAATAATTAGGACATATTTACTTTTAGTTGTATTGAATGATGCAATATGCATATCACTTACTTTGTTATGTTTCCGAAAGTGATCAAAGGAGCAAAGACTTCCTCTGTCCTTTTAGAAAGTCCTTGACTCTATAATTAATTTTTAAAAAAAATAAATACCAAAACTCTATTCTATCATGTACAAGAATAAAAAATAAATTATCAATTCAGAGATCAAAATTTTAACCGACAAAATAAATAATATTTACTATTTATGTCCATACCCAAAGTATATGTAAGATCGATTTATGTAAATCCACACTATCTATAATTGTTCTACTTTAACTTATTTAGTATAATATTAAAAGATAAAAATTAATTTACTAGCATATAAAATCCTAAAAAGACTAACAAATTCCTAACAAACCCTTAATATGAGTAAATTTATGAGTATACATAATTGGAACTTAATTTAAATTTATTATTGATATCACTATGCATGTTGAGACAACATCTTTTTATTTGATTTTAAGTCTATCTTATTTCAATTTAACAATTTCAACATACAATCATAAAACTAACAATAGACCAAAAAACTTACTAGTATTATCTTGTTATTTTCAAGTGTTAAAGGAGTAACAATATCACTATCAGAATTGCTAGCAACAACAGTTATCAACCATGGAGAAGAATTGGTGATTATGTTAGAGTCAGACCCAATATTTTCTTCGGCAGCAATAACAGGTATGCCATGAAATACTGCATGAAAAGCTCTTATTTCCAGATCCTCGTGAACTTCAGCAACATTTATTAAATCAAGACCAAAAGATGATAACAATATGTCTACCCCATCTTTTATAGCATAATCAATAATACTAGAAAGAATATCAACACTTGTAAAAGTTGTCATTCCTCCATCTTCTGATTTTGAACCCGCGTATTCAGAGATAATTAAATTATTAAAAGTATAGTCACATATATCTGTAAGAAAATTTAATGTGTCTGACTCATGCAAATGAATCAAAATGATATATCAATGCGGTTGATATGTTTGAGAATTTAAACTTCTAAATGAAATGGATCGATGATTTAATAATACCTTATAAATAGCTAATCGTGTAAATGATTCTCCTCCTCGTACTGTTTACATGTTAAGATCATAGTATATTACATTGTTAACATAAGAACCAACAGTTGTAAAAGAGTAATGAGTACTATGTACAAATTCATCTAATGATGATAAATCATTATATTTTTTTATCATAGTCTGGTTTACTCTTGCTTCTTCCCTAAACCCTCTTATGTACCAACGAGCACCAATAATTTTTCTGTTATAATATTTTGTTGCATTGAAAGTTTCTTCAGATTTGCAAATACCTTTCCATCGAGCTAGAATTGGACCTAGCCCATTATTATTAAAGGCTTCTGAGTCTTTCCATATACCTATTATAAACAACTGTGCTTTTTAGAGTTTCGCTTCTAGGACATGTGGTGTTAAAAATATACCCCAACCATCATATATTTATGAGTATATAATATAAAAATAAGTTTTATATATTTAGATATTACGAAAACAAATAATTTGACTATTTAAATCGTTCTCGTCCAAGCTTTTACAAAAAAAAGTACATTAAAGTAGTAAAACAATTTTTCTTTCACAATCAAATTTATTTTT
Source organism: Capsicum pubescens (assembly GCA_030864215.1). Lineage (NCBI taxonomy): Eukaryota > Viridiplantae > Streptophyta > Magnoliopsida > Solanales > Solanaceae > Capsicum > Capsicum pubescens. The sequence continues at coordinate 103,433,308 of CM061547.1, forward strand.
TTTCAAAAATATTTTTTGAACCTTAAAAAAGTACACAATACTACTTTATTATTGAAAATTGTAACAATTTTTACCATGATTTTTTTAATTTGGTATGTTTTGACCATGTTAGCCTTTTATATAGTTGTTTTTTGATATTTTTGAATTGTGGGAGTGAGTGGAATGATTCTCTAGTTATTTAATTGGGGTTTAAGTGAGTTTTTATTATTATGGAAGGCTTTGGAGTTGGAATGATTGACTTTGGTCAATATTTGGGGATTCAAGCATCGTATGATAATTTTAATAGTTTTCTCAACTTTATAACATTGATTTTGGGTTAGTATCATGGTTATTTTGGGTCATGAGTAGTATTATTTTGAGCATTTAGATGGGATATTGGAAAGTTAATACATAGAGTTAACTTCAATTAATATCTATTGATAATGACCTTATTTGAATATTCTCACCGGGTCATCATGTTCAGAATGTTAGAACTTGACCTAGTATCATTATTCAATTGTGTTCGTGGGGTTTTAAAGGTATTTTGAGGGCTTATCGGAAAGAATTTTGACTAGAGTTGTTGCTATCATTAGCTATATGCTTGTGCAACCAATCTCTTCAGTGTAATCACATGATACTTAGTACTGATTATAAAGGTAGGGTTGCATGTTTATCGATATTGTGAGGCAGTAGAGCACGATCGCGAGGGTGTAGGGTTCAGCGCATCACGCTTGCGAGGTCCCTCCCATGATTGCAACGACCATTTTGGTCAGGTGAGTCAGGGTCAACATTGATCATCGCAATTGTGGAGGTAATTCATGTGAGCGTGATATGTAACGTACCTGATTGGATTAAATATTCCTTTACAATTCAAAACCTCATAACTCCAGTTTTAAAAATTGAGAACTCTTTTTTGAGATATTTTAAAGTTTTTTTTTTCAAGATTTCAACATTGGGTAATTTTTTAAATTAATATTTTATCATTTTGAATGATTAGTTCATAATTTTATCTTCAAATCTTGATTTTTTAAATTTGAAAATTTGTGGTGTTCTTGGTAAAGTTTAAGTTTGATAAATTAATGATTTCAAGATTAATTTTAACTCTATTTTTATGAAATTTTAGATTTAAACGCCTTGAGTTATGGGTAGCATGATTTTCTAATAAAATTTTAGGTTTTCCATGCAGGCTCGACGTTAATTTTGAGTTGAAATTTTGAATCTAAATATGAAGTATAGCAATGTGAGCGTCTTTAGTTTTATTTTCTCATGTAGAATCAACATTTGACTAGTTTGGACTTGTTTGGAGGCTATTTGAAAGGGTAAAACTTCTATTTAATTCCTTAAAAATTTATCTATGGCAATTTAATATTTTCTTTGACTCTTTTTTAATGTGCTTATTCGTTTATTGTTTGTAAGGAGAGTAATAGGGAATGGAAGTTTCATATAGATGTGATCGAGAGCATCTATGCAGGTATTGGTATATTTGTAAAGGATTAAAAATGGATTATCTCATTGAATTTGATTATTTTATTTGTTTTAACTTTTTGTGTTCTATTTGAAAAGCAGATTAGTGGTTACATTATATTTCATAGGTGATGATATGGATTTTATGTGTTTCTTAGAAGTAATATTGGAATATTGAGTTATATTGGTGATTTTGGGGCTTGTAAATGATGTTGTTGAGTTGAGTATGGCCATGCGTATCTGGATTGGACTGTCTGTATTGTATTTTTCATTGTGAATTGTGCATACTCACTCATATTTATATCATGGCGTAAAAAAAGATGTTTTAAGATAACATAAGTTTGAAACTTGCATACTTGATGGAGAGTTTCAAGTTATTTTTTACTAATTTTGACTTGCATGCTTGATGGAAAAGTATTTTGGGTGGCTCGATGGGAAATGGTTCTGGGCAAATTTTCATGATTTGCATACTTGGTGAAAAATATTTTGGGTGGTATATGAACCTCGTGAGTCATTTGTGAGTCCCAAGTAGATATACAGGATAGCAGGTGTATACTAATCACATCACATCATCTTACCATTTATTTGGATTGATTATTTAGTTGTACAATATTTAAATATATATTGACTCTAAATTTTATTGAGTAATTATAGCTTTTCTTCTAGAGTGGTTTTCATTTATTACTCTATATTTTGTTAGTATAGGGTGACTTTCTTAAGTGTAGATTTATATGGTTGATCTGGATGGTTGGTTTAGATGATTTTTGTTATCACTTTAAATTAGGGTCAATAAACAATATTTTTTAGTACAAATTTTGTACTTGCTTTTTATATTATGCACCTTACTTGGGGTACTAAGGTGGTGGTCCCTATGAACTAAAGCAAGTGCGGTGATAGCTTTCCTGGGAGTTTAAGATAGTAGCCATTGATTCCAGCCATTCCTAGTGTCTCCGATCATAGTTAGTTGCTATTGATTTATATTATAGATACTTTTTGGACTATTTCATTATATTTTTGTCTTTAGATGTTTGTTCATTAGGCCTACTAGACCCGGGATTGATTTTGTAGCTTGTATTTTCTTTATTCAGACCTTTTAAAGATTGTTTTGGTCTTTTGAGTTGTTTTATTACTTATGCTATTATTTTAATTAAGTATTCCTATTGGGATGAGTTTAGACTTACCTATTAGAAGAGTAGGATAGGTGCCATCAGTCTTCCAGTTCTAGATTGTGATAAGCTAGTTCAAAGCTCTAGTTAATTGGTATTACAAATACAAACCAAGTCTAGTAGAGTGTCCCAAATTGGTAAGGAGACATTCACTATCTATCTTTGAGAGGATATGGGACTTTAGTAAAAAAAAATTCTACGTCCTTATCGTGTGATACTATCCCTTTATTTGAATATTAAGAGTTTTGTCTAATTCTCTCACATATGGTGGGGACCTATACATCTTTCGATATAGGTTAGGAGACCATTACATTCCTAGTGTTGGCTGCTTATGATGGAATATGCTGATATGGAAAGGGACATAATATGGGTCAAGGTAAAGGTCATGGTAGAGGCAAGGCTCAAGTGGCTACTCAGATTTCTAGTAGAGCAGAGTCTCCGAAGGTCGATTTTGAGATAGGTTATTATATTTAGATTTTGGTTGATAATATGGGCATAGGTCAGTACCATTGTGTTTCTTTGTGGTACTAATACTCTAGGATACTCTAATTTGGATTTTGGGTATTTTTGGAGAGCATAACTTATGATAGTGGATTGATAGGTACTCCTTAGAGATCTCAGACCATAGTTAGATCCTAGAACATTGACCAATAGCCTATTCTAATTTCTATGGTCCAGTGGTCCAGCCAACACCTATATATAATAGTATGCCACTACAAAGATTAGAAGTTATTAGTAGAGTTAAGGTAGTTATATCAGATAAGGAGTAGAGGTAGTTTGAGTGATTCAGAAAGATAACCCACCCTAGTTTCAAAGTGACAAATGAGAGGATGCATATGGATTTCTAATTATCCTCCATGAGAGACTTTAGAGCATGGGGTTAGTTGAATCTCATGGAGTTGATGACATAGCTTTGCAGATGTACGACCTCACCAAGCAATGGTGGTGCTCCTATATTAACTCTTAGATAGCATATTCTTCTTTGATAACTTGGGATATATTTGCATAGGATTTTGTTGACAGTATTATCCCTTATGGTATAAGAAAGAAGCATAGACATGGTACTTCATTCAAAGTTAGGGGCTCTTTTAAGAAGGATTTTCATCCTCTGTATCTAGACTAGTTCATTCAACTATTCAGCTATCTGAGAATGGAAATTCCAGATAGAAATCTTATAATACAAGACATGATTCTTATATCTTTTTCTCATATATATTCAATTTGTGAAGCCATTTGGGTATTTGGGGTTTTTTTAGCAGTTGATAGTTCATAAATCTTATTATTGATGTGGTAGTCTAGATCATATAAACGGGTATTGTCCCAAACATAGCGGTAGGGGTCAACATTAGGGTTCTTAGGCACTAGTTAGAGTAGCAAAATTGAAAATAGAGGTTGAGGGTATCTTAGAGAATAGGATAATACATTACTAGCCAATTGAGAAGGTTGTAAAAAAGTGGTTCAGATAGGAGGTGATAAGGCTCAGTGTTATACTCTTTTATGTACACCTAAGGCTGAGTGTTCTAATTCAGTTGTGAAAGTTATGTCTTAGTGAGCCATAGACCTATTTTAGTGTTATTTGATCCTATTTTTACTTTTTATGTGTCTACATACTTTAATTTAAACCTTGTTATGATTTGTGAGTCTTTTAATATACCTATTACTGTTTCCAATCCAATAGGAGATTCATTAGTGACAGATTGAGAGTACTAATCTTATGTTGTGACTTTTGTGGGGTATGATACTTGGGTAGATTTGATTATTCTACATATGGTTGATTTTGATGAGATCTTAGGTATGGATTTGCTTTTTTCTTATCATGCTTTCTTGGATTGGTATGTTAAGAGTTAAATTAGTTATACCTGGTGTGTTATGGTTGAAATGGAGGGGTGTTCATGGTTCTTACAATAAGAAGGTAATTTTATTTCTTCGGGCTCAATAATTTATTGAGAAGGGGTATCTTGCAAATTTCGCTCATATTTATGATACTAACATCGAGATTCCTTATTTAAAGTTAGTAAGGGTGTTTATGGTTCTTATGTATTTGTTTCCTAGTGACCATTAAGGTGTTCCTCCTAGTAGAGACACTAATTTTGGTATTAATTTGGATTTAGACACTAGGTCCATCTCTATTCCTCCCTATATGATGGATCCAATGGAGTTTAAAGAGTTAAAAGAACAACTTTGGGATTTGTTAGGTAAGAATGAGTGTTTAACCTTAGGGTTTCCTAGGTTGTTCATGAAAAAGAATAATGGTTTTATGCAAATGTGTATTAACTATCGATAGTTGAACAAGGTGATCATCAAGAATAAGTATCCTATTTTGCGTATTGATGACTTTTTGACTAACTGCAGGGTTCTTCGTACATTGATGAATTCTTTGAGTAGATATAGGGTGATTCAATGTTCTTATAGATTGATTTAATGCCAATCTATACATAGTTGAGTATTAGGGATTTAAACATTCCTAATATAGATTTAGACTAGATGTAACCATTATAAGACTTTGGTTATGTCTTTTGGGTTGACTAATGAACCTATAATATTTATGGAGTTGATGAATAAATGTTTCAACATTATCTTAACTTTTTTGTGACTGTGTTCATCGATGATCTTTTGGTATATTCCAAGAGAGAGGTGGATCCTGTGAAATATTTGAGAATCGTGGTACAGAGATTGAAAGATGAGAAACTATATGTAAAATTTTCAAAGTGTGAATTATGGCTTTATTTTGTACCTTTCTTAGGGCATGTGGCATAAAAGTATGGTTTTATGGTCGACTTAGCCAAGGTTGATCCATTCCAGAATTGGTCCCGCCCTTATTCATCTTTGTAGATTAGGAGTTTTACTGGGTTGGCTTGATATTATAGGTGGTTCATGAAGTCTTCTCCTCTATTGTAGTTTCTTTGACTAGACTGACCCAGAAGAATGTTGCATTTAATTATTCAGATAAGTGTGAGAAGAATTTTTAAATTTTTATAGCTCGATTAAGTGCAACTCATATCTTGACCCTACTTATGAAAGGTGAGGGATTTACTATATTTTGTGATGCTTTTATTGGCTTAGATTGTGTGTTGATGTAAAAAGAAAAGGTAATAGATTATGTGTCCTGGCAGTTCAAAGCCTATGAGAGGCATTACCTTACCTATGATCGGAATTGGCAAAGGTTATGTTTGTATTAAAGTTATGGTTGCATTATTTATATAAGGTTCATTGTGAGGTTTTCACCAATCATTAAAGTCTTCAATATATTTTTAAGCAAAAAAATCTGAATTCGATGATATAGCCTAGGTGGCTGGAATTGTTGAAGGATTTTTTACGTGACAATCCTTTATCATCATGACAAGGACAATATAGTGTTGGATGTCCTGATTAAGAAGGAATTTAGTATAGATAGTCTCTTTTTAAAGGTGAAAAAGCAGCCTTCAACCATAGAGGTTCAATGTTTGGCTAATAGTTTCATGAGAAATAATATTTTAGAGCCAAATAGAGTTCTTCCATGTTCAAAGGTGCGGTCCTTATTGTAGAGAAGATTAAGGATCATCAGATGGAGGATCATAATTTGTACGCCATTAGAGACAAGGTATTGAAAGGTGAGAATAAAGAGGTGATATTTTACTAGGTTGTATTTGGAGGATTAAAGGGTGGATTATATTCCTAGAATGGGTGATGACAATATTTATCATGGAAAAATCTCATAGTTGTACTCTATTCATCCAAGTACAATAAAAATGTATTATGACCTGAAGTGACATTATTGATGGTGTAGAATAAAAAGGGATATTACAAAGTTTGTGGCCAAGTGTTTGAATTGTGAGCGGGTGAAATGTGACAAATACCAGGTGTTTTGACCTAGAGAATTCTTATGCCTGAGTGGAAGTGGGAGCGTATCACCATGGATTTCATGGTTGGTTTGTCTCAGACTTTAGGGAAGTTAGACTCTATTTTAATGATTGGGGATAGTTGGCCAACTCAACTCATCTTGTACTGATAAAGGTTAACTACAATGGCAAAAAGATGGCCAATATCTACATCAACACATAGGTTGATTACACAGTGTGCATATTTTCATCATTTCTAACAGAGGCACTCAGTTTTCCTTACACTTTTAGAGTAGTTTACAGTAAGAGTTGGGCACCCAATTGGATATGAGTATATCTTTTTATCTACAGATAGATTTATCTGTTAGGATAAAAATTTTGGGTGTAAAAGGATATTATACAAGCCTGGTGATGGATTTTGGTTGTCATTGTGATAAATTTTATCTTTGATAGAGTTTTTCTAGAATAATAGCTACTATTTTATTATCCAGATGGCTTCGTTTAGGATTTTTATGGCATGAGGTATAGATCCCAGTCGGTTGGTTTGATTCTCTTGAGGTTATACATCGAGGTATGGATTTATTGAAAGACTTGATAGAAAGACAAATTGATTGAGGACCAGTTCTTTGCAGCTTGGAGTAGACAAAAGAGTTATGCTGATGGGAGGGTTTCTAACTTGGAATTCAAAAAAGGTGAGTGGGTTTTTTTAAAGGTATCACCCATGAAGGGTGTGATGAAGTTTGGAAAGAAGGTAAAGCTCAATCAAAGGTATATTATCCCTTTTTGAAATTCTTTGGCTAGTAAAAGAGGTAGACTATGAGTTGGCTTTGCCTCCAGATATTTTAGTTGTGCATTTTGTTTTCCATCTTTTGGTATTGAAGAAATATCATCTTGATGGTTTTAATATAATTTAGTGGTACTTGGTGGATAGGGGTCAAAATCTTGCATTTGAGGAGGAGCCTATCACACTTTTTGATAGACATATTCAAAAGTTGAAGTCCAAGGAGATAACATCGATGAATATAAATGAAAGCATCATCCGATATAGGATGATACTAACGAGGCAGAGGACGAATGTAATACCCAAAATATCCAAACCAATATTGGCGCCATGTTTCAAGATTATGCATAGTACATTATCATTCTTTGATAGTTTTATGAGTTAGTTTGAGGTATGTTAAGGCCTCAAATAACTCCTAGCTATTAGACGAATCAAAATAATCCTTACCGATTGGATTTTTTATAAGAATGTTGCTATAGTCAATTTCAAACGAGCATATCTTTTGTTCTACCCAGAATTTTCCAGTTTGAGACACACCAAGTTGTAGTAAATTGAATTAGCTTTCAAACGATACCAATTTCACCCAAATCCGATACTCGGGTGAGAAATTATGGCACTTTTAGCGCAAAATAGTAGCCCAACGCGATAAGGCCGGGTCGCGGTGATGGACAATTTTGAGTTCATCCTTTTTCAATAGGGAACCGAGATTTCCACCGCATTGCGCCGGGGTCCATTTTGCAATTGTCCCTTCCCATTGGGGCACCGGGATTGGCACCACATCGCGCCAAGCTTCCAATTAGGGATCGTCCGTTTCCAGTGAAGCAATGCAATACCACCGCGTCACGCCATTGGGTAAAATGAGGATTATTATCTTTCCAGTGGCCCAACACAATTGTACCGCATTATGCCGAAACCAAAAATCGGGATTTTCAGTTTCGCGTGTTAAATTCCATGGACTCTTTGATCTTTTCCCACAGCCCCAAATCCATCCAAACACATAATTTAAGTCCCACTAGAGCACTATTTTCTCATTATTTAACATCTCTCTCTAAATTAAAGTATCCGTCTTTCAAGAACAAAATCCTAGCCTTCAAAAATTCAAGATCAAATCTCAAGAATTCACCATCAACTCTCACGAATTCATCAACCCAGGTATGTTTAGTGTTCATTCATGGGTCCCTTTCACCCATGGAGCCCAAGTATCCAAATGTAAATTTAAATTTGTGATCTTTACAAGTTACCATGATTTTAAATTAGGATTTTAACCATGAATCTCCATGAATCTTGACTTTATACCATGCTTACATGAAATTGTTGTTGTTATCAAACCCCACATGTTTTAATTTTGTTATTCATTGAACTAAATCATGATTAAGTGGTATTGATGTCTAAATCATGCTATTACTCCAAGTTTTATACTATTCCCATGATTAGCTTAAACTATGAATACCAAGTGTTTGATAAAATGCCTATAAGAGTGAATTTTAAATAAATATTTCATATTATGTCCCCAAAGTTTAGTACTATTTTATTATTACTGTTATCGAGTCCTGGGGATTATGAATACCCAAAACCATAGTTTTTTACTTAGTCTTAGTATCTTCAGAATAGTTTCAGAATATGTTATAAGCATTATCAGTTCAGTCAGTTATCGAAATCAGTTAATCTTAGAACACTTCAGTATTCCGAGTCAGTGCAGTTGGGAGTAAGATTTATCACCGAGCGAACCCAGGGATGGGGGCTCACTTGACATTTGGTTGTGTTACCTTTAGTAGCAGTTCCTGCATTCTAGAAGTACGTAGCTAGCATAGGTTGAGTTGTTAACCTGCCAATTGAGGGCTAATCTCATTAGGGCCCTGCCAGATGAGGGTGACCCTTAGTTCTTTGGGGCAACACTTTAGTGGATCCACACAGCTATTGTTAGTACCTGTGGTACGGTATGACACTCTTCCAATTGGGGTCACAGGCTGGACCCCAAATTGCTCATTGGGGCATGTCGGTTAGATGATAGCTCCCACAGTCTCAGTCCATTCATCAGTTCAATGATTCAGTTTTAGATTTTCTTGACCATAGCATAAAAATATCAGTCATTTGGTTTTCAGTATTTAGTATTTCATATTTCATATTATATTCAGAACATGTTTTATACTTGGTCACGCATCTTCAGCACTCAGAGTTTCTATGTATTATATTCAATATGTCTTGCTATATATATTCAGACAGTTATTACTCATGTTCATGAAACCATGCATATCAGACTACCTCATTTAGCATACCAGTACATTCAAAGTAATGATCACATACTCTTTTCTTGTGTTATGATGTATCTTATCATAGGTTCGGAAGCTAAGTTATCGGATCGTGCATAGACTCTCCAGATTATCAGTCGTATCAAAGGTGAGTCCTCATATTTTGAGAACAGATTATATTTACTTTTATTCTTTTAGTTCTGTAGTTAGTTGGAGTTAGTTGGGGCCTATCCCATCAGCTCTCATTAAGTCAGTTTAGAGGATTTCGGATATGTCAGACAGTTAGTCAGTTCTCAGATTTTAGTTTTCATTGTCAGATATTTATCAGTATTATCAGTTTTGTTTATAAATTTTATCATATTTATTACTTAAAACCTTATGGAATTCCTAAGTTAAATTCCGTATATGATCTTTTGTTATCAGTTTTACTAAGTGCTCACAGCAGGTACCAGCTCATGGGTTAGCTTGTTGTCCATCGGAACCGTAAGCACTTTGTGACGCCCAGGGTGTACTCTTAGGGAATTACAAACTTGGTAGAAGAGCCTAAGGTTTTAAGGTGTCCTAGGAATTCTAAAAGTCGTGTCAAGTAGAGTCTTGTGCATGGGTGTGAAGCACGCCACACTTATGGGCAAGAGGCTATGAGGCATTTTAAGAAAAGTTTCCCTTATTTTAGTGTTTATGTCATGCGACTTAGCATGATGCTCATGTTAAAATATCTATCTAATCCAACTTTCCCTCCCATTTATAGAACATCCCTCCATAAAACACAAACGAAAGAAGAAACGTAAACCATCCAGCACCTCCACTCATTCAGGAAGATCCCCTGAATGGGTATGTTTTTTATGCAGAGTTCAGAGATGTATTCACTACTCTTGCTCACTATGTAGCGGTGCATAATGCCCAACCAACCACTATTCCGTCCAACCCAATGGCCAATGCTGCCACAGCTAGGATTCAAACTTTACTCTAATTAATCCTCCTTTATTTTTGGGATCCAAATCTTAAGAGGATCCACAACAATTCATAGACATGATGCAAAAGGTAACAAATATTATAGGGATGACTTCTAGTGAGAGTGCTGAATTAGCTTCTTACCAATTTCATGATATAGCCCATACCTGGTTTAATCTGTGAAAGGTAGATAGAGGTGCCGATGTAGGGCCTATACAATAGAAAGAGTTTGTTACTGCCTTCTTAGATAGGTTATTTTTGTTAGAGTTGATAGAGGCTAAGGTGTTAGAGTTCATCAACTCTAGGTAGGGAAACATGAGTGTTAAAGAGTATTCCCTTAAGTTTAATCAGTTAGCTAGGTATGCTCCTCGTGTGGTAGCTGATAGTAGATCTAAAATGAGAAAGTTTATGTCTGGGGTATCTGACAGTGTGGTCAAGGAGTGTAGGACCATAATGCTGATTAAGGAGATGAACTTTTCTAGGTTGATGGTCTATTCTCAACAGATTAAGGTAAAGAAGCTCAAAGATGGAGAGAGGGAGAACAAGAAGGCTAGAACAGGTAGTTTCAGTTTTGCTCAACCGAAGTCAGAAGGTGGAAACCATCCTTAGTTTCTCCCAAAATCTTCAGTTCTCTCTGTATCTTCAGATAGTTCCCCAGTACCAAAATTTAGAAATGATAATAGGGATAGAGAGTCAGGATCTAAGTCTTAAGGCAGTGTTAACAGTGGTTGTACGAGTCCTCTTCGTCAGAAATATAGTAGAAACCATCAGGGTGTTTGTAGAGACGATAGTGATGTATGTTTTGGGTGTGGAAAGCTAGTCCATAGAATTAGGGATTCTCCGAAGAGTGGTCAGCAGGTCCAGTCCCATTAGTCATCAGTTCCAGCCGACTTCGCAGGGTGTCGCTTCCAGTACTACCAGTGGTCAGCGTCCAAATAGATTGTATGCCCTTCAGTCCCGATCAGATTAGGAAAACTCTCCTAATATGGTTACTGGTACATTATAGGTCTTTGATTTACATGCTTATGCTTTATTAGACCCTGGAGTTTCTCTTTCTTTTGTAAACCCTTATATAGTCGTCAACTTCAAAGTTAGTCCTAAAATCCTAGTAGAGCCTTTTTCAGTATCTACCCCAGTAGGTGTCTCTATTATAGCCAGGCAGGAATACAGGAACTGTACGATCACAATATCTCAAAAAGTCACTTCAGTGGATCTTGTAAAATCAGAAATGATGGATTTTGACGTTATTCTTAGCATGGATTGGCTCCACTCATGCTATGCTTCAGTTGATTGCAGAAATAGAGTAGTTCATTTTCAGTTTTCAAATGAACCAATCCTTGAGTGGAGGGGTAGTACTATAACACTTTGAGGTCATCTTGTTTCATACCATAGAGCGAGGAAGATGATATCCAAAGGACCATCTTGTCCGAGTCAAACACTCTAATTCTGAGGCTCCAACTCTTGAGCCGGTTTCAGTGGTGGTGGAATTTCCAGATGTGTTCCCTGAAGATCATCTCGAAGTTTCTCCCAAAAGGAAAATTGACTTCAAAATAGACCTTCTTTCAGATACACAATCTATCTCTACTCTGCCATATAGAATTTCTCTAGCTGAACTCAAAGATCTTAAAGAACAGTTGACAGACCTCTTAGATAAGGGATTCATCAAGCCTAGGATTTCCCCATGGGGCACACCAGTCCTATTCGTGCGTAAGAAAGTTGGTTCTCTTAGAATGTGAATTGACTACCGTCAGTTAAACAAAGTCACAATAAAAAACAAATACCCACTTCCCAGAATTGATGACTTATTTGACCAACTTCAGGGTGCCAGTTATTTTTCTAAGATAGACCTCAGATCCATCTATCATCAGCTTAGATTCATAGAATGTGACATTCTGAAAATAGCTTTCAGAACTCGATATGGTCACTTCAAGTTTCTAGTATTATCCTTTGGTCTCACCAATGCACTAGTAGCCTTCATAGACTTTATGAACTAGTTATTGAAGCATCACTAGTTCATCAAACTTTTCATGGATGACAATGAAAATGATCATGCAAATCACCTTAGAATTGTAGTGCAGACTCTTAGAGCCCATCAGTTGTTTGCCAAATTCAGTAAGTGCAAATTTTGGCAAAGGGCAGTAGCTTTCCTTGTCCATATTTTTTTTGGTGATGGCATTAGATTTTATCTTTAAAATACCAAAGAAGTGAGAAACTAGCCCATACCCATCTCTTCGTCAGAAATTAGGAGTTTTTTTTGGTTTGGCTGGCTATTATCGATGGTTTATTGAAGGGTTTTCATCTATTTCGTCCCCCATGTCCAGACTGGCCCAGAAGAAAGTTAAGTTTCAGTATCCAGATTCTTGTAAGAAGAGTTTTCAGGAGTTGAAGGCTCTACTTACCATAACCCTAGTTTTGACGTTATCAGGTGGTTCAAATTGGTTTGTTGTGTACTGTGATGCTTCCATAGTTGGTTTGGGTGTGTTTTGATGCAGAAGGGTAAAGTTGTAGCCTACGCCTCTAGATAGCTTAATCCCCATGAAAAGAATTACCCTACCCATGATCTTGAGTTAGCAACTGTTGTGTCTGCCTTAACGATTTGGAGGCATTACTTGTATGGGGTGCATGTTTATGTGTTCACATATCACAAAAGCTTCCAGTATCTATTTTTATAGAAGGATTTGAATCTGCATAAGTGGAGATGGTTAGAATTATTAAAAAATTATGATTGAGTGGTTTGTATCACTCGGGCAAGGCCAATGTAGTGGTAGATGTCCCAAGTAGATTGTCTGTGGGTAGGGTTGCTCATGTCGAAGGTGATAAGAAGAAGTTAGTTAGATAAGTTCATCATCTTACTAGATTAGGTGTTCGTTTGGTTGATTCAGCTGAGGGTAGTGTTTGGGTTCAGAATAGTTTAGAATCTTCTTTGGTTGTCGAAGTGAAAGTAAAGCAGGATAGGGATCCTAGTTTGGTTAAGTCAGTCAAAGATAAAAAAAAAGTAGAGGTTTTCTCCCAAAAAGAGATGGTGTGTTACGTTGCTAGGGTAGATTATGTGTGTCGTGTGTTGATGATTTGAGATAGTGAATTTTTGCGGAAGCACATGGTGCACGTTACTTGATTCATATAGGGCCCATGAAGATGTACCACGATTTGCAAAAAATCTATTGGTGGAGTGAGATAAAGAGTAAAATTGCAGAGTTTGTAGCTAAGTGATCTACTTTTCAGCAGGTTAAGATTGAGCATCAGAATCCTATTAGGTCTATGCAGGAGTTCTGTATTCCCACTTGGAAGTTGGAGGAAGTGAACATGGATTTTATGATAGGTTTGCCTCATACTCATTAGCAGCATGATTCGATTTGGGTCGTTATGGACAGGATGACCAAATCAGTCCATTATTTTCTAGTCCATAGTTTCTTATAAGCTGAGGACTATGTCATACTCTATATCAGAGAGTTGGTTAGGTTACACGGTGTTCCATTATCTATCATCTCATACAAAGGAACTCAGTTTACCTCTCACTTTTGGAAATCTTTTCAGAAGGGTCGTGGTACTCAAGTTTACCTCAGTACTTCCTTCCACCCTTAGATAGATGGTCAATAAGAAAGGACCATTCATACCCTTGAGGATATGTTGAGAGCGAGTGTAGTTGACTTTAAGGGCAGTTGGCATTATCACTTGCCTTTGATTGAATTCGCGTATAACAACAGTTATCATTCCAGTATTCAGATGGCTCCGTTTGAGGCTCTATATAGAAGGAGATATAGATCTCTAATTGGTGGTTTGAGGTAGGTAAAACTACTTTGATAAGCCCTGACTTGGTGTTTGATGCTTTAGAGAAAGTACAGTTGATTAGGGAGAGGCTTAAGGCAGCCCAGAGCCGAAAGAAATCATATGCAGATGTGAGAAGGAAAGATCTTGAGTTTGAGATTGGTGATTTCATATACTAAAAATATCTCCCATGAAGGGAGTGAAGAGGTTTGGTAAGAAAGGGAATCTTAGCCCCTAGTATGTTGGCCCTTATATGATTTTGAGCTATTTCAGAAAGGTGGCTTATGATCTTAAGTTTCCTACAGACTTAGCATCAATGCACCCAGTATTCCATATCTCCTTGTTGAAGAAGTGTATTGGAGACCTAGTAGTTATCATTCCCTTAGAAAGAGTAGATGTTCAGAACAACCTTTCCTACGAGGAAATTCCAATCAAAATTCTTGATCGACAAGTTCGTAGATTAAGGAACAAAGAAGTTCCCCTAGTCAAAGTTCTTTGGCGGAATCAGTCCATTGAGAGAGCCACTTAGGAAGCAGAAGAAGATATGCGGAGAAAGTAACTTCACCTTTTTTTGCAAACTTAGACTCAGCTTAAGGTAACAATCTTCTTATAATTTCTCTATTCCATGCTCAGTTTCAGCTGGATATCATTGTCATGTCAGTCATGCATTTACTGAACTAGTTTAGTCATGAATCCTATTTCAGAATCAGTCATGTACTCACATTTTTGTCATGTATATTCAGCATGTAATCTCATTCCTCAGTGTTTTCAGCTTAACCAGTCTCATTTGAGGACGAATGATACAAAGAGGGAGATATTATAATACCTCAAAAATCCAAACCAATGTTAGATCCATGTTTCAAGCTCATGCATAGAACATTATCATTCTTTGATAGTTTTATTAGTAAATTTGAGGTATGCTAATGCCCCAAATAATGCCCAACTATTTGATGAATCAAAATAAGCCTTACCGATTAGAGTTTTAATAGGAATGTTGCATTAGTCAACTTCAAAGGAGCATATATTTTGTTCTACCCAAAATTTTCCATTTCAAGACATAACAAGTTGTAAGAAACTGAATTATCTTTCTAACGATACCAATTTCTCCCAAATTCGATACTCGGGAGAGAAGTTATAGCACTTTTAGTGCAAAACAGTAACCCAACGCGATAAGGCCACATCGCGGTGATGGATAATTTCACGTTTGTCCTTTTCCAATGGGGAACCACAATTGCCACCACGTCTCTCCAAGGGTCCATTTCACAATTGTCCTTTTTCCATTGGGGAACCACGTCGCGCCAAGCTTCAAGTTGGGGATCGTCCGTTTCCAATGGCATAACGCGATATCACCACATCGTGTTGTTGTGCTAAATAGGGATTGTCATCTTTTCAGTGGCCCAACGCAATTGCACTGCGTCTCGCCGGAACCCAAAATCAAGATTTTCAGTTTCACAATTTAAATTCCAGAGATTGTTTGGTCTTTTCCTATAGCCCCAAATACATCCAAACACGGAATTTAAGTCCCAATAGAGAATTATTTACTCAATATTTCATATCTCTCTCTAAATTAAAGTAGACCTCTTTCAACAACAAAACCCTATCCTTTAAAAATTTAAGATCAAATCTCAAGATTTCACCATCAATTCTCATGAATTCATCAACCCATGTATGGTAAGTGTTCATTCATGGGTCCCTTTCACCCATGGAGTCCAAGTATCCAAATGTAAATTTAAATTAGTGATACTTGCAAGTTACCATGATTTTAAATTATGATTTTAACCATGAATATACATGAATCTTGACTTTATACCATGCTTACATGAAATTGTTGTTGTTATCAAACCCCACAGGTTTTAATGTTATTATTCACTAAACTAAATCATGATTAAGTGTTATTGATGTCGAAATCATGCTATTACTCCAAGTTTTATACTATTTCTATGATTAGCTTAAACTATGAAAACCAAGTGTTTGATGAAATGCCATAAGAGTGAATTTTGAATAAATGCTTTCATATTATGTCCCCAAAGTTTAGTATTATTTTACTATTATTTCTATCGAGTCTTGGGCTTATGAATACCCAAGACCATAGCTGTTTACTTAGTCTCAGTAGCTTCATAATAGTTTCAGAATATGTTATGAGCATTATCAGTTCAGTCAGTTATCGAAATCAATTAATCTTAAGCACAGTTCAATATTTCGAGTCAGTTCAATTGGGAGTAGGATTTATCACCGAGCGAACCTAAGGGTGGGGGCTTACCTGCCAATTGAGGATGCAATCTTTAGTAGCAGTTTCTGCGTTTAAGAAATACATATCCAGCGTAGGTTAAGATGTTAAACTACCATATGAGGGTGACCCTTAGTTCTTTGGGACAACACTTTAGTGGATCCACACAACCAGTATTAGTACCCGTGGCATGATATGACACCCTTCTAACTAGGGTCACAGGTTGGACCCCAAATTGCTTTATGGGGCATGTCGGTTAGATGATAGCTCCCACTATCTTAGTCCACTCATCAGTTCATTGATTCAGTTTCAGATTTTCTTAACCATAGCATAAAAATATCAGTTATTCAGTTTTTAATATTTTAGATTTCAGATTATATTCAGAATATGTTTTATACATGGTCGTGCAACTTCAGCACTTATAGTTTCCATGTATTTTATTCAGTATGGCATGCTATATATATATATATTCAGACAGTTATTACTCATGTTCATGAAATCATGCATATCAACCTACCTCATTTACCATACCAGTACATTTAAAGTAATGATTGCATACTCTTTTCTTGCGCTATAATGTATCATATCATAGGTTCAGACGCTCAGTTCTTGAATCGCTCATTGACTCCATAGATTATTTGTTGTAGCAGTGGTGATTCCATATATTTTGAGGAAAGATTATATTTATTTTCATGCTTTTAGTTTAGTAGTTAGTTGGAGTTAGTTGGGACCTATCCCATCAACTCTCATTCAGTCAGTTTAGAGGCCTTCGGATATTTTAGACAGTTATTAAGTTCTCAAATTTCAGTTGTCATTATCAAATGTTTATCAGTATTATCAGTTGTGTTTATAGATTTAATCAGATTTATTACTTATAGCCTTATGGCATTCCTCAATTAAATTTTGCATATGATCTTTTGTTATCAGTTTTACTTAGTGCTTGCGGTAGATACCAGATCATGGGTTAGCTTGTGGTCACTCAGAACTGTAAGCATCGTGTGGCACCCAAGGTGTACTCTCAGGGAGTTACAAGTAAAAGCAAAGAATATATCCCAAACTTTTTGACACTTTAAGTGTCTTCTTTATCTCTATGCTTGAGAACAAATTTATTTTTTAGTGGTGGATAATCTAACAATCCTTACTAATAATTTTTGAATTTGGTGTATTTTGACTATTTTACCCTCCTCATAGTTGGTTTTGGTGTTTGTGGTTGGCGGGAGTGGATTACATAGCTTTTGAAGCATTTGATTGGCGTTAAAGTGACTTTTTTATTTTGGAAGGGTTTGGAGTCGGAATAGTTGACTTTGGTCAATATATGGGGATTTGAGATTTGTATGAAAATTTTGTTTATTCCACTACTTTAGATCATCGATTTAGGGTTAGTATCATGGTTACGCCAAATCCCGAGGCTTTTGGCATTATTTTAAGTGTTAAGACAAGATATTGGAATGTTAAGGCCAGGAGTTGACTTTTGTCAACATCTATTTATAATGATATCTATTGGAAATTCTGATAGTTCTATTGAGTTTGAAGTATCGGATTTAACATAGTAGTATAGTTTAATTGTATTTATGAGATTTTAAATCCTAATTTAATGGTCTATCGGGAAGATTTTTTACTCAATCTGCAACTTTCGGTAATTGATTTCTGGTGCAACCAAGCTTTGCATCATAATTGTATGATTCTTAGTTATGATCAAGAAGATTAATTTCTTTGTCCATCGTGATGAGATGGTGTAGGATCTAATACATCAAGATTGCATGGTCCCTCTCGCGATTGTGAAGATCATTTTGGATAGATAAGTATGGGTCAATATTGATCATCATAATTGCAAAGGTGGATCCGGTGATCACGATGTGTAGCATACCTGAACAATTTAACAATTCTTGTTTTGAATCAAAGCCCCATAACTCTATTTTTGTAACTCGGGAACTCAGTTTTGAAAGATTTCAGAGGTTCTTTTCTTTAGATTTCAATCTTGGGTACATTTATAAATCAACATTTAATTATTTTCAAGGATTAGTTCATGATTTTACAATCAAATCTTTGTTTTTTAATTGGAAAATTTGGGGGTTTTTTGGGTAAAGTTAAAGTGTGATAAATTGATGATTTAAAGATTTATTTCAACTATGCTTTTAATGAAATTCATATTTGAATTCCTTGAGTTATAATAATATGATATTTCCATAAAATTCTAGCTTTTTTGTGTGACATAAAGACTGGTTTTTGGGTTATTTTTTGGATCTGAATTCTAAGTATAAGAATATGGGTATCTTTAGTTTTGTTTTTCCATGTGCAATACACATTTGGCCAGATTGGACTGGTTTGAAGGACATTCAAAAGGGGAAAACTTTTATTTTATACTTCAGGCTTCATCTAAAATAAGTTGAGACTTTTTTGGATATTTTTTCAAAGTGTATATGTGTTAGTTGCTAGTAAGGTGAGTAATGAGGAATAGGGGTCTCATTAGATAAGATGACAAATACATATGCGCGTATTGGTGTATCTGTAATGAATTAAAATTAATTATTTGACCAGATCTTGTTATTTTACTTATTTTTAGTTAATGGTTTCTAGTTGAAAAGTGGATTAGTGTATATATTGTATTCAATAGGTGATGACATGGACTATCTGTGTTCCTTAAAAGTGAAATTGGATCTTTAAATTTAATTGATGATATTGGGTCTAGTACCCAGTGTCATTGAGTTGAGTATGATTTTGTGTGCCTGTATTGGATTATTTGTGTTATACTTATCATTGTAAATCATGCATACTCACTAATATTCATATCATAGCATGAAAAAGAGATATTTTGAGATAAAATAAGTTTAAAACATGCATATCACATGAAAAAGTGTTTTAAATGATTTTCTACTAATTTTGACTCACATGTCAGATGGGAAGGAGTTTCAGCGGCCTGATAGAAAATGGATCGGAGAAGATTCATGGTTAGCATGCCTGATAGAAAAGTATTTTGAATTGGTATATGGACCTCATAAGTCTCTTATGGGTGACAGCTACCTATACAGGGCAGTAGGTAAGGATGAATAAAATCAAACCGCAAACCAAGTCAAACCAAAAAACTCTGACTAAATAGTTTGATTTAACTTGATTTGGTATTGAAAATAAACTCCGATTATAATTTGTTCTATTTGATTTTAATCAAAAAACAAGTTGAATCGAACCAGCCTGATATTATATTTATACAATTTTTTAAAAAAATTGATACATAAAAAATTTTAATTTGACGTAATTTATAAATATTTCTTAAACTTTTTCATTATTTATATCTTTCAACATATTATTTCATGTTTGGACTTAGAATTTTGAATGGTTTAATAAGTTCTATATATATATATAAATTGGCCTACTAGTAATTCATTTATAGCCAAAATCAATATTAATGTTAACAAAAATATTCACTAGGAATGACAATAATGTTTGATATCTATCCTTTAGTTTTGCATAAATATATAACCTACATTTATTTTTAAAATTAATATTTATTCATGCAATTAATACTTATTAGACATATTTTATCATGACGTAATATTTTTAAATAATATTTATTTTTGTTATATCTTAGCTACACAACTGGCAAACTACATAGACAAAGCCCTGAACTTTTTGAATTTTTTCGTATTGGCACCTCAATTAGGTCATGTTCCTATTGAAACCCTAAATCTTTCATAAAATGTGTAAATTAAACACAATTAATGACATGGCATGATATGGCATATGTAATACACTTTCCGTCAGGAGAGTGGAAAGCCATAATTTACTTTTATTTCTTTTTTTATTTTTTTCTTACTTATTAGTTGAAGGTAAATTTCTCAAAACATCAAATTCAACATCAAAGTCTGAGTTTTTGTGAAAAAATTCAACATCAAAAATTAATGTTTGTCAGTGAAAATTGATGACGTGGTGTGTGAAAAAAGAGAAAAATAATTATTTTTTGATGAAGTGAATGATGGCTTGAAGTTGTTCGGTACGATGAATTTCATTAGCAACTCACCAAAAAATGAGTTAGAGGCTGTTGCAGGTGTTTTAGTTATGGATTAGTGGTGTTAGAGGGTGGCTGGTTGTGTTGAGCTGGCATGTTTCGGTGAATTTTTTGTCGAAAAAATTAGAATCGCATGAGTTTCTTCTTTGTTATTGTTGGTTATTGTTGTATATCCGTGTGTGTTGTATTGTTACTCTTTTTCCTCCTCTAATGATTGTTGGGTATTGTTTTGGAGGAAAAATAGAGGAGTGAAGGTGAGCTTTAATGGTGAAAACAGATAAAAAAAATTAGACTATAAGTCCTAATTTTGGATGCCCAAAATCAACAAAGAATTGGATCAAATTCAATGAATGTAGCAATAGAATTTAAAGTGGAAGGAGATATGATAGAGTTAGTGGAGGTTTTCTTTCTTTTTTTTGGAAAGAAAAGGCCATGTATTCTGGCAAGAAGAAGGTCATATTTTTTCCTTAAAGAAAAATATTTTTGGTAACATTTTTTTTTTTGATTGGCTTATTTGTGAGCAAAATGAGTTGTCTTTCTCCTATTGGTGCATTTTTTAGGTCACCGGTGTGTGGAATTCACGCACTTCAATTTTTTTTTTTGAAAAAGTACTTAATAGGCACACTTAATGAAAGGTTCAGGAATTCAATAGGTACATGACCTAATTGAGGTACCAATACAAAAAAGGTCAAAAAGTTCAGGTGCTTGTCTATGTCTTTTGCCTACACAATTTTATTATACTATTAGTTTCTATTGAATGTTTTATCTTCATCACTCATTTCATATTTTGTGTTATGTTTTTTTTTAAATATCTAAGATAGTTGTATCTTGTTGGGACTAAAGAAATATTTGAATCACAAGTTAATCATATGTTTCTATAGACTTTACCGACAAAAAAAAATAATCTAAAAAGCTCATAAAATCTGGAAAAAAAAACCGAGGTTGAAAAATTCTTATTTATGAGTTTGATTTGATTTTGTAGATTTAAAAAACTAATGTAAATGGTTTGGTTTGTTATTTAAAATATTCAAACAATCTCGGTCTATATACAACCCTAATGATGGGTGTATACCATTGCATACATATTATCACATCTCATTCATGTCATCATCATACACATTTGATTTGGACTAATTATTGACTAATATTGTATTTGATATGTATTGACTCTAAAATTAATTGAGTTACTATAACTTCTTCTTTTTTTCAAGATTGTTTTTCATATTATTGCTCTATATTTGTTAGTCTACGGTGATTTTCCTGAGTGCATGTTTATATAGTTGATTTGGATGATTGATTTAGATAATTCTCTCCATCACTTTTGAATTAAGGTCAGCTAATGATGCTGTCGATTATAAATTTTTTCATACTTACTTTTTCTATTCTTTTGTACCTTACATGTAGATACTAAGCTGGTGGTTACAAGCACTGTTCCAGCGGTGGTGTGGTGATTATTTTGCCGAGAGTCTAAGGTAGTAGTGGTTGGTTCCAGTCATTCATAGGGTCTCTACTATCTTAGTCTTTTGCTATTTATGGGCATTAAAACTATTTTTTGGACTATTTCATTATATTTCTATTCTTAGAAGCTTACATTGTGACTACTAGACCTGGAATTTATATTGCAGTTTATATTTCCTTTATTCTATGTTTCAAAAACTTGTTTTGGGTTTTAAGTTGTTTTATTTCTTTTGCTTATATTCTTATTCATCATCCGTGTTGAGATGAACTGAGACTTACCTATTGTGGAGGGTAGAATAGGGTTACTGATGGACCAACAATTTCTATGAAGATAGTCAATGGAGAGCAAGTAACGATGATTAGAAGTTAATTCACTCTTAAGGATCTGGTTGCCTTAAGGAAAAATGCTAAGCCAAGAACATTTTGGTTTGTGGAATTGGTCCTGCTGAGTATAGTAGGGTGAAATACAATATAAAAAATATAAAGAGCGAAAATCAAAAGATAAATAAGAGAATGATAGAATGATAGACACAAGAAGATTACAAAAGGGCAACTAAAGGGTATATCAAATCCAAATATCTCCCTTACTGATTACCAACTAGAAGCTAAATTTTATGGAAACTGAAAAGGGTATCAAACACCCAATCAACTTTTGTATATAAGTAAACGTTTAACAAGAACTCTCTAATAACACTCACAAGTGTTTGGTTCATCAATATTCAAAACAAGCTAAGGAAAATAACCCTAGGAGTTTCTTTTTATAGTCTTACAAAGGCCCAAAAGTGACCTTAATAGTAAAAAAGATAAGGCCCAACAAGATGGAAAATTTGGTAAGCTGGTATGGCCCACCCAGCGGTTGGTCTAGGTTGGGATGGTCAGTCCCTACTCTATTCACCCTTAACCAATGTGCAATCACTCTAGGGCTTCTGTAGATGGATAATGAGACAGCCAGTCACCAAAGTGGTGGGCCGTCTCTTCTTTAGTCCCTTTAAAACTTGGGTGTTCTTTGATATCTTGGCCTCAAAACATAATCTTCAACTCATGAAATACCTTGGTAGGCATCAAATCAAGCTCTAACATCTTTCTTTTGGGAAAGATAGCTTGTAAACCTTGTAGCTCTAGATCTTGACTTCTAGAGAATGGGTTTGAGGGTCCTTGGAACGTATCATTTTCTTCTTCTTGAAAAGGATTTGTCTTTGAATATGGATCCTGCATAAGAGAAGTATTGGTTCTGGGAAAAATGCTAGTACTCAACAAACATCAAAGGCTTGTTGTAGGCATAGAGTTCCTCTTCTTTCACCATGTTCATGTCCTCCTATTGGATGGGGTCTTCCAAAGCTGTAATACTCTTTGCTCGCCTCATCATAAGGTTAAAGTTCACTATCTCTCCTTCTTGAGGCCAAATATCTTCATAGGGAACCTTTTTTATTAAACCATTAGGTATACTACGTTACCCTTCCCCCTTCATCCTCTTGGGTTTCTTTCTCACCATCCACTTTTTAATTTACCTTATCCCCAACAAAGTAGGCTTCACCTCCTACCAAAATTATATTTATTTAATTAGGACATTTATTTTCCTGATGACAAACCCTTGACACTTAAAGCAAACAATACCTGTAGGATTGGTGTTAGAGTATTGATTACCTTCAATCCTTTGAGGGCATTTTGGGGTAGCCTTCTCATAAGACTTGTTGAAATCCTTATTCTTGTTCCATCCAGATGAAGTAGAAGAGTTGTAACCTTTATTGAAGTACTTCTTTGAATTGTTGTTCTTTTCAACCTCAATGACCACTTCAACAAGGTATTCTATTCTCTCAAACTTGTGGACAACTAGTTGAGAAGAAATATCATATCTAACCCACCTTTGAATTAGGTCATTTAATGATTTTGGTGTTTGATATGTTAAGATGAAGAATCATGTTTTGTAAATCCTCATAATAATCTTCCACACCTCTACCTCCTTATCGCAAATTGTAGAGCTTTGTCAATTTCTCTTTCTTGAAACCTTTCATTACATGCCTCTTTCTCATGAGTGACCTCAATTTATCCCAATTCGGAAGGTCGAGATTACCATTTCTTTCTAATTTCACCCTTTTAGTATCCCACCAAGTTGAAGCATACCCTTCAAATTAAGCAATTGCATAAGCAGCTTTCTTGTGTCTGGTTAAATCATTGAGTTGGAAGATCTTATTTCATTGAACTTACCAATCAAGGTATACCAATGGATCACTAGTTCCTTTGAAGGTATGAATAGTGATTTTGATTAAGTTAAAACCCGTGTCTAGACCCATATTTCCTTCTTGATCCTACTGATGATCTTCTTAAACTTAGGGTTGTATTTACCAAGTTTCCTCTTCCATGTGGAATTGGACTAAATCTTCCTCCTCGTTCTCTAAATCCTCCCCCTCCAGATCCTCATCTATTCTGTATAAATTCTGTAAATAAGGCCATTTCATCTAACTTTTTATTTTCTCCATGAGGTTCCTCACCTCTCATATCCTCTATTTTAATTGGTTAATTATGGTTATCCAGGTTTTTAGGTGGTTGGTTTTGGATAAATAGGGATCTAGGTAGTCCAAGGGTATTTGGATGTGTGGTTCTTGGTGTTGTGGAGCTTCTTGACGGACTTGGTTGAATGGGGATTGTAGTGGACGAATAGAATTTAGGTTGTTTGGATAAGTAGAGTCTTTCATGATGGGTTCATGTATTGGCCTAGGTGGATTGAGCATTTGGTAAAGTATTTGTGGAGTTATAGTAGTGGAGGTTTTTGGAGCATAACGACTAAACGAAACATGATAGTTTTGAGGAGTGGATGTGGTAGTTTTAGATTGACTTCCAAAGTGTCCATCCTTCTTGTGAGAGAGATTTACATGCCCTCTATTTTTCCTTCGAGAGATCCTAATCGACTATCCATGGCCTTAAGCTTCTCCATGATGGAAGCTAAAGTGACATGAATTGTGGAATTAGTTATCTCATCTTTATTGGCCATCGTATATAACAAAAAGTAAACACTAAAAAAAGAAACAAATAAGTTAGAATTAAAAAATTAACCTCACAATCTCTATGCACCATTGTATTACCTGACTCTTGGATTCATAAATGTTGAAGTCTTGCTTATACTCAAATGGTAGAAGAGGTGTTGATTTTTACCCTCTATCAGAATGGATTCTTGTTTGAAGGACTCAAAGGAATACTTATGGGGTTGAACCAAGGATTTACGATGAAATAAAACTAGAAAAGCATACAAAGAATTGGGATTAAAAAAGAAAACAAACCCAAGAACTAATTCATAACTGAGTAGTCGGATTAATAGTTGTTAATTAGTGTTAGAATCAAGCAAAAGATGTTTAAGAATTAAGTAAATGAAACTAAGAAACTAAAATGAGATTAGTTAACTTCTCTAGAGTCACTGAAGGTGCGACTGGCCGTCACTGAGGTGACTGGATGTCCCTTTGGTCATCGCCCATTATCTATTAAATTGGTTGGACTACCTCCAAGCAACTGGAGGTGTGACTGGACTTCACTAGAGTGACTGGTCATCGTCCAGGTCCATGTGAGTTTTTCTTTTGAGGGGCCCTTTTCCTTCCTTGGAATAAACAAGTACAATTCCTCTTTCTTTAAGTTTTTTTTTATCACACCTTGCTTTTTGTAGATTCTTCTCCAACAAGATATGAAGGACTTGAAGAACATTCAAAATTTGACCCTCAATCAAACAAACTTGTAATTTGATATAATTCGAAATCCAAGCTCCTTTTAAGTTTTCGAGCAAACCCTAATTGTTTTTATACCTCAAAACTTACCTAATAAATTCAGGTTTTGAAACCCACTTAAAATTTTCTTCAAACATAAACTCCAACAATGGTGGGTCACTCAATACTTGTCATAATGAGCTCAAATTTTAGATAATGACTCAAATAGCACAAGAGAACACTATTCGATCACTAAAAACACAAAAGGACACATAAAAAATCAAAAACCTCAAAATTTCAAAACAACCCAAAACGTGAATGAACTTTTTGTGATTTTCTCGATGTCAAACCTAATTCTAGAATTATGGGAAAGATCCTAAGATCGGATCCAATACAAAATGATACAATATAAAACATATAAATAGCAGAAATCAAAAGATAAATAAGAGAATGCTAGAAAGATAGACATAAGAGGATAATAAAAGGGAAACAAAAGGGTATATCAAACCTAAATACCTCCCTTATTGGTTACCAGCAAGCACCTAACTCTTACAGAGACCGAAAAGGGTATCAAACACCCAATCAACCTTTATTTTTAAGCAAACATTTAACGAAAACTCTCTAATAACACTCAAAAGGGTTTGGTTAATCAATATTAAACACAAGTTAATGAAAATAACCCTAGGGTTTTCTATTTATAGTCTTACAAAGGCCAAAAAGTAACCTTAATAATAAAAGAGATAAGACCCAACAAAATGGACAATCTGGTAAGCTGGGACGACCCACCCAATGGTCAGTCAAGGGTGGGATGGATAGTCTCTGCTCTAGTCGCCCCTAACATGTGTTCAGATCACCTTATGGGATGGCCAATCACTAAGGTGGTGGGCCATTGCTCCTATAGTCCCTCCAAAACATGGGTGTTTTTTGATATATTAGTCTCCCAACTCAACTTTCAACTCATGGAATCCCTTGGTTGGCATCAAATCAAGCTCTAACATCTTTCTTTTATCAAATGTAGCTTATAAACCTTGTATCTCTCAATCTTGACTTCTAGAGAATGGGTTAGAGGTCCTTGGATCATATCAGAGTGTTAAATTGTACCACTACTAAGAAAATCTGGGAGACTTTGGTGAATGTACATGAGGGTACTACTCGAGTAAGGACGTTCAAAATTGCATTGTTGTTTACTAAATATGAGTCTTTCAAAATGTAAGAAAATGAGACTTTTCAAGAAATGACAACTAGATTTACCTTTTTTGATAAATGAGTTGTCATCCACAAGAAAAGGTTTGTCCACTGAGGAACAAATAGATAAAGTTTTGAGAGTTCTACCCAAGTTTAAATTACATGTCAAGGTTACAAAAATAAGAGAAGAATATGATCTAAGTAGGATGTCCCTGGATGATTTATTTGGTAACCTAAAGACTTATGAAATGAACATAGATGAATCAAAAAAAGATGAAATGGATAAGGAAAAATCATTAGCCTTAAAGGCTTCTGATAGTGATGAGACTAAACTGGATGAGGAACAAGTAGCTTTTATCAGAACGAATTTCATGAAAATATTTAAGAAGAAGAGTTCTAAAAAGAAAGAAATAGGTAGCAAGAATCGGTGCAATGATAACACTCAGGCAGGATTTTACAAATATGGCAAAACTAATCACCAAATTAGGAATTTTCCTCTTTGGAAAATTGAGTGGAGAAAGGAAAAAGTTGAAAATAAACTAAAGGAAAAGACTAAGAAGAAGGAAAAAGGAAAAGTATGCCATGGTAGTTGCTTGGGGATCAGATTCAGAAGAATTAGATGGTGAGGATATTGATGAAACTGCTCTCATGGACATTGGTGACTCTAACATAAAAGAAGAGATGCGATCTCAGAGGAAAGTATTATAGAATTAAAAGAAAAGTTGTCTTTGTTTTAAAAAGAAAACTTGTCTCATTAATAAGTGAAATAATTGATGATTTTCAATATCTAACCTCTGATAGGGATGAAATATTCAAAAGTTTTGTAAGCTTAAAGCTTGGTTATATTAATCTAGAATATTGTAAGATCACAACTGAAAAAGAAAATTGCACCCTAAAGAAATAGGTTAGCAAACTTGATGCACCAAAATCTGAGCTTGAAATCTAAAGTTTTAATATTATCTCTTTATGAAAGTGGCAAAAAGATTATAAGTGAGGAACAAGAAAAAATTAAGTCGAAATTGATCAAGTATAAACATGGCTATTCCTGTGAAAAAAAAGTGAGGAAATTGAATCAAGAAGTATCCAAACTAAAAAAAGGATCTTGATAGAGCAATAAGATGGAAAAATTCTTCCAAAATTGTTCATAAGTTTAGTGAAAGAACTCACAATCGAAAGACTGGACTAGGCTTTTACAAAAGTTCTAATATTATAAAAGATTTATGCTACATATTGGGAAATCTTGGACATAAAATAACTGAGTGTCCAGTTACTGTAAAAAGAAGGGCTAGAAGCTCAAATTTAGAAAAAGAAACTAACTCCAAATTACCATAGGCTAACAAAAGATGAGTCAAAACTAGCCAGAGAAACAGGTTCCCTAACCTGTTGCCTTGACGGGCTAGAAGAAACCTTATTCATCCTTTTTATCATAAGAACGGAACAAAATTTCTCTGGGTTCCTAAAACTAACTCCTAACCTATTTTGCAAGCAAGAGTGAAAGGAGGCAAGAGACATTAGTACATAGATAGTGCTTGCTCAAGGCATATGACTAGATATAAACAAAAATTCCTTTCACTCTCTATATTAGAAGGGGTAATATATCATTTGGTAATGAAAAAAAGGTGCTACTACTAGAGTTGGAAAGATTGGAAGATCTAAATTAAGAGAATTGGAAGATGTCTATCATATGGAAGGATTGAAGCATAACTTGCTTAGCATTTCACAACTATGTGAAAAGGAAATATTCTATGTTGAGTATTTCATTCCTAGGATATTCTAGGTGTTAAATAAAAGAATAATCTATGTTGAAGAAAGTGTGCATATTATTTTTAATGAATCTTGTGCTGAGACTAATACGCAGGATGAAAGTGAAACTGAAGAACAACTACAGGAATAGATAGTACCACCCGATCCAACAAAAGAACTTACTAGAGGAACAATGACATGGGGAACTGAACCACAATTAACTCCAGCTCAAGTTACTGTCTGTGATCCTAGTAGCTTATAAGGATTGGTGCCTAAAAGCTACAAGTATCAAGGATCTCATCCAATTGAGAATGTTCTCACTAATCTCACTTTTGGGATCACCACTAGATCAAGATTAAATAATTTATGTGCCTTCAAAGCCTTTGTATCAATAATTGAGCCTAAAAAGGTGAATAAAGCACTTCATGATGCAGATTAGATCACTATCATACAACAAGAGCTTCACCATTTTAAATGAAGAAAAGTATGGAACTTAGTACCACTTCCACAAGACATGCTATTAATTGGAACTAAGCGGGTGTATAGGAACAAGGTGGATGAACATGGAATAGTTATAAGGAACAAGGCTAGGTTGGTGGTCCAAAGATATAATCAAGAGGAATGTATAGACTATGATGAGACATTTGACCCTGTGACAAGACTTGAAGCAATTAGGCTTTTTGTAGATTTTGTTGCCTTCAGGGAATTTATTCATGTGTATTTCTAAATGGTTATCTAGAAGAGGAAGTATATGTTAAGTAACCACATAAGTTTGAAAGTGATGAATTTATTGATCATATGTACAAGGTTGACAAATCCTTGTATGGATTGAAACAAGATCCTAGGGCTTGGTATAAAAGATTGTCAAAATTCCTTCTAGAACATGGACACACAAGAGGTAAAATTGACAACACTCTATTTTTGAAAACTAATGGAAAGAACTTGTTGATTGTGCAAGTTTATATGGATGAAATCATCTTTGTCTCTATTAATATCAACATGACTCATGACTTTGGAAAACTCTCAAGTAGTGAATTTGTGATGAGCTTGATAGGAGGACTCAACTTCTTCATAGACTACAAATTAAGCAAACTTTTATTAGAACATTGATTCATCAGCAAAAGTATATAATGGAGCTACTCAAGAGGTTCTCTATTGAGGAAATAAAAGAGATAAGCACTCCTATTTCCATTGCCACAAAATTGAACATGGATAAAATAGGTCCATCAGTGGAACAAAAGCTATATAAAGGAATGATTGAGTCACTATTGTATCTCACTGCAAATATACCTGACATTGTCTTTAGTGTTGGCCTATGGGCAAGGTTCCAAAAAAATTCTAAGGAATCCCATCTTAAGTCTGTAAAAAGGATCTTTAGATATCTCAAAGGAACCACTAAGCTAGGTCTTTGGTATCCTAAAGGAAGCAATTTTAAATTGGTAGGCTATGTTGATTCTAACTATGCAGGTTATCTAGTGGATAGGAAAAACACCAATTATAGAACACTTTATTGGATCATGTCTAATATTCTGGTCTAACAAGAAGCAAAACTCTATAACCCTATCAAATATTATGATTTTGTATGTTGCGGCTAGATCATGTTGTGGTTGATTTTTATGGATTAAGCAATAACTCGAGGATTTTGGTATGGATATTGGTTGTGTTCCAATTTTTTGTGACAATACTAGTGCCATCAATATTGCCAAAATCCTATGAAACACAAAAGAACTAAAAATATTGACATAAGATATCATTTTCATAGGGACAGTATTGAAAAATGTCTTATCTCACTTATGTTTTGTTTAACTTAAGATCAAATTGCAGATATTTTTACTAAGGCATTAAGTAGGTAACACTTCGAAAAGAATAGGTTAAACTTGGGTATGATTAATGTTGCATGAATCCCCTCCAATGATCGACAAGACTATCATGTTCTTGTTTATATTTTTTTCTAAAATTGTTGATTAATTCAGTTTTGCACATTTAGCTCTGTGTCCTAATTCTAGAATTTTTTATTAAATTGTGTATTAATTTGTATAGAGATAGTAGATCAACAATTAGTCATGTTCATAAGTTTTGGTCTCCATGTATGAATTTACATTAACTACTTGAATCGTGCAAGTTGAAATAACTGAGCACATATAGTATAAGTATTAATTGTTCTAATACTCATTGTAACCACCAAAATGCCAAGATTCCTACCTTTTTCAAAAAGCTGCCACCACTTTCCGTTCCACTGACCCTTTCACATCAACTCCTTTTTTAACATACTTAATTCAACTCTTTTATGTTAACTTCCAAAACTTTTACTTTATATAAAATTTATCATGATGTCCCTTTCCACAAATCTCACCATCTCTCAAATTCTCTTCAAACAAAAAATGTCTTCTTCTTCATATTCAGAAATTCCCAAGTTTGATGTTCCCACTACGACTACATCCTCTCAATTGGTTGTCCATACAAGTGCCAACACTGATTCTGAAATTCCTCCCACTAGTCAAATTAAGTTGTCCAACTTCTCTAAATTGACAAACTTTAAGAACCAATTTTCTCAATTCTCAGTCGGTCCTCATTTTCCCCCTATTCTGAAACCTATTGTTACTGATGTTCTGCCTCCTGAATAATTAACACTGTTGACATTTTGCAGATCTAGTTCCCAAAAATGATAGATCACATTCCAAGAAAAGGAAAAATCATCCACTCCTATTCTTGTTTATGAAGATTAGCCTCTTGTTGAACACAAACTTTCTCTATTTCATCCATAACTTCTCATACCCAAAACAAAAAAACGACAAGAGGTGGAATCTATGGTTGAAGCTCTTAGAGCCATTAAGAAAATGTCTTATATCATATGGTCCTTCTATTGCTCCCTCCGCCCAAGATGTGTTACTTTATACTATGTGCAAGGATAATATTACTAAGCATACCATTCCTAAACCCTCCTATACTAGTCCTTCTCATTTTGCTCCCAAGTCCATTTCCAAGCCTAAATCCAGTTCTAAGCGTAAATCATTCGCTTCTTCTAAGTCCCCTAAGTCCAAACCTATCTTTCTCTCTAATAATTAGGTCAGAAAACATGTTCCATTTAGTGACTGATTCTGAGACCACTTTAGATGCCTCACCTCAGCAAGCTAAGGAGATAGGGAAACTTGATACCTCTCAAGTTCCTGATTCTCAACTGTCCCATCTTCTTCACTTTCAAAAGAGAAAACTTATGTGTTATCATTTTTTTCTGGGTTTGACAGTCTATATATGGATATCCTGTTAGCAAAATTAAAAGTCCAACATTGGTCTCATCTATTCCTATAAGGTGACTATCAAAGAAAGTTTGGAAAATCTAAAGTTTATGAGTTATACATAAATGGATCTAAGAATGCAGAGTTATTCTCTACAACTATGAGAGTGTGTCCATTCATCTAGTTCCAGCAGACATTGCTCGAATTCTTGATGTACCCATTGGAGAATGGGGACATTATGTGAAATTTTAATGTCCACCACTGGATAATTTAGCCTCCGCACTAGAAACCTCTAAGAAGTTTTCTGGTGACCCACATCTTCTTCACCATCGTAGATTTATTAAATGAGCATTGTCTTCTTTTCATTAGTTATACTTCGATGTGGTCCACAAAATTCTCATTACTCTAAAGGAGCATCTTATTGAGGCAAACTTTCTTAATGTAACTCTCATGGAGCTTCTTGATACTAAAGTGAAGATTGACTTGCCTAAGATAGTGATCAAATACGTACATCTTGTTTTGTGGAAAGATGACATGGGGCATTCTCTTCCCTATGCTTTCTGGACCCTTGTGTTTGAAAAATACTCCGTCCCTGTTCAATTTTGGTCTTTACAGACCACAAAGGATGTGATTGGCCTCTACCTGCTTCTATGAAGCATATGACAACCTCTTACAACGATTAAGAAATGCCTTTGCTGATAAAATGCTAAATTAAAAGCTATTCATACTACTCATATGTCTAAGAGATTGAATCTCTTTGCTTGAATAGATGCCCTCTAGGATGATCTTACTCGAGACTGTTCTAAGCATGTTGAGACTATACGCAGGATGAACCAACTACTCCCATCTTCTCCTCCTTCCTCCTCCACCTTTTAGTACCTTAGGATATTTTTTATGCTCCAAATATGTCATCTTTATGATTGTCATGACCCAAAATCTAAGGGTTATGATAGTTCTCATCACGAAAAACCTTGATAAGTAAGCATATCACCCAAACTGAAATAAAAAGCAAAAAGACAACAATAACCCCAAGGCAAGGCTCCTAGAATAAAGTTAAACCATATAATATAGTAAAAGTGGAAAGAAATATAACAAATAATACCATAAATCCCAAAAAATGGTCTCATAGTGTAAGAACTTCTAGTACAACTAAAGATCCAATGCATAACATATCCAAAAAGGAACAACTCTATCTCTGAATGTAAGTAAAGACATAGTCTAAGTCAATGTAAGATAGAAGTCAACTCCAGAAGTAGAATCTAACTACTACCTTAAATAGCTCCAAAGTATTTCCCGAAGTCAATCAACATGAGGTGCACTTGAACCAGGATCTGCACCAAAAAGGCATTGTAGAGGTGATTATAATCCACTTGTACTCAGTAAGTATCATAGGATGACTGAGAAAAGTAGAAAATAAAGCATACAAAATACACACTAAGGGAACGTCACATGCAAGCAAAAAATGTCCCAACCAGTATCCAACATTGGCTCCACTAACAGTTCTATAATAATCACATACACCATAGCATATACAAGAAGGAATACAAGTATACAAAAATCACATATACAAGTTCAATGAAGGAAATATACATATATAAGTAGACATCAAGAAAGACAATATAACACAAATAAAGGTACAATGTAAATACAATGTAATGAAGATGATGATAATGATGATGATGATGATAATAATGATGATGTGATGCACAAAGTAGTCGTACAACCTCCATTTGCACCTACAAATCTAAAGCTTCCTGATGTAGGATCCACAGGGTTTTTTCAACTCGTATACAACCAATCCAATACCAGTATAAGAATCCTTTGGTAGTGGGTTTTAAGATGTCACATTTTCTATCAGAAAAATCTAGTATTTCTAGTATTTCGATAGTGGTACCAATATTTCATGAATGTATATGATATAAGGATGTAATGCTCACAACTAACCCAAATAAGTGTTCCTATGTCCAACTAATATTATAACCAGTGAGACCATAAATCCACTTAATATTTCCCACCATCCATAAAATCAAACATAAACCATATGCCAAAAGAGTAAAATACACAAAGTATACCATTGATACCATAGTAGGATTTTTTATCAAATAAGATACGACTAATTTTATGTACACATGGCCAATAATATCATATAGTACCCCACATGATCACACATAGAAAATAATATTCCCAAACTGTAATGCCCCGAGTTTGTACCCCGAACGCTACATGGTGCTCATAATCTCGAAGGACCACAAGCTAACCCATGACTGATACCTGCTGCAATATCTGAATAATAATACTGTAAATATGTAAAAATAGGCCAAAAATTGCCATAAGGTTCAAATCTGTAGATAAAACTAAATATGGTATCACAATACCAAAACTGAACATTAAATACTGAAAATTGAACAATTATCCAAAAATACTCTAGTCTGAAAAATGTCTAATCTGTCTGAAATATGAAGTTGATGGGATAAGTCCCCAACTAACTTCGATTACTAAAATAAACTAAAATGATAATCACATCATCGAACTATAAGGACTCACCACTATCTCTGACTGCTGGATATCTGAACTGCTAAGGATGATTGGGAGCACGTACGTTTGAACCTATGATATAAGACATCATAGTGAAAGAGGAAAGTATGCGTCAGTACTTTGAATGTACTGGTATGCTAAGTGAGATAGGCTGAAACGTATGGGTTTGTATGCATGAACAATACTGACTAAATGACATGAATATAACTGAATGAGGGCACATGCATGAATACGTATACTGTAACTAAGATCATGATAGTACTGAATACTGAATCAGAATACTAATTAACTGATGTCTGAGTTTATTGATACTATATTACTGATAGCTAATAATTGTATCTGACAGTCCTGATCCTGTGGAATTATACTATTTTTTGTTCTGAGCTGAGTGGTTATGTCTGACAGTCCTGAGTTTGCAGAACTAAATTGAGTTCTGTACTGAGACTGAATCTGAGACTGTGAGAGGTAATTATCTAATCTACATACCCCTCTATAAACTTATTGGGGTCTAACCTATAACCCCAATTGGAAAGGTGTCAATATCGTGCCACGGGAAGAGACAAGCTATGAGTTAACCCTCTCTAGAAAGAAGCTCTTTCGTCAACCCTCACTAGCAAGAAAACTCAAATGAGATATGTCGACCCTCATAATATCTGTCAGGAAGATATCTCAACCTATGATGGCTACATAGTTCTATAACACAGGGATTGTTGCTAAGGGTCAAACCCTCTACTGGCAGGAATGCCCCTATCCCTAAGTTAGCTCGATGTTGAATCTTACTCCCAACTGAATAGACACTGAACTATTTTATAGTCTGTACTAGGCTGGATTGAACTATTACTGATTTTACTGTTTGGTAGAACTGAACTGAGTTCACTGGATTCTGTAGACTGATGGAATACTACTAAATTTTGTTAACTGATTGAGTTTACTGAGGTCTGAACTAAAAACTGAACTAGACTGGACTAATACTGAGTCTACTGAGTTTTCCTGGGTCCTGTAACTAACTGAGAGTATTATGATCATGACATGACTTAGATTTTTCTGTAACTCACACTGGCTCTAGATAAACAGCTAAATTTTTGGGTATTAAATAACCCCAGGACTCGATAACATAAAAAAATAAAGAATTACATGATCTTGCATAGCATAAAAATGCACACTTGTTCAAAAAGTATCCATAAAGGCATTTTATCAAACACTTGCATGACATAGTATATGCACATATTACTAAACAATATGTGAGCATCATGATTCAATTTCAAACTTCAAAATTTGAAAGGTTTAATATGGATTCACATGAATCTACACACATAATAATCAATTCCACATGAAACGTGTAATAAATCATGAAATATGAACCTAATTCAAATAATAATCATGGATACACATAAATTCCAATCATGGAGATCATGAAATCAAACTACTTATGGTTTAAAAGAGTTTCTTGGACTCCAAGGATGGAAGGAACCCTTGGATGAATACTTCACATACCTTAGTTGCAAAATTCTTGAAGATTAATGATGGAACCATGAGCCTTGGATCTTGAATGTGATGAACTAGGGTTTGTTCTTGATAAATTTTAAAGAGAATGAGTATATTTTGCCTCTTGGACAGCTTAATGATATGTTTTGGGGGCTGATATAAGGTGGAGAAAAAACCATTTACCCCTCTGAACGCGGGTTTAAAATACTAAAAATTGAACCATCAATGCGATGGCTAATGCGCCGCGTCGAGTCTATATCAGTTCATTGGAAGTTGACACTGGGAGCTGGGTACAACATTTATTAATGCGATAGTCGACACGGCACATCAAGATCGTGTTGATTCACTAGTTTGGGATTCTAAAGGTGCCTCAAACGAAGTCCAAAAAATCCAAAACTTATTCGAGAACACCTACGGACCTTCCTGGTCATTAATCAACCTAAAGATCAATACTTTAAGGTCATATGGGTCGTGAAATTGTATTGCCAACTTATGAAGGATAAAATGACACGAATTCTGAATACTTAGCTAAAATTTTCTAAGTTTAGGACCCCTTAACAAGCGTAAAGGACTGAGTTAAGATGAGAATTTTGCGGGGTCTTACAATATCTCCCCCTTTAGAAACATTCATCCTCGAATGAGACTGATTAAATTGAGAATATTGAGAGACTGGATTTAGACACTGGACATGCACAACTAAAGCATGATTTCATGACTGAGATTAATGATATACCAAATTACCATATTGAACATGCATATATGATGCATGAGTACATAGTTGAACATGATTCATGAATGCATCACTGGAAATATTGATAAGCTGAGTTTGTATACTGAACATGCATATCTGATGTATGAGTATATAACTGAACTGATTTGTGAATACATAACTGAGTATGCAATGATAATTGGTACCAAGTTGGTAGTTATTTCTGAACATGAGACTGAATAGAGTTAGGGAAACTGTTACCTTGAGCTGATTTTGAGTTTGTTGATAAGATGTGAGGATACTTGGTCCGCATGTGCGCTTCTGCTTCCTAAGTAACTCTCTCAACAAATTGATTCTGCCAAAGCACTTTAACTAGAAGGACTTCTTTACTCCTCAGTCTGCAAATCTGATAATCAAGGATTTCAACTGGGATCTCTTCATAAGAGAGGTTGTTCTGAATATCTATCCCCTCTATAGGGACTACAACTGCTGGGTCACCTATGCATTTCTTTAGCTAGGACACATGGAACACTAGATGCGCTGAAGCTAAGTTTGAAGGCAACTCAAGCTCGTAAGCTACCTTGCCAAAATAGCTGAGAATTTGATAAGGACCGATATATCGGGGATTGAGTTTCACCTTCTTGCCAAACCTCTTCAATCCCTTAATAGGAGAGATTTTCAAATAAACAAAATCCCCAATCTCGAACTTGAGATTCTTCCTGCATACGTCTGCATATGATTTTTGTTGGTTCTGAGCTGTCTTAAGCCTTTCCCTGATCAACTGAACTTTCTCTGAGGTATCAAATACCAAGTCAGTCCCTACCACTATGGCCTTACCCACTTCAAACCAACCAATAGGAGATCTACAACTCCTCTCATAAAGCGCCTTAAATAGACCCATATGAATGCTGGAATGATAGTTATTGTTATATGTGAATTCAATCAAAGGCAGGTGGTCATCCCAAATGCCTTTAAAGTATATCTCACACGCTTACAACATATCTTCTAAAGTCTGAATGGTCCTTTCTGCTTGACCATCTATCTGAGGATGAAAGGTTGTACTGAGGTGAACTCAGGTACCGAGACCCTTTTGGAATGACTTTCAGAAATAAGAGATGAACTGGGTACCTCTATTTGAGATAATAAATAGTGGAACATCATGCAATATTACCAACTCCCTAATGTAGAGTTTGGCATAATCCTCGGCTGAATAGGAGGTATGGACTGGTAGGAAATGAGCTAATTTGGCCATCCTATCTACAATGACCCAAACTGAATCATGCTGACAATGAGTACGAGGTAAACCCCTCACAAAGTCCATGTTCACTTCTTCCCATTTCCAAGTGGGAATACTGAACTCCTGTGTGGACCTACTAGGCTTCTGATGCTCAATCTTAACCTGCTGACATGTTGAGAACTTAGCCACAAACTCTGCAATATCTCTTTTTATCCCACTCCACCAATCTCCTACAAATCATGGTACATCTTAGTGTCCCCTGGATGAATAGATTAGTGCACACCATACACTTCTGCAAGAATTCGTTGCCTTAAGTTATCTACACCTGGCACACACAGCCGACCCTAGAAACACAACACACCATCTCCCCCTTGGGAGAAAACCTTTACTTTCTGATCTCTGGCTAATTCTTTTAACTTGTCTAGACTGGAATCCCTATCCTGCTTTTCCTTTACCTCAGAAATTAGGGATGATTCTGAGCTACTCTGTAGACATACACTACTTTCAGCTGAATCGACTAAGCGAACACCTAGTCATGCTAACTGGTGAACTTCCTGAGCTAACTTCTTCTTACTATTCTCAACATGGGCAACACTGCCCATAGACATTCTACTGAGAGCATCATCCACCATATTGGCCTTGCCTAGATGATACAGAACACTCATGTCGTAGTCTTTTAACAACTCCAACCACCTTTTCTGATGGAGGTTGAGGTATTTTTGAGAGAACACATACTGCAAGCTCTTATGATCAGTGAATACATCTATGTGTACACCATACAAATAGTGCCTCAAAATCTGTAAGGTAAAAACTACTGCTGCTAACTCAAGATCATGAGTAGGATAGTTCTTCCCATGGGTCTTAAGTTGTCTCAAGGTGTAGGCTATGACCTTACCTCTCTGCATCAAAACATACCCTAATCCAACTCTGGAAGAGTCACAATACATAACAAAGCCGTTGAAACCATCTGGTAGTGTCAGAACTAGAGCTGTAGTGAGTTGAGTCTTCAAATCCTAAAAACTCCTCTCATAAGAATCTGACCATTATAATTTAACCTTCTTCTGAGTCAATCTAGACAT
Source organism: Capsicum pubescens (assembly GCA_030864215.1). Taxonomy (NCBI): domain Eukaryota; kingdom Viridiplantae; phylum Streptophyta; class Magnoliopsida; order Solanales; family Solanaceae; genus Capsicum; species Capsicum pubescens. The sequence goes on from CM061547.1 coordinate 103,472,067, forward strand.
AGGGGATGTAATAGATAAAAATCCCTCAACAAACCATTGGTAATAGCCAGCCAAGCCTAAGAAACTCCTCATATCTGATAGAGAAATGGGTCTAGGCCAGTTTCTTACTGCTTCGGTCTTTTGGGGATAAACTCTAATGCCATCCTCGAAAACTATTCGGCCAAGAAAAGATACTGACCTTATCCAAAATTTGGCACTTATTGAATTTGGTGAATAGATGATGGTTTCTGAGAGTCTGTAATACTATTCTGAGATGGTCTGCATGATCATGCTTACTGCAGGAGTAAACATGAATGTCATCTATAATGACTATGATGAACATGTCCAAGTACTGCTTGAACACATGATTTATCAAGTCCATGAAAGTTGTTGGGGAATTAGTAAGACCAAAGTACATAAATAAGAATTCAAAGTGACCATACTGAGTTCTAAAGGCTATCTTCGAGATGTCACATTCCCTGACCCTGAGCTGATGATATCCTAATCTGAGGTCTATCTTGGAGAAGTAACTGGCACCCTGAAGTTGGTCGAATAAGTCATCGATTCTGGAAAGTGGATACTTTTTCTTGATCGTATCTTTATTTAACTGGCAATAGTCAATACATATTCTGAGAGAACCATCTTTCTTATGCACGAATAAAACTGGTGTGCCCTACAGGGACACACTGGTTTGATAAATCCCTTATCTAAGAGATCCTTTAACTATTCTTTTAATTTTCTGAATTCTGTAGGTGACATTCTAAATAACGGAATAGATATGGGCTGAGTATCAAAGAGAAGATCAATTTTGAAATCAATTTCCCTTTCGGGAGGAACTCTGAGAAGATCTTCGAGAAACACATCTGGAAATTCACATGCTACTGATACTGGTTCATGAGTAAGGGATTCTGAACTTGAGTCCTGGACTCGAATGAGATGGTAGATATATCCCTTAGATATCATTTTTCTAGCCTGAAGGTAAGAAACAAGTTAACCCCTAAGTGTTGAAGTACTACCCCTCCACTCTAGGACGGGCTCATTCGAAAACTCAAACTGGACAATTCTATTTTTGCAGTCGACTGAGGCATAGCAGGAATAAATCCAATCCATACCGAGAATGAAATCAAAATTGGTCATCTCTAATTCGACTAAGTCTACAGAAGTGACTTTCTGAGATATCATAACTGGGAAGTTCCTGTATAACTGTCGGGCTATAATAGATTGACCCACTGGGGTAGAGACTGAGTAAGGCTCTGTTAGAATTTTGGGACTGACTCTGAAATCAAATGCTCTATATGGATTAACAAAGGACAAACAAGCTCCTGGAGCTAGCAAAGCGTAAACATGCAAATGAAAAAATTGTAACGTACCAGTGACCATATTAGGAGAACTTTCCTAATTTTGTCAGGACTAAAGAGCATAGAGCCTATTTGGGCGTTGCCCACTGGTAGCACTGGAATCGGCACCCTGCTGATTTGGGTGACCAGGCTAAGCTGGGAAATAATTATGCTAACTCTGCGAACCCACTTAAGGACACTGTCTAACCCTGTGGCCTGGTTTGCTACATCCAAAACACATATCACTGCAAGATCTGCAGATACCCTGGTGGTTTCTACCATATTTTTGGCAAAGAGGATTGGTTTGAGCACTGCTAACACTAACCTAAGGTTCAGGGACTAACACCCATCTCTGTTGCCGTCTCTAAATTTTGGCACAGGAGTACTGGCTGAGGACGAAGCTGGAACGAAGGATCTCAGGCGGAACTGAGAATGATTCCCACCCTCTGACTTAGTCTAAGCGAAGTTAAAACTACCTGTTCTTTCTTTCTTGTTCTCCCTCTTTTTTTTATTCTTGTCCTCCTCTATTTACTGAGCATAGACCATGAGCCTGGATATGTCCATCTCCTTAATCAGTATAGCGGTCCTACACTCTTTGACCACACTGCTAGGCACCCCAGACATAAACTTATTTATCTTAGATCTGTTATTTGTTACTACATAAGGGGCATACCTGTCTAACTGAGTAAACTTGAGAGAATACTCTATACTATCATGTTGCCCTACTTTAGATTAATAAACTCTAAAACCTTCACTTCTCTCAACTCTAGCGGAAAGAACCTATCATGAAAAGCAACTGCAAACTCCTCCCATTCTATGGGCCCTGTATCTGTGGCCCTCTCTTCTTCCACTATTTGAACCATGAGTGATCCACATCCTGTAACTAATATGCATCCAACTTAGAACTCTCAAAAGAAGTCATCCCATGATATCGGTAACCTTCTGCACCTAATCAAGAAATTCCTAAGGGTCCTCATTTGACTTAGACCCGGTAAAAAATGGAGGGTTCACTTGGGTAAAGTCCCGAATTCTGGCGGCAGTAGTATTGGCTACTAGGTTGGCCGGAACGGTAGCTAGGCGTTTATTTTGGGCTACTATAGAATGAGCTAGGGCAGTGAAGGCTGCTCTGAATTCAGCATGGGAGACATATTCGTCCAGAGGATCTGGCTGGACGAACTTGGGTTCTGGTTGGTCTTCCATTCCTCTTCCCTTAGTCCTCTTTGGAGGCATATTTTGTAAATAGAAGAGAAACTTGGATTAGAAAGAAAGTTTAACTGGAGCTCACGCTCACTCACACGACATGAATACTGAAATAAGGTAAACTTTTTCCTAAAATGTCTCATAGTCTCCTGTCCATAAGTGTGGCATGCTATACATCCATGCACAAGACTCTACTAGATATGGCTTTAAGACTTCCTAGGACTCTATTGAACCTTAGGCTCTGATACCAATTTTGTAATGCCCTGAGTCAGTACAGCAAACGCTACACGGTGCTCATAATCCCGAAGGACCACAAGCCAACCTATGGCTAATACCATCTATAATATCTAAATAATAATACTATAAATATGCAAAAATAGGTATAAATGCCATAAGGTTCAAATCTATAGATAAAACTAAATACGGTATCACAATACCAAAACTGAACATTAAATACTAAAAATTGAACAACTAACCGAAAATACTTTAGTCTAAAAATCCTCTAATCTTTCTAAAATTTGAAGTTGATGGGACAAGTCCCCAACTAACTTTCACTACTAAAATGATAATCAAGTCCTCAAACTATGAGGACTTACCACTATCTCTGACTACTGTATATCTGAATTGCTAAGGATGATCGGGAGCCCGTGCACCTGAACCTATGATATGAGACATCATAGCATGAGAAAAGTATGCATCAGTACTTTGAATATACTGGTATGCTAAGTGAGGTAGGCTAAAATGCATGGGTTCATATGTATGAACAATACTGACTAAATGACATGAATATAACTGAATGAGGGCACATGCATGAATACGTATACTGTAACTGAGATCGTGATAGTACTGAATACCAAATTTTAATACTGATTAATTGATATTTGAGTTTATTGATACTGTATTACTGATAGTTGAATGATTGTATCTGAAATTCTTGATCCTGTGGAACTATACTGAGTTCCATTCTAAGATGAGTGACTGTGTTTGACAGTCGTGAGTCTGTAGAACTGAACTGAGTTCTGTACAGAGACTGAATCTGAAACTGAGACTGTGGGAGGTAATCATCTAACCAACACGCCCTTCTTTGAACTAATTGGGGTCCAACCTGTAACCCTAGTAGGAAAGGTATCAATAATGTGCCATGGGTAGAGACAAGTTATGAGTTAACCCTCCCTGACAGGAAGCTCTTTCGTCAACCATTGTTGTTAGGAAAACTCAAATGAGATATGTCAACCCTCATAAATCTGGCAGGAAGATATCTCAACCTACATTGGCTATGTAATTCTGTAATGCAAGGATTATTGGTAAAGGTCAAACCCTCTACTAGCAGGAATTCCCCCATCCCTGGGTAGCTCGGTGCTGAACCCTACTCCCAACTGAATAAATATTGAACTGATTTCTAGTATGTACTAGAATTGACTGAACTGTTACTAATTTTACTATTTGGCTGAACTGAGCTGGGATCACTAGATTCTGTGGATTGACCGAATACTACTGAATTCTATTAACTAACTGAGTTTACTGACATCTGAACTAAATACTGAACTAGACTGGACTAATACTGAGTCTACTGATTTTTCCTGAGTCTTGTAACTGACTAAGAGTACTATGATCGTGTGATGACTGAGATTTTTGTTAACTGACACTGGCTCTCGATAAACAACTAATTTGTTGGGTATTAAATACCCCTAGGACTTGATAGTATGAAAAAATAAAGCATTACATGATCTTGCATGGTATAAAAATGCACACTTGTTCATAAAGTATCCATAGAGGCATTTTATCAAACACTTGCATGACATAGTATATGCACGTATTACTAAACAACATGTAAGCATCATGATTCAATTTCAAATTTCAAAATTTGAAGGGTTTACTATGGATTCACATAAATCTACACACATAATAATCAATTCCACATGACACATGTAATAAATCATGAAATAGGAACCTAATTCAAATAATAATCATGGATACACATAAATTCCAAACATAGAGATCATGAAACCAAACTACTTGTGGTTTAAAAGAGTTTTGTGGACTCCAAGGATTGAAGGAACCCTTGGATGAACACTTCACATAACTTAGTTGCTAAATTCTTGAAGATTAATGGTGGAACCTTTAGCCTTGGATCTTAAATGTGATGAACTAGGATTTGTTCTTGATAAATTTTTAAGAGAATAAGTATATTTTACCTCTTGGATGGCTTAATGATCTGTTTTAAGGGATGATATAAGGTGGGAAAAGACCCATTTACCCCTCTAGATACGGGTTTAAAATACTAAAAATTAAATCATCGATGCGCAGGACGACGCGATGCATCATTAGCATCGATGTGATGGCCAACACGCCGCGTGGAGTTCGTGTTGGTTCACTGGAATTTAACACTGGGAACTGGGGACAATATTTATCAATGTGATAGTCAACACGGCGTGTTAAGATTACATTGATTCACTAGTTTGGTATTGCAAAGGTACCTTAAACGAAGTCCGAAAAATCCAAAACATATCTAAGAACACCTATGGACCTTCCTAATCATGAATCAACCTAACATCAATACTTTAAGGTCATCTGGGTCATGAAATTGGATTTCCAACCTACGAAGGCTAAAATAACATTAATTCTGAATACTTAGCTAAATTTTTCTAAGTTTAGGACTCCTTAACAAGTGTAAAGGACTGAGTTAAGCTGAGAATTTTGCGGGGTCTTAAACAAACCACCTAACAATATCACATATAGTCCCCTACACTGGCACAACATAATAAATATAAACCTTTTAATGATTAGTTCTCACACCCTTACATGATTTTGTATCTACATTAACTACCCAGTCTAGTCTGAAGAAAGTTAATCCATAACCTACCTTGAAAGTCCAAAATCAATCAACAAACCTTCAATACATAGTCTTAATCCTCAGGAATAGACTCAAAATCAACTAAAGCATAGAAGTATAGAATCTATGCTTCAAAAGAAATCCAATGATACCCATTTTGCCTATTTTTATGTCAGGATCAAAACGGACCCCTGAAATGGCCTTTCAGAAAAAAGAGCAAAATCATAATTTTATCCTTGAAATATGTTCTCCTTATTTTTAGGAGTCGACAACTGAAAATCCAAGCGAATACGAGTTAAGAATGAGTTCCAAATTGAAGAAAAATCATGTTCAGGATTTACCGAGTAAAAATACCAAAAATCCATTTTAAAATTGAGAATTGAAGTTGTTTTGAAGATGAAATCAAGAGTTAACTGATAATTATAAGATTAAAAACTCACCCAAGTGAAAATGGATTTTGAATCAATGAGATACAAGTTTAAGTCCTTCAGGACCAAAATCTCCAATTTCCACTTTTGATCCATGTACAAATAAGAATTTAAATGATAAAAGTTGAAGAAAATAGTTGGAAATAGGTGTTTAGGAGCTTACCTAGAACACCCTACTTTTTTGAGCTAAAGTTGAATCATCGTTTCGATGTATATAGACCCAAATCCAATGGTTTCTAGTAGTAAATAAATGTGAATAAAAATGATTTAGTGTGAGAACATCATTGGAGATGAGTATACATCATAAAAGTCTCATAGCTCAGAGTTAAGTTGAGCACGTTCTTATCGGTTGAGTTTTAGTTGACAATTTTTCATTGATCAAGTTCCAACAACTATTAATCCTAGAATATAAGGAGTTATATGGCCCATTATATACCAAATTAAAGATATTTGAGTCCTTTTTCTAAATTAACTTAATGTTCATCAATCTAAGTTTGAAGTCAAAAGTTATGTGTGTTTGAGTGGGACCCTATCTAGAGTCCGTATTGGCCCTGCATTGCGGAACAAACGCCAAAAACCACTGGATGGGGTTGGATTTTGGCGTGTGGCACCAACCCTAAGGTTGACTTTGGATGTTTCTGCAAACCCTAAGGTTGGCTTTGGTTGTGCGTCGCAAGGAAAAATCCAAGTGACATAAGTTGTTCCGGTATGTTCTATTTTAAGGGCATTAAAGCCTTTTCACACCCTATAACTGTTCCTAATAATATATGGATGAAGTTAGGGTCTTAAAATACGTTATTTCACTTCTCAAAATCTCCAAATCATCTTCCTTAAGAAAAAAAAAGACTAACTAGGGTTCGAGGAATTAAGTTTCAAGGGTTAAATTTCTCAATATTTTTGTTGATTCAAAAGTATGTGGGACTATCCTAAACCTCATGGGCATAGTTTATAGTTTTTAACAAGTTTTAAAGGCTTGAAATTATGTATATAAGAATGGTTTTTAAAATACTTGGTTTTTAAAATACTTTCAAGAACATGCATAATGAACCTATTTTTATGAGATTATCATAAATTTTTCCATAGATTTGAATTATATTCATGTGTTTATACGTTATATGTTTTTGAGAATTAATATGATAGTAATATTCATGAAATTTGCCTCCCAACATAAAATTTATTTAATTTAATAAGTTAGGGATTGTTCAATTGCATGTCCTAAAGAAAGAGTTAAATGTTTCATTGTCAATTTTGGACTTGACATTGTTCATGATCTGATCAGAGGGTGTTCTCTTATTATATATTTGTTCTCTTCATATTAAATGAAAGAATTGCATGTGTTTTATGAAAGAGTTGGTCACCTTAATGTTGAAATCTTAAAAATATAATGTCTTTACATAGGTTTCATATACTTTTGAAATAATAACTCTCATGTGATTTGATAAATCTATTTTGGTGTTCATTAATGTGCTTTTGAATAAAAAGAGATATGGATATGATATGATAAGACATGAATGACTTTCAAGTCAGGGTATGATGATACCCTGTTATGATGTGCCCTTAATAGAACTCAAAAGTGAACTTTATTATAAGCATGAAGCATGGTATTGATGGACTAAAATTTGTCTTAAAGAGAGTTAGATGGTCACCCAAAAAAGGCACGAGTTCAGATAACTCATATCCCAAAATTATATTTTACCGATGTAATTTTTCTTTTGATGAAAAGGTATGTCATGCAAGGTGGCATATCTTTTTCTTGAGACACAGTATATAACACCCTACATTTTTTAGCTAGAAATTGGATCATCGTTCCTACGTGTGTAAACTCTAATCCCATGAATTTCATTTTTAAATTCATGTTTCATGATCTCTATACTCGTGTTTAAAGTGCTTTCGAGGTGAAAAAAATTCATACGAATCACTTAGAGCGAAGTTAAGCTAAGGGTCTTTGATTTGGCTAAATCTTTGTATTTGATTCTACAAGGGTCTACTTTGAAAGTGTATAACTTTTGATACATGTAGAAATTTGTAGCTTAAGACCCACCAAATTATAAATAATTGAGTTAGCTTTCCAACGATACCAATTTTTCCTTAATACGATACGAGAGTAAAAAGTTATGGCATTTTTTATGAGAGGAAGTAAGATGAAGCGATTGGGATGCGACAAGTCGGACTGTTGACACGACACGTTGCTCTCCCTAATGCAATATCTGACATGACCTGAAGTTGTTTCACATTTTATTTCAACTCCTCAAGGGTATAGGGGCACGGGCACTTTGGTCAGATTACCTCACCCAAAACCGTCCATAACACCAAATTTAAGCCCCAAGGAGCATTAGTTGCCTCTTTAATCAATTTTCTCTCAAAGAAAATCCTACACATCTCCCAAGAACCAAATTCAACTCTTTTTCTCCCAAAATAAGAATTCAAGCCTTTTAACTTCAAGATTTCAAGAAGGGAATCAAGACTAGGGTTTCTATCTTCAAACTAAGTAACATAAGGTATGTGGGACTACCCTAAAACTCCATGCGCAGAAGTTTTTCTTGTTTTTATCAAATTAAAAGATCTATAATCTTTTTTACAAAGAATGTTTAATATTATTTAGAAAAGCATGTATCATGGAATTGTTTTGATGAAAGCATATGCTTGTCTTGAATTATTATTCATAGAATTGAACTATAATTATGGATATATGTTTTTAATTGTGTTGTAAAGTTTAATTGAGAGAATGAATGACAAAACTCCCTCTCCCATTATGACATCATTGATTTCAAGTGTGATGGATTGTTTCAATGCGTGGATTTTTTCTTAAACAAAACTAGTGTGTGAATCTTTTACCACAGATCATGGTATGATGCGGTTTATAACATGTTGAGAGGGTGTTTTTGAATTGGAAATATTTATCGTGACAAATTAACAATTTCCATGGTTTTTGAATAATGTAAACATAATATGACCACCTTATGATTGTACTATTGAGAGGAGAGTGTTTTTGATAAAAATTCAAATGAAAACCTAATGCATGACTCTCTCTCACTTGATGTTTAAAATTATGGGGAGTCATTAACATGATAAGACGTGAAAAGGGCTACAAATATGATATGATGTGATTTGATTGACTTGTAAGTCAGGGTATGATGATACCCGGTGATGACAGGCCCTTAATAGAACATGTATTGAATGTTTTGAAAGCATGAAGCATGATTTTTAAAAAGACAAAAGGTTGGGCTTATAGAGAGTCAGATGGTTACCCAAAGAAAGCACGAATTGAAAGACCCTATGCTAGAAATCGTGATTTGCCGACACTGGACTTTGGTACCCTTCTATGTGATCTAGAGTACCTTGATTCATATCTTCCCAATTTGGTACTATTGTTAAAAGCCCTGCTTTGTGATTTGTGCACTACCCTGACATGTTGATTTGATTGGGATTATGGCACCCTATTTTGTGATCTTATGTGTCTCACTTACTGATACCCCAATCCTTGCGGCAAACTTGGTTTAGGGACTTGGCCACCGAGTCAAGGGAAAATTCCATATAGCCCATGGAATTACAAATTGTAGGGTGTACCATCTAGCTCAGAAGAATAACAAAGAGTGATTCAAGGTTTTCAAGAATTGATTTGATGTTTATTAAGTATGCCCATGTATTTTTACTTATAGTATGTTAACTATTATTGTGAAATACTCTCACCTATTTTGTATAAAGACATGTTATTTTGGGTTATTTCACATACCAGTACATTTATATTGACCCCCTATATTTCAAGATCTGAGGTACAATCTCAAAATCTCGCTAAGCAGTAGATTGGGTTGTCAAAAGTTTACAGTTGGTGAGCCTCCCTTATTTCGGAAGGCTTTGTTTATGGGATATTGTCATTTAATTTTAGTTCATGGTTTAACTGGGGGCCTTGTCCCAGTTTTAGACATATCTTATTTTCGTATAATTAGAGATTTCGTAGACTGGTATTAGATGGTTTGAGTTTTATTGCACTTACGTCTGCATTGCTCATTTGAAATAGTAAAATAACCATGTTTCTATTTGTTTTCCTCATTCTTTATAATATGAGAACGTTGCATATGATTGCCAACTAGAAGGGCTCTCGGGCCTTCATGGTTTGGGATGCTCATCGCGGCTAAGGCCTCAATTCGAGTCGTGAAATACTTGGTATCAGAGAACGATTTATGGTCCCAGAGTGTCTGCAAAATCGCGTCAATTAGAGTCCTATTTATGAGTGTGTAGCGCACCACACTTATAAGTAGGAAGCTACTGGGCGTTTAGGAATATTTCACTTTTCTTCATGTTCTAGATGGTGCCATTATATTGTCTATTTGAAAGTTATCCAGATTCCTCCTATACTCTAATTTTAATGATTATGTCTCATTGTTGAGTCAATTCAAGTGCAGAATCTTAGAGTCTAAATGAGGTGTTCCCTTCTAATTGAGACATAAAAGATTATAAAATTGCACAAGGACTTAAGAGGAGTCCATAAGTGCTTTAAAGTGTATTGATTTAAGCTTGTACCCCATCTTCATCAATTATGCATTTGAGCCTAAGGTATGAAGTGTATTCAGCCCCTTTCAAAATTCTTAATGCAGATGTTATGCTTAGGGCAGTAATGTATGTCAGAATGTTGGAACAATATTTCCACCTGAGTAGTAGTATGTGTTAAGGTGTCATCCCTATTGGTAGTAAGATGATCCCAAAGTTAGTGATATGACATCACAAGCTTTAAAGTCAGAATGGGGGTGACTTTTGCGTATGAAAGCTAGTTTAGTTGTATAACCATTGATTGAGGGATAAGTTTCCTTTTGATATTAATAGACTAATATGGTAGAAATATTTGTATATTGTATTGTAGTCTATGGAGGAAGTGTTTGGCTATGATTATTATCTATTAAAAATAGGGAAGGAGCCTGGGGTGGATAGTTATGATGGTTATAGAAATCCCTTATAGGCTGTGAATGGAAATGGTTAGATTAGCCAATAAGTTATAAGTATAAACTTTTTGATGTATATGGAATTTGAAGGTAGTCTAAATGTATGCATTGGTAAGTAAGTATGATGTGAGAAAGTAGAATGTGTTAATAAGATTGTAATAGGTTATATTATAAGATTAAGATCGACTGCCCTAATTATGTGACTTTACCCCCCTTGATTATCTTTTCTTTGGTAGTTTTAAGATAGTACAACACGTAAGAAACTATGTGGTAGATTCTAAAGCGTGGTAGTAATGTTGTGGAGAGAATAAACTTGTGGGCAGTAGTTAAGTTATATAGCGTTGTTGGGTTGATTCCTCAATTTGATGGAATAGTATAGTATATGACCTGCTTCATCGGTGTTATATGATTGGTGTTGTTAGACAATAGGCTTGAACTTTAGATATGGAGTGTAGTGGTAAAAATAGTAGCATGAGATTAATGATGCATGTTTTGTGAGAGTAAGTAGTAGGCTTGATTCAATGTGTGCAATAACCTAGGTTGACAACTTGTGGAAAAAGGAGTGAATAATTATGATATATTTATATACATGAGACTAGTATTAGAATGATGAATTGTGGTTAAGTCATTAAGCAGATAAGAGCATGGGTATATAAGAATAAATTGACCCCCCCCAGGTAGCATATTGTTAGATAAAGTTTTATGTGTATAAGTATTTGGCATACCTAGTCTTTGTTCTTGAAATTAGTAGTATGGAGACGTCTGGGGAAGACTAAAGATTTATTGTATGGTGTTTTTTATAGCTGAATTGAGAAAATATAGGTAGGTAATATGTTCCTTTGGTATAGCTTTCCAAACTTTTTTAAGTTGTAAGTTATGTGGTTAGAGGTCCAATATTCCCGAAAAGCGATACCTTCAAAGTATAGTTTATCAGGGGAAGTTTTGCTTTTATGTATATGGTGATACCCTGTTGTGTTGAGTGTTTTTCTTGTATATTTAATAAGAAGATATGTCTTCAAGTCTAGGATTATGACTTTGATCTAGGGGGGAGATGGTGAATAAAGGTAGTTCCCAAATTTTCTCAGTGTGGCAAGTTACGGGGAGGATTCATTATAAACCTGTTCCTATTCAAGCATATTCCTCCTACTTTAATTTAAGAGGTCATTAATCAATGTCTTATGTATTCAAGTTCTGCCTATGCTAAGGTCTGAGTTCTCAATGTAACTCATGTAATGTTTCGACCTAAAAACTAGAAGCGACGATGTCTCATTAAATCCAGTCTTTCGTGTATCAAGCTCTATGTTATAATATTCATGATCCATAAATCTGTTTCCCGAAACTTGCTTGGTTCTAAGGAACTATATTTTCATATATTACTAATTAATCTTATGTTGGTATTAGCCAAAAGGATAAAGTTGTGCAAACTTATGACTATTTCAGCTCTGAAAATTAGAAGCAATAGCTTCGAGTAAAAGTCCTTGTCTCAATTGTTGACTTCATGAATTCTGGCCTTATGTTATACAACTCTTGATATATCCACTCATGATTTCACACTATGCAAATCCTAAGAATCCATGTTGTGTTGTGTTTATCCCAAAATGACACTCTACTTATGATCTAGATTTTTAATATATGGAGTACTTTGTGATTGTATTGTATCTTCACCTCATGTCCCACCTTGAGTAGTACACTTAGTATAAGTTATAATCAAATAGTGTTACTCCCATTCATGATGCTTATGTCCGGGTCCTTCAATGACCCTCTGTATTTAAGTATAATGGTGATTATGAAAGCGTAATAATGTCTTAGGTAGGGGAGTAAACATTCTTAAATGTGAAAATTTTGATGTGATTTCTTTAACTATTTATAAGTGATGGGAGAAATAAGGAGATGGACTTTCATTATGAAAAAATAGTTGGGAAGGAGGTATGTCGCGAAAATATTTGTGAGAATCATTGAAATTGTTGGTTTTGGTGGGGAAAATCTATGAAGTGGGTGTAATAATGATAGGCTTGAATGTCGCAATTGATGAAAACATAACCCGTGTACTATATGGTTAGTATTCCCTAAATTAAAACCTGATGGTGTTTGATGGTAGTGATAAGGTGAAGTAACATTCTTATATAGAGTCCCATAGCTTAAACTAGCACCTCTTTTCTCCCAGTTAGGCTTCAACCTAGAAGTACCATACAGTGGGACTCAAACTCTTGTGGTTAGATGTGTGATGGTGGAAATTATATGTTGGGAATGCTAAAGTATGTTACTTGTTGTTTGGGGCATAGTGAGTAGTGTCTCTCAGTTTTAGGTCTATTAGTTGTATCTTATAAGGTAGAGAATGCTTCTATTTCTTATCTTCCGTGAAATCTTATTTCATGATTAGTACCAATATAAATCAGGTCTATGATCATCAAATAAACCCATGCCTTATGTTGTGATGATTATGATTCATAGAACTCATGTGCAAGATCATCCCTATGTAAAGTCTCATTTCCTCATGTTTAGTGCTTACACATTTCACTAGGGGTTATCATGAAGCTCGTTTGATGTCTTTGCATATTTTGTTTAGGAAAAATGTTCAATGCGAGGTTTCATTCTTTATTCTACACTTTTAGAGCTTCAACATGTCCCAACCCATCACTTGGGGATGAATGATCCTAAGGGGGAGATAATGTAACACCCCGTATTTTCAAGCTAGAAATCGTACTGTCGTTCCTACATGTGAAAACTCTAATCCCATGATTTTTATTTTCAAATTCATGTGTCATGATCTTCATCCTCGTGTTTGAAGTGCTTTTGAGGTGAAAAATGTTCATAGGAATCATTTATAGCGAAGTTGAGCTAAGGGCCTTTGATTCGGCTAAATCTCTGTATTTGATTCTACAAGGGTCTACTTTGAACGTTTATAACTTTAGATAGATGTAGAATTTTATAGCTCAAGACCCATCAAATTATATATAATTGAGTTAGCTTTCCAACGACACAAATTTTGCCTTAATCCGATACCTGAGTAAAAAGTTATGGCATTTATTGTGAGAGGCAGTAAGAGGATGCGATTGGGATGAGATGCATGGGTATCTCAATGCGATAAGTGACGTGATGCATTGCACTCCCCAACGCGATAGCTGACGCAACCTAAAGTTGTTTCACACGCTATTTCAATTCCTTAAGGGTCTAGGGGCACTTTGGTCATATTCCCTCACCCAAAACCGTCCATAACACCAAATATAAGCCCCAAGGAGCATGAGTTGCCTCTTTAATCAATTTTATCTCAAATAAAACTCTACCTACCTCCCAAGAACATGATTCAACTTCTCTTCTACCAAAATAAGAATTCAAGTCTTTTAACATCAAGATTTCAAAAAGAGAATCAAGACTAGGGTTCCAAACTTCAAACTAATTAACATAAGGTATGTGGGACTACCCTAAAACTCCATGGGAATATGTTTTTCTTGTTTTAATCAAACTCAAAGATCTATAATCTTGTTTACAAAGAATGTTTGATATTATTTCGATAAACATGTATCATGGAATTATTTTGATGAAAGCATGTGTTTGTTTTGAATCATTTTTCATGTAATTGAACTATAATTATGGATATATGCCTTCAGTTGTGTTGTAAAGTTTAATTGAGAGCATGAATGACAAAACTCTCTCTCCCATTATGACATCTTTGATTTCAAGTGTGATGTATTATTTAAATGCATGGATTTTTTCTTAAAGAAAACTAGAGGGTGAATCATTTACTAATCATCATGGAATGATGCGGTGTATGACATGTTGAGAGGGTATTTTTGAATGGTAAACATTTATCGTGTCAAATTAACAATTTCCTTGGGTTTTGAACAATGTAAACAAAATATAACCCCCTTATGATTGTACTATTGAGAGGAGAGCATTTTTTATGAAAATTCTAATGAAAACCTATTGCATGACTCTCTCTCACTTGATGTTTAAAATTATGGGGGGTCATTAATACAATAATACGTTAAAAGGGCTACAAATATGTTATAATGTGATTTGATTGACTTGTAAGTTAGGGTATGATGATACTTGGTGATGAAAGGCCCTTAACAGAATAAGTATCGAATATTTTGAAAGCATGAATCATGAATTTTAAAAAGACTAAAAGTTGGGCTTATAGAGAGATAGGTGGTTACTCGAAGAAAGCGTGAGTTGAAAGACCCTATGCTGGAAACCGTGATTTGCGAACACGACATTTAGGTACCCTGATTTGTGATTTTTTGTACCTTAATTCATGTCTTCCCAATTTTGGACTATGGTTAAGAGTCCTACATTATGATCTTGTGCACTACCATGACATGTTGTATTGATTGGGATTATGGCACCCTGCTTTGTGATCTTGTGTGTCTCTTTCACTGATACCCCAATCCTTGTGGTAAACTTGGTTTGGGATCTTGCCCGTCAAGTTAAGGGTGGATTCCATATAGTCCGTGGAATTACAGATTGTGGGGTGTACCATCTAGCTCAGAAGAATAACAAAGAGTGGGTCAAGGTTGTCAAGAATTGATTTGAAGTTTATTAAGTATGCCCATGTATTTTTTATTATATTATGTTCACTGTTATTGTGAAATGATCTAACCTATTTTGTATAAAAACATGTTATTTTGGGTTGTTTCACATATCAGTACATTTGTATTGACCCCTTATATTTCAGGATCTAAGGTACAGTTCTGGGATCCTTCTAAGCAGTAGATTGGGTTGTCAGGAGTTTTCAGTTTGTGAGCCTCCCTTATTTTGGATGACTTTGTTTATGGGATATTGTCATTTGATTTTAGTTCATGGTCCGACTGGGGGCCTTGTCCCAGTTTCAGACAAATATTGTTTTCGTATTGTTAGATATTTTGCAGACTGGTATTAGATGGTTTGAGTTTTACTACACTTATGTCCTCATTGCTCAGTTGAAATAGTAAAATGACCATATTTTCATTTATTTTCTGCATTCTTATTAATATGTGAACGTTGCATATGATTGCCAACTAGGAGGGCTCTCGGGCGTTCATGGTTCGGGATGCTCGTCGTGGCCAGGGCCTCGGTTTGGATCGTTAAATGGTATGTAATGCAAGGAGTCATACTTAATGTTTATTACGTACTCTAATCCTAACGGCAAACTTGGATTGGGGGCTTGGCCACCGAGTCAAGGGCGGATTCCATATAGCCCGTGGGATAAATCAGAAAAGTAGGTTCTACAATCTAACTCAGAAGTAGAACAAAGAGTTGAGTCATGACTACCAAAAATGTTTTGAATCTCAATGATTATGTCCTTGTATTTCTATATATATTATGATAAACTGTTTTTATAGTGTTATCACTTACTTTTATAGAATATATGTTATTGTTGGATTGTTCTACATACCAGTACTTTCGAGTATTGACCCCTATCTACAGGTTTAGGGCTCAGTTCCGAGGTTTAGCTCAGTAGTAGATTGTTCCCAGTATTCAAGAATTTGGTGAGTCTTCCTTACATCAGATGGCATTCTATCTATATGTAATATCAGTCAATTTTATGGTCTGGCCAGGGGCTTTGTCCTGGTTAAGTCAAACTACTGTTTTCAGTTCAGTAGAGTCTTCGTAGACTGGTTTAGAACAGAATTTGAGTATTGTATTATAATAATCTCATTGATACATTTTATATTATAAGTTTCCATTAAATATTATTACATCTTCCGTACTTTTATGTTTTTATGGATTATGCTTATGATAGTATGCTAAGGGGTCTCTCAGGCGTTCGTGGTTTGGGATGCTCATTATGGCCAGGGCCTCGGTTCGGGTCATGACAAGCTTTGTATCATAGCCTCTCTTGTGTCAACCCTATCAATGTAGGCCAAAGTTTAAACTGAGTTTAGGAAAATCCTGGTTAGGCGGGGCAAAATTGATCCTGAGTCTAGAAAAATCCCATTTGGTGGGACAAACCACAGTGAGGACACTGAGACCATAAAGAGGAGTGTATGTAGCACCCCAACTTAGGATAACAAGTCCCACATAGGAAAAACACAAGAGGGATTCTGGGTATATAAATAAGCAAGTCTTACTTCCTAGTGACACATTTTAAAGCCGTGCGGATCTAGACCTAGAGCGAATAATATCATTACTGGGTTAGGCTGTTACAGGGGTCTCTTGGGCCTTGATAGTTTAGGATGGTCGTTGAGGCCAGGGCCCCAGCTCAGGTCATTACAAGAATGGTATCAGAGCATGATTCATGGTCCTGGGGTGTCTACGAAGCCATGTCAAGTAGAGTTTTTTTTATGGGTGTATAGCACACCACACTTAAAAGGAGAAAGCTATGCGGCATTTAGGAGATGTTTCCCCATTCTTTCATACTCTAGATCATTTCATTGTGACATCCATATTGAAGTTATCCAAATTCCTTATCAACTTAAATATTATTAGATATGTCTCATTGTCAAGGAGATTCAATTGTAAAAGTTTAGAGTCTAAACGATACAATCCTTCCCGATTGAGTCATCAAAAGTTATGAAATTATAGAAGAACTTAAGAGGAGTCCATTAGTGCATCATGTGTTGGTTTGAGTGTATACCTCTATCTTAATGAAATCATGATTTTCAGCCCGAGGTATGAAGTGTATTTAATTCCTTTCGAAATCCTTATTGCAAATATGATGCTTTAGGGTAATGGTATATGTCAGAATGTTAGAATAGTATTTCCACTCGAGTAGTAGTATGTGATAAAGTGTCATAATCTATGAGCAATAAGATGGTTCCAAAGTTAGTGCTATGAGTCCATAATTATAGAAGTTAGAAGTGAGTGTAACTCTTAGGTGACTAAGGTATATGTAGTTGTGTGACCTTTCAGTAGTGGGTGGAGTTCCCTTTCATGGTGATTGGCTAATGATGTTGGGTGTATTTATGCATTCTAGCACTACTATTCTAGCCTATTTAGCCTTGTTTTGAGGATGATTCATGTTATTAATGGGTTGAGAATGATATAAATGAGCATTTATGTGTCCAAGTATGTGTTTACAATGTTTAATGGTGGTTTCACATGATTTTTGATTCAATTTGAGCATTTAGATTTCAACCGAGAAAACTAGTATAACTAGCTTGAGCTAGGTGTTTTTCTAGTCTATTCTGTTGGGTTCTAATGTGTTTTAATGAGTTACTAAGGTTGTTATTATGTATTTATATTTGAAACAACTTAGTTATAATGTTCAAGGGTCAATTGGATCAAGAAAAGAGTTAAAACAATAAGTTAAAGCTCAATGTGAATTGAGCCTATGCTTAGCTCGTGTTTTTACTTCATCGTTGAGGATGTTGTGTTGTTTTGAGCTCTAAATTATTGTATTTAATGCTATAGTATGCTTGGTTAATGGACTATGATGATATATGAAGGATTTACAAGCTTCAAATAAAGTGGAAACAACTAAAAAAGGCTTGGAATGGATCATGGAAGCATAAAACTCAGCTTGACGCCAATTTGGATACCTGAAAAGTATTGGGAGAGTGTAGGTGTGTGTCTAGTATTCTTGGTGTGTGCGACAATCAATGGATTCATAAGGCACCTAAAACAATGAATCAATGTAAATTTGATGCGTCTCATTGATGTGATCAACGCGATAATCGATGTTGCGTGTCACTGGGTTCGCAGCCGACCAGAAACTGTTTCCTTGTTCAACAAGGCATGGGCTATTTCGTCCACTATAAATAGGACATTATTCATGTTTTTTTACTAACTTTTGGACATCCTTTGAAGAGATAAGAGACTACCATAACTTCTTTTTAGGCTTTATCATTCTTTAATTTAGTTTCTTTCATGGTTTGTATCATCAATCCAAGGGATTGGATGATGAATATTTCCATTGCAGGCTAAAACTCCTATTCGGGGTTAAGGCCAAGATCATGATTATTATGTTTTGAATTAAGTTTATTGATTTGTTTATCATTATTGATTTTTTGTTTATTCTTGTTTTAACTATTTTAAGGATTCGTGACCCTTAGAATACATCAATTGTCAATCTTGTGAACTCGGGAGAGAGAATAGGGAGATAGAACATGGGAATAAGTAGAGTATGGTGTGTATTTATTTATGAAATGAGGAATTCAAATTATTATCTAGGACAGGAATGTACTCAGATACCGTACTTGATTCATATGTAGGATGAAATTTGTAAAGAACTTAAGTGAATTATTACATTCCCGCTCAATGATGTAGTTGTAAGATTCAACTTAGGTAAACGATTAGAGGTTGGGAAACCATGATCATGCAATTAACCCTACGACTCAACAACCAAGATAAGAAATTTAATGAATGCAGTTCAATAACGTATTATGATTGATTGGAAGTCTTAACCCTGGATCTTTATCCTTTGATTGTCCAAAGTCATTTACTTTTCTGCATTAGTTTAATTTTTTTTTTAGTTTACATTCTAAAACTCTATTTACTACTTTCCTCAATTGGATAAAGTAAAATTAGATAGGCGGTGAACGCAAGTCCCTGTGAGATCGATACTTGGGCTTCCTTGAAGCCACTATATTACTTAATAAGACCACGTATACTTGCGTGTACGCTTGGGCGCTGTCAAGTTTTTGGCTTCATTGCCGGGGACTTGTAACTAGGAAACTATCTTATTTTTAGTTTTTCTATATTGAGTTGTAAATATTTTTTGTTTAGTTTATTTATTTTTTTATTTCTCTTTTTATCACACTTCTTGATATGTCATCCTAAGATAGATGGTTTTCAAGTGATGGCAATTCATGTTGTTTTGTGGAGGACACCACCTTGTGGATTATTGTCCAGATTTTTATGAAAGTGCATGGACGGAACCTTTACAATATGATGCGGATAATTCGAGGAAGTCTGAATACTCGAAAACTGATATTGTTGAAATTATTAAGGAGACACCGCTGCCACCATGTCTACAGTGGCTAAGCAAGGAAATATATGGAGAGGATATTAGCCAATATATGGAGCAAACACAAGAATTGCAGCCACTCGATTGTCATCTTGATCTTGAGACTGAAATTGAGAAGGTGAATAAAAGTGAGTGTGTAGTAGATTGTGTAAATTATGAAGTAGGATTGATTGTTCCTCACTCGAAGAACTTTTCTACATTATGTTTAGATGATGTCTTATCTGTGAAATCATTTAAAATAGTTGAAGAGTGTGAAGATGAGGAACAAGAATCCTATATTCTTGATTTTATACCAGATAAGCAACATAAAAACACACCTCACTTTAAGGCCGAGTGGTTTATCATGCACATTCTATTACTCGATTCATTAATTTTTGTACCACCACCCTATGAACGAGGCAAAAAGATGGATGCAATGTTGGGGGTGAAATTCATATCCTCAAGGTGGAGAAAACAGTTGATTAGGTCGTACCGCAACACTAAATTAGGCACTTCTTGGGAGGCAACCCAAGTTAATTAGGTATGTTTTCTTTTTATTTATTTATTTTAGTTTTTTATTTCACGTAGTTTTTGTTTTTGGTTGAGTCACAGGTTGATGGGAAGTCTGAGTACCATAAACTTGAGCTTGAAGCATGGCAAAGAATGAGTGTGGGGTTCCTATAGATACCCTTTTTGTGTGAAGATGCTACTAGATAGGCCCAGAGGCCTCAGGGAGTATTTCTATCTTTTTACTTTTAAATTCACTTTGGGGATAAAGTAGACTTTTAAGTGTGGGGTGGGGAAATTTACAAATTTTGACTCAATTTAAAAAAATTTAGGTTAGGAATAAGTGAGGTATTCTTATTGGTGCTATTTTTTATAACATGATGCAAGTGGATTTGTTTGTAAAAGCATGTTGAATAGAGTGAATTGCTATTTTTGAGACTCTTAGAATCAAGTTTATGACTCTTGTACTTTTTGGCTTAATTTTGAATTTATGCAATTGTTGGTTGGGAGTCTATGATGATCCTATTGAGTTGAGTATGTGTCATGTGTGTGTAAGGTTTTTTGTACATTCCTTGTTGCATATGATGTCTAGAACTTGCCCGGTGTGCGTGTGAAGAAAAATTTTTGAGTGTTTGAGTAGGACTCTATCCAGGGTCCGTGTTGGCCCTGCGTTGCGGAACAAACACCAACAGACATTGGATAGTGTTGGCTTTTGGTGTGCGCCTCCAACCCTAAGGTAGGGCTTGGCTATGCGCGACAAGGCAAAAGTTAAGTATCATAAGTTGCTCTATTTTGTTTGATTTTAAGGGCGTTGAGGTTTTTTCACACCCTATAACCATTCCTAATCATATATGGACGAAATTAGGGTCTTAACATACGTTGTTTCACTTCTCAAAATCCCCAAATCATCTTTCTTAAGCAAAAGAAGAGAGACTGACTAGGGTTCGAAGAATTAAGCTTCAAGGGTCAATTTTCTCAATGTTTTCGTCGATTCAAAGGTATGTGGGACTATCCTAAACCTCATAGGTGTAGTTTATAATTTTTAATAAGTTTTAGGGGCATGAAATTATATATATATAAGAAGGGTTTTGAAAACACTTTGAAGAACATGCATCATGAACCCATTTTGATAAGATTATCATAAAGTTTTTGATAGATTTGAATTATATTTATGTGTTTATACGTTATATGTTTTCGAGAATTAATATGAGAGCAAGATTTATAAAATTTTCCTCTCAACATGAAATTTGTTTGATTTATTAAGTTATGGTTTGTTCAATTGTATGTCCTAAATAATGAATCAAATATTTCATTGTCAATTTTGGACTAGATGTTGGTCATGATTTGATGAGAGGGTGTTCTCTTGTTATATATATTTACTCTTCGTGTTAAATGAAAGAATTTCATGCATTTTAAGAAAGAGTTAGCCACCTTATGTTAAAATATTAAAAAAATAATGTCTTTACATAGGTTTCATATGCTTTTGAAATAAGAACTGTCATGTGATTTGATAAATTATTTTTGGTTGTCATTAATGTTCTTTTGAATAAAAAGGTCTATGAATGTGATATGATAAGATATGAATGACTTGCAAGTTTGGGTACGATGATACCCTGTTATGATGTGCCCTTAATATAACTCAGAAGTGAACTTTTTTATAAGTATGAAGCAAGGTGTTAAAGGGAAAAAATTGGGCTTAAAGAGAGTTAGATGGTTACCCGAATAAAACACGAGTTCAGATAACTCATAGCCCAAAACTATATATTGCCGATGCGGGTTTTCTTTTAGTGAAAAGGTATGTCATGCAAGGAGGCATATCTTTTTCCTATGACACGGTATGTCATGAAAGGAGGCATACTTAGTGTTTATTATGTACTCCAATCCTAGTGGCGAAATTAGATTCGGGGCTTGGTCGTCGAATCAAGGGCAGATTCTATATAGCCCATGAAATAAATAAAAAATATGGGGTGTACCATCTAGCTAAGAAGTAAAATAAAGAGTAGAGTCATGACTTACGAGAATGTTTTAAAGCTGATTATGCCCATGTGTTTCTATATATATATATATTATGATGAAGTATTTTCATAATGCTCTCACTTATTTTTATAGAATATATGTTATTTTTGGATTGTTCTATATATCAGTACTTTCAAGTATCGACCCCCTATCTACAGGTTCAGAGGCTCAGTTTCGGGGTCCAGTTCAGTAGTAGATTGTTCCCAGACTTCCAGAATTTGGTGAGCCTCCCTTCCACCGGAAGACATTCTATCTATAAGTAATCTCAGTCAATTTTATGATCAGTTGGGGGATTTGTCCTAGTTCAGTCAGACTAGTGTTTTCAGTTCAGTAGAGGCTTTGTAGACTGGTGTAGAACGGAATTTGAGTATTGTATTGGCATAATCTCGTTGACACATTTTAGATTATAAGTTTCCATTGAATATTATTATATCTTCCGCACTTTGATTTCTTTATGGATTATTTTTATGATAGTATTCTAAGGGGTCTCTCGGGCCTTCGTGGTTCGGGATGCCCATTGTGGCCAGGGCCTCGGCTCGGGTCGTGAAAAGACCCAAGATTAAAGTTAAAGAAAATGATCAAAATCATGAAATTCTAATCTCCAATTCTCTAAAATGGTGAAGTGGCAAAACATAGGTATTTATATAGCTCGGGCATCACATACGCAATCAGGTATCGCGTACGCGGTACCTGGACTGACGACGGTATAATGATCACGACTCCATCATCACGTATGCGAGTCTCAAAATAGAGATAAGGATGTCACATACATGACACTCTCATCTGACAGGAAAATTGTGTAAGCAACTTCTGGTTTGTAAATAACAAGTGCACCAGTTGAATGGTACGACAGTTGAGTGGTGCACCAATTGAGACTTGGGAAATTTCAAGTCTCTACATACTCCTCGGGATTCATCTAGAATTCCATAAACGCAAACGAACTATGTTACCCTATCAAATTTGATGCTTCAGACTCAATGGCAATATCAGATTTTTGAAAACATGAATAACTTTGTCACTGAATACAAATAAATACATTGTCTAATAAGGAAATATAGTAGTAGATTCCATATTCATGAAATCAACCGCACCTTGGGAAGCTCTAAATGTTATCTGCACTGAAAGGGAACAGTAAAGATAAGTACAATCCACTTGTACTCAGTAGGTATCATAGGCCGACTGAGAAAAGTAGAAAATAAAGAATACAAAAATACACACTAGTGGCACGTCACCTACAACAAGAAATTTCCCGAATGGTAGCCTAGACCATCTCCACTAACAGTTCTAATATCCACACATATAACAAATGCAAGTAGAGAAAAGAAAAACATATATATATATATATATATATACGAGCATCAAACATAATAGAGGTAGATAGAACAAATGGCTAGATAACAAGTCAAAGACAAGTATACAATCACAATATAAGCACAATAATGTAAATGCAATGAAGATGATGATGTGATGCATGAGGTTGTCGCATAACCTCTGTATATACCTACACAGCTAATGTTTCCCGATATAGGACCATGGGGGGTTAATATTCAATACCAATATCCATATCTCTTCTACGGCACATCCAACGGTAGAGGGTTTTAAAGATGTCACATTTTATTTCAGAAAAAATCCAGTATTTTCATTATTTTCATTGTGTTACTGATGTTTCTTGAATGTATATGATATGAGGATATAATGCTCACAACTAAACAAAAGGAGTATTTCCATCTCCAACTAATATACTAACCAAGTGGGCCAATAAATTTGCTCAATATTTCCAACCATCCATGAAATCCAACATAACCATATGCTAATATAGTAACACGAATCAAGATACACCATTGATACCACAGTAGGCTTTTTCATCAAAGAAGGTACAATTATTTTCATGTTCATAAGACAAAACAATATCATATAGAACTCCATACGGTCACACATAGCAAATAATGTTCCAATACCATCAAATAACATCATTGTATAGCCCCCCACAGGGGCACAACATGATAATAATTCAACTTTTATGATTATTTCTCACACCCTTAACATGATTTTGTATACACATTAACTACCTCGCCCAGTCTAAAGAAAGTTAAGTCATAACCTACCTCGAATGCCGAAAATCGGTCCACAAGACTTTAATTCGAAGTCTTACTCATCTCGAATGGACTCTGAATCAACTAAAATATGACAATATATAATCTACATGTCAAAAAGAAGTCAACGATATCTATGTTGCCTATTTTCAAGTAGGGGTCAAAACGGGCCCTTGGAATGAATTTTCGGAAAAGAAGGGAAAAATTATAATTTTATTTCAAAAGCATGTTTCCCAGATTTTTAAGAGTCCATAACTAAAAACTCATGCGAAAACGAGTTAAAAATGAGGTCCAAAATGAAGAAAATCCAATTTCAAGCTTTACTAGGTAAATATCCCCGAAATCAATTTTAAAATTGAGAATTGAAGTTATTTTGGTGATGAAAATGAGGTAAAACTGATAATTACAAGATTAGAATCTCACCCAAGTGAAAACAGGTTTAAATCGGGGTTTAAATCAGAAAAATATAATTTTTGGGCCTTCCGAGCCAAAATTCTTAGTTTCCACTCTTATATATATATATATATATATATATATATATATATATATATATATATATAGCCATGTGACAACATATTAAAATAGCCATGTGACAATTTTTAGGACAACATTTAAAAATATTTTAAGATTAAAAATATTGTAACAAAAATTTTGAATTGAAAGGTTAAGTATATGAATTTGAAATACATTATCTTAATAACTAGAAAATCATTATTAAAGAGTTTTAATAGACTACTATACTATTTCAAACTTATCTTTTTTGTAATTTAAATATTACATCGCTATATATATATATATATAGAGAGAGAGAGAGAGAGATTTTATTTTAATAATATTATAATAATAAGCAATAAGTAATAGTAGTAGTAATACACAAGTTGTATTCAGGGGCGGAGCTAGCCCTCTGTTCGGGGGTTCGGCCGAACCCCTTTCGATGGAAAAATATACTATTTATACATGATTAAAATTATTTTTATGTGGTTATAGTAGGTGTTGAACCCCCTTCGACTAAGTTTTCTTTGAATATGGAACCCCCTTCGTTGAAATCCTAAGTTTTCTTTGAATATGGAACCCTCTTCGTTGAAATCCTGGCTCCGCCTCTGGTTGTATTGCTTTTCATTTGAAAATAAAAACGTTGTAGTAGTAATAGTAGTAACAATAATAAGAATCTATATAATACTTTTATAACTAATAAATTGTATGGTAAAGTGAATAAAATAAAGTCACAAAAATATCTTAAATCTTATATTAGACAAATTTTACTTTGAATTTTGTAAATGTTGTCGTATTAGTAGTTATAATAAAAACAATAAGTATAATAAATAAGAGAGTTGTCTGGATTTCAAAATTTTCGATAATTAAAAATTATATATTATAGGATAAATGTGCATTTTATTTGAAAAAAATTTAAGGATAAGAAAAGAATAAAAAAATGATCTTCTTATAACAAACTGATATGATATAATATTTAAACTTAAACTTAAATAGAACTAGTATAGGTACCTGCGCGATGCGCGAAATATTTTTAAAAATAAATTATTAAAAATATTACTAATATTTATTAATTTAAAAGAATAAATTAACTTTCATTGTAGCAGACTAATATATTTTAAATTAATTAAGAAATATTAAATATAATTTATAATAAATAATTCAAAAAATTATAACTTCTTAACATCTCTTAAAACTAAAACCAAGATAAGAAGCCAAGCGACAGTCCAAGAATAAGTCAAATAGTAATTTTAAGACAAAGTTAAAAAGTGTATATATATATATATATATAGAGAGAGAGAGAGAGAGAGAGACAAGAAGCAAAGCAAAAACCCAAGAATAAGTCAAATAGTAATTTTAAGATAAAATTAAAAAGTATGTAAAAAAAAAATTGAATTGAAAGATTAAGTATTTGAATTTGAAATACATTATTGCTTTTTTTATTAAAATAAATCATTATCTAAATAAATAGAAATCCATAATTGAAAAGTTCTAATAGACTCTTTCTATTTCAAACCTATATTTTATAAAATGTAGATTATATATATATATATATATATATATATATATATATATATATATATATATATATATATATATATATATATATATATATAATGTAAGAGAGAGAGTTTATTTACATAATAATAATAATATAGTGGCAGTACGTAACAATAATACTAATATTGATAGTAATAAATAATAATAGAGGAGTACGTGGATAAAAAAAAAATAAACTAAAGATAAAAAATGAAAATAACAATAAATAAAATATTATTATAACCTCAGTAGTATTACTAATAACAAAATCGTGATTATATCCCAAGTGATCAGGACTTTTAGCAACTAAAAACATTGTGATATTATTTCGTTGATGCTACTTTTTAACCCAACTGATTCTAACTTTCAGCAACTAAAAGATATTCTATAAATATATGGAGACTTTTTGTTTGAGATATTAACATGTATTAAATTTGAACGTGTCTTATACAAAATGGATAGTGTGTTTCAAACAGAAATGAGATACATTTGTATTTTTTAAAATTTGAAATGATAAGAATATCTCTCAACTATATCAATCTCATTTTAATTTAAGATAAAACAAATTTCAAACTCAAAAGTGTAAGGTATAAGATAATCATTATATTTTAAAATCCTATCTTTTCTAACAAATAAATTTCACAATTAGTAAAAAAAATATTTTTATGTATTAAAAATTAGTAAAACAATAAGATAATTACACAAAAAATCTTAAATTATAAAATAATTTATTTGAATTTTTGTTTGTAAAATAACACATTTATATATAATAAGAATAAAAGTTTATTTTATCTTTGCATATTTTTTTCTATTTTTATCTTTATTAGAAAAAAAAAAGACAAAAACATAAGAACAATAAATTAAAAATGAAAAAATAATGACTCCTATTTGAAAAAACACAGTAACTAGGTTTTTGAAGAAAAAAAAAAGACCTAGTAAATACACGTTTGAAAAAAGAGAAGATAAACAAGCTTCCCCATTTTTAGCAATAAAATACACAATTATTTTTCTCTTTTTTGATGTCATTAGAAAGTTTGTTGTTTGATTGTGAGTGCTCCTAAATAGTTGTTCCTTTTTTTATCAACTATTTAAATATCCAACTTTAAATAAACTTATATTTTTCAAAGCAAAATTATTAGGTGTCTATTCTACTATTAATTTACAGAATTTGTTATTGTCATAAAAAGAGGATTGGAGGAGTTCTCAAATTCAAATATACATATAAAAAAAGAGTTAATATATTGATCAAATACAAAAATAAAGATAATAATTGAAATATAAAATTTAGAATAGTAACCATAAAAGAAATAATAATAATAGTTTTAATAATAATAATAATAATGTTAATAATAATAGAGAAGTGTTATTTATTTTTTAATTTTAAAAACATGAGGACCGGGGGCGGGGGATACATTTGAAAAATATAAAATAAGTTAATAAATTTTAGAATCGATATTATAAATTCCAAATATCTTCTTCTATTTTATTTATTTTATCGTGAAATACTCTTAATTGATATCATCAGTTTCAGATATATTTTCAGACTCAATGTACAAATTATTAGATAATTATGATATTTTAGAATCCTAGCGTTTCTAACAAATTAATATCATATTCAATTTTGAATTTGAACAAAATATTAGTTTTCATGTAATTTTTAAATTTCTAATCTCTTATATATATATATATATATATATATATATATATATACTCTTCAGTTACACATATACTAGTGAGACTTTCTTCTTCTTTTTCTATTTGTTAATCATTTACAAATCTTTTAAATTTTCTATTATTTGTGTGCTTAACTATTTTTGTTTATTCATTCGATGTAGCAATGTTAAAAATTTTATTCTCATGTTTAATACTAACAAAGTCATATTTATGTCCTTCCTTCTTCGTTTTATTCAAAATACTACGATGTTATCAGTATATAAAAGTAAAGAATCTTTACAAATTATATTTTAATATACATTTTTTGTCACAAAGAATTTCTTCAATGGATAAAAGATTTTAGATAATAGTGCTCATCAAATTTCTTTGAATAACTATCAAAGTATGTTGATTCTTAACTTAATTTTTTAATTATTGTATTGTTATTTATGATTAACATTGTATCTATTTTTTGTTATAGACATATCTACCACAGGTAAAAAGATTATCGGTAATTCTCATTAGATTTTTTTGATTAATAATAAATATATATTGTTCATGGTTAATTTATTTTTAAATTATTTTATCGTTATTTATGATTAATATTATATTTATCTTTTGAAATAGATGTACCTACTATGAATGAAAAAATTATCGGTAGTGCTCATCAGATTTCCCTGAATAATTACAAAGGTATGTTCTCATACTTGATTTATTTAATAGTGATTTTATTATTTTTATATTTATTTTTTATCACAGATTTACAAAGGTATGTTCTCATACTTGATTTATTTAATAGTGATTTTATTATTTTTATATTTATCTTTTATCACAGATGTACCTAATGAAGATGAAGTTTCCACAAATCGTATGCACATAAATTTCTCCAAATTACGAAATGAATATTTAAGAAATTAGCAAGCACTATCGAGAATCGAAAGATACAAAGAAGATTTATCAGACCATTTGTATAAAGAATGAATTCAAATATATTTGTATGTCCACAAATAATATTATTTTTATTTGTCTTAATATTTCTCTGTCTCATTACATATCTACTCTATCATAAGAAGGTTATAAAATAGATTTATACACATCTAATTATTGTAATTGATTTATTCTTTTCATGATTTTACTTGCAAATATACATTTATATATAAAATACATTTACTGATTTTGTTTGTAATTTAAATTTTTTAAAATCATACAACTAAAATCTCGATAAACAACAAATTAAATGAACATTAAAAGTCAATATTAACAATTAAATAATTTTAGAAAGTGAACAATGCAATAAAAAAAATTATAGGTCAATCTTTTGATAATTATATGATTCATTATTATTTTTTCATATGATTAGATTATGGGATTGTGTGGAAAGAGATGTTGAGAGGGTTGAAGAGGGGATGGGGGTGAGGAGGATGGTGTGGTGACGGCGAAGGGAGTGGGCATAGTTCAACTAAATTAATTGAACTATGTAATTTTTTGAATTATTTATTACAAATTATATTTAATATTTCTTAATTAAGTTAAAATATATTACTCTGCTACAATGAAAGTTAATTTATTATTCTAAATTAATAACGGGTACCTATACTAGTTAGATGATAAAAATGGAGATGAAGATAACTGAAATAGGCATTTTAGAGATTACCCAAGCATAGAAGTTGAAGAAATTGCCCAAAAACATGAAACCTTAAGGTACAAGCCTCAAAAATAGTGAAAAGTAGTGAAAACAAAGTATATATATAACCTAGGTGTTGTGTAAGCGGTACCTGTCCTGATGGCGGATATTTAGATCATGACTCTGCCATTACGTATGCGAGCAGCGTGGTCGCGACAAGAATGTCGTGTATGCCACACTTGCATCTGATAGGTAAGTCGCGTAAGCAACTTCTGGTTCAGGAATAGTGAGTGCACCAGCTGAGTAGTGCACCCAGCTGCGCGGATCCCTCAGAATTCATTCGAAATTCCGTAAATGTGAACAAACTATGCTACCCTATCAAATTTGACGTTCTAAACTTAATATCGATATCAAATTTCTGAAACAACGTTACTTTCACAAAGTTGACGCCCAAAACTCAATTTCACAACTTTCTTAAATAAGGGTCGAAATGAGATTTAAAAGTCATAAAACTACACCAACCATGTAAACACCCTAAAATTAATGTTTCGGATCTTCTGACATAGTCTATTTTTCCATCCTCAACAAAAGACAACCTCTTATCTAACTGAACTGACTCCTAATAAATGACATAAGACTTATTCGGAATGTAACGATGAAGCATGGAGACATGAAAAGCTAGACGAAAAACTGATAAATCTGGGGGCAAGACCAACTCATAAGACACATCACTAATAGTCTGAAAATTTTGAAATGGGCCAATATACCGGGGGCTAAGCTTGCCCCTCTTCCCAAACCTCATCAGACCCTTTATGGGTAAAACTCAAAGAATAACATGATCACCAATACTAAATCTCAAAGCACGAAGTTTACAATATGCATAGCACATCTGTCTACTCTGAGCCACTCGAAGTCTATCCTGAATAATCCAAACTCAATCCAAAGACTCATAAAGAAAGTCTGTACCACGAGGTCTAATGTCAAAAACCACAAACCAACCAACTGGAGAGCGATAATACCTACCATACAAAGCCTCAAAAGGAGCCATATCAATAGTGAAATAGTAGCTATTATTATACACAAACTCTGCCAAAGCTAGATGTTGATCCCACTGACCACCAATGTCCATCACACAAGTGTGCAACATATCTTCCAAAACCTGAATGGCCTGTTTTGACTGTCTATTAGTCTAGGGCTGAAATGTTATACTAAGATAAACTCGAGTATCTAATTCATCCTAAAAGATCTTCTAAAAGTGAGATGTGAACACTGAACCTCAATAGGAGATGATAAACAATTGCACACCATGAAGATGCATAGTCTCACGAATGTAGATACTAGTCAACCTCTAAGCATTGAAAGAGACCTAAAATCGAAAGAAAATGAGCAGACCTGGTCAATCGATCCATGATGACCCAAACACTATCAGAACCATGAGAAGTATTAGGCAACCCAGTCATAAAATCCTTAGTGAGCCACTCCCATTTTAACTCAAGAATGGGTAACCTCTAAAGCAAACCACAAGACATCAAATTCTCGGCCTTCACTTGCTGGTAACAAAGACAATGAGCTACAAAATTTATTGCATCCTTTCTCATACCACCCCACCAGTAATGTTGCCTCAAATAATGATACATCTTAGTCACCCCAAAGTGGATGGAATACCTAGAACAATGGACCTCTTACAAAATCAATATGATCCAATCACCCACTATCAATATACAAAATCGACCTCCAATTCTCAAAATACCATCTGATTCGAGAATGGCTTTCTTAGCCTCACCATTAACTACCTTATATCAAATAAATTTCAATCTAACATCATCAAACTGATGAGCTCAAATTTTCTCCATCGAAGAAGACCTAGCCTCTAAAAATGCCAAAATATGCCCAGGGGCTAAAATATGAAGACAAACTATTTAGTAAGCCAAAGACTAAACCTTTAAGGCCAAAGGCCTCTCCTGGGTTGAATGATGCACCAATTTACCCATCTAGTGGACTTTCGGCTTTGGGAACCGCAACCATATTAGCCTTGCCCAAGTGATAGAGAATCATCAAGTCATAATCCTTAAAAAACTCAAGCCAATAGCATTGTATCATATTAAGATCTCCCGAACCATGGCTTAGTCGTGTCAGGTGCCTCAAGTCCAATCGGGATCAAAGAACACCCCCAATACCCAACCATAACCGCCCTACAACCTATGTCGAATGAATTTCGAACATATAACAAGGTAGAACAAGAATAAATCAAAAAAATTAAATAAAGTCTATAACCATAATCCAAAAACCTTAATAAAATATCCAACCAGTGTCAATCTAATGCCAATACAAAGGCTGACACCAATACCAACACCTCATATGCCCATAGTAGTCCTACAAAGCCTCTAACCAAAAACAAAGAACATCCAGTTGGGACATGTCTCCGACCATATCCAAAACCAAAGTCTAAGAAAAAATAATAATGTAAAAGAGTCCATAGCATAAAATAGAGACTTATAGGGTATAGAAGCTCACCATTTTAGTCTGACTCTAAGTTGTCCCCTAGTCCAAGTCATGAGAAAGAGTAGTAGTATAGATGGTTGTTACATCGTGTGGTGATACGTCACTCAAAGACGGTTAGCAGAATAAATACTAGCATATGCTCAGGAATAAGAATAAAATAATGCCATCATTCAAAACCAAAGTAGATAACTATAATACCCCATACTTTTTCCTAGCTAATTTTATCTCAAGATAGTCTAGTATTAGCTTCTAAAGTAAAGGATAATTATTCCATGAGGAATTTTCAAGATTTTCACTTTTTGTCATGTGGAAAATTCAATAAGCTTTCCATCAATATAAGATTCACCTAAATCCGATAACTGAGTCAGAAGTTATGACTATTTTAAGTTCTCATCATAAAACAATGCCATATTGGTCAGTGGCGCGCCGCGCCACAAGCTAAAATGGCAATTGTCCATTTCCAGTGTCTCAGCGTGATTTTCTCTGTGTCACGCCAAAGTTCCAGATCGCAAAAGAAGGGGCAACGCGATGGCTCCACATCGTGCCATCCCTCAGTTTCTCAATTGTCAAATTCCAGTGACACGGTGCGGTAGCGCCGCATCGCTCCAGGGGTTCAATTCAGGAAATTTTTACTAAAATTAAATAACGCATCCAGTGTTAAAAGAGTCAACTTCCCACCCCTATTTAAGACCTTTAACACGTGATTTATCCATATTTCACCCAAAATATACTAGTTTCTCTCAAGTTTCTCTCAAGAACAACCTAGGACTTTTCATAAAAGATTCAGAATCAAGAATTTCCTCCATCAATCTTCACGAAATCACAAACCAAGGTATGCGAAGTGTTCATTCATGGGCTCCTTTCATCCATGAAGCCCAAGAATCTTATTTTTAAGTTTAAGTTTATGGATTTATTTATGAATTTCATGTTGTGTTTGTTTTATTTATGTTGAGAATGATCAATTGAATTCAAATCCATGTTGGGTGATCAATTTTATGTGGAATTGATTTGTATAGATGTATATGCATGTGAACCTATGAATAAACCCTAGATGATGAAATTAGAGATGAATCATGATGATTAATTATTGTATAATGTTGTCTACATGTGCTATGCCTACCATGTGTTTGATTAAATGCCTAGATGGAGGAACAATGCCCAACTAGTATGATATCATGAAATTCCCATGTATGTAGAAGTTATGCCTATCACATGTTTTGATGGGATGCTTTTATAAATGTATTATGGTTTATGATGTTAGTTATATGTTCAAGTAAGTTATGCTTGGTCAGTTTTCCTTCCATCAAGTCTTGGGGGTAATTGTGCCTGAAATATTAGTTATGTGCCTAGAGCCATGTCATATTTCCACGATACTCTCAATCAAGCTATGAATCCTTAGACTTCAGACAGTCTTATGACTCAGGAAATCTCCATGATCTCATGAACTCAGTCAGTTGTCAGATATCAGTAATAATCTATCAGTCAATGGAATTTAGTAACTCAGTGCATATTCAGTTTAGTAAATTATGATTAGTGTCTATTCAGATGGGAGTAGAAATTAGCATAGAGTGAACCTAAGGATGGGGACTCGCCTATTATGTGAGGGTGTGATTCTTAGAAGTAATCCTTGCGTTCCAGAACTATGCAGCCAGCATAGGTTGAGACATCATAGCCTGCTATATGAGGTTAGATGAGGTGGCTTAGCCTGCTATATGAGGGTTACCACCGTTCTTACTAGAGTTACCTGTTATATTAGGTTCACTCTATATTGTCCTTACCAGTGGCGCGGTATTGACACCCTTCCAATCAGGGCATAGATTGGACCCCAATTTGGATATAATACATCATTTGGGGTAAGTCGGTTAGATGACTACCTCCCAAGTCTCAGTATCAGTCTTAGTATAAGAACTCAGATAGTTCTTCAGAATTCAGGACTATCAAATACAGTCAACTCAGACACAGTACAGAACTTAGATAGTTCAATCAGATTCAGGACTGTCAGATACAGTCACTCATGTTATCAGTTATATTCAGATTAAGTAATCATGTTATCACAGTATTAGTGTCAGTTGTTATGTCCCATGCATGTATTCTCACGCTCATGATAGTTAGCCAGTTATTATTATTGTGCATGCATATGAACTCCATGCATTCAGCCTACCTCACATGCATACCAGTACATTCAAAGTACTGATGCATTTTCTCTATGGTGTCTTATATTATAGGTTTAGAGAAACGAGCTTCAGATCAACTGTAGATTCCAGTTTCAACAGTCAGAGTTAGAAGTGAGTCCTCATCTTTTGAGGACCTGATTATTCCCTATTATCTCATTAACTAGTTTATTAGTTGGAGTTAGTTAGGGACATGTCCCATCAACTACTTACTCAGATAGTTCAGTCAGTTAGAGGCTTTCTAGACTATCATGTTTCAGATTTCTATATTTTTAGTTTTGTTTTTTTTTTGTAGTTCATACCCCGTTTAGATGTTATATTTTACTTCAGTTATGTGAACCTTATGGCCTTTCAATTTATGTTTCTGCATTATACAGTATATTATGCAGTATACAGGTACAAATATCAGTTATAGGTTAGTTCGTGGTCCTTCGGGGTCATGAGCATCGTGTAGCATTCCGGGTACTAAATTCGGGATGTGACAAACTTGGTATTAGAGCCTAAGCTTCAATAGAGTCCTAGGAAGTTCGAAAGCCGCATCTAGTAGAGTCTTGTACATGGGTGTGTTGCGCGCCACATTTATGACAGGAGGCTATGAGATGTTTTAGGTATAGTTTCCCGTCTTTCAGTATTCATGTCCTTCTAGTGAGCATAATCTCAAGTCAATCTCTCAGTCTAGTCCATTTCTCCCTTTCTTCTACAGAACATGCCTCCTAAAAGAAGAAATAGAAATTAGTCAGCCCCCCAGGCCGAATATCCTTTGGGAGATCATGTTTCTTATGCAGAGTTCTGAGTTGCATTCACTACTCTTGCTAACTCAGTTGCTGCTCAGAATGAACGACCAGCTGTCGTTCTGGCCAATCCAGTAGCCAATTCATCTGCAGCAAGGATTTGGGATTTCACCCGAATGAATCCTTCATCCTTTCTCGAGCTAAGACAGATGAGGACCCTTAGTAATTCCTAGATCAAGAGAAGAAGGTGACAGACATCATAGGGGTGACTACTGTTGAGAGTGCTGAGCTAGCTGCATATCAGTTGCAGGATGTTGCTCACACTTAGTTCAAGCAATGGAAGTCATAGAGGGAAGATGATGCAGGGTCAGTCGAGTAGGAAGAGTTTGCTTCAGCGTTCCTTGATAGATTCTTTCCCCTAAAGCTTAGAGAAGCTAAGGTGCTAGAATTCATCAACCTCAGGCAGGGCAATATGACAGTGAAAGAGTATTCTCTTAGGTTTGCTCAATTAGCCAGATATGCCCCTCATGTGGTTGCAGACAGTAGGGCTAGGATGAGTAAGTTTGTCTCAGGGGTGAATGATAGCATGATTAATGAGTGTATATCCGTCATGCTGAATAGTGACATGACTTTAGCCAGGCTTATGATTCATGCTCAGCAGATAGAGAAGCAGAAGATTAAGTAGATGGAAAAACAGAATAAGAAAGCTAGGATAAGTATTTTCAACTTTGCTCATCTTAAGTCAGAAAGAGGAAATCGTTCTCAGTTTCGTCCTAAGTCATCAGTTCCAGCTCCTTCTTCAGCCAGTGCTCCAATTCCTAAGTTTAGAGAGGGTAACAAAGATAGAGCGCCAGGATCTAAGTCCTAGGGAAGTGTTAGCAGTGCCTGCACCTATCCTCTTTGCCAGACTTATCGTAAGCACCATCAGGGTATTTGCAGAGCTGGCAGTGGTATTTGTTTCGGATATGGCAAGCCAGGCCACAGAGTCAGAGACTATCCTCAGCCAGGTCCTCAGGGTCAACAGAATTTCTCCTTAGCTCAATCCGATCGCCCAAATCAGTAGGGTGCCACCTCTAGTGCTACTAGTGGGCAACGCCCAAATAGTCTATATGTTCTTCGATCTCGACAAGATCAGGAAAATTCTCCTGATGTAGTTATTGGTACGTTACAGATCTTTCATGTGCATATTTACGCTTTGCTAGATCCAGGAGCTTCTTTTTCTTTTGTTACTCCCTATATAGCAGTTGATTTTGAAATCAGTCTCAAAATTCTAGCAAAGCCCTTCTCAGTCTTTACCCCAGTGGGAAAAACCATCATAGCCCGGCGGGTATACAGGAAATACCCGTTCACCTTGTTCAATGGTCTATAATTAATACACATATGCATAGACCCATCCTTCTTCTTCACAAACAAGGCAGGCATACCCCAAGGTGATACATTAGGTTTGATAAACCCTTTTATCTAATAACTCCTGCAACTAATCATTTAATTTCTACAACTCGGCTGGGGCTATACTATAAAGAGAAATAAAAATGGGATTGGTTCTTGTCTTAATGTTGCGCCCAAGTGTATATGCAAGTGTATGTGGTCCACCAAGTAGTAAAATGGCGTTAAGAAATCCAAGTATCAATCCCATAGGGAGTTATGTTAATGACTATCTAAATCCAGTTAAACTATAAAGATTTTAAATAAGTGGTAGGGTAACCTACAAAGTTTGTGAAATATAAATGAGAAGTAAACCTAAAAAATGCGGTAAATTAAAGGTTCTTGGACAATAATGGGAAAACCCAGGGTTTAGGCACTATGAACAATCATACTCAACTATATAACCTCATTGGTTTGGCTAATTATCTTGGTTGTTGGTTCATGGGGTTGATATTATGACTATGGTCTTCCAAAAGTCTAATCACTATCTAACTTAGCCTCACAACTACATCATTGAATAAAAATGCGAGAACTAAGTTAAATACATTCATATTTCATCTCGTAAGTGAACCAAATAGGGTGTATTAGGTATATGCCTATCCTAAATAGATATCATAACTTCTTGGTATATTTCTATCCTAAGCACAAATCATAACTTCATTCAATTGAAATTTAACAATCCTATTCCATCTATCCCACGTTCTATCCTATCGCTCCTCCTTTTGGGTTCATGATAGAATTAAACATATATTCTAAGGGTTGTGAATCCCTAAAATAGTGATAAAAAGAGTAAAAACAAACAAAAATTATAAATAACTAAAACCATTTCAATTAAAAAAAAGAGTAATAATTTTCTTAGCCTTAACCCCAAAAAGGGCATTTAGCCACTCATGGACGTACACGTAATCACAAAAGATGAATTCATGTAAAAATCCAAAAGAAAGCTAAATTAAGAGAATAAAAACCCTAATTTAAGTGTTATAAAGAATATATTGAATCCCCAAGGTTGTCCAAGGCAGTGACATAAGAGTGTAAGTGTCCTATTTATAGTAGGACCTAAATTTCCAATTTTGACTTAACAACGTGCCATGCCTTTATCGTATGGCCTAGGGTCCTTAAAAATTTCTATCGAGGTGAGCTACTGGAAATAAAATTTTTAGATGTATCCAATGGCATGGAATATCCCTAAAGAAGTGACTAAGGTCTGTGGAAGACCAATGAGTCCCAAAATTCCAGATTGGGTCACATTGTATCCCATGTGTTTGGTTCTTTGTTCCTATGTTTGTGGTGACTTTTTATCTTGATTTACAGATTGTATATCAACCATATATCATGTTTATAAACTAAACAAGCATACTACAACATCAAACACCACAAATTAGAGCTCAAAACACAATTAAATCTAACACGACAGACTTGAAACAAATATAGCTCAAACTAAAAGTACTAATTTTCGTGTTTGAAATTTAACTTAATGTTTTGTCTCTTAGATTATTTAAATTGAACCTAAAATACTATAAAATGTTATACCACACATAATTACACAATTACACCCTTAGTAACTCATTACACACACTAGAATCCATCATGATCAACTAAAACAACACATAACTCAAACTAGTAACACTAATTTTCTCGTCTAAACTCTAAGTGACCAAATTGATTCCAAACTTGTTTGAAACACACCTTAGACTTTATAATCAAGTGTTTTAACACCTACATTCCCAATTATATTATTAACAACTCATTAAAAACACAAGAAGTCCTTAAAACAAGGCTAAACAAGCATATATAATGACACTTAGGTGCATAAATCCACCTAAGATCATCACCTCACACTCAAAACCTTGTTCATCCTCAAACAACTCTTTGGTTTAATTACCATATCAAGAAAGACTCCAATACTACTACTACAAGCAAGACACTCAAGCTAGTACTACAATGACTACACAAAATACAAGTTTTCACTACAAGAAAGACACTAAAAAGCTACTACTACAAGCAAGATACTCAAGCTAGTACTACAACGACTACACAAAATGCAAGTTTTTACACTATGCATGTTATACAGAACTAAAAGCTCATGAACACTATTACAAAAATCCTAGTCTCAATAATTGACTCACCAAGTTGGCAAAATCATACATATAACTCAATCAAGAGATCATGCAAATAACCTAACTATCATTAAATATGTGCCCTCCCCACGAGAGAGTTACCCATAATCACTCACATAGATGCAATTTATCACCAAATGGGTACAAGAATCAAATCACGCTTATACTCACAAAGAATTCACAAGTTACACAAGATGAACCATAAACTTTCCCTTAGTGTAGTACTCCATTAATATCATAATGTTAAGGTTTAGTATCAACTAGGACCTTAAAGGTTGTAATGAAGGACGAGGGACGGGTAGGAACTATTTTGGCCAAGAACAGTGACTATCTTTCCTAAGCGATTTAATACATCACATTATACAATTAAGATCAATATCTAACGGCCTAACTTCCACCTCTTCTACCTTTACCCATATTTTTTGTTTTGCCACATCTCATTAAGCTAATTCATAGTTAAAATAGAGGGAGTATCATCTATTCATCATTATTAAGTTTTGATTTTTTTTGTCTTTTCATTACATAACTCCCATCCATACATATATCAATTTTCAACACCAATAGAAAATATTTGGGGGATTCACTTTCACATTTTCCTAATTATTTTCACACTCCTTAACTTCATAAAGTTTTCACTAAAGCGCTTAGGAGATTTAGATCAAATTAACGCCAACCAAAGAAAAGGAATATGTTACATATGAGGCTACCAAAGAACATAGGCTAAAGGCTCAATAGGGATAACTAGGATTATACACAAGGTGTCAAACAGAGAGTATGAAACATGACTATCAAAGAAATGCCTATATTATCTCCTAACCACACAATTTTTATTTTGCTTTGCATACACACCAGGCGAGTTCTAGATATCCAAATACAACAAAAAATACATAAAAACCTTACATCATACATAGAACATACTCAAATCAAGTAGTATCCTCATAGACTCTCAATCAAATGACAACATGAAGTCAATATTAAAACAACAATGTACATAATTCATAAACTCGAGCCTAGGAGCCTTCAAAGTAGTAATTCACACAAACAATACAAAATAGCTTGCATCATGCAATCACACATAGCACCAATAATAACATCTCACTTATCCTACACAAAAATTTAAAACTAAACCTAAAAAGAAAAAGGGATATGGGTTTCAAAAGGGTCCCCCCAAAAAAGAACCGAAAAAAAACAATGGGAGGGTGAAGTGTGCACCTACTATCGAACCAAATAAAAACTTAAAAGAGAAGATCTTTTTGTAAATACTTTTTTTTTAATTTTTTCAAATTTAACCTAAAAACTAAGAAAACAACTAAGATTCAAGACCCTACAACATCACTTTATTCGAAACCATGGAAATTCCCTATTCCACACTTAAAAATATACTTTGTGCACAAAGTATACCCAAAAGTAAGGATAAAAATACTTCCCGAGGCTTATAGTCCTAGCTCGCAACATCTTTAATCATTGGTGATGTCTGGTAGACCCCACAATCAATTTTTGCCATGCTCCTTAAATCAGTTCTCCAGTACTTAGACTTTTCATCAACCTATGACTATATAAAAATAAAAACTACGTGAAGTAAAAACTAAGAATTCAAAAATTAAATACCTACCTTAACTTGGGTTGTCTCCCAAGTAGCGCCTGATTTAGTGTCACAGCATGACCCACATCACTATTTAACTATTTTTCTTCATCTTCTTCCTCTTACTTGGAGGCCATCTTCTCACTCATTTATGACCTCTTGGGTGTGAACTCTCAAGGTCAACATTTTTCTCAACAATAGCCTTTTTAGGTTTATCAATCATCATCCTCTCAAGCTTAGGTGGTGGCTTGGGCAACTCAATTAGGAAGTCCAAAGAGATCTTTGGTGGCATGGACTCCACTATCCCACATTCATGCACTTCCATCACTGTGATCATACAAAACTTCTTATAATGAAATGGTGTGTTGAGTGGCTTGTAAACTTTGAAGATCAACTTGTCATCATCTAAACTAATCTTGAGTGTGACCTCTCTCAAATTTATTAATGCTCCTCTTATTGCTAGAACATACATCCAAAGATAATTGATACCCTGTCATCTCCATGGTAGTCCAAAATAATAAAGTCAGTAGGCATAAAATACTTACAAACCTTGATGAGCATATTCCTGCTTATTTCTTCGAATGGACTTTGGTTTGGTCTGCCATCTAAAGTACCATAGAGCATGGTCTCAGCTTTCCCAAACCAAGAGTGTTGAACACTGATAGGGGAATCAAGTTA
The DNA here is from genome assembly GCA_030864215.1 of Capsicum pubescens. Taxonomy (NCBI): domain Eukaryota; kingdom Viridiplantae; phylum Streptophyta; class Magnoliopsida; order Solanales; family Solanaceae; genus Capsicum; species Capsicum pubescens. The sequence continues at coordinate 103,512,777 of CM061547.1, forward strand.
ATATTTGCCTCCAAATCACTCAAAGCATGGACCACATCACTGCCACTAATTTGTATGGAGAGCGTGAAACTCCATGGGTCCTTAAGATTCTAAGGCATTTTCTATATTACCATAGAGCTTCACTCTTCGGTGAGTACTATGGTCTTAACACCATGAAACTTGATTTTATTAGTCACCACGTCCTTCAAGTACTTAGGGTAATTGATCATACCTTGAAAAATATCTAAAAAGGGAAGGTTAATGGCTCTCTGCACATGTCAAAGAACTTCTTGAAGCATGCATCCTTCTTGGCTTTCTTCAGCCTTTGTGGAAATCGTGGTGGTGGTCTCCCATTCTCAACAACTTTAGTTTTCGGGTACTTATACTTTCCTAAATTATTTCTATCTTTCTAACCAACCTATTGTTGAACAAACTATACATCTACCTCTTTATTTATCTTCAGAGGTTTATTGTCTAGCTCCTTACCATTTCTTAAGGTGATTGCTATTACTTTCTTTGGGGGTTCATTATGACTTGGCAAACCACCTTGAGGCCTGGTGATTTTGATTAATATATTTTCCCCAACTCCTTCTCTAACTGTTTTTGTGTAATCTGCTATTTTTTTTATTTCAGCATCTATTTTATCTTGATTGGCCTGGATCTTTTGTAAGGTTGTCTCAATATTGCTGCCCTGTTTGTTGTGTTGTGGATATTGAAACTGTTGTTGCTGATTATTTCCCCAAGAGTAATTGGGTTGAGTCTTCCACTATTGATTGTAGACATTACCATAATTTGACTTTTTGGGCATTGCCCACAAAGTTTATAGACTTTGGATTTGCACCACACAGTCTGCAGATTGCCCACTTTTGCCACATATCTCATACCATGATAAGGTATGTTGCATAAAATTAAACTGAGTTTGAGTTTGTTGCACACCTAATTTGTTGAATTGATTCGTCATCTTATTATTCATAGTTGGTAGTTAGATGGATAAGGTTTTCATACTATCAACTTCAATCATGCCTACAACCTTTTTCACTGAGATCCTTCACATATCGCCATGCCAGTCGGTATTTCCTTGGGATATCTGATTCAACAAAGTGTATAGGTCATCATATGTCTTTTTACAAACTTGACCACCTACAGCTAAATCTACCAAATTTTGTATATTATGGTCAAATGCCTCAACAAAGGTGTGAGCTAGTACCTCACTGAATTCTGATGATGTGGAAAATCCTGAATAAGAGATTTGAACCTCTCCCAATCATGATACATATTCTTAGCTGGATTTTTCTTGAAGCTCAAAATCTCACTGTATAGTCTCACAGTCTTACTAGATAGGAAAAATAGATGAGGAACTTTCGAGCTAATTCATCCCAAGTTGTGATTGAATCTTTCGGCTCACCGTTCAACCATTTCTTCGTTTCCCCCAAAAGTGAAAAGGGTAAGAGTGTCAGCATCACATAATCAGTAGACACACCTGTGGGGATGAAGATGTCACCAATCTCCAGAAATTTTTGCAAGTGGTCTTGGGTATTTTCATGTTCAGAACGGTAAATTGTCCACTGCTATGCAAAAGATGCACTATTTCAATTCAAATCTACCTCCAGGATCCGGTCTTCAAATAACGGAGGTCATATTAGTTATGAGTGGGATTGGCACTTTGCAAATTGTCCTACGGGTTGTTAGACCCTTAGACATAGGAGTAAAAATATCTTGTTCTTTGTGAATCAGTGGAACAGTAGAGATAGACTGCTTCTCTCTTCCGTTGGTGTAAGCATTGCACGAGCTTGGGCTCGGGGTTTAGTTTAACCAACTCCCTATCCCTTTCCACTTACTAGTTTATCAAACTTATGCCTGTAATTTTAGAAGCCAAGATCAAGTGAATAGCACTAAAGAAATCAAAAAGCAAAACTAAAACTAAAACAGTTGCCAAGTTATAAGTCCCTGGCAATGGTGCAAAAAATTGTTGTGACCAAGAGTACACACAAGTGTACGTGATCCATAAAGTAGTAAAATAGCCTTAAGAAAGCCAAGTATCGATCTCACAGGGACTTGTGTTAACAACTACCCAAATCTAGTTCAACTATTAATATTAAAAAAGTGTTACGATAATTGACAAAGTTTGTGAATTTTAAATGAGAAGTAAACTTAAACAATACAGTAATAACAAAAGTAATCATGTTCCAGGCCTTAACCCCGGAAAAGGGAGTTTAGCCACTCATGGACGTACACGTAATCAAAATAGATGAATTCATGTAAAAATCCTAAAGAAAGATAAAGTAAAAGAATTAAAACCTTAATTGAAGTGTTATAAAGCATATATCAATCCCAAAGGTCATACAAGTTGGTTACATAAGAGTTTAAGTGTCCTATTTATAGTAGGACCAAAGCTGGCGATTTTGAATTAGCCAATGTGCCAGGTCCTTATCGCGTGGCCTAGAATATGTGGAACATTTTTATCATGATGATCTACTATAAACAATATTTTTTTATATTCCCAAGGGTGTGCTCGAAAGCGGTGCCTAAGGTTCGTGTCAAGCCAATGAGTCCCAAAACTCTAGATTTGGTCACATTATACCCCATGTGCTTGGTTTTTTGTTCCTTGCTTTGCGGTGACCCTTTCTCTTGATTTAAAGCTTAAATATCAACCATATATCATTCTAATAAACTTATAATTCATCCTACTGATAACGCTCAATCTACAGCTCTCGTAGGAGTGTAAAGCGGTCGTTTGTCAAATATAGAACCCAACCTGGGTTGGGTATCGATCCCACAGGGAATAGCTTGGTCAACAAGTACGCAACGATTACTATACTTTTAGTGCAAGTCTCGTAAAAAGGGGGGAATTGTATTGTGAAAGTAATGTAACCAAAATAAGAGAGTAAAGCAGAAAATAGCAAAGTAAAAAGAACGAATGTTTAGTAGGTTGTGAAACAATGAGAATTGAGGAGTTAGGGTTATGTCCACCTTCTGAGTTATACGTCTCTATTGACTATGAGTGTGTTGAATTCAGACATGCATGTGCTTATAGAGAATTGTATTCGATGGTAAATCCAAGCGACTTTCGACCTATTCGAGGATTATTTCACTTTAAATCTTTCGAGCTTAAAGCATGTCTAACGGTACAAATTCTCCAAGAGGTTAATCCAGTTACGGCACTAACTTTTTAATAGGGTATGGGACCCTACTACCTTGACATTATCTCTTTTCCAGACAGATAACCTTTCTTTCGAACAAGTTAAATGTTATATTGGCGTATTCTTGCGTTTGCAACCACAAAGAATTTAGATTAAGATGAAGAGAATAATGATATAAGCAACATACGTGTCACGAACTCACAAACTCACAGCAATGGATAGTATCTCATTCGGCTTCCATAACCCCAACAGAGAAGTTTAGTTACCCATGAGTGCGAAGGAAATCACAATTGACATTGTTGTTATACCACAATAAAGATTTCACGTTTGTAATGGTGTGGTAGGCGTTAGGCGTGAATCCCTTAGCAAAGTAACGTTTCTCTTGTTGTGGAATTTAAGAATAGATGAATAGAAGAAGAAAAATAGATTCAATGGAAGAATGATTGTTTAGAACTAAAATGTCTTAGAAGTAGAATAGAATAGAATTGAATGTCAGAAGATGTCTTCAAATCTCTAGCAAGATAGGGTATTTATAATACCCATATCCTATTCCTACTAAGCTAATGAAATGCTTAACCAAATCCTACTAAGCTAATGAAATACTTAACCCAATTGTACTAGGTTAATGTATCATTATCCTAATCCTAACAAGCTAATGTAATACTTAACCCAATTGTACTAGGTTAATGTATCATTATCCTAATCCTAATAAGTTACTTCTAGTCCCCAAAGTCTTCAGAAATGTTGTTTTAACCCGGGACAGAATTTTCATGCGCCATCTTTAGTCCTTGGCGTCCAAGATTGGCTTTTCTCCTTTCGTGAAGCTTTCTTTGGCGTCAAGTTGTCCATGAAATGCTGAATTCTGCATCATTTATACCTGAAACTTTGCTAATCATGTTTGTTAGCTCACTTACAGGAAAATGGACTAAAAGTGCATGAAATATATAATTTGTTCTCAAAACTAGGCTAAAATATGGGCAAAATATAGTGCTATAGGCGTGTAAATTCGCCTATCATCAACACCCCACACTTAAAGCTTTGTTCGTCCTCGAACAAAATATCATGTCCCTCTAAACATCAACTTAGGGTTTCATAGCAACAACATAAAATATTCGTCAAGACAAGCACAACAATTATCAACAAAGAGTAGTTTTCCGATCATTAGTAGAGACTATTTAGCCTCCAACATAGACTCGTGATAGTGGTCAACTCATATTCAAAAGTTAAGGCACAAAGAATCATACACAACCACCCAAAACTCATCAACCATGTGTGTCTCACAATATATCACCCATAATCACTCATAAGTATTTTCATCTATCGAAGCATGGGTATATGATTAGCCTTGATCTCGCTCTCACAAAGAATTCATATGTTGCTACTGATGACCATAGGCTTGCCCTTAGTGTAATGCTCCACTAAATATCAGAATGCTAAGCTTAGGATCACATAGGTCTTCTATAGGTTGTAATGTAGGCTAAGGGACTGGTAGGACTATTTTGGCCAGAAATAGTGACTATGTTATGTTCCTAAGCGCTTTAATACATCACATTATGTCATTAACACTTTCTTTCACACAACCTTTCTACTTTCTTTTATTCTACCACCCCTTCTCTCCTCTTTTGTTTTTCAATTTTACACATAACTAACTTTTTAGTTTTCTTTTCCTTTTTCTTTTCATAACACACCTCTTATGATAGCAATTTTTTTTTATAACAACTTCAAGCACCAATACATTCTAAGGCATCAAACTCATCTAATTTCCTCTTATTTTGTCACATGACTTTACAATTTAAAGCGCTTTAGGAATTTGGATCAAATTATGGTCTTGAGAAAAAAAATGGATTCGGCTTACATATGAGGCTGTCAAATAAAATAGGCTAAAAGGCTCAAATGGGGCTATCTAGGATGATGTCCAAGGGTAGGTATAAAGAAGGTAAGCAATCATAGGTTGCCAAAGAAATGCCTAAATCATCTCCTAAACTTGCACTCTTTATTTTTGCTTTACATACATACCAGGCAAGTTCTAGCATCAGCCACAAGCACAGAATATACTATTATCTCACACACACAAGGCACATGGTCGACTTTATTGGGAGTAGTATAGACTCTTGACCCCACAGATGAAGGAATTAAACCAAATAATATCACATAGTGAGTCACAATTAGAGCCTAAACGTCTCAATAGTCATGATTTTAGCACAAACTCTTGTCATAATCTCATGCCGCCTATTAGAATAATTTCATGCGAAGCTAAGTTAAAAAAAAAAATTTAACTACTGAAAAAAAACAATTAACTACTAATAAAACAAACAAACATAAATAAATGCAAATGTGGATAGAGAAGTATAGCATGCAAATACTAGCACCCCACACTTAGACGGGACACACTGCCCTCAGTGAAAAATAAATAAGAAGAACCTGATTAGTCGGACTTATCCTCTATGTCTGGGTTATACCCCCTGCATCGGAATCGTCATCAGAGTCATCGTCATCAGATTTCTCTTCAACGTCGGAGTCTGGCATTCGTCGATCATCATCGGTTGGCATGTCGTCATCAAGAGGTTTCTCAAAATATACACCTTCTCCACACATCGCCCTCGCATGCTCATTCATTGGGTAGTCATAATCCAACTGTTGGAGCTCTACAGCAGTTGGAACACGACCCCCGCTCATCATGGTAAACATCATCATGCCATATAAATTGCGGGAGAAGCTTTCATAGCGAGCATGCCTTTCTGAAGTGGTAAGGTTGACTACATGAGTGGTTTCAGCATCTTTAACCTTCGTGAGGTCAACCTTCTTTGTGTTGTGTGGGAGTTTGTGATCAGCCGGTTCCTCTTCGATGTCTTCTTTCCTTAGTATTGCAGTCAACAGGTTGCCAAAACTGAAGTGGGACCTCTTGTGTAGCCTAGTTTTTCGCATTGTGGAATGAATAATTGCCCCGATGTTAATAGGGACATTCGTCATCAATGCGTATACCAAGCACACTCTATCTCTTGTTATCTTGGTGTACTGAGTCCCTGGTATGAGGCAAGAGTTGACAATACGCAACCATATCCTTGCTTCCCTATTCAAAGGAGCATAGGGGAAGGTGTTGTGTCACCCAGTGTCTTTATGTCTGCTCCACCTTGCCATGGATCTACTTCCACAAAGTGTGTTTCGAATTTCTCTATATGGAGGTCTACTGTACAGCTCTTTGAATGGTGTTGGATCGACTAAAGGCAATCCAAGAAAGGAGTTGATGAAATCCGCATTGAGTTGCAAAACTTGGCCCCGAATCTTGACTCCGTTGCCTGTGGTTTTCGGCGACCAGTTGGCATAAAATTCCCTTGTCAAATCAAGATTGCATTCTCCCATGTCTCAGAAGATAAAATCCAAAGGTAATGTCATGATCTTTGCCAACATGCGCGGCTCCTTCTTCGCTAGGCTTTCCTTGTTGATCAGGTCCACATGAACATATTTTCTTTCTTTGTTGTTCCTATACCATTCCTTCGCTTCCTCCTCAAGAACCCATTTTATTCCAAACGTGTTGCGTGGTAATTGCATTGAGGATGATTCTCCTTGCTCCTTGCGACTTCTTTTCTTGCTCTTTTGGGAAGTGGTAGCCTTATCTTTGCCTTGTCTTGCTTTGGGTGCCATTGTACCTGAGACTTAGAACAATGTTCATGTTAGCATCAGCTCAATGGATACAATCTATACACAAGTAGTAGGGGTACCACCCCACACTTAGTTTGTTGGCACAAATTAGTGAAGTAAAAGTGGTCGATTACTTAGGCTTCATCGACATACGTTTTAGGGGCTATATTCCAACAGGAAATTCAGAGATGTAACACTTCTTGCAATCTTTGCAATACTTTCATGTTAGGTATATCAAGACTTCTACATAGGGATTACATCATGGTATAGTTTCTTTCAATAATCACAATCTCCTATGTCGGTAGGCAACTATAAGTCTTATTCCGATGAACGAGACATCCCAACATGTAAGTATTCAAGTGAAAAGAGTATGCAATGTTCATGACTATAGCAATTCCGCAAGTAGTATGCATCAAAATCGAATTGAAGTCGGAAACAAGTTAAGATCCTCCTAACGTATATGTTCACTCACTTGGTTGTAATTCAAACATATTCACGTCTTCAATACTTCTTCAAGATTTAGCAATTCATAATAGACATAGTAACGTAGTACTTATGAAAAATAGATGAAGAACACAAGAGTACTTACGTGATTGAAGCCTTTGGAGATGTTCTTGTGAAGTGGAAGAGCAAAAAGAAAAGTTTTGAGAAGATTTGGATGCTATGTGCGGCGCCTATGTTAGGTTTTCAATGTGTTTGTGCCTCAAGACTAAGTCTCCTATTTATAGAAAAAGATTGGGTCGGGTTTTGACCCATTTAAAATCGGATTTGGAGACATAAAGTGACCATAGGCGGCGTCTTTAGCTTTGCCTATGCTTGGAATAGGCGGCGCCTTTTGCAAAGCATTGTCTAGCATAGGCGGCGCCTATGCCATAGCATTTGGTGAGCATAGGCGGCGCCTTTTACTTTGCATTTGAGATTCAGAGACAAAATGCTTTAGCATAGGCGGCGCCTATGCTATGGCATACTTGAGCATGGGCGGCGCCTATGCTATGGCACACTAGATTTCGAGACCTTGGGCCATAGTATAGGCCTTGCCTTGTTCGTGGCCTAGTTTTACCTAGGACTAGCCTTGCTCGATGCCTATATTTTCATGAGCAATGCTCAATCCATAGCCTTTTGCATCTTCATGCCTAACTTACCACCTTTACCATGCAATATGTCCAAATCAAAATTTGAAACCGATCTCCTCGTTGAATACCTCTTGCACCTACATTTGCTCACAACCAATAAAAACGATTAGTACGATGGGTTGCCTCCCACCAAGCGCCTTAGTTTTGGTCGTGGCACGACTCTTATTTTTTTATTTTTATTTATCAAAAACAAAACACGTATTATAATGAGAGAATGAAAAATGATAAACGATGAACGATGTGTTGCCTCCCATCTAGCGCTTGATTTATTGTCGCGGCACGACATAGTTACCTCGAGTACTCAGACTTCATCGAGATAGATAGTGGATCATTTTCTGAATGGATTCAGACGATAATGAGGCTTACTTGTAGGCATGCAATCTTCTTCGAGATGACCCTTGTGCATGCCTATCCCAGGAAGGATACCAATTATATCATCAATAGTCCAACCCATAGCTCTCATGTATATCTTAAGAGCAGATATGAGAGCCTCTACGTGCTGTTTACTTAAATCATCCACACTCACCGGAAGTATATTTATACTTTCCAAGAACACATACCTTAGATGATCGGGGAGCTCTTTCGATTCTAGCATTGGTGGCTCTTCAATAGATGGCTTGGATGGTGGTGTGGGTCGATTGTTGAGATTGAGGTCCAGCTTCTTGGGAGTATGGTGATATGTCCCTAATCCTGATAGAGCACAAATAGCTTCTTCGCAATTGTCAGCATCCTTACTCTTTTCATTCATGAGCACAACCGCCACTGGGTCATCAATAATTTGCTCTTCTTCAAGTAGTTCTTTCTCATCATCAAAGTAAACATCAGCCACCGAAAATACACTCAGATCTTTGGGTTGCTTCATTGATTTGCAAATATTAAAGCGAACCACTTCGTCATTTATTCAGAATGAAAGCTCATTAGCTCTCAAATCAATGAGCACACTTCCTGTAGCAAGGAAAGGGCGTCCCAAGATTATGGGAACCTCTGAGTCCGCTTCACAATCCAAAATAACAAAGTCTTCTGGAAAGATGAATGAAGCAACCTTTACCAAGACATCACATAGGATACCAACAGGTCATTTTACCGACCTATCCGCCATGAAGAGCCTCATATTGGTTGGAGTAGGATCACCCAAACCCAACTTTTTATAGATAGATAATGGCATCAAATTGATTCTGGATCCTAAATCACATAATGCTTTGGCAAAATTCAAAGATCCAACGGTGCAAGGAATAGTGAAAGCTCCGGGGTCAACCTTCTTCTGAACTATTGATCGGGTAGCGATTGCGCTGCAGTGATGGATATCATCTTTCAACTCATAACTTGCTGCCCGTTTCTTTGTCAAAAGATCCTTCATAAATTTCGCATACCCAGGCATTTGTTCAAGTGTTTCCACCAATGGAACATTAATGGTCAGCTGCTTTAACATAGTCATGAATTTGCTGAACTTCGTATCATCCGCCACCTTCTTCAATCTTTGGGGAAAAGGTGGTGGTGGGTACGAAATTGTTCTCTCCACGGCTTTCTTCTCCTCTTGCTTCCGTTTTTCAGCTTTTCCAGGCTACACGTCGTGAGGAGTGACGTTAAGGACGTTAGGATCGGCTACTGCGGCATCTTCCCCTTTCGCATTATCATCAATTTCCGCTTCTTCGTCAACCACTTGCTTGCCTTTTTCTGAAGTTTCCAGCACCTTACCACTTCGGGTAGTGATGGCCATGCATGACCCATCATTCCTTGGGTTTTGCACAGTATCGCTAGGTAAAGTACCAGCCTTTCTTTGATTGAGTGCTGCTGAAAGTTGGCTCAATTGCTGCTCTATTTGCTTGATTGAAGTGGAATGAGAATCAACTAATTGCTTCATAGAGGACAAATCATTTATTACCTCCATTACTCCTGCGCTCGTTGCTTCCACTCCTTTCAGTAGTTTAGCCATCATGTCTTCCATACTTCCAGAACTAGATGTGGTGGTGTCACGTCTTCCAGGGGGTACGTATAAACCACTCTTTTCATTGTTTTTCCTCCAACTACCTTGGTCCTTGTTTCCAGACTTATCATAATAGTTCCGACCTTGGTTTCCTTGGGCATTGACTTGGAAACCCCCCTGATTGTTCAAGTAGTTGGCTTCCTCTTCCGAATCAGATTCGTCTCTTCCTTTTGACGCAATAGCTTTCACTTTTTCGGTCTTCCCTGATAATAAATGCTTTGTAAGAAGATCCACTTGTGTTTTCATGTGCGCCATATCTTGATCACGTTCTTCTTGTCTTCTTCTTTGGTCTGCAGTCATGCCAATAGATAAAGTGGGGCTTGCTACCTCAGAATCCCTGGTATGCCAAGCTCTACTTTGTTTCGTCATACGAACTAGCATATTGCTTGCTTGACCAAAGGTGAGATCCATAAAGGATCCTCCAGCCGCATTATCCACCACTGGTTTAGTTATTGAATTCAGGGCTCTATATAATATCTCCATTAGGTGAACATTATTCATATGATGGTTTGGGCACCTCGCTAGCTTTGTCTTTAACCTCTCCCATGTTTCATGAAGAGCTTCAGTCGGAAGCTGACGAAAGTTGCTGATTTCATCTCTCAATTGTGCTCTTTTGGATGGCGAAAAGAATCTTTCTAGGAAAGCGTCTCTCAATTGCCTCCAATTTGTAATAGAATCAGGAGTCAGCCCATTCAACCATAGAGTTGCCTCCCCAGACGACAATGGAAATAGACGTAATCGAATTGCATTTTGACCAACACCAGGATTGTCAAATGACTTGCATGTAGAAATAAAGTTGATGAGATGCATATTCGGATCATCGCCTGCTAGTCCACGAAATAATCCCTTGAGTTGCAATAACTGAATCATGGTGCTTGTGATGTTGAACTTGGCTCCGGGCGCTAATGGTGGGGGAATAATAGCTCCTGTGGCTCCGGCTCCATCAAGATCATCATCATCATCGTCGAAAGCTGGCTGCATAGCTTGGCGTTCAGGCCTAAACCTAGCTTGACGATCTCTTCTATTGGCAGGTGTTGCGATCTCAGCGGCATGCCTAGGGTTTAGTAGCTCGTCATCACCTAGATCTTCATCGTCAGGATTTGTTGCTCGTCCAGGGTTATCAATATTTTGTTGATGCACTTGAGCGGCGGCTAGCGCAGCTAGTCTCGCCTGTTCCTGTTGAGCAGCCATCCTTTCAATTGCATGTTGCGCCTCCATTCTGCGAATACGTTGTGGTTCAGGATTGATAGGTAATAACGGTTGACCAGAACTTTGGGTATGGGGCATGCACTGAATAAAAACCTGCAGTAAACAAAAACAAAAACTTCGTTGACCAAAGGGTCTAGTAATTATTACGAACTTAATTGACATTTGTATTCCCCGGCAACGGCGCCAATTTTTGATAACGCTCAATCTACATCTCTCGTAGGAGTGTAAAGCGGTCATTTGTCAAATATAGAACCCAACCTGGGTTGGGTATCGATCCCTCAGGGAATAGCTTGGTCAACAAGTACGCAACGATTACTAGACTTTTAGTGCAAGTCTCGTAAAAAGGGGGGAATTGTATTGTGAAAGTAATGTAACCAAAATAAGAGAGTAAAGCAGAAAATAGCAAAGTAAAAAGAACGAATGTTTAGTAGGTTGTGAAACAATGAGAATTGAGGAGTTGGGGTTATGTCCACCTTCTGAGTTATACGTCTCTATTGACTATGAGTGTGTTGAATTCAGACATGCATGTGCTTATAGAGAATTGTATTCGATGGTAAATCCAGGCGTCTTTCGACCTATTCGAGGATTATTTCACTTTAACTCTTTCGAGCTTAAAGCGTGTCTAACGGTACGAATTCTCCAAGAGGTTAATCCAGTTACTGCACTAACTTTTTAATAGGGGATGGGACCCTACTACCTTGACATTATCTCTTTTCCAGACAGATAACCTTTCTTTCGAACAAGTTAAATGTTATACTGGCGTATTCTTGCGTTTGCAACCACAAAGAATTTAGATTAAGATGAAAAGAATAATGATATAAGCAACATACGTGTCACGAACTCACAAACTCACATCAATGGATAGTATCTCATTCGGCTTCCATAACCCCAACAGAGAAGTTTAGTTACCCATGAGTGCGAAGGAAATCACAATTGACATTGTTGTTATACCACAATAAAGATTTCACGTTTGTAATGGTGTGGTAGGCGTTAGGCGTGAATCCCTTAGCAAAGTAACGTTTCTCTTGTTGTGGAATTTAAGAATAGATGAATAGAAGAAGAAAAATAGAATCAATGGAAGAATGATTGTTTAGAACTAGAATGTCTTAGAAGTAGAATAGAATAGAATTGAATGTCAGAAGATGTCTTAAAATCTCTAGCAAGATAGGGTATTTATAATACCCATATCCTATTCCTACTAAGCTAATGAAATGCTTAACCAAATCCTACTAAGCTAATGAAATACTTAACCCAATTGTACTAGGTTAATGTATCATTATCCTAATCCTAACAAGCTAATGTAATACTTAACCCAATTGTACTAGGTTAATGTATCATTATCCTAATCCTAATAAGTTACTGCTAGTCCCCAAAGTCTTCAGAAATGTTGTTTTAGCCCGGGACAGAATTTCCATGCGCCATCTTTAGTCCTTGACGTCCAAGATTGGCTTTTCTCCTTTCGTGAAGCTTTCTTTGGCGTCATGTTATCCATGAAATGCTGAATTCTGCATCATTTATACCTGAAACTTTGCTAATCATGTTCGTTAGCTCACTTACAGGAAAATAGACTAAAAGTGCATGAAATATATAATTTGTTCTCAACACTAGGCTAAAATATGGGCAAAATATAGTGCTATAGGCGTGTAAATTCTCCTATCATCACCTACAACATCAAATACCACAAACTAGAGCTCAAAACACAATCAAATCCAACACGACAAACTTGAAACAAACATAGCTCAAACTAAGAGTACTAGTTTTTGTGTCTGAAATTTAACTTAATGTTATGTCTCTTAGCTTGTTTCAATTGAACCTAAAACACTATAAACACATTAGTCCATACATAATTACACAATTTTACCCTTAGTGACTCATTACACACACTAGAATGTTTCGAGATAAACTAGAACAATATATAGCTCAAGCTAGTAACACTAGTTTTCTCGTCAAAGAAATTGATTCCAAACTTGTTTGAAACACACCTTAGACATTATAATCAAGTGTTTTAACACTTAGATTCTCAATTATATCATTAAAAACTCATTATGCACATAAAAAGTCCTTAAACAAGACTAAACAAGTATAGATAATGACACTTAGGTGCATAAATCCACCTAAGATCACTCAACATCAATAGCAAAGTCAATATCACGATCTAGAGGCATGTCAGGAAAATCCATTGGAAACACATCCATGAACTCAGAAACAACATGAAAATAATTTTAAGAGGGAGGTAAATAACACTAATATCACAAATATAAGCCAAATAATACAAATATCCTCTTTCAACCAACTAATGAGCCTGAAAATAAGATATAACCCTCTTCAGACCTGAATAAAGTGCACCCTTCCAAGCTATCCTTGGCACACCCAGTGAAGCTAAAGTCACGATCTTAGCATAATAATATGGGATAGCATGGTAAGGTTCCAACCAATACATACTGATAACGCTCAATCTACAGCTCTCGTAGGAGTGTAAAGCGGTCGTTAGCAAATATAGAACCCAACTGGGTTGGGTATCGATCCCACAGGGAATAGCTTGGTCAACAAGTAAGTAAAGATTACTAGACTTTTAGTGCAAGTCTCGTAAAAAGGGGGGAGTCTTGTCGTGCAAGTAATGTAACCAAAATAAGATCTAAAAATGGCAATAGCAAAGTAAAAAGAGAAAGAATGTTTTAGTGAGATGTAAACAATGAGAATTGAGAAGTTGGGGTTATGTCCACCTTCTGAGGTATACGTCTCTATTGGCTATGAGTGTGTAGAATTCTGACATGCAACTGCTTATAGAGAATTGTATTCGATGGTAAATCCAAGCGTCTTTCGACCTAAACAAGGACTATTTCACTTTAACTCTCTCGAGCTTAAAGCGTATCTAACGGTACGAATTCTCCAAGAGGTTAGTCCAGTTACGGCACTAGCTTTTTAATAGGAAAGGGTGTCCTACTACCTTGACATTATCTCTTTTCCAGACAAATAACTTTTCTCTCGAACAAGTTAAATGTTAGACTGGCGTATTCTTGCGTTTGCAACCGCAAAGAATGTAGATTAAGATGAAGAGAATAATGATATAAGCAATATACGTGCCTCGAACTCACAAACTCACAGCAATAGATAGTAACTCATTCGGCTTCCATAACCCCAACAGAGAAGTTTAGTTACCCATGAATGCGAAGAAAACCACAATTGTCATTGTTATTATACCACAATAATGATCAATTTCGTGTAGCACAAGAGTGGTAGGCGTTAAGTATGATTTCTTGCAGAGTAACGTTTCTCTTGTTGCAGAATTTAAGAATAGAAGAATAGACGAAAATAGAATTGATGGAAAGATTAGAAGAGTTGTAGAATTGTTTGTAGTGTAGAATAATAGAGGAGTAGAAGATGAGAGAAGATGAGAGGGATGGAAGGAAGTATTGTGTTCTCCCTCCTTCCTCCCTCCTTTCCTTCGTGAGCTTTCTTTAGCGTCAAGTAAGCCATAAAATGCTGAATTATGCATCATTTATACCTGAAACTTTACTAATCATGTTCGTTAGCTCATTTACAGGAAAAAGGACTAAAAGTGCATGAAATATATAATTTGTTCTCAAAACTAGGCTAAAATATGGGCAAAATATATTGATATAGGTGCGTAAATTCGCCTATCATCAACACCCCACACTTAGAGCTTTGTTCGTCCTCGAACAAACTATCATGTCCTTCTAAACGTCAACTTAGGGTTTTACAGCAACAACACAAAATATTCATCAAGACAAGCACAACAATTATCAACAAAGAGTATCTTTTCGATTATAAGTAGAAACAGTTTAACCTCTAGCATAGACTCGGGATGGCGATCAACTCGCATACAAACGTTAAGGTACAAGGAATCATATATAACTACCCAAAACTCATCAACCATGTGTGTCTCACAATATATTACCCATAATCACTCACAAGTATAGCATATTTTTCAAACATGGGTATCAAAATATCCTTGCTCTCGCTCTCACAAAGAATTCATATGAAGCAACTGATGACCATAGGCTTGCCCTTAATGTAATACTCTACTAAATGTCAGAATGCTAAGCTTAGGATCAAGTAGGTCTTTTGATGGTTGTAATGTAGGCTAAGGGACGGGTAGGACTATTTTGGCCAGGAATAGTGACTAAGTTCCTAAGCGCTTTAATACATCACTTTGTATCATTGACACTTTTTTTTCTTTTAACATTTTTTTCTTTCAACCTTTCTTCTTTCTTTTGTTATACCACCCTTGTTCTCCTCTTTTGTTTTTCAATTTTAAACATAACTCACTTTTCAGCTTTCTTTTCCTTTTTCTTTTCATAACATACCTCTTATGATAGCACTTTCTTTTTCATAACACATTCAAGCACCCTTACAATTTAAAGCATCATACTTACCCAATTTCCTCTTATGTTGTCACATGACTTTTTCACTTTAAAGCACTTAGGAATTTGGATCAAATTACGGTCTTGAACAAAATGGATTAGGCTTACATACAAGGTTGTCAAAGAAATAGGCTAAAGGCTCAAAAGGGGTTAACTAGGATGATTTCCATGGGTAGGTAAAACTGAAGGTAAATAAATATAAGTTGTCAAAGAAATGCCTAAATCACCTCCTAAACTTACACTCCTTATTTTCGCTTTGCATACATACCAGGCAAGTTCTAGCATCAGCCACAATCATAGAATATACGATTATCTCACCCACACAAGGCACATGGTCGACTTACTTGGAAGTAATATAGACTCTCGACCCAACAAGTGAAGGAATTGAATCACACAATATCATATATTGAGTCACAACTAGAGCCTAAACGTCTCAATGGTCACAATTGTAGCACATACTCTTGTTATAATCTCATGCTGCCTATTAGAATAATCTCATGCGAAGCTAAGTTAAAAAAAATATTAACTACTAAAAAAATTTTAACTAAAAAATGAAACAAAAAGCAAACAAACATAGATGCGGGTAGAGAAGTATAGCATGCAATACCACCACCCCACACTTAGTCGGTACACTGTCCTCAGTGGAAAATAAATAAGAAAAACCTGGTTAGTCGGACTCATCCTCTATGTCTGGGGTCATACCCCTTGCATTGGAATCATCATCAGAGTCGTCATCCTTAGAAGTTCCTCATAAGTATCCCACTTAATTCCAAGCGTGAGTCGAGGTATTTGCAGCGAGGAGGGTTCTCCTTGCTCCTTGCGGCCTCTTTTCTTGCTCTTTTGGGAAGTGGTAGCCTTTTCTTTGCCTTGTCTTGCTTTGGGTGCCATTGTACCTGAGACTTGAAATAGTGTTAATGGTAGCACAATCCCAATGGATACAATCTATACACAAGCAGTAGGGGTACCACCCCACACTTAGTTTGTTGCTACAAATTAGTGAAGTGAAAGTGGTCGATTACTTAGACTTCATCGACATGCGTTTTAGGAGCTATATTCCAACGAGAAAATCAGAGATATATCACTTCTTGCAACCTTTGCAATACTTTCATGTTAGGTATAACAAGACTACTACATAGGGATTACATCATGGTATCGTTTCTATCAATAAACTCAACCTTCTATGTCGGTAGGCAGTTATAAGTCTTATTCCGATGAACGGGATATTCTAACATGTAAGTATTCAAGTGACAAGAATATGCAATGTTCATTACTATAGCAATTCTTCAAGTAGTATAACAATGCATCAAAATCAAATTCAAGTCGGACATAAGTTAAGAGCATCCTAACGTACATGTTCACTCACTTGGTTTTGTATCAACAATTCAAACACGTTCACATCACCAATACTTTTTCAAGATTTATCAATTCATAATAGGTGTAGTAAAGTAGTACTTACAAAATATAAATGAAGAACAAAGTAGTACTTACTTGGTTGAAGCCTTTGGATGATGTTCTTGTGATGAAAAAGAGCAAAAGGAAACTTTTTGATAGGTTTTGGAGACTATAGGTGGTGCATAAGCTAGGTTTCCAATGTGTTTTTGGTTCAAGACTAAGTCTCATATTTATAAGAAAAGGTTGGGTCAAGTTTTGGCCCATTAAAATCGGATTTGGAGACCAAAAGTGACCATAGGTGGTGCCTAATGCTTTGCCTAGTTGAGCAGAATGCCATAGCATATGCCAAGCATTTATTTAAGTATGCCATAGCATATGCCATGCATTTATTTAAGAATGCCATACACTATGCGGCGCATTGTCTATGGCATAATGGGACATATGCACCGCATAGTCTATGGCATATGAGATACTGAGACCAAATGCCATAGCATAGGCGGCGCATAGTCAAAAGCATACCTAGGAATAGGCGGCGCATAGTGTATAGCACACTAGTTTCCGAGACCTTAGGCTATAGTATAGGTTGTACATCGTTCTTGGCCTAGTTTTACCAAGGCCTAGCCTTCCTCGAAGCCTATTTTGGCGTGAAAAAGGCTCAATCCATAGCCTTATGCATCACCCTTCCTAACTTACCAACTTTACCATACAATGCGTCCAAATCGTCAATTGAAATCAATCTCCTCGTTGACTACTTCTTGCACCTATATTCACTCAAACAAATGAAAACGATTAGTACGATGGGTTGTCTCCCACCAAGCGCCTTAGTTTTGGTCGTGGCACGACTCTTATTTTTGGATTTTCATTAATTAAAAACAAATCAAGTACTAGAATGAAAGAAAGCGATAAACGATAAATGAAAAACGATAAACGATGGGTTGCCTCCCATCTAGCGCCTTATTTATTGTCGTGGCACGACATGGTTACCTCGAGTACTCAGACTTCGTCGAGGTAAATGGCTGGTCGTTTTCTGAATGGATTTAGACGACAATGAGGCTTACTTGTAGGCATGCAATCTTCTTTGAGAAGACTCATACGTCTCCCCGGAGGGTCACCAATTATATCATCAATAGTCCAACCCATAGCTCTCATGTATCTCTTCAGAGCAGAGATGAGAGCCTCTACGTGCTGTTTACTTAAATCATCCGCACTCACCGGAAGTATATTTATACTTTCCAAGAACACATACCTTAGATAATCGGGGAGCTCTTTCGATTCTAACGTGGGTGGCTCTTCAATAGATGGCTTAGCTGGTGGTGTAGGCCGATTCTTGAGATCAAGATCCAGCTTCTTGGGAGTATAGCGATATGTTCCTAATCCCGATAAAGCACAAATAGCTTCTTCAGAAATTTCAGCATCCTCATTCTCTCCTTTCATGAGCAAAACCTTCAAAGGATCATCAAGAATTTGCTCTTCTTCAAGTCGTTCTTTCTCATCATCAAAGACAACATCAGCCACAGAAAATACACTCGGATTTTTGGGTTGCTTCATTGATTTGCAAACATCAAAGCGAACCACTTCATCATTTATTCGGAATGAAAGCTCATTAGCTCTCAAATCAATGAGCACACTTCCTGTAGCAAGGAAAGGGCGTCCCAAGATTATGGGAACCTCTGAATCTGCTTCACAATCCAAGATGACAAAGTCTGCTGGAAAGATAAATGAAGAAACCTTTACCAAGACATCGCATAGAATACCAACCGGTCGTTTTACCGACCTATCCGCCATAACAAGCCTCATATTAGTTGGTGTAGGATCTCTTAACCCCAACTTCTTGTAGATCGATAATGGCATCAAGTTGATGCTGGCTCCTAGGTCACATAATGCTTTGGCAAAGTTCAAAGATCCGACGGTGCAAGGAATAGTGAAAGCTCCGGGGTCGGCCTTCTTCTGAACTATCGATCGGGTAGCAATTGCACTACAATGATGCACATCATCCTTCAGCTCATAACTTGCTGCCTTCTTCTTAGTCAAAAGATCTTTCATAAATTTCGCATACCCAGGCATTTTTTCAAGTGCCTCCACTAATGGAACATTAATGGTCAGCTGCTTTAACATATTCATAAATTTGCTGAACTTTGTATCATCCGCCACCTTCTTCAATCTTTGGGGAAAAGGTGGTGGTGGGTATGGAAGTGTTCTCTCCACAGTTTTCTTCTCCTCTTGCTTCCGTTTTCCAGCTTTTTCAGGCTGCACGTCGTTAAGAACGTTAGGTGAGGCTGCTGCGGCATCCTCCTCTTTCGCTTTGTCATCAATTTCCACTTCTTCGTCAATCACTTGCTTGCCTTTTTCTGAAGTTTCCAGCACCTTACCACTTTGGGTAGTGATGGCCATGCATAACCCATCATTCCTTGGGTTTTGCACAGTATCGCTAGGTAAAGTGCCAGCCTTTCTTTGATTGAGTGCTGCTGAAAGTTGGCTCAATTGCTGCTTTATTTGCTTGATTGAAGTGGAATGAGAATCAACTAGTTGTTTCATGGAGGACAAATCATTAATTACCTCAGTAACTCCCGCGCTCGTTGCTTCCACTCCTTTCAATAATTTAGCCATCATGTCTTCCATACTTCCAGAATTAGATGTGGTGGTATCACGTCTACCAGGGGGAACATATACACCACTCTTTTCATTGTTTTTTCTCCAACTACCTTGGTCCTTGTTTCCAGAATTATCATAATAGTTCCGACCTTGGTTTCCTTGGGTATTCCCACGGAAACCCCCCTGATTGTTCAAGTACTTGGCCTCTTCTTCCGAATCAGATTCGTCTCTTCCTTTTAGCGCCACAGCTTTCACTTTTTCGGTCTTCCCTGATAATAAATGCTTTGTCAGAAGATCCATCTGTGTTTTCATGTGCGCCATATCTTGATCACGTTCTTCTTGTCTTCTTCTTTGGTCTGCAGTCATGCCTATAGATAAAGTGGGGCTTGCTACCTCAGAATCCCTGGTATGCCAAGCTCTACTTTGCTTCGTCATACGATCTAGCATATTGCTTGCCTGACCAAAGGTGAGATCCATAAAAGATCCTCCAGCCGCATTATCCACCACTGGTTTAGTTATTGAATTCAAGGCTCTGTAAAGTATCTCCATTAGGTGAACATTAGTCATGTGATGGTTTGGGCACCTCATTAGCTTCGTCTTGAACCTCTCCCATGTTTCATGAAGAGCTTCAGTGGGAAGCTGACGAAAGTTGCTGATTTCATCTCTCAATTGTGCTCTTTTGGATGACGGAAAGAATCTTTCTAGGAAAACGTCTCTCAATTGCCTCCAATTTGTAATAGAATCAGGAGTCAGCCCATTCAACCATAGTGTTGCCTCCCCAGACAGAGACAATGGAAATAGACGTAATCGAATTGCATTCTGACCAACACCAGGATTGTCAAAAGACTTGCATGTAGAAATAAAGTTGATGAGATGCATATTCGGATCATCGCCTGCTAGTCCACCAAATAATCCCTTGAGTTGCAATAACTGAATCATGGTGCTTGTGATGTTGAACTTGGCTCCGGGCGCTAATGGTGGTGGAATTATAGCTCCAGTGGCTCCGGCTCCATCAAGATCATCATCATCATCATCGAATGGTAGTTCACGTTGTGCATCCATTGATGCACTGAACAAAAACCTACAGTAAACAAAAACAAAAACTAAAAGTAAAAGTACGAGAGTCTTTGACCAAAGGGTCTAGTAATTATTACGAACTTAATTAACACTTGTATTCCCCGGCAACGGCGCCAATTTTTGATAACGCTCAATCTACAGCTCTCGTAGGAGTGTAAAGCGGTCGTTAGCAAATATAGAACCCAACTGGGTTGGGTATCGATCCCACAGGGAATAGCTTGGTCAACAAGTAAGTAAAGATTACTAGACTTTTAGTGCAAGTCTCGTAAAAAGGGGGGAGTCTTGTCGTGCAAGTAATGTAACCAAAATAAGATCTAAAAATGGCAATAGCAAAGTAAAAAGAGAAAGAATGTTTTAGTGAGATGTAAACAATGAGAATTGAGAAGTTGGGGTTATGTCCACCTTCTGAGGTATACGTCTCTATTGGCTATGAGTGTGTAGAATTCTGACATGCAACTGCTTATAGAGAATTGTATTCGATGGTAAATCCAAGCGTCTTTCGACCTAAACAAGGACTATTTCACTTTAACTCTCTCGAGCTTAAAGCGTATCTAACGGTACGAATTCTCCAAGAGGTTAGTCCAGTTACGGCACTAGCTTTTTAATAGGAAAGGGTGTCCTACTACCTTGACATTATCTCTTTTCCAGACAAATAACTTTTCTCTCGAACAAGTTAAATGTTAGACTGGCGTATTCTTGCGTTTGCAACCGCAAAGAATGTAGATTAAGATGAAGAGAATAATGATATAAGCAATATACGTGCCTCGAACTCACAAACTCACAGCAATAGATAGTAACTCATTCGGCTTCCATAACCCCAACAGAGAAGTTTAGTTACCCATGAATGCGAAGAAAACCACAATTGTCATTGTTATTATACCACAATAATGATCAATTTCGTGTAGCACAAGAGTGGTAGGCGTTAAGTATGATTTCTTGCAGAGTAACGTTTCTCTTGTTGCAGAATTTAAGAATAGAAGAATAGACGAAAATAGAATTGATGGAAAGATTAGAAGAGTTGTAGAATTGTTTGTAGTGTAGAATAATAGAGGAGTAGAAGATGAGAGAAGATGAGAGGGATGGAAGGAAGTATTGTGTTCTCCCTCCTTCCTCCCTCCTTTCCTTCGTGAGCTTTCTTTAGCGTCAAGTAAGCCATAAAATGCTGAATTATGCATCATTTATACCTGAAACTTTACTAATCATGTTCGTTAGCTCATTTACAGGAAAAAGGACTAAAAGTGCATGAAATATATAATTTGTTCTCAAAACTAGGCTAAAATATGGGCAAAATATATTGATATAGGTGCGTAAATTCGCCTATCATCACATACTCAAGATGGCGTCGAAATCAACCATATCTAAGATAATTAAATCTACCCAAGTGTCACGCTAGGAAAAAGTCACAACATAGGATCAGTACACCCGATTCACCATTAAATAATCCCCTATAGGGGTAGATACACAAATAGGAATGACAAGAGTCTCACTAAAAAAATCAAAACTCAAAGCAACATATGCAGACACATAGGAGAGAGTCAATTCCTGATTAAATAGCGTAGATGCAGATCAGAAATAAATGAGGTTAATACCTGTGATAATAGCATCGGAAGCCTCTGCCGCTTGTCTAGCAGCTATAGCATAGCAGTTTCAACGACCACTAACTGGTGAATATCCCTACGACCACCATCGCGGGTACCCCTACCTATGCCTTGCACACCTCTGGTAGAACCCCTACCTCTCACAGCTAAAATAAGAGTAGCTCTAAATATATGACGGGGATAGTCCTTAGCTAAATGGTTGGCCTCATCACACACAAAGCAACCTCTACGGTCGGACTCAACAGCAAAAGGCACGAATGGACCGATACGACTACTAGAAACTACTAAACCAGAAGACTCACTATCCAAACTCTACAAGGCTGCCTACACTGGCCTACTATATACCCACAGAAACCTCTAGAATCTCTGCCTTGAGAAGTGTGACTCCTGAACTCACCAAAATTATGAACCTTCTTGGAACCTCTCTGAGATACTCAAAGAATACCCTCAGTCATTAACATGATCCACTAAACTTATAAATAATTCTCCAATCACTACCATCTGAGACATTGCTAACTGAAGAGAAATATCCAACGCCTTTACGAACTTCCAAATCTTCTCAAACCGGTGGCAATGCTGGCACAGGAATATCTAGACAAGGCATGAAAGCATGCCTCATACTCTGCAACAGTCATGGAGCCCTGCTCCAAGTGATCAAACTAATCTCTCATTCGATCCCTCAGACTATAGGGCATGACCTCTCTAAAAAGGCCTCAACAAACTAATCCCAAGTCATCTCAGGACCATCAAGAGGTGTACAACCAACAAGTGACCTCTACCATTCACTAGCAACATCTTTCAACTGATAAGTAGTAAATGCAACACCATACAACTCAAGAGAACCCAGGTTCTGCAACTTCTCATAATAATCAATCAAAAACTCATAGCATCTTCGCTCATAACACCACTGAACCTAGGAGGACCCAAATAACCTGGCTGCTCTGATATTAATTTCTCATGACCAAAAAATCTAAGGGTCATGATTTTCTTTTTGTGGCAAACCTTGACAAGTAATTCTATCACCCAAACTTATATACAAGGGGAAAAGACAATAATAAACCTAAGGCAAGGATCCTAGAATGAAGCTGAACCATAAAATATAGTAAACACAAAAAGAAATATAACAAACAATACCATAAATTTCAAACCTTGGTGTCACAAGACAAGAACTTCTAGTACAACTCAAGATCCAATACATAACATATCAAAAAAGGAACAACTTTGTCTTTGAATGTAATTAAAGACATAGTCTAAGTAAAGAAAGATAGAAGTCGAATTTGGAAGCAGAATCCAATAGATTCCTTGAATAGCTCCAAAGTATAACTGGTAGTCAACCACTATGAGGTGTACTCGAACTATGATCTACACCAAAAGGGCGCAGTAGGGGTGAGAACGGTCTATTTGTCCTCAGTAGGTATCATAGGCCGATTGAGAAAAGTAGAAAATAAAGCATACAATTACATACTAAGGGCGCCTGCAACCAGAATATGTCCCAACTGATAACCCACACTGGCTCTATTAGTAGTTTTATAATAATCACATATAGCATAGCATATACAAAAAGGAATATAAGTATAAAACAATCACATATACAAGTACAAGGAAGAAAATATACATAAACAAGTAAACATCAACAGAGATAATACAACACAAATAAAGGCACAATGTAAATACAAATGCAATAAAGATGATGATAATGATGATGTGATGCATGAGGTTATCGCATAACCTCCGTATACACCTACGTAGTTAAAGATTTCCGACGCAGGACCCATAGTGGGTTCATCAACCCATATACAACCAATCCAATACTAGTATCCATATCTCCTGTCTGGCATATTCTTCGGTAGATGTCTTTTACGATATCACATTTTCTGTCAGAAAAAGCCAATATTTTAAGTATTTCAAGTATTTACACGGTGGTACCAATGTTTCATTAATGTATATGATATGAGGATGTAGTGCTCATAATCAATCAAAATGAGTGTTTCCATGTCCAACCAATATACCAACCAAGTGAGCCAATAAATTCACTCAATATTTCTAACTATCCATGAAATCCAACATAAGCCATATGCCAAAAAAGTAAAATACATCAAAATACATCATTAATACCATATTATACTTTTCCATCAAATAAAATATGACTAATTTCATGTACACCTGGCCAACAGTATCATATAGAACCCCACACGGTCACACATAGCAAATAATATTTCAAAAACACCAAATAACATCACATATAGCCCCCCACATGGACATAACATGATAAATATAGACATTTTTATGATTATTTCCCACACCCTTATCATGTTTTTGTATCTATATTAACTACCTTGCCTAGTCTGAAGAAAGTTAAGCCATAACCTACCTTGAAAGATGAAAATCGATCTGCAAACCTTTGATCCAAAGTATTACTCCTCACGAATGGACTAGGAATCAACTAAAATATAGAAATATAGAATATATACATCAAAATAAATCTAATAATACCCTATTGCCTATTTTTTTATGTCAGGGTCAAAATGGACCCCGAAAATAGATTTTCAAAAAAGAAGAAAAAAAATTATAATTTTATCTTTGAAATACGTTTTCCGTATTTTTAGGAGTCTACATCTGAAAATTCAAAAAAAAATGAGTTAAAACCGAGGTTCAAATTGAAGAAAAACCATGTTTAGGCTTTATCGGGTAAAAATTGTCAAAATTCATTTTAAAATTGAGAATTAAAGTTGTTTTCTTAAATGAAATCAAGAAAAAACTAATAATTATGAGACTAAAAACTTACCCAAATAAAAATGGGTATAAAACGGGGGTTGAATCGAAGAAATACAAGGTTTTTGGCCTTTATGGACAAAATCCCCAATTTCCACTTTAAATATTAGTAAAAACAAAAATTTAAATGATAAAAGTTGAATAAAATAATTGTAATAGGTGTTTAGGAGCTTGTTGTAGTACCCCGTACGTTCTTAGCACAACTCAGCTCTTAGTGATAACTTAAGATACTTAGAACCTGAAAATAAAACTAAGTGTTGAGACTTGGTAATTTCTAAAGCTCTAAAAACTTCGATGATTTTATTATTGACCTTACCGATATTAGAATATAGATTGTAAATTTGATTCATTATCAGGGGTGTCAAAGGTATAACTCGGGTAGGTTTTAGAATTTTTGGACAAGCGAAGGACATGTTTGGAAGTCCAAAACAGCAGCTGCGCGCAATTAGCTTGCGCCGCATGCTCGATTCCACCCTTGAGAGAGCATGCGATAGATAATATGGTGCACTCTCCACTCCGGTACTCCAGAGCATGGGACGCATACTCCGTCACGCGCTCCCGTATTTTCCAGCTTCTGATTCCACATATTTAAGGGCAATGGGGTCATTTGCCTCACATCAAAACCATCCTAAACAAAGGATTTTATCCCCCAAAAGCATTATACTTACTATTATTCATCTTTTTTCTCAAAAGAAAAAAAACCCTAGCCCTAAGAAATCAAGAACAATCCCATTACTCCTTTTTCAAGGAAGTCAATAATCAAAGCTTCCGGGTTCAAGAACTTCAAGAAAAAGCTTCAAGCACATCATTAGTAATTCAAAGTTCAAGATTTTACATTTAATTAATCAAATGAGGTATGAGGGGTTATGAACAAGGGTATCATTTCACCTAGTGCCCAAAATTGCATGAATTTAAGATTTGATTACTTATTTTGATTTAGGGTTCATACCCAAGCATCTATAGATTCCTGAAGTATGTTATTATCATGAAATTTAAAGCTCTTAGTGTATATATCAAGAAGTGTCTATGTTATGTTTTTAACTTACATTATTTAGATTGTGAATGAGATTACACTTTCTTGATTTGTTATTGTGAAGTATTTCAAGAATCATATTTAGCATGAAGTTTTGATGTGAATTGATATGAGTTTAAAGAATGGGTTATAAGCCCTAATTTTAAGTCTTGATATTTCAAGGAGATTATGTTTTAAGCATTCTTTGATAAGTAAGTATTCAGATTTTAAACAAGAATTGATCTTTTGATCCTAAGCTAAGATTGAAATCCATAATTATTCATCTTGATCATGATTTAACGAAAGAGAAACATAATTGGTTTTCATTATAAGCCCTTGTGCTATTTTAAGTGAATTTCCTAAAAGTCTTAGCATATAAGTATGAGAGTAGTATCTAGTACCGAGTTGGGTATGATCCTAAGGTCTCATTCCCCAGAACTACGTGCTACTGTAGGTTTAAGTGCTCATTGTGGACTAAGTCAGTGATCACTTAAGATAAGGTTCTATTTCAATGGCAAGAGTAGAACAACTCTCCTCAACGTGGGTAAGACATTGGACTCCATGACAGCTCACATGGTTTATGTTGGTTAGAAGAAACTCCCAAATAGAAATAGTAAAAACACAATTTTTAGAACTAAGTGTTATGACTCACTAAGATTATCTATTCTCTACATACTCATGCATTATTATTTCGCAGTACATGTTTTTATTTGAGCCAAGGTGAGTCATCTACACTTAGCATGCATCCTTTGAAAGTTTTATATAGAAATTGGATTATTTTTTTACTTATGCATTCACCCCCATATGCTCAATACATTCCTAAAGTACTATCCATATATACGTCTATGTGTTACATTGTTTAACAATTTAGGTTCAAGTGATCAGTTCCAGCAGCGTGATTGATCGAGGGCGTATTTATCCACATCTCGACAGTTGGTGAGTCCTCATAGTTTGAGGATCCAGTTATTCATATTTCTAGCTTTATAAAGTAGTTTGTTCAGTTGTTTTCAGTCAGTTTGAGTTAGCTGGGGATCTGTCCTAGCAACTCTCTAGTCAATAGTAGTAGAGGCTTGTCTGACTATTAGATATATTATAGATTTTAAGTGTTGGTTTACCATATTTTTAAGTTAAAATGCTTTTAGATATGATGATTAGTTTAACATAGTACAACTCAGACAGTAATTCAGTATTTCAATGTTATTGCATGCCTAGATTGTCTTTTTTTTTAGTTTCAAAACTTGTAGAAGACATACAGGGTTAGCTTGGGGCTATACGTAGTCCTGAGCACCGTGTGATATTTTGAGACATTTTTTCAAGGTGTTACACTTATTCAAGCTTAAAAGTGGAAGAAATTGCTCATAATTATGAACCCCTAAGCTCCAAGTCTTACAAATGGTGAAAAATAGCAAAACATGGGTATTTATATTTGTGCATCGCATACGCAAGTAGGTGCCACGTACAAAGTACCTGGTCGGATGAAGGGTATCACTATCATGACTCCATCATTGCATCTATGAGTCCTATGATCATGAAACTCACATCTGACAGCCAAATAACGCAAGCGACTTCTGGTTCGCAAATAGCGAGTACACCGGCTGAGTGGTGCACCAGCTGAGACTTAGAAAATTTTAAGTCTTCGCGGACCTCTCGATATTCATCTGAAATATCGTGAATACAAACAAACTATGCTACTCCATTGAATTCAATGCTCTGGACTCAATAGTGATATTAGATTTTTGGAAAATGTTATTTTTACAAAGTTAACCCCCAAAATCCAATTTCACAATATTTAAATCGAGGGTCGAAATGATATTTAAAGCCATAAAACCATAACAACCAATTTTACCACTCTAAAATCAATGCTCCGGATTTGTTGGACAGTCCATTTTATTCTATGATACATAGATCAAAAGATGTTGACTAAAATCAACTATAAGGCTCTCGAACACACCATAAAACATAATATTACATAAATCACACTAAAATGCACCAGAAACCATGTCAATCATCCCCACACTCCAAAAATACTACAAAGAAACTACGAAGAGGGGTAAAATTATTAAATCACACAGAACTATACATTTCACATAATTCATCAAAATTTGAGTCGTTACAATGATTTTACTACTGGTCTAATGTTCATCACATTTTGGGACATTAATGAAATGGTACTTTTTGCTATATTGTAGTTTGTTCTTACACTCCTTAATACATTATTTTCCTTTTTTTAAAAGTTCTGTTTATGATCATGAATTATTAAACACTTGATCTTAGCCTTATGTTATCTTGAACCATCTTTTCAATAATATCAAAAGGGGGAAGAAGTGTGGTTGTGCAATATTTATAACCCAATGACTAACTTGTTTCATTTTTATGTCTCTTTCTTGGGTGTCTATAGGTAAAAGTGTTGAAGGTACAAAGGCAATGTTTTTCATCATCAAAAAGAGGGAATTTGTTAGGTTCAATGAGGTTTTGATGATTTCCAAGTGAATGAAATATTTTGATCAAGTTGGTTCACTGATGTATAACAGCAAGGGTGCGAACTCAGAAAATGTTCACTAATACATGAAGACAAGAGTGCTTGATTTCAGGAAAGGATAATCGTGTATATCTGATAAACATAAAATTAACTATCATGTGTGGAGATGAAGAGTTTGAGTTTGAATAAAACACATGAATATAAGAGAGGTTGAGTTGACGAAGAAGTTCCATCGAAAATAAAACTCTAAGGAGACAAGAGTTTCAAAGAAGGAAGAAGTTCAAGATGTTAAATAACTCTTTGGAGAGTAGTATTTAAAGAAAAGGAGTAACTTGTACAGTCACTTACGCACATACAAAGCAAAAAAGAAATTGAAAAATTGACTTGACAGTTCATAGCTTGAAGATTAAAGAAACACGTAGCTGAATCTGGTTGTAATACTTAGGAAGTTAAGGAGTCTTAGTTTCTATGTATTAGGTTGATTCTTGAGCTGTAATATTAATGTAATTCTAGGTTCAGTGAATTATAAACTGAATTAAGATTATTGTCTTCAAGATGGGGAACTCGAAGACTTGAGATCTCATACCTTAGGAGATTTTTGAGTTATGTTTGATTAGGAGTTAGAGTTTATAATTCCTAGATTACATAAGTCTTGCAATTTGTTGTTTGCTGAGGATCAAAGTTGTTTAGTGGTGTTTGGGGTGAAATCCAGTAGAGGTACATATCGTGATTTTTTACACCTTTTTGAGCCGGGTGTTATCCACGTGAAAATCACTGTCTCTCTTACTTATACTATTTATCACGTATTTGAAACACGTTAGACAACTTGTTTCACTCATAGGTTACTCCTATGTAGAATATAAGTAAATCAGTAGGTCATACACTCTATCACATGTAGGGCTGGGTATTCGGTTTGTTCGATTTGATACTTTAATATCGATTCAGTTTTTTAATTTTCGGATTGACAAAAATGACAACCGTAACCAATCCAAAATAAATTTGGTTCGGTTCGATTTCTACAAATTCGGTTTGGTTATTTCAGATTTTAATTTTAATTTTGAAGATTAAAGTAGTGAACCTCTCTTTGTAATGCATAGAAATTTAAAATTAATGATTTTAATTTAAAAAATAATTTTCAAACTTATTTTTCATTCCCAGATATAAATAACTCAACATGGATGAAACTAAATAATATAACCATAAGTTTAACATAATATATAACTTCATTATGCATAAGTTTGCATAAACAGTCGAAACTCAAAAGAGTGGTCGCTACCGAAAAGACCATAGTCGGCACTACAAGCTGCAGCCCACAATGGTCGTCTGGTCACCGACTTTGGTATTGTTGTACAGACGAAGATCTCGGCGGCGGTCTATGGTTCGATCGATTGATCGACTATTGGAATGATATATGTTGTTAACTGTATGTAGCGTGCTATTACTTATTAGTTATTAGGGTTGCTATTATATATTTATATTATATTATTATATGTTAAATATTATATATATGTGTGTGTGTGTGTAATAAAATATGTATATTATTAATTATTTATAGAATTTCGATTAATCGGTTTATCCGAATTATTTTTTTGAAAAATTAAAAACCGAACCGTTTAACCAAATTTCAAAAATTAAAAACCTAAATCGATCCGAAAAAAAATGAAAGACCAAATCGAAATTAAAATTTTGGTTTGGTTTTTCAGTTTTTTCGATTTAAATCAAAATATGTCCAGCCCTAATCACATGCCAATTCTATACAGTTCAGACACAATAAAATATTGATATACCAATTTCTATATAATTCAAGCACCATAAAATCATTGATACACCAATTTCTATACAGTTTATAGACCATAAAATTGTTGATACATTAATTTTATTACAATCTTGACATCATATAATTATCGATACACCAAAACTATATAGTTTCAGAAAAATTCTACATCTAAAATATTAGTAATCCTTCACATTCTTTCTCCTAGGAAGTCAACACAAATTTAAATTTCTTTTAAGAGTTAAATAAATGAAAACAGAATTTACTTCCAAATTTGGTGCTTTTTCCAATTGTAAATGCGTTAATATGGTTAGGTCTTTTAGGGTTTTCTAAAATAGTATAATATATATATATATATATATATATATATATATATATATATATATATATATATATATATATATATATATATATATATATATATATATATGACTAGATAGTCAACACTAAGTTATTCTTTTGAAAAGATGACAACTTTTTTATAAAATATTTGCGAGCTAAGAAAATAGTGTGGAAGGTTGAGTTTATTGAAGAAGATGATTAAGAGTTGTGAAGAGAGAGTGGAGAGAGAAAGAAGTTCAAAAGATATTGAAAAAGATATAACATAGTACAAGGATCAAAACAGGGATAAAAATTCAGTATATTTATCTAAATTAAATCCCATCCAAATTCTTAAATTTTTTAATCTAAATTAAATTCCATCAAAATTCTTAAATTTTGAAAAACAAGCCATTTCAGTTTAAGTTTTCATTTTTACTTGAAACTAGATTTTTTAAATAAAAAGTAATTTTTATAAATTAAAAATAATATATTTATATTTTGTAATATTGTGAGTCGGTACAGGAGTAATCCCAGTAAAACTCATTGGATGGCAATGAAAAGAGTTTTGGGGTATCTTAAATACACTCAAGACTATGCTTTGCATTATAATAAATATCTCGCGGTACTTGAAGGATATAGTGATGCAAATTGGATCACCGAATCGAACGAAGTAAAATCCACGAGTGGATATGTATTTACTATCGGTGGAGGAGCGGTCTCTTGGAAATCATCCAAACAGACATGTATTGCTCGCTCTATAATGGAATCTGAATTTATCGCATTGGATAAAGTCGGTGAAGAAGCAGAATGACTTCAGAATTTCATGAAAGATATTCTTTATTGGCCCAAACTAGTGGCACCAGTATGTATAAACTGTGATACCCACGCGGCAATAGGTAGGGCAGGGAGCATGATGTACAAAGGTAAATCTCGTCACATAAGACAGAGACATAATACCGTTAGAGAACTTCTCTCTAGTGAAATTATCACTGTTGACTATGTGAAGTCAAAGGATAATATGTCGGATCAACTTACAAAAGGACTATCTAGAGAAGGAGTTGAGAGAACATCTAAAGGAATGGGTTTAAGGCCTAGGACAAGTCAGCATGGCGGTAACTCTACCTAGCAGATTGGAGATCCCAAGAGCTAGGTTCAAGGAGATCAAACAAAGTTTTGTCTGACAGGTTCAACATTGTCAATATACCCAACCTATTCTCAAGATATAGACAATGTTTAGTAAACAAGGATAAGACTTATGGTGTAAAGTCTTTTAATAATTATCTAAATTTGGAAGACTTGACCAAATAGTTTAATCTACAGAATTGAACATTTAAAAATCACCTATGTAAGGGCGAAGTCGAAGACGCTTCTAGGAGAATGTTAGTAAAGGCCTATTCTCTAAGCTCTCATGAGACCGGGACGTGTTCATGGTTGAAACAAACAAAATCGTGAGAACCATAAATGGTGAAAGGTTTTTTGTGTGACATATGTTGTCTAGGTGTACATTAAAGATCGACGTTCAAAGATATCAAATCTACCGATTGACCGAGTGCATCCGATGCATGTTCACTACGGAAAGTTCAAAGGAAAATTCACTTAGCCAGATGCAATTAGCCTTTTCTTAATGATCACATACTTGTTGTAAAGTTTTACAAAGAATAGTCATTCCCCATTTATGTGGGGGATTGTTGGGTTCAATTGGTGTGAATGAAAAATAGAGGGGCACAAACCTTTTAGGAAAAGACACATTGTTTTGGAAAAGGAGTGACTGTTCGGATAGTTGTGTCTATTCAAAAAATACACAATATTTCGAATGAATAGACATGACTCTTCAAAGGATACACCTTTTCGAATGAACCATTGCTACCTTTCGGTAGGGGCACTTTATGGCTATATAAACCTGCATTTTTTTCACAGGTTTAGTATGAAAAAAAAATTCGGCATAAGAAAAATATTCTCTTGCTTCTAAAAACTATGTATGATCACTTCCCGTTGAGTGAGTTTGTTGAAAACCAGAAAGTTTGAGGTACCTCTACATTTTGGTTGTGAAGCCATTTTATCCTGGGAAGAAAATTCTGCAACCTCGAGTACTTGAGGGGAATTATTTCCTTAAGGACACTCTGTGAATTCAGAGGACTTGGCTTTTTCTGCTTCATCTAATTTTCTTTAAAATACTAAAAACACACTTCTTTGAAAGGTCATTTTCAATCTTGTGTTGAAGGTGTTGGAAACTTCATAAGTGTTCTTGATTTATTCTTGAACTTGTGTTGAAGTTTTTTTTCCAAAATATAGATTTTTGTGTACCCGAAAGAAACAGAAATTAGATGAATTGTTGATAATTCTGGTGGCTAAGAAAGTTTATTCTCCACACTACCAATTTTCTAAGGATCTTATAAGTACCAATATACCTAGGGTTCAAGTTTCTCTTCTTCCCAAATCTTACCACTTATTTCATAGGCAAAAACTTTAGAAAACCCATGCACCTTTACTAAACTCTATATTCTAAACTCAACGATCTGCATAAGACTTTTGACTACTCTAAGTTGTACAAAGTCCACCCTAAATAAAATCGACCATATCTAAGGCCTCATGTACCAAATTTTGATACAGTAACTAAACAATGTTAGGATCAAACCAACTAATGGGTGATATACATGTGAGACCATATAAGACCTCAGATAATGCTATTTGAATGCTAAAGTGATACGTGTTCTTATATGCAAACTCTACTAGTGGTAGTTGTTTACTCTAATTGCCTCTAAAGTCAACAACACATGCTCTCATCATATCCTTAAGAATATGAATAGTTTGTTCAGACTAACTATTAATTTCGATGATGATAAGTTGAACTCAACTCAACACGAATACCAAAATATCCTAAAATAATTGCCAGAACTTAATTGTAAACTATCACCCTCAGTTAGAATAAAAGAACAGGCATACGGTGAAATCTCTCATCGCAAGAAGATTAACTCAGATAATTTTTTGGCAGAATACATGATATGCACTAGTAAGAAGTAAGAAGAATTTGTGAGTCTTTCATCAATCACCCAAACTTAATCATTGATCCTCAATGTACATGGTAAGCCTTCTACTAGATCCATAATAATCCTCTTCTATTTCCACTTGAGAATGATCATAGTCTAAGTTATACAATTAGGATTTTAGTGTTCTACCTTGACTTGTTGATAGTTTATATGACAAGATACATTATGTGATATATTCTTCTTTATACCCTTTCTGAAATTCAAGAAGGGGAATTAAAAATTTATGTGAGTCGACTATTGATTCCTCACAATCGACTTGCCTGCAGATCAACACAGTTCACAATATAGATTAGATTTGAAATGAACAAACAAGTAAATAATTGAATTTAAAGTAAAGACGCAAAGATTTATCCTGGTTCAGAACAATAATATGATGCCTATTTCCATTCCCCATGGGTTTCAACGTTTCTTAGATCTTTCAATATCAGACTCGAGTACAATGATGGAAACAAGTTCCAAAGAGTTATTTTGTTTTTTAGATCTTGTGACACAACTTCAGTTTGTATTACAAAGTTGACTCAAACCTATTATTTGTACAACTATTGTGAACTAAGAGTTACAAAACTTTGTAAGACTAAGATTACGACACTTTGAGATTTTTCTTAAAGTTATGTGATGTCTCTTGTCCTTTGTTTTGTCTTTTATATTCTTCTACCGCATCTGTTTCTTTTCTTCAAAGGGAAACCCAAGGGATTTCTTCTCAATCAAGGATTTGGGTTGATTCCTTGATTGAAGGAGTTTTCACCTTATGGTATGTCCATATCAGATATGTCCATACTTAGTGGGACTTTCCTTTCTCACACCCATACATATCCATATTATATTTGTTTATATAGAAGGTGTGATCTTCTTTTCCTTTGGTCTTGTCGTGAAGGTCGTCCATCAGTGGAGATCTTTAAATATTCTGAAGATCTCCAATCATTAGTTTGTCATTATTAAAACATAAAATTAGGAGGCTAACTCTTTTTACCAATATACCTTATGAAGACTTCATACATCTTCATAGCATCGTGATGAATAGAATATTGGGAACTATGTGCCTCTTAGAGAATTGATCTTCTCAAATCCTCTAGCCTTAGAAAATAAATTTGACCTCCTAGTCAAATGCACCATCACCACTAATTGTTAATGATGTAATATCACCTCTTAGAACTCGTTCCAAAGACTCAAAAAATAAATGTCTTTACATTGATGGTCTTTAATTTCGTCAATCAAAGATGACTGAGCTACAATATAAGCAAGCAAACCACCTGAACCCAAAGAATCCATACAAATTCTCTTGTTATCCAAATTATGATTATCAATGGCTAAGGGTTGCCAAAGTTTGACTATCAATGGATAAGGGTCGCCTCTCAACCTAAAGATATGATACACTACCCATAGAAGTAGTCTTCACGCTTAAAGCATCAATTACAACATTAGTTTTTATTGGATGATATAAGATAGTCAAATCATAATCCTTAAATAGATATTACCTATAATGTCGTCTAAAATAGAACTCCTTTTGCTTGAGTATATACTTTATTCACTTATGATTGGTATGCACCTCACAAGGCTTTCCATAGATATTGGCTCATACCTTTAATGAAAATATAACAACTACCAATTCTAAGTCATGAGTGAGATAATTCTTCTAATGATCTTTTAATTGTCTCAAGGCCTATGTAATGACTCTACCTTCCTACTTCAAAACAAAACCAAACCCATAATATAAAGAATCACAGAAAACTATAATTATACCAGTATTGGCAGACAAATTTTATATTGAAACATACTGAAATACTAGTTAAAGCCATTTCGAGCTTCTTAAAGTGCTTCCCACAATCATCAATCCATTAAAATGGTTGACCCTTATGTGTCAAATGAGTCAAAGTGATGTGTGCTAGCTCACACATAAGTGTACATGGTCACCCAAGTAGTAAAGTAACTCTTACGAGCCGAATACTGTACCACAGGGACTTGGTGATTAGTAAACTATCCAATTCTAGCGTTACTAATACGATTAAATAAATGAAACTTGTAACCAATTACGAGATTGATTTTTGTATTATACTAAGAAAGAAAAAGTAAAAACGGTATGAAATTTGGATTGTAAGCAATATAAGGAGAGTTTCCAGGGTTGAGAAATTTACTTCATATTCACGCATACCTAGGGGTGGCAATTTCAGCTCATATTTATGAAAAGAGTCCATTTAACCCATATTTATTGAATTGGATCACTCATATTTCAAATGGGTAAATATGGACTTCAACTCATTTTAAAAGCCCATACAAATATGGACAAAATGGGTAAAATATGGGTACCCATTTATACACAGAGATCACCCACCTATGCTTTAAATTTCTTTTTTTTTTCTTCTTTTCTAGTTTCTTTTCTTCTTCTTTTTTTGTTTTTTTCTTTCTTTTTTCCTTTAATTTACTTTTTTTCTTTTGCATTGTGTTTTTTCATTTTTTACTCGTTTCTTATAATTTCTTTTTTTCTTTCTCATCTTTTCATCTATTTTTTTTATTTCTTTTTCTTTGTATTTTTTTTTCATTTTCTCTTTTCTCATTCTTTTTTCATCATTCGTATTCGCTTGAGATCTACATGGGTTAGTAAATATAAACTTCTAATTATCCCATTTAGCCTATACAATTCATAGCATCCCTTATCAATTAAATATAATCTATATATAGTCTCTCCCCTTTATTATTATTTTTTTCTATCTTTTATTTCTCTTTTTTTTTTCTTTGTTTTTTCCTTTAATTTACTATTTTTCTTTCTTTTTTCCTTTAATTTACTTTTTTTTTCTTTTTCATTTTTTTTTATTTTTTTCCACATATTTTTTACTCGTTTCTTACACTTTTTTTCTTTCTTATTTTTCATCAAATTTTTTTCTTTTTCAATTTTATTTATTTTTTCTTCGCATTCTTTTTTTTTTGTATTTCCATTTCCACCTTTTTCTTTCTTGGTTCGTCATTTTTGTCATTTTTCTTCTTTTTTTATATTCTTTTCCTCATCTTTTTTTTGTCATTGTATTTTATATTTTATATATTTTTTTTTACTTTAAATTTATTTGTATCATACTAAATATTTCAAATAAATTTATTATTTATATTCGTATTGTTCAATTTATATCAATAAAATATAATTTGTATCAATATATATAAAATATAAGTGTGAATTATATAAAATATATATGATGGTGCAAACTATAAAATACAAATATGAGCTTGAAGTCTAAAAAATAAATACAAATATACAATTGTATCAAGTAAGCTCGGTCCATCTTTATTCCATTTCATATATGGCTAAGGATCCACATAAATCCAACTTCTAACTCCCTCATCTTAGAGTTCTCGTTAGAGCAGAAGTAAGGCACGAAGCGAGGAGCTCAAGGTAAGGCAGGGCAGGAAGTACGTAGAAACCTTGATTTGTGTACTTCTTGCGACTGCTAAAGATATTTGGTTTGACGAATGTAATTTCAAGATCTTTCTGGATACTATCTCTGTATCTGTTCATTAGGTGGAGTCCACTTGAGTGTACTTACAAAAATTATAAATGTTGGGTGAATATAAACCAATATGCGGTTATGGTATTTTCGTTATCATAAAAAAAACCAAAAAAAAAAACAATAAAAAAAGAGGTAGAAGAGAGAGAAAAATCGTAAAGAAAAAATTGAAGAAAAAAATCAGAAAGAAAAAAATAATGAAAAAAAAAGAAAAGAAAAAAGAAAAAAATGATGATGAATACAAATATTTTGAATGGTTATGATATCTCAGTCATCATTCATAATTTGTACTAGACTTAATTATGTTCTTTGAAAGTAAAAAAAATATAAAATATAAAATAAAACCAAAAAAAGAAAAAAAAAATACTAGAAAAAAGGAGACTAAAAAGGAAAAAATAAAGAGAAGCAAAAGGTAGAAATAGAAGAGAGAGAAAAAAAAAAGAAAACAAAAACTAGAGGCTATATATAGAAGAGAGAGGAAAAAAAACTAAAAAGAAAAAACTTAAAAAAAAAAGAAACGGGGAAAAAGTCAAATTGATATGATATAGAAGTTTTAAGTTTTTGATTTTAGGAGATAAAGTGGGTAGGAACCATTTTTACCCAATTCATATTTGACCAAATCCATATTTACCCATATTTATATGGGCGGATTGCAATTCAAACCATTTTTTCTTGATCCATATTTAACCCGTCCAAATCTAATCCAATTCGCTCATTTGCCACCCCTATGCATACCTATGGTTTCTAGCCGGTGTTGGTGTTTATCGTGATTGTTGATCTACGAGGATGACATCATAACATGGGAATTTCCATCCTCTAAGTCATCTATCCAAATTAGTCTCACAGCTACATTGTTGAGCAGGGATGTGAGTCTTTAACTTGGATGAATTAAACCATCTTTCCATTTCATTAACCAAGTGGAGCATTTAGGTATATCTCTATCCTAACCGCAATCATCCTTTAATAATTAGTATTGAATGATTAAAGACATGATCTATACTCCCTATATTCTTCATTCCATTCCTCCACTCCTATGGTTAATTCATTTTGGAACTGAGAATTTATCCTAAAGTTCATGACGTTTTAGAATACTATAACAAGAATGTAAGAACAATAACATACATGATAAATATATAGACAAACTTAAAACCATAATTAGACAATCATATTTGTATTCTCAATCATAGAATGTGGGTGTTTATCCTCTCATAGTCTTACAAGTAATCACTATTAATGAGTTCATAGAGTAAAACTACAAGAAAGTAAAGTTTAAGAACGAAGAATCTAGTTTGAGCCCCTTGATGCATTGTCTTCTCTCTAACTTTTGTATTGCTCCAAAGATGAAATGAAATTTTTATTAAGTGATCTTTTTGTAGTGTTTTAGATCTTACACAGGTATATCAACACGAAACATATCCATTGACAACATTACCCCTCACTTAAGAGGCTTAAAAATCACTTTTGGTTGCTATTCACCTTTGGGCATGTCACGCCTTTGTTTCTACGTGTTTAGAAGTATGGTACGCCCTAAACGCAGATTCACACTATTTCTTGACATTTTATTTTGTTTCTCTTGGCATGGTACGCCCTTATCTCGGAGGTTTGAGGGTGTGTCATACCCTCGTGCTCCAAAATTCCTGATTTTTTCATAGTTAACTCCTTTTATTTGCCTTTGAGTTTCGCACTTTGTGGACATCTTTTCGACCTCATTTGGCTTGTTATGATCCCAAAAATTGCTTCTAAAATCTTACGTGGAATACTATAACATCAAACACCATGAATTAGTGCACACAACATAATATAATCCATCGAGATAAACTAGAATAAC
Source organism: Capsicum pubescens (assembly GCA_030864215.1). Classification (NCBI taxonomy): domain Eukaryota; kingdom Viridiplantae; phylum Streptophyta; class Magnoliopsida; order Solanales; family Solanaceae; genus Capsicum; species Capsicum pubescens. The sequence continues at coordinate 103,551,629 of CM061547.1, forward strand.
ACAAAGTTGAGGCTAGTAACACTAGTTTTCTCATCTCAACTCTATGTGACCAATTTGATTCCATACTCATTTTGAACACACCTTTAACACTATAAAGATCTACTTTAACATATAATTACTCAATTCAACCATTAATAGCTCATTAAGTACACAAAGTAGTCCTCAAAACTAGGATAATTGCACATAGATAAAGACACTTAGGTACATGAATATACCTAAGATCACAAAGCTATTGCAGTAACATAGAATCCATGAAAAGTACATTGACAATATCTATCCATGAAAAGTACATTGACAATATCTAGAAAAATCCAAGAATCTTTAAATATCTATCGAACTAGATGGTCTAGGTCATTAAGCAATTACCTCAGTATTTATCTAATTAGCCATAATGCCATTGTAAGTCATATCATGGCCCAGAAATAGAAGTGTATCAAGACAAAATTAACACTTTGAGAACTTAGCATTGTCACGACCCAAAAATCAAGGGTTATGATGTCACTTGTTGCAACAAACTTTGACAAGTAAGCCTATCACACAAACTAATACAAAAAAGGAAATAATAAAACCAATCCAAAGTAAGGCTTCTAGAACAAAGTTGAATTACAAAATAGCGTAAAACTGGGAAAACATAACCAATAGTACCATAATCCAAAAACCTGGTATCTCAGTGTAAGAATCATCTAGTACAACTCGAGATAAAAAATACATAAGATATCTAAAACAGGAACAATTTTGTCTCAAAATACAAAAAAAGGTATAGTGTAAATAATCATCTAGTACAACTCAAGATAAAAAATACATAAGATATCCAAAACAGTGACAACTCTATCTCAAAATACAAATAAATACATAGTCTAAATAAAGAAAGGTAGTAGTTAACTCCGAAAGCAAAAATCCAACTGCTACCTTAAATATCTCTGAAGTTGCCTGAATTAACCAACGTGAGGCGTACTCAAACTAGGATCTGCACCAAAAAGGTGTCGTAGAGGGTGTGTATGGTCCACTTATACATAGTAGGAATCATAGGCTGACTGAGCAAAGTAGAAAATAAAGCATACACAATACACCCAAAGGGCATGTCACCAAAAAAACAAAAAATATCCCAAATGGTAGCCCACAACGTCTTCACTAACAGTTCTATAATATTCATATACACCACAGTACTTACGAGAAAGGAATATAATATACAGATATCACACATAAAAGTACAAAGGAAGAAATACACATAGACATGTGAACATTAAGAGAATCAATACAACGCACATAAAGGTAAAATGTAAATACAAATGCAATGAAGATGATGATGATGATATGATACACAAGGTCATCGCACAATCTCCATATACACCTACAGAGCTAAAACTTCCCAGCGTAGGACCCATGGGGTTTCGTCAATTCATATACAACCAATTCAATACTAATATCTATATATCCTCTCTGGCACATCCTTCTGTAGAGGGTTTTTAAGATGTCACATTTTCTATTAGGAAAAACCTGTGTTTTTAGTATTTTTATGGTGGTACCAATGTTTCATGAATGTATATGATATGAGGATGTAATACTCACAACCAAACAAAATGAGTGTTTTCATATCCAACTAATATACCAACCAAGTAAGCTAATAATCCACTCAACACTTCCAACCATCCATATGCCAATAGAGTAAAAGACATCAAAATATACCATTTATATCACATTAGGCTTTTTCATCAAACAAGACACAATTAGTTTCACTTACATAATGCTAATAATATCATATAGGACCCAACATGGTCACAAAAAGCAAATAATGTTCTAAAAACATCAAATAACATCAATATATAGTCACCCACACAAGCACAACACTATAAAAATAGCCATTTTCATGATTAGTTCCCACAGCCTTAACATAATTTTGTATAAAAATTAACTACTCAACCCAGTCTAAAGAAGTTAAGACATAACCTACCTCAAATGCCAAAAATTAATCTGAGAGCCTTCAATCCAGAGTCTTACTCCTCACGAACAGATCTGGAATCAACTAATACATAGAAGTATAGAATCTACACATCAAAATATAGCAAAAGATACCCATATTACCTATTTTCAAGTCAGGGTCAAAACGGACGCTTGAAATAGGTTTTCAGAAAAGAAGGGCAAAATCATAATTTTAATTTTAAAACATGTTCCCCATATTTTTAGGACTCTAAATCTAAAACTCCAAGTGAAAGCGAATTAAAAATGAGGTCCAAATCATCAAAAACCATTTTAAAGCTTTACAGATAAAAATCCCCAAAATTCATTCTAAAATCAAGAATTGAAGTTATTTTGAAGATGAAATAGAGAGAAAAGTGATAATTATAAGATTAGAAACTCATCCAAGTGAAAACATGTTGAAATCAGAGTTTAGTTCATAGAATTATAATTTTTAGGCTTTCCGAGCTAAAATTCCCAATTTCCACTTTTTAATCTGCGTTAAATCATGAATTAAATGATCAAATTGAAGAAAAGTAGTTGAAATAGGTGTTTTAGAGATTACCCAATCTTAAAAGTGGAAGAAATTACGTAAAAACATAAAATCCTAAGCTCCAATTCTCAAAAATGGTGAAAAATAGAAAAACATAGTATATAAAAGGACCCAGGCATCACATACACGGTTATCGAGTTGATTAAGCCATTACTGGTTAAGTGACCAGGTGTCTCATACATGGTACCTGTCCTGATAGCATGTATCACGATTGCGACCCTATCATCGCATACGCGAAACATGCGATCGCGACTGTTGTACTCAAGAGAACATGCAAGTGTACGTGGTTCTCACCAAGTAATATAGTGGACTTTTACAAGACAAGTATCGATCCCTTATAAACTTGTCTTAACAACTATCCCAGACCAGTCCAACTATTAAAATTAACTTAATTCTCTCATAACCAAAAGTTGTCGGTGAAAATTAAGAATAACTAAATAATACGGTACAGTAAAGGTTTGAACAATTAATGGGGAAAGGCCAGGGTTAAGGCACTATAAATAATCATACTACGTTATGGAACTTCATTGGTTAGGTTATTTATCTGTGTTGTTGATTCACGAGGTTGATATTATGACTGCAATCTTTCGAACCTCTAATCACCTATCTAACTTAGCCCCAAAACTACATCGTTAAGGAGGGTGCGAGAACTAAGTTAAATGCATTCATATTTCATCTCACAATTAAACCTAATAGGGCACTTAAGTATATTCCTATCCTAAATGCAAATTATAACTCTATTCAATTAGAAGATTACAATCCTATTCTATCTATCCCACGTTCTGTCCTCTTGCTCCTCCTCCCGAGTTCACAAGATTATTATGCATGTAGTATAAGGGTCGTGAATCCTTTAAAAGGTGATAAAAAGGATATATAAACAACCAAAACCAAGTCAATTCATAACAGTAATACTCATATTCTTGGCCTTAACCACAAAAAAGGGTGTTTAGCCGCTCATGGTAATAATTGTAATCACAATGAATGAATGCATGTTTAAAATCCATAGAAAATCAAAGTAATGGAATCAAAACACTAATTTGAAGTTTTATATAGCCTTCATTCAAGTCCCAAGGTTGTCCAATGTGTTTACATGTGTGCTTAAGTGTTCTATTTATAGAATGATACAAGCTATCGATTTTAACATAGGTCTCTGCCACGCCAATATTGTGCAATCTAGGCAAAGTGTCATAGAATAATCATGGTGAGATACTATAATATGTCATCTATGATGTTTACAAGGTAGTTCCATAGCCTTAACGCGGAACCAAGGAATCATGGCACACTAAGGAGTCCAAAACCTCCAACTTTGGTACAAGTTTGTCCCATGCTTTTGTCTTTCAACTCCAAGCTTTGTGGTGTTGTTTCCATGTGATTTACAACTTGTACATCGACTATATATCAACATTATAGACTTACCAATCTTAATACAATATCAAAAACAACACATTAGGGATCAACACAACATACAATTCAAGACAATGAACTAGTAAAGGCCATAGCTCAAGCTAAGAATACTATCTTTTGTCCCTTGATTCTTAACTTGGTGTTTTGACTCCACAATACACTAAAAATACATAACTTGACCCTTAGATACTCATTTATATTATTAACCATTCATTAATCATACAAGATGTCCTTAAACCAAGGCTAAATAAGCATAGATAATGACACTGAGGTACATAAATCCACCTCAGATCATCACCCCACACTTAAATCCTTGTTCGTCCTCGAACAACTCCTTACACTAAGCATCATATACAGGAATGACTCTACAATAATACTACAAGCAAGACATTCAATATATTACTACAATTATGACATAAAATGCAAGTTTTCACACTAAGCATGTTATACACACAATTGAAAGCTCAAGAACACTACTTCAAAAAATCCTAGCCTCAAGGATTTATTCACCAAGTTGGCAAACTCATACATATTACTCAATTAAAGAGATCATACAAATTACCAAACTATTATAAAAAATGTTCCCTCGCCATAAGAGAGTTACTCATAATCACTCACAGAGATGTAATATATCACAAAATAGGTATAAGCATCAAATTACACTCACTTTCACAAAGAATTCACAAGTTACATAAGATGAACCATAGGATTGACCTTAGTATAGTACTCCACTAATATCATAATGTTAAGGCTCAAGATCAAATAGTTCTTTATGGGTTGTAATTTAAGCTACGGGATAGGTAGGAACTATTTTGGTCAGTAATAGTGACAATCTTCCCTAAGTGCTTTAGTACATCACACTGTTCGTTCAATTCACCTCCTACAACCAACATTCCACCTCATCTACCTTCACACACATCTTTTGTTTTGTCCCATATCATTAAGCTAGTTCACATACCGTGCAGTGGGAGTATTTTCTTTTTACAAATTATCCAATTTTAAACATTGTTATTTCTTTTCATCACACAACTCCCAATCACAAAAAATCAATTTACCACACCAATAGCTACTTCTTAGGTTCTTATTTTCACCTCTTTCATCTTGTTTTTTTACACTTCTCAACTCATTAGGTTTTCACTAAAGCACCTAGGAGCTTTGAATCAAATTAAGGTCAAACAAAGAAAGGTAAATAGGCTATATATGCGGCTACCATAGAGTAGGATAAAGGCTTAATGGATCTAACTAGGATTATGCACAAGGTATGTCAAACACATAGCATGAAACATGACTATCAAAGAAATGCTTATATTATCTCCTTAACCCACACTCTTTATTTTGCTTAAACACATACACCAGGCAAGTTCTATACATCAAATGCAACAAGGAATACATAAGAACCTCACTTCATGCATGGCACATGCTCAAATCAAGTAGGAATATCATAGATCCTCAACCATGCAACAACATGAATTCAATATTAAGCCAACAATGTTAAAGAGTCAAAACCAAGAGCCTAGGAGTCTCAAAAGTAGTAATTCACACAATCTACATACTTCTTACATACAAAACATCTGGCATCAAGAAATCATACATAGCAATAAGAAGAACATCTTACTTTTCCTACACCAAAAATTTAAAATTATTCCTAAAAAGAAAAAGGGATACTCGGTTCAAGGGGAACCTCGTGCAAAAGAATCGAAAAGAACAACTACGGAGTGGGTAAAGTGTGCACCTACTACAAACTAACCCAAAATAAAAACTAAAAAGAGAAATTATTCTTGTAATTTCTTCAATTTATTTCAAATTTAGCCCAAAAACTAAGAAAACAACTAAGACTTAAGACCCTATAGCATCACTTCACCCGAAACCAATGAATTTCCCTACCCCACACTTAAAAAAATAGTTTGTCCCAAAATTAATCATAAAAGGAAGGATATAGATACTCCCTGAGGGCTTTAGGCCTAGCTAGAAACATGTTTCATCATCTAGAGGGTCCGAGGACCTCACACTAAGTCCTTGCCATGCTCCGATCTCAGATACTCACACTTTCCATCGACCTGTGACTCAACAAAAATAAAAACTATGTTAAATGAAAAAACTAATAATATATTAAATAAAAACCTACCTTAAGTTAGGTTACCTCCCAAGAAGCGCCTAATTTAGTGTAGCATTAAGACCCACATCACTATAATTCAACCCTATTCCTTCATCCTCTTCCTCCTACTTGGAAGCTATCTTCTTATTCATTTTTTACCTCTTGAGTATGTACTATCAAGGCTAATATTTTTCTACACAATAAACTTTTCAGGCTCAGCAATCATCATCACTTTGGGCTTATGTGTAATACCTCGAGAATACCAACCGATAGTAGAACCATGCTTCAAGCTTATGAGAAATAAATTTTTGTGATTTGACAGCTTTATGATCGAGTTTGATATATATTAAGGCCTCAAATACGTCCTAGATATTAGATGAATCAAAACATCCTTTACCGATTAAATTCTTGAGAAGGATGTTGCCATAGTCAACTTCAAACGAACATATCTTACATTGTAAAAAGAATTTTTGATCTCATGACCCACCAAAAGATATATAATTGAATTATCTTTCAACCTATACCAATTTCGCCAAAATATGATATTGGAGTAAAAAGTTATGGCCATTTTACAGTGAGCTGTGCGAACTGCCAAAGTGCGACGGAAAGGCCGACGGACTGTCGCGCCAGCGACGAACCGTCGCCTAAACCATCGAAACTGAGGCATTAAGTCCATTTTATGGCAATAAATACATGGTTTGAGGGACGGTAAGTCCCCGGGGTGACGGTTCGTTGCCCAAACCATTCTGCAACTTTATTTAGCGATTCAAAGCCATTTTTAAAGGGATTTTTGGGTCTTTTCCACCCTTTTTAAAACTTAATTACATCAAATCAAAGAACATAACTCCTTATTCATCCATAACATTAAAATTAAGGTTTCTTTCAAGATCAATCCCCAAGAACAATATTCACACCCTTCTTCAAGAAAATTCAAGAATCAAAACGTCACCATTCAAGAACTTTCGAGAAAAGTTATTATTTTTCAAGATTCAAGCCTTTGAAGTATGTTAGGTGTTCATATATGGGTACATTCAACCCATAGAGTCAACAAATCCATTTTTAAAACTTCAAGAATTATGATTCATGATTTACATGTATGGAATTGGATTGTGTTTATGTTTTGACATTTATTGAGTTTCAATCCATGATTAATGGTAGATTCCATGAAGTTTAATAGAATGTATACTGAATTGAGTAATCTCCATGTTATAATCCATGAATTTACAAGTTTGGGCATTGTAATTGCCATGATTATGTGTTATCCATGATTTAGATTCTAAGTTCCCAAGAATTGTTCCTAGTATGTGTTGATTTACATGATATTCATGATAAACCCTTCAAATTACAAGTTGGTGGTAGTAACCACGTTAACCCTAAGTGTTTATGAGTTAATGAATCAAGTATGCTTCTTATGTATTTGATAAATGATCTATGAGAATAAAATAATGTCATTATAGCATGCTAACATGTATCCCCCATTCATGTACAAGTTAATGCATCACAAGTTTTTGATGAAATATCTCTATGAATGAATTATGACCAAGTGAACATTGTTATGTCATTCAAGATTATGCTTTTCTTTACTTTTTCATGCTATCGAGTCTTGGGGTTATTTAATACCCAATAATATAGTTGTTTATCTAGAGCCAGTGTCAGTTACAGAATAGTATCTGTCATGTCACGATCGGTAGTACTCTCAGTCCATTATAGAACTTAATAGAACTTAGTCAGTTACAGAACTTAGGAAAACTCAGTAATCTCAGTATCAGTCTAGTCCAGTTTAGTATACTCGATTCAGTGTCATTCAGTTGGGAGTAGGATTCAGCACCGAGCGAACCTAGGGATTGGGCCACACTCGTTAGTCAAGACTGGGTCCCTAGAAAGATTCCCTAAGTTCCAGAAATACATAGCCAGCATAGATTATAAGATGTCACCCGTTAGATAGGACTGACATGCTCAGGGATCACCCGTTAGTTTAGGACTGATCTCAGGGGTCACCCGTTAGTTAGGACTAACTCCACAACAGTTGTCTTTACCCGTGGCACGGTACTGACACCCTTCTAATTGGGGTTATAGATTAGACCCCAGCTCAGTTATCTTATTAGTTCAAATTTGGGGCATGTTGGTTAGATGATTAACTCCCACAGTTTCAGTTTCAGTCTTCAATTCAGAACTCAGCTAAGTTTTACAGAATTAGGACTGTCAGATATAGTCAATCAGTATCAGTTAATCAGTTATCAAAATTCAATACTTAGCTTCAGAAAAGCTCAGTTACAGTTTATATATATATATATGTATGTGCACAGATTTCTTTCTCAGTACTTACAGTAGTCTCAGATTTTCCATGTACTCTCATGTTCAGTTACTCTCATTCAGCCAGTTATATCCTCATATATATGAACCCTTATATTCAACCTTAACTCATCTAGCATACCAATACATTTCCATGTACTGATGCATATGTTTCTATCCTATAATGTTTCATATCATAGGTTCGGATGCTCAGGTTCCCGACCACTCATAGTAGATTCAGATTTTAGCCAGCAGTAGTAGATTTAGCAGTGAATCCTCATCATTTAAGGATATTCTACTATTTTATATCTTTAGTAGACTCAGTACTTTAGTATATGGAGTTAGTTGGGGGATTGTCCCATCAACTCCACTTTCAGACAATTTCAGTTAGAGGCTTTTCAGATTAGTTTCAGTCAGTATTCAGTTTTACAAATATTATCACAGATGTTATATTTTATCAGTATTTTAGATGTTTTGAACCTTATGGCATTTCAGCCTATTATTTCATATTTATATCAGTATTATTATTTAGTGCTCACAGCAGATATAATTCAGGTGTTAGCTTGTGGTCCTTCGGGGTCGTAAGCACCGTGTTACGACTAGGGGGTAGTCCCGGGTCATTACAAACTTGGTATTAGAGCTAGATTCAGTAGTGTCCTAAGAAGTCTGAAAGTCGTATCTAGTAGAGTCTTTTGCATGGGTGTAGTGCACCACACTTATGGACAAGAGGCTATGAAATATTTTTAGGATAAGTTTTCCTTCTTTTAGTATTCATATTGTGCAAGTGAGCATGAACTCAAGTTACACTCTCAGTCTAATTCGCTTCTTCCTTTTGTTTACAGAATATGGCTCCCAAAAGGACTAACAAAAGAAGAATCAAAAACTAGTCAGCCCCCCGGCTCATTCAGGTAGATCCCATGGACGAATATGTCTCTCATGTAGAGTTTAAAGTTGCATTCACTACTCTAGCCAATTTAGTCGCAGCCCAGAATGAACGGTCAGTTGCTGTTCTGTCCAACTAGTGGCCAATACTGCTGTAACCAGAATTCGAGACTTTACCCGAATGAATCCTCCTTATTTTATGGGATCTAAGTCAGAAGAGGATCCACAGGAGTTCCTCGACTAGGTTCAAAAAGTCACAAATATCATGGGAGTGATTTCCAGTAAGAGTGTCAAGTTAGCCGCCTATCAACTATAAGATATAGCCCATATGTGGTTTAAGCATAGGAAGGTAGACAAGGGTACAGATGTAGAGCCCATAGAGTGGGAAAAGTTTGCTACTACCTTTTTAGATAGATTCTTTCCCTTAGATATAAGAGAAGCCAAAGTTTTAGAGTTCTTCAATGTCAGATAAGGTAGCATAAGCGTAAAAGAGTATTCCCTCAAGTTTACCAAGTAAGCTAGGTATGATCCCCATGTAGTAGAAGATAATAGGTCCAGAATAAGCAAGTTCATATCAGGGGTGTTAGATAGTATGGTTAAGGAGTGCAGAACAATAATGTTGATTAAAGAGATGGACATACCTAGGCTTATGGTCCATGTACAAATGATTAAGGAGCAGAAGGTTAAGGAGAAGGAAAGAAAGAATAAGAGAGCTAAAACAGGTAGCTTTAATTTCAACCAGCCTAAGTCAGAGGGCGGTAACCATTCCCAATTTCACCCAAAGTCTTCAGTTCCAGCTCCATCCTCAGCTAGTGTGCTAGTACTGAGGTTTAGGAATGACAGTCATGATGGGGCGCTAGGCTCTAAAACCTAATGTAGTGTGAACCATACCTATCTGCTTTGCTAAGAGTGTGGTAAATATCACCTAGGTATGTATAGAGCAGGAAGCGAAGTGTGTTTTGGATGAGGTAAGCCAGGCCACAGGATGCAGGGGTGTAGAGTAATGGCTTAAAGGGGAAAAGATTTGTGTCAGTAGGGCACCACTTCCAGTACCTCTAGAGGTCAATGCCAGAATAGATTTTATGCACTCTAGTCTCGCCATGATCAAGAAAGTTCTCCTGATATAGTTACGGGTAAGTTATGAGTCTTTCATCTTTATGTTTATGCTTAGTTAGATCCCGAGGATTCTCTTTCTTTGTAACCTCTATATAGACATCGACTTTGGTGTTGCCCGAAATATTAGCGGAGCCCTCCTCAGTGTCTACCCCAGACTTTAGAGTAAAGTGGTGACAGCTCAGTTTAGAATTATTGATTAAGTGGTTCACAGCTTTAGAATAATGGCTTTAAGCTAAGGGGGAGATGGTAGAACAATTAACCAAGTCAGGCTTTCAGATTTTAGTAGTAATGTCAGTAATGTCAGTACTCATTCCTTACATGTCAGCTCTATAATCATAGATCATATTCGTGCACATTAACGAAAATCATGCATACTTACAGTTCCTAGTAAAAGGAGTTCCAGTAAACTCACCATTCAGTTCCAGTACAGTATCAGTTATCATCTTAGTTATAGTCTCAGTAACATTCTTAGCCCAATAATCAGATCAGTACCTCAGTTTACAAACTATTTCAGAATTATGTTATACACTTAGTCTTGTATTCTTAGATAATACAGTTTTCACGAACTCATGCTTAGTTATCTCATGTTACCTAGTAAGTCCTTACCTCATATGCATAATACTCTACAGTTTCAATCCAGTTATTCAGACCAAGTACAGTTCAGTCTTACATGCCTAGTATTCAGCTATCCGGCATTCAGTTAATCAGATTGGTTAGCATGTTCAAGCATTTATGCTCAGCTCCCATATGAATATTTTTAGTAGTCGCAAGTAAAGTATTGTACTGAGAAGTAGTGTTTTGTTGAGAGGGTATTTGAGGAATATATCTAAGCTTGAAAATTAGTAGTTACAGTGCATAAGGCTTAGTCACTCTATTTTAAGATGATGTTTTGTATGTTTTGCCTCATGTTATAGGATTTTAGCCAAGTTGCGAGTTCAACCCGATTTATGCATCATGCCTCAGTTTCAAATCCCAGATATTCAGTCACGATTCAGTTCGTAGGTTCCCCATGCATCATCTCATACTTTTTCTTAGTATCTCAGCCAAGTTAGCATTCTCGAGGGACATAGCATCCCAAGGGGGAAATGCACTATAATCCCTGAGCTATCATGATCTAAACCTTTCATTTTCTTTCACGTAATGAATCCAGTTGGACTAATGGGTCCTCATAGTTGACCCTCTAGTTCCAATCTCAGTCATAAGCTATGTACTCAAGGGATCAGTTTAGTTCACGATATTAAGTTTGTGTATTACATTTTAGACTCATTCATGTTCTCCTATTCCCGTTCATACATTTTCAGTAAATGATATTAGACTTATCAGTGTTCTCGACTTAAGGTAGCAGTCTTCCTTAGATCTACTCAATTCTATGTTCAGTTACACCCATAATCTTAGTTTTAGTTATTGTTGTATATTCAGTTATGCATTAATTAATCAGTTCAGTCATGTATTCTATGCATCATATATGCATATCCAGCGTATAAACTAATTCTATTAACCATCCTAACTAACCTCATTCGAGGATGAATATTCCCAAGGAGAGATATTGTAATACCCCGAGAACCTAACCGATAGTAGAACCATGATTCAAGCTTATGAGAAATAAATTTTAGTGATTTGGTGGATTTATGATCAATTTTTTATGTATATTAAGGCCTCAAATACATCCTAGCTATTAGACGAATCAATACATCCCTTACCAATTAAATTCTTGAGAAGAATATTGCCATAGTCAACTTCAAACGAGCATATCTTCCATTCTACAAAGAATTTTTGAGTTTATGACACACCAATAGATATATAATTGAATTATCTTTCCAACGATACCAATTTTTTCAAAATACGATATCGGAGTAAAAATTTATGGCTATTTTACAGTGAGCTGTCCGAACTGCCAAAGTTCGACGGGAAGGCCGACGGACCGTCGCGCCAGCGATGAACCATCGCAACTAAGATCTTTAGCCTATTTTCTGGCCATAAAGTGACAGCTTGAGGGATGTTCAGTCCCTAGTGTAACGGTTGATCGCCTAAACCGTCCCGCACCTCCATTTAGCAATTTAAAGTAGTTTTTAAAGAGATTTTTGGGTCATTTTTAAATTTTAACTCCTCATTCATCCATGACATCAAAATTAAGGTTTCTTTCAAGATAAATCCCCAAAAATAAGATTCACACCCTTCTTCACAAAAAACTTAAGAATCAAAGCGTCACCATTCAAGAACCTTCTAGAAAAGTTATTCTCTTTCAAGATTCAAGCTTTTGAGGTATGTTAGGTGTTCATCTATGGGTCTCTTCCACTCATAGAGTCAAAGAATCCATTTTAAAAACTTGAAGAATTATGATTCATGATTAATATGTATGGAATTGGATTGTGTTCATGTTTTGATATTTATTGAGTTTCAATCCATGATTAATGGTAGATTCCATGAAGTTGAATAACATGTATATTGAATTGAGTAATCCCTATGTTATAATCCATGAATTTACAAGTTTGGGCATTATGATTGCCATGATTATGTGTTATCCATAATTTATACTCCAAGTTCCCAAGAATTGTTCCTAATATGTGTTGATTTACATGATATTCATGATAAACCCTTCAAATTACAAGTTGATGGTGGTAACCATGTTAACCCTAAGTGTTTTTGAGTTAATGAATCAAGTATGCTTCCCATGTGTTTGATAAATTGTCTATGAGAATGAAATAATGTCATTATAGCATGCTAACATGTATCTCCCATTCATGTACAAGTTAATGTATCACAAGTGTTTGATGAAATGTCTCTATGAATGAATTATGACCAAGTTAACATTGTTATGTTATTCAAGATTATGCTTTTTTTTACTTTTCATGCTATCGAGTCCTAGGGAAATTTAATACCCAAAAATTTAGCTTTTTATCTAGAGCCAGTGTCAGTTACAGAATAGTATCAATCATGTAACGATCGGTAGTACTCTCAGACCATTACAGAACTCTATAGAACTCAGTCAGTTACAGAACTTAGGAAAACTCAGTAATCTCAGTATCAGTCCAGTTCAGTATACTCAGTTTAGTGTCTTTCATTTGGGAGTAGGATTCAACACCGAGCGAACCTAGGGATGGGGCCATACCCGTTAGTTAGGACTGGGTCCCTAGAAGCAATCCCTAAGTTCCAGAACTACGTAGCCATTGTAGGTTATGAGATGCCACCCGTTAGATAGGACAAACATTCTCAGGGATTACCCTCTAGTTTAGGATAGATCTCTGGGGTCACATGTTAGTTAGGACTAACTCTACAGTAGTTGCCTTTACCCGTGGCACAGTACTGACACCCTTCCAATTGGGGTTACAGATTGGACCCCAGCTCAGTTATCTTATCAGTTCATATTTGGGGCATGTCAGTTAGATGATTACCTCCCACTATTTTAGTTTCAGTCTTCAGTTCGGAACTCAGCTAAGTTTTGCGAAATCAGGACTGTCAGATACACTCAATCAGTATCAGTTATCAAAATTCAATACTTATCTTCAGAAAAACTCAGTTATAGTTTATATATATATATGTATGTGCACAAATTGCATTCTGAGTACTTACAGTAGTCTCAGATTATCCATGTACTCTCATGTTTAGTTACTCTCATTCAGTCAGTTATATCCTCATGCATATGAACCCTTGCATTCAGCCTTGCCTCACCTAGCATACCAGTATATTCCCATGTACTGATGCATACTTTTCTATGCTATGATGTTTCATATCATAGGTTCGGACACTTAGGTTCCCAACCACTCATAGAAGATTCAAATTTCAGCCAGCAACAGTAGATTTAGCAGCGAGTCCTCATCATTCGAGGATATTCTATTATTTCATATTTTTAGTAGATAGTATTTTACTAGATGGAGTTAGGGATTGTCCTATCAACACCACTTTTAGACAATTTCAGTTAGAGGATTTTCAGACTAGTTTCAATCAGTATTCAGTTTTACAAATATTATCATAGTTGTTATATTTTATCAGTATTTTAGATTTTTTGAACCTTATAGAATTTTAGACTATTATTTCGCATTTATATTAGTATTATTGTTTAGTGCTCACAGCAGATATCATTCAGGGGTTAGTTTGTGGTTCTTCGGGGTCATAAGAACTGTGTGATGACTAGGGGGTAGTCCCGGGTCATTACATTATGTGGAGGGTTAGGCTAATGATTCCCAAACTACACCTCCTCTCAGAAGATAATACAGTCGATGTCAAAATATAGTAACCAAACAAATATTGGGGTCGAATCCCAAGGGAACACGTGGAATCGTGGATCTCAAAAGTTATAGTCAGCGGGCAGAATAAGAAAAGTAAATAGGGGTTTTTTAAAGTAATCTCGAGCAAGTAACTATATCAATTTCGATTGTAATCAGTTGTAAGTGAACACTGGGATTGTGTTCCCCCTGGCTTCTAAACTCCATAAGTTTATCAGCTTTGTTGAACCAACCTGATACTTTGCATGCAAAATTGATAAGTTATGTACCTTCTTCAGTTTTTTGGACGAGCAGAAGGATCTCAGCCTTTACCTTTTGAGACTCAGGATGTCGCCTTACTAACCCTTATCTTGATCCATATTAACTATTACCTTTTGAGTCCCTAGTTATTAGATAAAATCTAACCATCTTATTTAGATGTTACCTAGTATCGTGGATTGATAGTTAAACCTCAAATTACTGTTGTCATTATGTTTTCCTAGTCACTACTCCACTTTTGTATTGAGTAGAAATAATCTAGGTGGGATCCTAAAGTTTGCAACCATTAAGAAGTCTATTATAGTGATGATAATGCAATCCATGCCATGGGTATCGGTTTAATCCAACAACAACACTT
This sequence comes from Capsicum pubescens, assembly GCA_030864215.1. Classification (NCBI taxonomy): domain Eukaryota; kingdom Viridiplantae; phylum Streptophyta; class Magnoliopsida; order Solanales; family Solanaceae; genus Capsicum; species Capsicum pubescens. Next base: position 103,566,766 of record CM061547.1, read on the forward strand.
CTCCTACTTCGTCAATATACCATGGTTTATGCAACCCTAACTATGGGTTTTTATCCACTCATGCTTGTGAAGAAATCAATAACATTCATAATTGAAAGCATAGATGAAATCACAATGATAAGAAATATAAAAACCCATAACCGTAACTAAATTAATAAACTAAAGTCAATACAATAGAATCCCATGATTAAAATCAAATATTAGAATCAAAATACGTTTGTAAGTGTCAAAAGTACATAACTCCTACTAAAACACACATAAATGGTATTTATAGTATATGAGGAAATCCTAGTCCAAACGAAATAGGATAAAATAGTGTCGGTGGCCACATGTGATCTGTACCTGTGCCCTGACCCTGGACGCAGGTAGTGACTATGGTAAGAAGGGTGAACGTAGGTACACGATGTAGGTACTGGATGGAAAAAATTCAGAAAGTCAGCTCTCGGTATTTTGGAATTCTGTCACTTGCTTTTCCTACTTGTGGTCCGTAGGTCCTACATGCAGTTCGTAGATTGACTTAGTAAGAGTCGAAAATCATCTTTTCAGCTCTTCTTCAATTCTCGAACATGCTTTGATCACAAATAGACGAAAAGTGTCCCGAACATCAATAATAACATTAAAAGTATCCAAAAACACCTTTTTCACCTTTTTCACAAAATTAGCACCAAAACATGATTTCTTGCGAAACATACCCAAAATGCATCATATCTAATAAAATAACCTTAGAAAGTTGCATATTTTTCTCATTGTAAGTATTGAAAGTGCTATATTTCTATAGAAAATCAACACCCTCAACTTAGAATGTTTGCATGCCCTCGGGAAACAAAAAACAATAAAAACAAAAATGACGCTTAACTAGTAGAATCTAAGCTATTCAAGGCAGTTAGTCAACACTGTAAACTTAAACGACACTATCCCTCTCCTATCTCATTTTTCAAAACCAACTGGGTATGAACATGTAGCACAACAATGTGACACAATTGGATCAAGGTATGGCAATTACACTTGTAATAGACATCCACTCATATATATAAGTTACACTGTCCAAAACAAGAAAATAGCTAGCAATATGACTACTCAAGTGCCCTCATAACAAAGATGTCCCACTCACTCATATGAAATAATGTATGTCAATGTAGGGACAGTCAAGAGACACTCACACTTAGAGGAAAAGTTCCAATCAATTCATGTATAACTATGAGAATCTAAGCTATTCAAGGTAGGCAATCAACACTTTAAGCTCAAAGCACAATAACCCTCTCTTATTTCAATATTTCAAAATCAATTATGCATAACCATGAAGAACAATAATGTGACACAATCGGATCAAGGTATGGCATTACATTACCAACAGTCAACTATGCATATATACAAGTTACACTACCCAATCACGTAAGCAGCTATCAATATGACTCTTGCACCCTCACTACAAAGAAGTCGCATTCACTCATATGAAATAATGCATGTCAATGAAGGACAGTCAAAAGATACTCACACTCAGAAAAGAAGTTCCAATCAATGTGCATCAAATACCATAGGCTTGCCCTTATTTTCTTTACCTTAGCATTCAGATAGTTAATTTAGGATCACTATAGTACTTTTCTCGGCTTGTAATGTAGGCTTGGGGGCTAGTATGGTACATATGGACATATCAAGTGACTAAGCCTCTTTGGCACTACATTAAACTTAGGGTCTAACTTACTAGCCAATTTCCTTTTTATTCCACCCTTATTTCCCTCTTTTTATTCTTTATTACACATTCAGGTTGGGTGTGGTCATTTATTCTTTCTTTTTCTCTTTTTTCACATTTTTCTTTTCTTTTTATTTTTCTACCACACCCAGCCCTACTAACTTTTTTCTCTTATTTTACCCTTCTTCATACCTATTTTACACTACATAACCCTATGATAGTCATCCTCAACTTAGACGTTTTACCTGAGTTAAGGTGCACAATGTCCAAGGAGGACTAGGGACAAAATAGGTTCATTGTAATATAAATGGAAAGGTGAATGCTGAAACAAGAAAAATAGGCTTATAAGGCTTAAAACAGGGATCAATGGATATAATTCACACATAGAAGGTCATTTTGGCTAAAAGTGGACAAAAATAAAAAATGGCCTATGATCCTTTCCTAATCGACTATCCTTCAACCTAGGAAAGACTAACCAGGCAAGTTCTGAATTCAACACACAAAGGAACTAAGTAGTATCTCACACACACATAGCACATAGTCAATATTATCAACTACTACCTATCAAGTTCATGCAATTGTTAGTAAGTGATTATCATGTCCCTAATCCTAATGCCATAGCAAAATTCACAATGTTCACACATAATACATTCACACAGCTCTATCACATAAACTTTTAGAGGGGTATTAAAAATTAATCAAAACATGACTACTATCATAAATACTGAAAATCTCCTAATTACACAAAAACAACATAATATGACATAAAATTATCCTTGACATGTTGATTCTACAACCAAACAGCAGCCGATAGGAAAAGAATCATGGAAACAAAAGCCCGTGGTGGCATGGTATGCCTACCCCCAACTAAAAACTGTGCATTGTACTCAAAGCACTGAAATAAAGAAAAATAGAGGGAAGTGAGAACATACCCGGGATGCACTAGGAATCTCTGTAACTTGGGTTGCCTCCCAAGCAGAGACTGATTAACTGTCACCGCACGACTCAATTCCTTTGGCTACTCAGACTTCACTAAGGTCTATTTTAGCACAAACTCTTACTTCTTCCAGGTTTCCCATGCAGTGTTTCACTCGCTGCCCGTTAACTTTAAACAGGATATCAACATCATGTTTTATCTCAATAGAACCATATGGGATGACCTTAACCACAATGAATGATCAGTCCATCTTGATTTCATCTTGCAAGGAAACAAGCGTAGTCTTAAATTATATAGCAAGACCAAATAACCAGGTTTGAATATTCTCTTATTGATATTTTTGTCATGATACAACTTCATTCTTGCTTTGTATATAGCTGAGATCTCATAAGAATGGATTCATAATTCATCCAACTCATTCGCCTTGCCCAACCTCAAGTTTGGTGCATCAGGCCACTTAAAATTTAGCCTTTTTAATGCCCATAGTGCCTTATGCTTAAGCTTAACCAGTAAGTGGCATGCTTTGCCATGTAGAAGCTGATATTGAGAGGCACCTATGAGGGTTATATAGGTTTTCCAGTAGGCCTACAATACATTGTATAACTTTTTAGACCAGTCAGCCCTCTTGGCATTCATTGTTTTCACCAATATGGACTTTATCTCTCTGTTGGAGACTTCCACTTGACTACTTGTCTGAGGATAGTAAGGTGTCGCCACATTATGCCTTACACCATATCTATTAAGCAGTGCTTTGAACAAGTGATTACAGAAATATGACCCACCATCACTGATAATTGCACATGGAGTGCCAAATTGGGAAAAGATATTTCTCTTTTAAAAGGTGGTGATGCTTTTACCTTTATTATCTGATAGTGAAACTACCTCGATCCATGTTGATACATAGTCAACCGCTACTAGAATGTATCTCATGCCATAGGAGCTTACAAACGAGCCCATAAAATCAATACCCCACACATCAAAGAACTCTAACTCCAGAATAGGTGCCATGTGGAGTTCCTGGCACCATGAAATGTTGCCTTAATGCTGACATTGGTCACAGGCTTTTGCAAAATCATGATCATCATTGTAAATGAAAGGACAGTAAAACCCACACTGTATAATTTTGTGGGTTGTTCATGTGCCACTATGGTGACCCCTAACTGGTGAAAAATGACAAGCTTCCAAAATGCTTATCATCTCCCCCTCTGAAATGCATTTTTGAATCACACCATCAGTGCAGATCCTAAATAAATATGGCTCATCTCAGAAGAACTTCCTTACCTCATGCATAAATCTCCAGTGCTTCTAAAAGGATAGATCTTCTTGGATAAGATCGCTTACCAAATAGTTGGCAAAATTAGCAAACCAGGGAATCAAATCATGAGATGCTGCCGACACTCGCTCATCAGGAAAAACATCATCTATCTCAAGATTATCCCCTAGTTTTTGTGTGGTCTCCTCCTTAAGTCTGGACAAGTGGTCTGCAACTTAATTTTCTTTCCCTTTTTGGTCCTTGACTTTAAAATCAAACTCTTGCAGTAAAAGAACCAATGGATCAATCTAGGTTTAGCATCTATCTTCGACATCAAGTAAATTAAGACTGCATGGTCAGTGTGCACTATAACATTAGTCCTCATCAAATAAGACTAAAAATTTTCAAAAGCAAAAACCACCGCAAGTAGTTTCTGCTCTGTAACTGTATAATTTTTTTGTGAGGGATTTAAAGCTTTGCTAGCATAGTAGATGGGATGCAGTATCTTTTCTCTTTGTTTCCCTAGAACAGTTCCTAAGGCCACTCCGTTCACATCATATATTACCTCAAAAGTTGTAGACCAGTTAGGAGACACAATGATAGCCATTGATATCAACTGTTCCTTTAGGAATTTCAAAACCTTAAGACAAACAGAAATTTCACCTCCTTCGCTAAAAACTTGCACAAAGGTCTTGCAATTTTAGAGAAGTCCTTGATAAATCTCCTGTAAAAGCCTGCATGACCCAAAAAAATCTGTATACCTTAAACTGACACTGGCGGTGACAACTTATCAATACCATGTTTGGAGATCTTAGTACCAAGTTGCGTTCTTCATAACTTTGCAGTGCACTGGCCAAATAGGATAGGCAGTCATCAAATGAGACCCCAAAAACAGAAAAGTCATACATGAATACTTCAATAGTTTTTTCTACCTTGTTGGAGAAAATGGAAATCATACATGTCTTAAAAGTGGCAGCCACAACATAACCCAAAGGGCATCCGCTTAACTGAAAAGGTCTTATAAGGGCAAGTGAAAGTAGTTTTTTCTTGGTCTTTAGGAGCAATCATTATTTAATTGTAACCCGAATACCCATCAAGAAAATAATACCAATCCCTTCCTACAAATCTATCCAGCATCTGATCTATGAATCACATAGGGAAGTGGTCTTTTTGTGTCCACTTATTCAGCTTTTTGTAGTCTATGCATACTCTCCAACCGGTCACTGGCTCATTGGTACTAATTCATTCTTCTCATTTGGAACCACTTTGATTCCCCTTACTTTGGCATACATTGAATCGAGCTCGTCTACTTGCTGTTAGCAATAGGAAAAACCACTCCAGCATCTAACCACTTGATTATCTCCTTTTTCACCACCTCATACATGGGAGGGTTTAGTTATTTTTTATGCTTAATACTGGGAATATTATCCGACTCAAGTTGTATCTTGTGTGTTCATATACCCGGTGGAACACCTACAATGTCTGTAATGGTCCACCCAATAGCTCTCTTAAACTTTTATAACACTGATATCAATGCTTTCACCTGTGCTCCAGCCAAATCTACCGCAATAATTATCGATAAAGTATTGTTGGCCCCCAAGAATGCATACTATAATAAGGTGGGAGAGCCTTCAATTCTAATACTAGTGGTTCTTCAATCGATGGTCTTGCAAGAGTTGTGGTTCTATTTTTCAAGTCAAGATCCAGCTTCTTAAGGGCATATTTGTGAGAACTTATGCCATGCAGCGCATGAACCAACTAATCATATTCATCTATCCCATCACTCTCGAAGTTCATGATCACTGCTGCTAATTCTTCTACCCCTAATCTCTCCTTAGTAGGTACATCCACTGCAACAACATCATCATCCACTGCACCAATCACTGCTACCACTCTCATATCATCAAACTACTAAATTTTCATGTATATATTCAACATTATTTGCTTATCATTCCATTTGAATATGGTCTCCTCTAGGTCCATATCAATCAATACCCGACCAGTGGACAAGAAAGGTCTTCCCAAAATAATCGAAGAGTGTGCATCCACTTCACAATCTAAAATTATGAAATCTGCTGGACAAGTAAATAATGCTACCTTCACTTCAACATTGTGCACAATACCCACTAGCTCCTTTATAGATGAATCAGCCATCAACAGACTTACAAATATAGGCTGAAGTTTGCATAACCCTAATACCTTGTATATCACCAACGACATTACATTTAGTCTTTCTCCCAAATCGCATAGAGCCTAATTAATATCATAAGTCCCAATAGAACATGGAATGGTGATTGCACCTGGGTCTCATTTTTATCTGATGATGCATAAAAATCTGCACTAAACTGTTGCACTATATCTTGGAGATCTTCTGCTATCTAGTTGTCATCATCATCACTCACAAAGTCATTATCTCTATAAGTCAGCTTCTCAAATTCATCTTTAGGTGGCCCATCAGCAACAATATTATCCTTCTTTGACTCATAAGTAGTAGGTATAAAGTGGTCAACAGGTGGGGAATCATTTTCTATGTTAATATCCAGACGCGAACTAGTGTTGGAGGATTCAACATATTGTCACTAGGAAGTGCGCCTGTCTGACGTTGGGCCAAAGTGGCAGAGATTTGCCCATACTGCTGCTCCAATACTTAATAGCAGTTGAATGTGATTTAACCTTTTTGGTCAGTCCCAAAATATCTGCCTTGAGTTCTTTAAGGAAATTTTCTTGACTCTCTTGACCCTTTAGCAACTTTGCCAACATCTCTTCTATTCTCGATTCCACATCTCTTCTGCCACCTGGAATTTATTTGTCTCTATTATCATAGTTTCGAGCTTGATTCCCTTTTACTTAGTCTCAGAAACCCGCTAACTAATGATCCATATACTTTGCCTCCTCTTCTAACTCAGACTCATGAACCCTAAAAGCAGCACCCTGTGCCTCTAATACATTAATCTTTGTAGAATTTATTATTGCAAATTGTTTTCCAACTCACCAATGTCTTCCTTAATAGAGAAATCTCCTAAGTTACATCATCCTTAGCTATTCTCCATTCACCAGAAGCTCAAATGGGATAAATGTCAAACCCTCTCTCAACCTTTCGAGTTTTCCACCCTTGGTTAGTTAATAAGATCCAATCCATAATACTCGAATCCATCTTCCATCATAATCTCATGAAGGCTCCTTAGGAGATAGGGTCTACCATTGCTATAGAACTGATAGTTAGGGCTCTATAGAAGATCTCCTATAAGCTTGTCCCTGAAATCCAGTAATTGGGCACCATGTTAAGCTTCTTCTTGAACCCGAACCATGCTTCATACATAGATTCTGATTACAGTTGCCTAAAGTTATAAATATCGTCCTTGATCTGCCAAATACCCTAGATGAAGGAAATAACACGTTCAAGAATTATTTTTGTAAATCCCTCCATGTAGTCATAGACCCTCTTAGAAGTTTCTTCATCCATAAAGATGTTTCTCCAGTAATCGAGAAGGGAAGAAACCTCAATATTAATGCCTCCTAATATACCCAAACATGGAATACAAAATGCAATTCCCGATCAAATTCATCAGATATATGTTTGCGTCATCCATACGCAACCCTGCAAGCATGCCCTTCAAGTATAAGAGTTGAATCATAGTACTAGAAATGTTGAACTTGACATCAAGGGGAAAAATAAAAGGAATAATAGATCTTATCTCTACCATCTCAACGTATCCCAGATCTTCTTCATTATCAACATATGGTTGTATGTACTGATATGTTGGGACCACTTAAGGATGACACCGCTAGCTCTGGTTTGGTTTCCAACTAGTACTGCTTAGTGGTTTGTTGCTTATCTCTGCTCAACTAACTCGTCCTCTTGAGCTATGTGTTAATATTATTCTGATAATATAGTAACCCAACAAAGGTTGGGGTCGAATCCCAAGGGAACAGGTAGAATCGTAGATCTCAACAATTGTAGTCAACAGGCAGGACAAAAACGTAAATGGGGGGTTTTGTATTGTAATCTCGAGCAAATAACTATATAAACTTCAGTTGTAATCAGTCGTAAGTGAAAACTAGTATTATGCTCCCCCTATATTCTAAACTCCATAGGTTTTTCATGCTTTGTTGAACCAACCAGATACTTTCCATGCAAAATTGAAAAGTTATGGACCTTCTACAGTCTTTTGGATGAGCAGAAGGATTTCATTATTTAGCTTTTGAATCGCAAGATATTGCCTTACTAACCTTTATCTTGATCCCTGTTAACTATTACCTTTTGAGTCTCTAGTTATTAGATGAAATCTAATCATCTTGCTTAGATGTTACCTAGTAGCGTGGATCAAAAATTAAACCCCAAATTACTATTGTCATTATCTTTTCCTAGTCACTACTCCTCTTTTGGAGCGAGTAGCAATAATCTAGGTGGGATCCTAATATTTTCAACCACTAATAATTCTATTAAAGTGAATATAATGCAATGCATGCCATGCGTATCGGTTCAATTCATCAACAATACTTCTTCTACTTCGTCAATCTGCCAGGGTTTACCCAACCCTAGCTATGGGTTTTTAGCTGATCATGCTTATGAAGAAATCAATAACATTCATAATTGAAAGTATAGATGAAAACACAATGATGAGAAGTATAAAAACCCACAATTGTAACTAAATTAATTGACTGAAGTCAAATACAAGAGAATCCCAAGATCAAAATCGAATTTTGGAATCAAAATATATTTGTAAGTATCAAAAGTGTGTAACTCCTACTAAAAAAACACAAAGGGTATTTATAGTACATGAGGAAACTCTAACACTAAAGCCCGAATAAAATAGGAGAAAATAGGGTCAGTGGCACACTTGTGGTCTATACTTGCGCCCTGACCCTGGGTACAGGTACTACCTACGATCAGCAGGGGGAGCGCAGGTACAGGGAGCAAGTACCATATGGGAAAAATCTTGTGAGTCAGCTCTCGAGATTTTGGATTTCTTGCATTTACTTTCCTACTTGTGATCCGTAGGTCCTATATGTGGTTTGTAGGTTGACTTAGTAAGTGTTGGGAATTATCTTTTCAGTACTTCTTCTGTTCTCTAACATTCTTTGATCACAAAAAATCAAGAAAGTGTCTCAAACATCCATAATTTCTCCAAAAGTAGCCAAAATCACCTTTTTCACCTTTTCACGAACTTAGCATTCAAAACATGATTTCTTGTAAAACATACCCAAAACGCATCATAACTAACAAAATAACCTTAAAAACTTGCATATTATCCTTATTTTAACCATTGAAAGTGCTATATTTCTATAGAACATCATGGTAAACTCAATGGGAAAGTCTAAAGAGGTCTTTAGTAGATTGGTCTCTACCCCAGACCCATCCACTTTCATCACCTCAATCATGCATAAATCTTTGCAGTGGGATGGTATGTTGAGTGGTTTATATACCTTGAATATCACCTCGTCATCATCCAATCTCATCTTGAGTGTGCCTTCTCTTGCATCTATCAATTCTCCTCTCATTGCTAAGAATGAACATCCCAAGATAATCGACACTTTGTCATCTGTATTATAATGAAGAATAATAAAGATAGCACGGACAATAAATGTACTAACCTTGATGAGCACATCCTCAATGATTCCTTTGGGTCTTACTCCGGTTCGATCTGCATCTGTAGCACCACAAAGCATATGGTCTTAGTTTTCCCAAACCCAGAGTATTAAACAATGATATAGGCATCAAGTTGGCACTTTCACATAAATCACTTAGAGCATAGACCATATTGTTTTTACTAATTCATATAGGGAGGGTGAAACTCCCTCGGTCCTCTAGATTTTTAGGTATTTTTTGCATCACCACTGAGTTGCATTCCTTAGTAAGTGCTACAGTATCAATTTTTTACCGCATGATCTTGTTATTCACCACATCTTTTTGGTACTTAGAGTACTTGGGCATTTCCTGAAAAACATCTAGAAGAAGAAGGTTAATATAAAGTTCTCTGAATATTTTGAAGAACTTCTTGAAGCATGCATCCTCCTTTTCTTTCTTGAGACTCTAAAGGTACTGTGGTGGTGGTCTTTCATTTTCAACAACTTTAGTTTTTGCGTACTAATACTACCTTGAATTATCAGCAACTTTGTCTTCAACCGATTGAGGAACCAACTCTACATTTACCTCTTTATTTTATTTCGAAGGCTTGTCATTCAGCTTTTTACCACTTCTCAAAGTGACTGCCATTATATGTTTTGGAGGTTCATTATCGCTTGGCAAATAAACTTAAGGCATGATATTCTGCGCCTGAGATAGTTTTCCCAACTACTACTTTAACTATTTCTGTGCAATTTGTTAATTTTTTATTTTAGCAGCTATCTCCTGCTGCTTTGCCATAATCTTCTTCAAAGTTTTCTCAATATTGTTGGCATGTGTACTGTGTTGTTGCTACTAGTATTGCTGATGTTGATTGTTGCCCCCATGAATAATTGGGTTGAGTCTGCCACTTTTGATTATAGCCATTACCATAAATCAACTTTTATGCATTATCTACAAAGTTTACAGACTCTGGATTTTCACCACATGAATCTGGTGAATGCCCACTATTACAACATATCTCACACCATGTTGGAGTCTATTGCACAATATTCAATTGTTCCTAAGTCTGTTTCACACCGAACTTGCTAAATTGAGTAATAATCAGATTCTTTATAGCTGATAGTTAGGCGGCTAAGGATGTGATACTGTCAACTTCAATTATGCCAGCAACCTTTTTTACTTCTCTCCTTGAGGTATCACCATGCCAGCCCATATTTCCAAATGCAATAAGGTTCAACAGGGTGTATAAGCTCATCATACGTCTTCTGTAAAGCTTGACTCCCTACAGCTGAACGTAGAAATATTTTGTATTATGGGCAAGTGACTTAACAAAGGTGTAAGATAGTACCTCATTAGACTGCGGTAATGTGGACAGTCCCAAAAAAAGCCTTGAACCTCTCCGTAGAATGATACATTTTCTTATTTGTCTTCTGCTTAAAGCTCAAAATCTCACTACATAGTATCACAGTCTTGTCAGACATGAAAAAGTGGATGAGGAACTTTCGGGCTAAATCACCCCAAGTAGTGATTGAACCTGTCGTCTCAGCGTTCAACTACTTCTTTGCTTCCCCCAAAAGTGATAAGGGGAAGAATGTCAGCCTCACATAATTAATAGACACACCTGTAGAGATGACTGTGTCACTGATCTCCAGAAAGTTTTGCAAGTGGACTTCTAGATCTTCATGTGATAGCCTAGAAAACTATCCACTGCTATAAAGAAGTTGCACCATGTTCTGTTCTAGTTCAAATCTGCCTCTGGGGGCAGGTCTTTGAATAGCGGAGGTGTCATAACACGATTTACAAGTCATAATGGCACTATTTAATTCCACTAGTGGGTAAGCCAAACAATAACTCAGAGCTAACGCAATGAGTTAATTCGGTAGGAAATCCCATCAAAGGCAAATTTCAATAACACAATTTAAAAATAAACAAGGTTCTAGATAGATGAAATAGAAAAAATAAGATACCAATCTCACAACCAGGTAAATCTAGTACAAGAGCATCTAATAACATAATACAACCCGAATGTCTAGAATAGTCAACAACATATGTCTCAATATAAAAGACTGAACATAAATATAGAAGGAAATGGGCGACTCAAACTCCAAGATCTCACCCTATCTTCGGAAATCAATCACTGCACGAACTCGAATCAATGATGGCAACTAGTACTCGAATTTGTACCATAAAGGTAAATAAGTATAGTATGAGTATCAAAACAACGGGTACTCAGTAGTAATCATCGTCCAACTAAGCTAAATAATGATATAAGTATGATCAAATCCAAGATAACATAACTAAGTGAACGTACAAAAATGAACCTGAATCTTCTCCAACATCTTTGTACACAATAACTAATTTAAATTGAAATATCCATATAACATAAGGCATCAACACATGCCAATCATCGCTCAAACACAATAAGTAAATAATTCAAAATAATAGTGTATCATAAAGCAATAACACAAGAAACCATAAATTACAAAATTGGCTCCCATATGCCAATTGGTGCAAAAACTAAAGAACTCGTCATATCCCCAATACAACTGGAGAGTACACTCGAGAGAAGAATAAATTAATCCACCAACATTATAGCCAAATTTCATGGTCATTTAACCATCATTCCACCATTATTATCAATCATCCATTTACCAACAATTCACAATTTACCAATATTTGATAAAGTGCCTACACTTCATAATATTACCATCATTAACAACTTTATCATTGTTACTCATTAGCCACAATTTATTTTCTAACCATTTCTTATTAACTAATTCATTAAGTTACTAGCCATTATATAACTTTAATCATCACTTAGGCAACTGATCCCTACTTTTTCACTAATCATTATTTATTAGATAACCATCAATTATCACTAGCATTATTTATTACCAATCATCACTTATTATTAATCATCATTACCAACTAAACCTCATTTGTCAACTAGTCATTATTATCCACTTGATATAACATCCGCCACTAATTCTTATTTAGCACTAATCATCAGTTATACCACTTGATTAACATTTAGCACTTTGGACTATAATCGGTATCCCTAATATTAACATAAAACCCAAATTACACATAAGTATATATAAGCATACAATGGCCATACATAGGGCTAGCCAGACTAGAATTGGTAGATGTACATATAGGCACCTCAATATAATCATCCTCCGTCCTTGTCGGTTATCAATGCATCATCATAATCATCCTCCGGCCTTTCCGAGTATACATCATCATAATATCCACCGGTCTTGCCGGGTATCAATATCTTCATCACAATATCCTCTGGCCTTGCTAGGTATCAATATCATCTTCAAAATATCCTCTGTCCTTACTAGGTATCAATATATCAACATAGTATCCTCCAACATTGTCGGGTATCATCATATCATCATAATATCCTCCGACCTTGCCTGGTATCATCATATCATCATAATATCCTTCGGCCTTGTCGAGTATCATCATTATTATAATATCCTCTGGCCTTATCAGGTATCAATATATATAATCATAATCGGTGGGAAAATCAATAACATAAGCAACCATAGAATGAAGAATCATGATTTCAAGCAAATTTATTCAATAACTTTCCATGTAGTCAATAAGCATGCCTCCAAGAATCCTTAACATCATAGTTTCTAATATCCACAATAAGAATGATTTCTAACATGATTATTAGCATAAGTATTAAGCATGGTCATAAGCATAAAAAATAGCAAAGTTAAGGCCCGAATAAAAGCCTAATCAATAGATTAATCAATAACATAATCATGGGCTTATTCGATAGCATAACCAATAGCTCATCATAGCATAATCAATAATCTAGTCAATTAGTCCATGGAGATTACTTCTAATGTCATTATCACCATAACCATTAAATACCAAGGTTTCTCAATATTGTCTAAGAAGGCATTCTCTAGGTTCTTAATAGACATATAAGGTTTATAATAGAACTATATCGATCTTTTCTTAAGGTGAGTCAAGAGCACACTTCTAAATCCCCGAAATACATTCTAAGTCCAATTCCACCCCAGACTAGGCTAAGGTATCTAAATCCATCCTTATATGTATAAAAAGACACAATTAGCCTAAGGTAGAGATTCTACTCAAGTACTTCAACTAAATATAAAGAAAACTAATGCAACCTTCATTAGTGTAAACAACTAAGGAAAAACATAACCTAAACATCACTGACTAAAGTATTTTACCTAGCTCGAGTAATCTAAGGGATTCTTATGCTAAACATGAGTGATGAAGTCCAATTAACCCAAGGCATAGGGAACAAGCTAAGTAATTCAACTTTAGGGTTGCAATTTAGCCTAAACAATCCAACTGACCCAAGTTTTTAATTTCATCAACCCAACACCTAAAACCCATCCAATGTAACAAGATATCATAAAAATACTATGACATAGCTCAATCTAACAAGGGATAAACCTATCCTACCTCGACGCCAAAGAAAGCTCAACAAACTACTAAACCTTCATTTTTTCCTTCCAAAAATCCTCCTCATGATTTCAAGCTACCAAAAATACAGTCTACTCATCAATACGAGAATATCAATACCCATATTGCACCATTTTGATTCGGGTCCAAAAATTACCTCAAAAAACCATTTAGGTCTCACTTACATAAATCACGTTTTCGAAACCAACCCAACATAATACAAACCTCAAGGTATCATTACCCTTATAAATGGGTGAAAACCAAGATAATTTGGGGCTAAAATCATGTCCTATGGCTTTTGGGGTTTTGAGTAAATAATCAAGAAATTCAACCATGAATTTAGAGGATTCTTACCTTAAATTCGTAGGAGAATCAATAAATGGAAGTTAATCTAGCTTCCCAAGAGCCCATAAACTTCAATTTTAAGCTCCACACAATTTTAGAGTTTAGAACTTAAGGGAGAAGATAAAAAATACCCAAAATTCTGGAAAAGGACTCAATTTATATCCAGTCTAGGGCCTAGGCAGTCACCATCGCGAGGTGTGCAATCGCGACATCTTTTGGCTACACACGCAAATTGCGATAGTGACAAACTTTTGTGATCGTGGTATCTCCTCAATACAAGGAGTCGTGATCACAGTCCAAAGTGGCGCGATCGCAGTGCACTAAAAACATGATGCACCAGATTTTGTAATTCCAAAATGGTCTCAATTGGGGTCTCGGGATACATTCAAAATCACATACGCAAATGAACTATGTAACCATACAAAATTCAACGTTCCAGACTCAATGGCGCACTCGAATTTTCCATTATAGGTAGCTTTGATCAAATGTGGGTCCCACACCTAAATTTCTAATTTCTCAACTTTTCGACCAGTAGGTCAAAATGAGCTCGGGTGCCTTAGGACCCAAACCAAAGGTCTACCTAGCCTAAAATTATATCCCAGAGCTTTTGGCACAATCAAAATTTTCATATGAGATCATTTTACTAAATTTCCTTATCTGGTGTCCATTGGGAACCAACAAATACTTCAAAATAGGGAATTAACTCTAAAATCCAAATGAACTGTCCGATAACTGAACAGTCTATCCCAGCAAGTCATAAATGAATTGGGTCAGCTATGAAAAGGCTCTAACGGTGAAAATAAGGAAAATAACTTATAGAGTCATTACAATATCCACTACTAAAGGACTTTTCATCCCCAAAAGTTAAGGATTAGGATGTACCTGAAGTCTTGAATAGGTGAGAATACTAGTTTTGCATCTTGCTCTCGATCTCCCAGGTGGCCTCCTCTACTGGGTGGTACCTTCACTAAACTTTAACTATGGGAATCTTTTTAGAGCGCAATTGCCTCACATCACTAGCCAAAATGAGCACTGGCTCCTCTACAAAGTTCAAACACTCATCAAGCTAGATTGAGTCCCATCTAAGCATATAAGATGGATCGAGAATATATCACTGCAATATAGAGACATAGAAAACTGTATGAACAGCAGCAAAATCCAAAAGTAAAGCTAACTCATAGGCTACCGCACTAACTGCACGAAGTATCTCAAAAGGTCTAATATATCTAGGACTGAGCTTACCCTTTTTTATGAACCTCATCACACCCTTTACGAGCTACACACGGAGGAATACACAATCACCAACACAAAATCTCAAGGAATGAAGCCTAGGGTCTGCATAGGCCTTCTGCATACTTTGAGATGCTCTCAACCAATCTTGAATCACCCTGACTCTATCCAATGACTCTTGAAGAAAATCAGTATCACGGGGCCTAACCTCAAAAGTCTCAAACCACTCAACTGGAGAACGACATCTTCTACGATACAAAGCCTCAAAAGGTTCCATCTCAATGCCTGAATAATAGTTGTTATTATACACAAACTCAATCAAGGCTATGTGTTGCTCCCACTGGCCTCCAAAATCTATAACACAAGATCGAAGCAAGTCCTCATAAACCTGAATAGTCTACTCCGACTGACCATTGGTCTGTGGATGAAAAGTTGTACTAAGATCTACCTGAGTGCCTAACTCCTCTTGAAAAGCTCTCCAAAATCTCAAAGTAAACACAGAACCACAGTCAGAAATGGTAGAAATGGGCATACCATGCAAATGGACTATCTCCCAAACATAGATATGGGCTAATCTCTCAACACTGAAGGACATCTGAATAGGAATCAAAGGTGCTCACTTGGTTAAATGATCCACAATGACCCAAATAACATCAAAACCACAGGAAGTGCAAGGAAAAACACTAAAAAATCCATGGTAATTCACTCCCATTTCTACTCGATAAATGGGCAACCTTTTAGTCAATCCACCAGGTCACTGATACTCGTTCTTTACCAGCTGACAACATAAGCAATGAGATACAAAGTCTACCATATCTCTCTTTATACCACTCCACCAATAATGTTGTCTCAAATCTCTATGCATCTTGGTTGTGCCGGGATAAATAGAATATATAGAGTTGTGAGCCTCACTCAAAATCAACTAAATCAAGTCATCAAGCTGTGAAAGACAAATATGACCATCAAATATCAAAACACCCTTAGAATCCATGGTGATACTCTCGAACTCACCACCCAACACCTGGTCATGAAGAAAGCGAATCTTGCTATCCTTAAACTGATGATCTCAAATCTACTCAAAAAGAGAAAACCTCTCCTCCACACTAGCTAAAATCCTCCAAGGATCTGAAATATCAAGGAACCATCAAGTTGTCTAAGGACTGAATGTACCATGGTAACGACCTCTGAGAAACTGAAATACAAGCCAAGTTACCCATCATGACTACCTTCTTACTCAATAAATCTGCTACCATATTTTCCTTGCCTGGATTATATAAGATCAAAATATCATAATCCTTAAGCAACTTCATCCATCTACGCTATCTAGCATTAAGCTTCCTATAGGTTATTAGATAAAAAAGATTACGATGATCGGTAAAAATCTCACAATGCACACCCTAAAGATAATGCCTCTAAATCTTAAGCGTCAAAACTACCGCTGCCAACTCCAAATCATGAGTAGGGTAGTTGTGCTCATACACCATAAGCTTTCTAAAAGCATAAGCAATAATACAACCCTACTGCATTAATACACAACCTAGTACGACACCAAAAGCATCCTAAAATATGTTGAATCCCCCACCCTCAGCTGGGAGATCTAAAACAGGAGCTGAAAAGAGAAAATCCTTAAGCTTTTCAAAGATCGAATCACACTCGAACCATCAAAAAGGAACCTTCTTCCGAGTCAATCTGGTCATAAGGGCTAAAATAGTAGCAAAACGCTCAATAAAGCATCTATAATAATCGGCCAAACAACAAAGATACGAACCTCAATCGGAGATATATGTCATAACCTAATTTCCTTGGGTCGTGATAGAACCTACTATAATACACCGGTACGCAATCCAACCCCATAGTCTGGAACTGCTAGTAATGAACTACCTAAAGAATGGAAACAGAAATATGAAATAGATGAAAAAAAGATTTACATTCATAAGATAAAAATAAAAACTAATACAAATGAGGTACTAAATGAATATACAGATACAATCACCATAAGAAGTAGGAAAGTAATGCTCCGAATGTTAGGATCTCACTTTATGTCTCTGAACCATGGATGCTCCGTACGACGTGCACAACACTGGCAACAACCCATACTATGATTTATAGGCTTCAAAAGTGTAGTATAAGTACCAAACATATGGTACTCAGTAGGCAACTACCGACTGAGCTCAAAATATAATGCAGATACATATAATATATAAACAGAATAGAAACTACACCCAAATGTCTAGCAACCACATAAGAAAGCCAATGAGATAATAAGGATAACTATTCTAGTCATAACCAAGAAATTATCATAATAAGGCTAGGGAAGGATTAAGGATTATCTATCTTATTCCAGCCATACTCAAGAATCTCAACAATATACCATATATCATTGACCAATATACAAAATAAAGAAGAAAGAAAGATATATATGAGTATACAAGGCCATGTAATCAATATACAATCTGAATAAATAAAAAGAAGGGATATACGGTAACTCCATAGTTACATATGGATAGATATACATATATATATATAAATAAGGTAAAATTAAGGTACAATCTAAATCATCAAACTAGCATTTTTAGACCTCATAATTATAGTAGGGACTAGTTCTAGTATACTCAGGGTTCCTAACTCATACGTCTAATCATGAGATAATCATGTATAATAATATAATCATAAGGTAAAAGACCCAGAACCATACCTCAATTCTCAATACTGTATCAATCACAAACCTACCATAAATTAACCAAGACAATGATCATAACATTAATAGTAATAATAGCATTGATAGCATGAGTAACCGGCTAGTTCGAACAACCAATACCTAATCGAGCCTTTCATGAACCCCTATCGCCCAGGCTTGGAAGGTTCAACCAATATACAATACTACACAAGTCATATTCATCACCCATACCTATGAAACCCTCTATAAGGCTGATAAATATAAGCATAAACTATTGATAGGCAATGCGCATGCAAGGATGAATACAACAAAATTCACAATACTATAGTCGATCCAAGTATCATAATATATATACAGACTCAAACTGGTACGTATAATCAATGTCATAATATAATCATCATAGCCATTACCGTCATAACCATCATTATCATAATCATTCTCTGACTTTTTTGGGTATATAATTACCATATATAGGGCCAGCTAGACTAGAACCAGTAGATGTTCACATAGGCACATTAATATAATCATTCTCTGACCTTGCCAGGTATATCATCATAATGATCCTCTATCCTTATCAGGTATCAATATCATTATCACAATATCCTCTGGACTTGTAGGGTATCAATGTCATCATCATAATATCCTTCGTCCTTGCTGGGTATCAAAATATCATCATAATATCCTCTAGTCTTGTCGGGTATATAAGCATATTATCATAATATGTATATAACATCAACACAATAATCAACCATTGGGTTTTCTTTGAATTCATATCATTAATACCATCATTCTCTTCTATCTCATGCCAAATAGATGGGTATATAGATATATAATAGTTGTACAGACTTAAGACATTGTTAAAAAGAGTGTAAATCCATAAATGCATTGCCTGGGTAAACTTTGGTACTAATTCATTATAAAAGGGTGGAAAGGGTTGGGATATCTCACAATCAAGTAAATAGTAGTATCAAATCTTTAAAAAATTATTTCCAATCTCTTTACACATGGATTATTCATTAAGGTGGCGCAATTATTATTATGAAGGAAATCTTTTTTTAAGGTGAAAGGTGGGGTTTTATCCCCTATTTAGGAAAACAATAATAAAATCATATTTTAGTTGGAATTGTAATATTTACTGATTTAATGATTATGAATGTATCGAATCTACGCATGCCATCACTAGTATTCAAACAATGGAAACATAAGCATCGATATAATTATAAATTACAACCACATCCTTTACAAGGATAAATATTTCCTGAATGTCCAACTAATAGCATAACATGGCCTTGGGGATAAAATACTATCCGAAACTTATATCAGTAATCATATTCATAAGCCATCTCATGTCTATAAATCTTTATCATATATATGTAGTCCACGTTATACCTATATGGAACCTCATCTCTATAGGCCAAATATCACATCTATAAGGAATATCATCTCTATAGACCAAATATCACATCTATGAGGAATATCATCTCTATGGACCAAATATTCTAACCATAAGCTATATCATTATTTATAAGGCATATCTATTACTAGTCATGTATATGAGTATATTATGGCCATGAGCCATTAATCACTATCCGTGGAAATATCATCATAACTCGCCAAGTCGCGAAGTGACCTTATACTAAAGGCTTAGTAGTCTCAACTTTGTCTAACATGCATAAATAATTCCACAAAGGCTAACACAAGTCATGGCCTAAGGTGGGAAGAAGGAACCTACTTCTAATCCGCGAATTTCATATTTAGTTAATCTATATCCCAAACTAAGCTAAGGTATCTAAATTAAATTCTAGATACTAAGTAAGC
This sequence comes from Capsicum pubescens, assembly GCA_030864215.1. NCBI lineage: Eukaryota > Viridiplantae > Streptophyta > Magnoliopsida > Solanales > Solanaceae > Capsicum > Capsicum pubescens. Next base: position 103,586,739 of record CM061547.1, read on the forward strand.
CATAACCAATCCTAAGAAAGGAATTGCACCTAGGCCATGAGCAATTTAGTCAACTCCGCCTAAATTATAGGTTCAAGATCACTAAATAGTCCACATAAGGATATTCATACTAGCCACGCTTCCACCACTTAAGCTACATCCCAAATCTAGCATAATACCAAAAATATACTACGGATCGCATATCTAACCAAGAAGAAGGGAATAGGTTCATAGGAGTATAGTAAGCATTTTAACTTACGGGTCAAATCCCTCATCTAATCCCAAAACTTCAATAATCAAGACAAAATCATGGTATTCTAACCATAATCAATCTTAACATTCACATTCACATGCGACTCTCTTGTGGAAGAGAGTAGGAAAAATCCTACCTCAAAGCCAAACCACAAATTCTTGAATCATCCACAAAATGTTCAATTTCACTTCACGATCCCTAAATATCGCCACGCTATCAAAATCGTAATCTACATGTCATTAGGAATCAAATGAGACCCATTTTTCTATATTAAGGGTCGGGTCAAATTTTTGATCAAAAATGGGCCTGCAGGGCCCACTAATGGAATCCAAAATTAAACCCGTCATGAGGTCCCTCAAAGGATAAGAAATGTGTGCTCAAAAGTTGAGCACAAACGGAACACAAATCGGGTCTCAAATCGACCCTTAAAGTTTAAGAATTCAAAGCCCTAATTTCTAAGAATTTATCAAGAAATAGAAGGTAACTTACCATGAATTCAAAGGGAAATCACAGAATAATCGATAACCAAGCTTCCAAATCAACTACAAGTTTCAATCCTACTTAATCCACCATTTAGGGTTTTAGCTCTCAAGAGAATGGGTGAAGAATGAGAAAAATTAGGTAAGGGTTCCTTTCATACCCAATCCAGGTACTCGGGAGTCACTATCACGACCTCAAGGTATGCGATCATCACATCTTGTGGCAGGACGTGCGGACCGCGATTGTAACCAAAGCCTCATTATCGCAACAGTTAGGACTATGCATGGGAAGTCTGATCATACCCTGGGATCTGCAATCACACCATCTTAACTACCAAGGGGACCGCTATCACAACCCTTGGTTGGCAATCGCTGCCACACTAAATGACAGTTGAGATCTTGGAAATCTTCCAAGTCTCTGTCAAGTCCTCGAGATTTATTTAGAATCCCGTATATGCAAATAAACTATGTAACCATACAAATTTTGATGTTCCAGATGCGTTAGGACACTCGAAATTTCCATCCGAGGTTGTTTCAACCAAATATAGGTCCCAAAACCATATTTTTAATTTCTCAACTTTCTGACCAACAGGTCGAAATAAGCTCGGGTGTCTCGGGACCCAAACCAAAGGTCTACCTAGCCTAAAGTCGATATTCTAAAGCTACTGGAGCAATCAAAATTTGTCTCTGAGGTCATCTACTAGCAGTTTTGTTTCGAGACCAAATCCTAAACAACAAAAACTCCAAAATAGGGAAATGAGCCAAAAATCCAAACAAACTGTCCGATCATTGAACCGACAGTTCTGGAAAGTCATAAATGACATATAGTGATTGTGGGATGGCTCAAAATGTCAAAATGCATGTAAATCAGGGAAATAACCTGGAGAGTCATTACAATATAGGTCTATCCTAATCATGAATCTCCTCAATCTTGGATGGGTATACTATAATACCATCCTTAGACACCAAGCCAAAACTCACACTTGGAGAACTTGGAAAAAGCACATGATGTCTCAAAATCAGGAGGACAATCCTCAAATGTTGTGTATGCTTCTCTCTACTCCTCGAATGCACAAGGATGTCATCAATGAACACAATTATGAAGGAATCCAAATAAGGCCTAAATACTCGGTTCATCAAATCCAGGAACGTGATTGGGGCATTAGTCAACCCAAAGGACATCACTAAGAACTCATAATGACCATAACAGGTCCTAAAAGTTGTCTTCGAGATATACTCTGCCCTAATCCTCAACTGATGGTAACAAGATCTCACATCAATCTTAGGAAAAACCATGCACCCTGAAGCTGGTCCAATAAATTATCAATGCGAGGTATAGGATATCGGTTCTTCACCATCAACTTATTAAGCTACCTATAATTAATACACATATGTATAGAACTATCTTTCTTCTTCACAAACAATACAAGAGCTTCCTAAGAAGACACACTCAGTCTAATAAAACCCTCACCAAGAAGATTATGAAGCCGAGAATTTAGCCCCTGAAGCTCGACAGGAGCCATACGATAAGGTGCCAAAAAAATAGGTCAGGTGCCAAGCTCGAGATCAATAGTAAACTCAATCTCACAAATAGGAGATACCAAGAAGGTCGGTAGGGAACACATTAGGAAACTAACAAATAATAGGAACAAAGTCAAGCGACGGTCTATTAATACTAGTATCACAAATTTAAGCGAGATAAGACTCGCAACCACTCGATATAAGCCTCCTAGCACAAACATAAGAAATAATCCCTATTGGATTGCGACTAATCTTTCCCTTCCACACGACTAGGGTACGTCAGGAATGGGTAAGGTAACGGTCTTAGCAAAACAATCCATGACCGCATGATAGTGGGATAACCAGTCCATACCCAGAATCACATCAAAATCCACCATATCCAGAATAATAAGATCAACATAAGTATCAATATTACTAATAGTCACAAACACAATTTTAATACTCGATCTACTACTAAAAAATCACCTATGGGAGTAGATACGCACAATGGAAAAAATTTAATAAATCACATAACAACTCAAACCATGGTGTATAATAAATAGATATATAGGAATAAGTGGATCTCAGATAAAATAAAGCAAGGGTTGACTGGTGGCACCATATAATTATACCCATAACAACAACATCTGAAGTCTCAGCCTCGAGCCTAGCAGGCACTGCATACAATTAGCCACGCCCGTCACCTGACTAGGCACTTGACCGACCTCTTATCCTGCCTCCTGAGAACCTCTTTATGTACCTAGAAAACCACACCTATGACTATCAGAACCAGGTTTAGCTGAGGGATAAACTGCTCTAATAGGGGAAACACCCTAAGTTGAAACAACAATTTCCCCACGACTAGGGCAATCTCATGAATAGTGATCAGGAGCTCCACAAGTATAAAATGAGACATGAGATGATCCAGAACCAACAAATCTGGTTGACCCAAAATAACCACCACGTTTAGAATAACCAAAATATGAACCCCTCAAAGACTGACCGCCACCCAAACTAGGGTAGTCTTTGGCACTAGATTGACCTCCATTAGTAATCCAAAGTACTGCCTGAACCGGTCGACCAGGTTGACTTTGAGAATGATAAGAGAGACACAGAGGATACCAATTCCAAGAACTGTCATCTCTGGGTTAAGAACTATGAAGGCTCCCACTGAATTAGCCCTGAAACTCTTATCACAACCCTCAAAACTATCATGGTGCACATCTTCCATCACCTTAGCATGATCCAAAACCTCTACAAAAGACCTACCTAGAGCAACCAAACTCTGAGTAGACAAATGAATGGGGAGTCTCAGCCCTCTAACAAAGCAGCATATTCTCTCATACTCAATGTCAAAAATATAGGTTGCATGCCTAGCCAACACATAAAAATGAGCCTCATGCTCTGCAACTTTCATGGAGCCCTACTCTACTCTGGAGAACTAATCTTTTAAATGATCTCTAAGGCTGTGAGGCATATACTTCTCTAAGAATATCTCGGAGAACTGAGTCTATTATAAAGGACAAGATCCAGCTGGTCTAGAATTCATATAACCTATCCACCAATGACGAACAGACAAGTCTAACTGAAATAAGTATAATCAACACCAAGAGTCTAAATAAAGCCTACACTATGAAGACTATCCTCACAAGCAATTAGAAACTCGTATGCATCCTTGCCCGGTGTATCAAAAACCTAGGCGGAGCCAATCTCAAGAATCTACCCAACATCTTCTACTCCTCAGAAGACATAGAAGGTAGAGCAACCACTAGTTGGACAATTCTTGACCATCAACTGTCAATGTAGGAAGAACCTCAACTCTAGAAGCCGCAGCTACAGGCTGCACCCCCACCTTAATACCACTATGATCAGTAGACTATGCATCATCAGATGGGAAAGGCATCCTATCCAGGACCCTAGCTAAAGACATATCTTAAGGCTATCCACGACCTCTAGGTCATCCACAAATAGAAGTAGGTACCCTAGGCTCTATCTCGGGACCCTCGTCTTGTGTAGCGATAACACGTGTCCTGGCCATCTGCGAAAGAGTAAAGTCAAAGGAATACTTTACAAACCAACATAGATTCTTAGCACAATATGAGTGAAAGAAGTGAAGAACCCTTGAGAATGTCCCATATCCTCCCAAAGATAGAAACCAGACATAATCATTCCAATCTGTAGGACTCTAGTAGACATCACTCTTATTGGGTATTAATATAATCGTCATAATATCCTCTGGCCTTGTTGGGTATTAATTGACATGACTCAAACCAGGGCCTTATCATAGTGGGTATCTTAAGTCTAATAAGTATGGTATCCCACTCGTAATACCCAATACCCCATCCAACCAACAAATATATACCCTGAGTCAGATAAATTTTAAAAATATAACAAGATGGAGTAATTCAAAATGTAATGACCTTGGGATAAGTCTATATCTGAGACCAAATCAACAAAGTCAAACCATCCCAAAACCAAACCAACAACCATACCATAATCATTTCATTTCATAACGTACCCACATCCACAATTTGTCCATACAAAGCCTCTAAAATTATCCAAGAATATTCGATCAAGACACATGCCCCCAACCATAGCCAAAACCAATATCCAAGTCTAACCAATAAGGAATAAAGAAAACTCAAAGAAAGAAATGAAGCCTTCCAAAGTAAGGAAGCTCACCACTTCAGGTCAACACAAGTTTTCTCTGAATCCAAGTCCTTAAGCAGGAGTTGTGATAGTATGACCAGTCTCTACATCGCGTGGGGATATAGCTTCCAAAGACGATTAGCGGTTGAAGCGCTAGCATGTAACTCAGGGAAAATATAAAGTAATGCCATTACTCAAAACCAATCAATAAATAAAATATATACATATACATATATATAATATCGGTATAGGGAACAAGATTAGCATAAACATTGAAAATATTAACCTGGACTATATAGCATAACCATCATAAACCAAGGCACCTAAAAACTATATGGGCCCAGCTCTCCCCTAGATAGAAGGGCCCTAGTGCATGTAGACATATGAACCAGAGAATATCCATAATTGTATATGCCTATATGGGGTACTAAAACCTCCCGGCATAATCAAGGTGACTTAAGCACCGATATATATATTAAGGGGGACTCAAACCTCCCAATAATATATTCCTTCAAGGGACTCAAACCACTCAATCATAAAGACACCCATACTGGCTAGCGCAATTTCCAATGTTAGTCATTCAGATTCCACTTTCATGACCCAGCTACACATCCCACTTTAAAGCCTAATTAAAAAAAATATCACACATACATAATCAATAATCTAATTACTTACCAAGTCATACCATTGATATCATCATACCAACACTACTTGAAAGCGTACCATATGCCATTACCATTATTAATCATTGTTCATTTAGGACTTAAACCCATTTTCTAACAAAGACATTAATTCAATTTAATATGTTGGGACTCAAACCCATTCAGCCAATTAAACCACCAGGGTTACAATTCAAATCAATGTATATCCAACATGGCTTTCAAAAAACCATTTACCAATGACTCACAACCTTTACTCCAATGTCTTAGTTCATGTAACGCCCCAAATTTGGTACCCAGAATGCTACACGGTACTTATAATCCATAAGGACCATAAGCTAACCTATGACTGATATTTGTAATTGAGCCCTAAATAATAATGGTAATATCATAAATGTGGAAACATGAACTGAAAGGCCATAAGGTTCAATACTAAGACATAACTGAAAATATGGTATAACAATACAAAAATAACTGAAATAACTGTCTGAACATATTGTAGTCTGAAAGCCTCTAAAACTAAATTATCTAAATAGAGAATTGATGGGACAATCCCCCAACTAACCCCATCTTCTAAAATAAACTAAGTGCTGAAAGAATAAAATAATCAAATAATAACAACCTCGAATGATGAGACTCACTGCTGACTTTGACTGCTGAAATTGGAATGTTACTGATACTCTAGAACACGTGCTTCTGAACCTATGGTATAAAACACCATTGCGCAAATGCGTCAATACGATTAAATGTACTAGTATGCAAGTGAGGTAGGCTGAATGTAATGGTTCATATGCATGAAGAATACTAACTGACTGAATAACATGAACGTGAAAATACATGCATAAATACGTAATTGTATCTGAGATTATGATAACACTGACTCATGAATTCTGATAACGTATATTTACTAATATTTGGGTACTAATACTGGGATACTGAAAGACTAAGTCTATTGAGTATTGAGGAACTGATGTCATATTACTGATAAAGAAATGACTATTTTTGACAGTTTTGATTATGAAGAACTGGTCTGATTGACTGTATCTGACAGTCCTAAAGAATGAATACTGGTAATATGAATTTTGTATAATTAATATACTATTAACTAGGTGACTGTGTCTGGCATTCCTAATTCTGATGGAACTAGATGAGTTTCGTACTGAGCTGAGCGATTGTATCTGAAAGTCCTAAAACTGTATAACTGAACTGAGTTCTATTACTGAGACTGGATCCGAAACTGAGAATGTAGAAGGTAATCATCTAACCAACATACCCCAAAACTAAACTAGTGGGGTCCAACTTGTAACCCCAGCTGGAAGGGTGTCAGTATCATGCCACGGGTAAAGACAAGCTGTGAGTAAACCCTCTCTAACAGGGAGCACTTTCGTCAACCCCTTCTAGTAGGAAAAACTTAAATGAGGTATCTAATCCCTAAACTCGTAGGGTACATCTCGACCTATGCTGGATACATAGTTATAGAATGCAAGGATTGCTTCTAAGGATCACACCCTCTACTGGCTAACAGGTGAGTCCCCATCCTTGGGTTTACTCGGTGCTGAATCCTACTCCCAACTGAAGAGACACTGAACTGATTTAAACTGAACTAAACTGTTACTGATAGTATCTTTTAGCTAATTTGAATAGATTTCACTAAATTATGTTGACTGACGGAATACTACTGAGATAGGATAATTGACTGAGATTACTGAGTTTTCCTAAGTCATGTAACTGACTAAATTTTAATGATCATGGCTAGAATGGGAGTATCGTGAAAATTGACACTGGCTCTAGGCAAACAGCTAAATTGTTGGGTACAATTACCCCCAGGACTCAATAGCATGAAACTGACAAGACTTGACACTTCATGAACACATAACCAATATCAACAATTCATAATACAATAAGTTGGGGATTTTATGAAACACATGATTGTCATAATGTTGTACATGGATGGAATTGCATATAGACATGTCATACTTTCATCAACCTAATATCATGAACATTCCATCAAATACTCATAATGCACATAATATCATGAAAGTCAGTCTTGGTCATAAGGGTAAAGCATGCATTTATTATTTGAGTCACAATTGAGCTATAATACCCAATTTCTATCCTCCTAGCCATTTTGTCAAACACCTTACATGCATAACTTAGGGAATAGGTGAAATCATCAAATTACACATCCTAAACAACTTAATTCATGGATTTCATCTTGTATGCTAACGTAGTTTCATGAAAACACATAAAGATTCCAACTTGGGAATCATACAACAAGTTAAACATGGTTACAAACAACCCACAACATAAATATCATATTTTATAATTTGAAAGAGGGTTCTTGGACTTCATGAATGAAACAAATCCATAAATCAACGCTTGACATACCTTAGTTCCTAATTTTGCAAAGATTGACGGAGAGATTCTTGAATTTGAGTATTGAATTTGAATCCTTAATTAAAAATCCTAACTTATTCTTGAGAGAAACTCTATATTTTGGGTGAAATATGGCTGAATAACGTGTTATTAGGTTTATCTAAGATGGAAAATTAACCCTTTTGCCCTTAAAATACGGACATTTAATGCCTAAAAATTAGGTGCCGACACTACAAGCGACGCGGCGCATTGATGGCTACGATGCGATACTCGACGCATTGCGCCATGATAGCATCAAGCCTCAAAATTTTGGCTCTGGCATCCTGTACAAATGTTGACCAACGCGATTAGCGATGCGGCGCGCCATGATCGCATTGGTCCACTATTTTTGGACTCCGAACATGATCTAAATGTGTTTTGAAAAATTCTAAACTTATTTGGGAATACCTATTGACCTTCCTGATCATGAACTAATAAAAATACAGACCATTAAAGGATGTTAAGGTGGCAAAATTAGATTTCCAACTTTTGAAGGCCAATAATAGGCTAAGTCTGGGAACCTAGCTAGAATTTTCTAAGTCTGGGACCCCTTGACAAGCTTAAAGGACTGAATTAATCTTTAGGATTTTATGGGGTCTTACAATATCTCCCCTTTGAGAATATCCATCCTCGAATAAGACTGACTGAGAAGGAAAAAAAGATAAACTGACGTACATACTTAACATGAACAACTGGAACATGATTCCATGATTGACATGACCGATAAACTGAATGTATCATACTGAACATGCATATCTGATGCATGGTTAACTGGTTCATGAATGCATGACTGAATATGCAATGGTAATTGATACCAAGTTTATCATAAAAATCTGAGCATGAAACTGGATAAGTTCAAGGGAGACTGTTTCCATAAATTGAAAATGTTAATGAGCCTGAAATTAATTACTAGATATGCACGAGTGGAAACACATGAACGTAACTGAGTTTAGAACATGATACATGAGCTGGATATCGTGATCTGAAATGAGTACCTTGAATATGTGACTTACGAATAAGGTCAAAGTTTGAGGGTCAACTTATAAGTACCCCCTTACTCCAAACTGGATTCATTACGAGAAGAGATAATAGCATATTTTATGTCATGAGAGTTCAGAGAATTATCGTGTATCTCCCCCTTGGGACACTAGATCCCTTGAAGAATACTAATTTTGCTGAGTTACTAAGGAAAACTAGGGCGATGCACAAGGCACCTACGAACTGAATCGTGGTTGGATATCCGGGATCTGAAGCTAAGACAAAGTGATTAGACCTTATGCACTGCAACTGAGACTACTGAAAAGATTTACGTGGGTGTTGAGAACGAATGCATAAATATATACTAACTTTATCTGATTAACTGAATAACTTATATCTTAATATTGGGCGTGTAAGACAGAACTGTACTTAGTCTAAATAGCTGGACTGAGACTATAGTGTATTATACATAGGAGGTAATGACTGACTGGGCAACATGAGGTAACTGAGCATGAGTGAGGGAAAACTGTATTACCTTAGGAATGCAAGACCAGGCATCTAATCATGATTCAAAAACATTCTTTAAACTGAGGTACTATAATACCAATAACTGAGTAACTGATGGCCATATGCTATGATCGAGTAATCTTAAAATTGGACTGAGTTTCTGATCAAAGTACTGGACTAGGACTGGGACTGAGATTGTAGCTAAGATGGTAATTAAGACTGTAACCATAACTAAGACTGTAACTGAGATTGAATGCTGGTTTTATATAACTGAGGGTTAGACTAGTATGGGAGTACTGAATTCTGATGCCTAAGTAACTTATAGCTGAAAGCCATAGTTCTATAGGACTATCTGAGTCCTTTACTGAATATTGATTACTGAACTGACACTGTAACTGAGGCCTGTGGGATGGAACATTAACACTATAGATTCATCAAGGGATCTAAACTGAGGGTATATATGGAATAATTTGAGATTGACTGAACACTAGGAGTGAAGTCATGAATCATGTGGGCTAAGCATACTGTAAAGCATGACACGAGTGTATGAGTCATGAGATGCATGAACTGGGTTTGGAATTTCTGAATTCATGGAACATGATCCGCAACATTGGATGAACTTTGACTCCTCATACGAGAAACTTGATACACACACTATTTTATGAAAAATGCATGGATATAAGTTATATTCGTGGGACTGAAATGAAAAGCATGCGTAAGTATCGTGATGGTTGGAATACAAAAAATTTTACTGAGATAGGAATGGGTCGGGAATTATCTTCCCTTATGGATTTCCTACACATACTGGTATTACTACTAGAACCTGAAGGCCTGACTTTTAGAGATTTCATAACCGGACAGTTCCTGTATACCTGTCGGATTGTACTAGACTGACTCACTAGGGTAGGGATTAGAAAAAGGTCCTGTTAACATTTGGTCTAACCTTAAAGTTGACTGCTATGCAAAGAGTTACAAAAGAAAAAGGAAGCTCCTGAATCTGAAAAAATGTGAACATGTAAATGAGGGATCTGTAACATACCAGTGGTTGCATCGGAGGACTTTCCTGATCCTGTCGGGACTGAAGTGCATAGAGTCTGTTTGGGCGTTGCCCACTGATAGCACTGGAATTGGCACCCTGCATATTTGGGGGATCGAACTGAGTTGAAGGACGACCGTGCTTACTTCTAGGGCCATGCCTAGGACAATCTCGGACCTTGTGACCTATCTCGCCATATCCAAAACACACATCACTACTGGCTCTACATATACCCTTATGATGCTTACCAGACTCTTCACAATGTGGATGATAAAAACCCTGCTCTCACTACCCTGGCCTTGGAGCCTGGTGCCCCATCTCTACGATCATTTCTGAACTTTGTTACTGGTGCACTAGCTGGAGATGGAACTGGGGCAAAAAACTGTTGTCTATGCTGAGAATGGTTACTACCCTGCGACCCTGGCTGAGAAAAACTATAACTACCAGTTTTGGCCCTCTTATTTTCCCTCTCTTTCTTCTTAAGTTTCTACTCCTCAATCTGTTGAGCATGGACCATAAGCCTAGATATGTCCATCTCCTTAATCTACATCATAGTCCTACACTTCTTAACTACTCTACCTGATATCCCAAACATAAACTTATTCATTCTAGATCTATTGTCTGCTACTACATGAGGAGCGTACCTGGCTAACTGAATGAACTTGAGGGAGTATTCTTTTACACTCATGTTACTTTGTCTGAGGTTGCTGAATTCTAACACTTTGGCTTCTTTCTTCTCTAGGGGAAAGAATCTACCTAAGAAAGCCGTAGAAAACTCTTCCCATTCTATGGGCTCTGCATCTGCACCCCTGTCTACCTTCCACTGCTTAAACCATGTATGGGCTATATCTGGTAGCTGATAGGTGGCTAACTCTGCACTCTCACTAGAAGTCACTCCCATGATATCTGTGACTTTCTGAACCTGGTTGAGGAACTCCTATGGATCCTCTTCAGACTTAGAACCGGAGAATAGGGGAAGATTCATTTGGCTAAAGTCTCAAATCCTAGCTGAAGTAGAATTGGCCACTGGGTTGATCGGAACAGCAGTTGGCCGGTCATTCTGAGTTGTGTCTGAATTGGCTAGAGTAGTGAATGCGGTTCTGAATTTTGCATGAGAGACGTGCTCATCCAGAGGATCTTCCTGGATGGGCGGAAGTGCAGACTGATTCCCTGTTCCTCTTTTGTTAGCCCTTTTAGGAGGCATGTTTTGTAAACAAAAGAGAAAAAGAGATTAAACTGAGAGTTTGACTGGAGCTCATGCTCACTCGCACGACAAGAATACTGAAAGAAGGGAAACTATTCCTAAGAAATCTCATAGCCTCCTGCACATAAGTGTGATGAACAACACACCCATGTACAAGACTCTACTAGATGCGGCTTTTCAGACTTTCTAGGACGTTGTTGAACCTTAGGCTTTGATACCAAGTTTGTAACGCCCCGAATCTGGTACCCGAAATGCTACACGGTGCTCATAATCCCGAAGGACCACAAGCTAACCCATAACTAATATCTGTAATTGAGCCCTGAATAATAATGGTAATATCGTAAATGCGAAAACATGAACTGAAAGGCCATAAGGTTCAATACTAATACATAACTGAAAATATAGTACAACATTACCAAAACAACTGAAATAACTGTTTGAACATGTTGTAGTCTGAAAGCCTCTAAAACTAAACTGTCTGAATAAAGAGTTGACGGGACAATCCCCCAACTAACCCCATCTGCTAAAATAAACTAAGTACTGAAAGAATGAAATAATCAAATAATAACATCCTCGAATGATGAGGACTCACTGCTGACTCGGACTGCTGAAACTAGAATGCTACTAATACTCTGGAGCGCATGCTTCTGAACCTATGGTATAAAACACCATAGCACAAATGCGTCAGTACGATTGAATGTACCGGTATGCAAGTGAGGTAGGCTGAATACAATGGTTCATATGCATGAACAATACTAACTAACTAAATAACATGAACGTGAGAATACATGCATAAATACGTAACTGTATCTGAGATCGTGATAACACTGACTCATAAATTCTGATAACGTGGATTTACTAATATTTGAGTACCAATATTGGGATACTGAAAGACTAGGTCTATTGAGTACTGAGGAACTGATGTCATATTACTGATAAAGGAATGACTGTTTCTGACAGTTCTGATTATGAAGAATTGGTCTGATTGACTGTATTTGATAGTCTTGAAATTTGAATACTGGTAACATGAATTTCGTATAATTAATATACTATTAACTGGGTGACTGTGTCTGACAGTCCTGATTCTGATGGAACTAGCTGAGTTTCGTACTGAGTTGAGCGACTATATCTGACAGTCCTGAAACTGTAGAACTGAACTGAGTTCTATTACTGAGACTGGATCCAAAACTGAGACTGTGGGAGGTAATCATCTAACCTACATGCCCTAAAATTGAACTTGTGGGGTCCAACCTATAACCCCAGCTGAAAGGGTGTCATTATCGTGCCACGAGTAAACACAAGCTATGAGGAAACCCTCTCTTACAGGGAGCTCTTCCCTCAACCCCTTCTAGAAGGAAAAACTCAAATGAGATGTCTAATCCCTAAAATCGTAGGGTATATCTCAACCTACGCTGGCTACGTAGTTCTCGAATGCAATGATTGCTTCTAAGTATCACACTCTCTACTGGCTAACAGGTGAGTCCCCATCCTTGGGTTCACTCGGTGCTGAATCCTACTCCCAATTGAAGAGACACTGAACTGATTTAAACTGAACCAAACTATTACTGATAGTATCTTTTAGATGATTTGAACAGAGTTGACTAAATTCTGTTGACTGACGGAATACTACTGATATCGGATAACTGACTGAGATTACTGAGATTACTGAGTATTCCTGAGTCATGTAACTGACTGAATTCTAATGATCATGGCTTGAATGGGAGTATCATGAAAATTGACACTGGCTTTAGGCACACAACTAAATTTTCGGGTACAATTACCCACATGAGTTAATAGCATAAAACTGACAAGACTTGACACTTCGTGAACACATAACCAATATCAACAATTCATAATACAATAAGTTGGGAATTTCATGAAACACATGGTTGTCATAATGTTGTACATAGATGGAATTGCATATAGACATTTCATACTTCCATCAACCTAATCTCATAAACATTCCATCAAATACTCATAATGCACACAATATCCTGGAAGTTGGTCTTGGTCATAAGGGTAAAGCATGAATTTATTATTTGAGTCACAATTGAGCTATAATACCCAATTTCTATCCTCCTAGCCATTTTGTCAAACACCCTACATGAACAACTTAGGGCATAGGTGAAATCATTAAATTACACATCATAAACAACTCAATTCATGGATTTCATCTTACATGCTAACGTAGTTTTGTGAAAACACATAAAGATTCCAACTTGGGAATCATACAACAAGATAAACATGGTTACAAACAACCCACAACATAATATCATGTTTTATAATTTGAAAGAGGGTTCTTGGACTTCATGGATGAAACGAATCCATAAATCAACACTTGACATACCTTAGTTCCTGATTTTACAAAGATTGACGAAAATATTCTTGAATCTGAGTATTGAATTTGAATCCTTAATTGAAAACCCTAACTTGTTATTGAGAAAAACTTGAGAGAAACTCTATATTTTGGGTGAAATATGGTTGAATCCCGTGTTATTGAATTTATCTAAGGATGGAAAATTGACCCTTTTACCCTTTAAAATGCAAACATTTAATGACTAAAAACTGGGTGACGATGTTACAAGTGACACGACGTATTGATGGCTGCAACGCGATACTCGACACGTCACGCCATTATCGAGTCGAGCCTCAAAAATTTTTTCTCTGATAGCCTGCACAAATGTTGACCAATGAAATCCAAAACTTGTCTGGGAATACCTATTGACCTTCCTGATCATGAACTAATAAAAATACGAACCATTCAAGGACGTTAAGGTGGCGAAATGAGATTGCCAACTTTCGAAGGCCAATAATAGGCTAAGTCTGGGAACCTAGCTAGAATTTTCTAAGTCTGGGACCCCTTAACAAACTTAAAGGACTGAATTAAGCTTTAGGATTTTACGGGGTCTTACAGTTCTAAACACAATTCAATATGTGACAAGTTTGTTCTCATAGACAATTTCACAAATACGTTGAGGGTGTACCATTACCAAGACCAAAACCAAAGTAAAAACCATTAAGTTTAGCATTACCCATGACCCAATTGTTAAAAAACAATTACCAAGCACCCACATGTGCAAAACCATCATTCAAAACATGTATAAAACTAATTTAAACTAAGAGTAAACATTACTAAACAATATGCAACAAAACCCTCAACATTGGTTTTCAAATCCACCATTAATGATTAATAAACAAAGATTTAAGCACATGATTTTAATGAACTAACAGTGAAGGAAGAGTCACATGCCTCATTCACAAAGATTCACGGAGAGATTTTGGTGTTTAAGTCTATAGATGAACACCTTGAAGAAACCCTATCTAAATCTTCTTAAAAGCCTTTAGAGAGAGTTTTGAGAGTGTTTTGATCTTTTAAAGTGAGTAATGAGAGGCCAAAAGGTGTTATAGGACGTGGGGTCTTAAGGGTTTGAGGTAGAAAATATCTAAAATACCCTCAGCTTAAAAGTTGTAAAAAAATGCAGGTGGGTACAGTTTGGACCCCTCACTCGTACCCACATCATACGAGTGGTACCCTCCATTTGTACCCTTGGGAGAAGTTGGACTAAAGTTATGTTCAACATACAAATTCATGTCCTAACTCGTATCAACATCAAACGATTGGTACCCTATAGTCGTACCCTAGGCAGTACATGATCAAGAATGCACACTGTATAGTAGATGATTGGCCCTACTCTCTCGTACTATTTTTGTACAACTCATATGGAGTCTTGTCATACCTTGGAGAGAAAATGAGCTAGAGTACACTGCTTATCATATGACTTGGGCTCCTAAGTTGTTAGCACAGCTTACGACTAGTATACTTGAGTAGTATGGTTCCTAGAGAGTTCAAAAACTTAAGAAATTTCTAAGGGTCAAAACACAGGGTGTCTCAATTCTCCCCAACTAGGATCATTCATCCTCAAATGATGGGTAAAGGCAAGCACAAGCATGAGTTAACACATTATTACCCATCAAACTTCCCTTTAACAAAGTTAGAACACAAAGACATTAAGGAATCACCATTTCCTTTAACAAAGTCAAAAAACAAAGGTGATAAGATCAACACATACCTTAAGCACAAATATTTGGAATGAAGAACAAATGCGGATACTTGGACTTCATTTCTTCTTCCGCTTCCCAAGTAGCTTATTCAACCTTATGGTTTCTCTAAAGAACCTTTACTGAAGCCACATATTTTTTCTACTGCCGACAAACTTGACAATCTAAGATCTCAACTGGGACTACCTCATAAGATAAGAAATCTGAAATAGCCAACCCTTTCAAAGGAACAACCGATGAAGGATCACCTACACACTTCCTCAACATAGAGACATGGAAAACCAGATAACTGTAGCTCAAACAAGAAGGAAACTCCAACTCATAAGCAACAATACCAAAAATCAAATACGGTCCAACATACCGAGGACTGAGTTTTCCCTTCTTCCTAAACTGCATCACTCTCTTCATAGGAGACACCTTCAAAAACACCCAATCGCCAACCTTAGACTCCAACTCCCTACACCTCATATCCGCATAGGACTTGTGGTGACTTTGAGCAGCTTTCAACCTATCACGAATTACCTTCACCTTTTCCAAGGCTTGGTTAACCAAATCAGATCCAAACAACTTACCCTCATTAACCTCATACCACCCAACATAAGAACGACATCTCCTTCCATACAATGTCTCAAAAGGAGCCATACCAATGCTAAAGTGATAACTATTATTATAAGCAAACTCTATAAGAGGCAAATGGTTAACCCAACTACCACAATAGTCAATCACATAAGCACGAAGCATATCTTCCAATGTCTAAATAGTCCACTCCACTTGTCCATCCGACTGCGGGTGGAAAGCGGTACAAAGGCATACCTTAGTTCCCAAACCTTTTTAAAATGACCGCAAAAAATTAGATGAGAACGGAGTACCACGATCCAAAATGATAGAAACCAAAGCACCATGAAACTTCACGATCTCTGCAAGATACAACTTGGCATAATCCTCTACCTAATAACTAGTCCTCACAGGCAAGAAGTGAGCGGACTTGTTCATCCTATCCACAATGACCCAAATTAAGTCACATTTATTTCGACATCGAGGAAGACCGGTAACAAAATCTATATTAATTACCTCCCACTTCTATTCGAGTAGCTCAATCTCTTAGTACATATATCCAGGTCTTATATGCTCAACTTTCACTTGTTCACCCACCATGCACTTAGCCACATAGTTAGCCACGTCTCGCTTCATATTATTCCAACAATAGAACTTCTTAAGATCATAATAAATCTTCGTAGAACCAGGATGAATAGCATAAGCATGATCCATGATCTTCGTCCAAAATCCTTTCCCTCAATACATCGACATTGTGGACACATAACATGTCTTGGTACCTCAAGATACCATCACCACCAATCGCAAAGTCAACAACCTTATATTGACCCACATTCCTCTTAATCTTTGTCAAGTTAGAATCCAACACCTTATTTTCCTTTATCTCAACGACAAGAGACGACTATGATACCTGATGTACAAACACACCACTATGCTCAGAGTCCGCGAGATGACTCCAAGGTTAGCCAAATGGTGAATGTCCTTCACCCGCGAGATGACTTCAAGGTTAGCCAAATGGTGAATGTCCTTCACCAACTCCTATTTATCCTCATCAACATGAGCTAGACTCCCCATGGATAACCTACTAAGAGAATCAATAACTATGTAAGCTTTACCTAGATGGTAATGGAGACTCATATCATAGTCCTTCAGCAACTCAGGCCACCTCCTTTGCTTGAGATTTAACTCTTTTTGAGTAAACACAAACTGTAGGCTCTTACGATCAGAAAAGATATAAACATGCACCCCATAGAGATAGTGTCACCAAATCTTCAATACAAACACCATAACTAACAATTCCAAATCATGAGTTGGATAATTCCTCCCATGAACCTTCAACTGCCGAAAGGCATAATCTATCACTTTACCATACTGCATCAAAATGCTCTTAATCCCCACACGGATGCATCACCATATACCACAAAACCATCAAAGCGTACAGGCAAACTCAAAACTGGATCCGTAGTTAGCTTATCCTTTAGCTTCCTAAAACTATCCTCACAAACATCAAACTATAAGAACTTTACCTTCTTCTAAGTCGATTTAGTCAATGGGCAGCAATAGAAGAAAAACTCTTCACGAACCTTCTATAATACCCAGCAGAACCTAAGAAGATCTGCATATCAATAGGAGTCGTGGGCCTAGTCCACTTCTTAACCATAGCAACTTTCTGAGAATCCACCACAATCCCCTCACTAGACACAACATGATCGAGAAAAGTTACAACATTTAACCAGAAATCACATTTGGAGAACTTAGCATACAACTGTTGATCTTTCAAGGTCTACAACATAATACAAAGATGATCGACATAATCCTCCGCATTTGTAGAGTACACAAAGATTCCATTAATGAAGACAATCATGAATAGATCTAGAAACTGACGGAATACCCTATTCATCGAATCTATAAATATTTTCAAAGCATTTGTCAACCCAAAAGACATAACTAGGAACTCATAATGAACATAGCGGGTCTTGAAGGCAGTCTTAGGGATATCTACCTCCCTAATCTTAAGCTGATGATAACCCGACCTAAGATCAATCTTAGAGAAACACTTCACACCTTGAAGTTGATCAAACAAGTCATCGATTTTGGGAAGAGGATACTTATTCTGTATAGTCACCTTATTCAGTTGACTGTAATCAATACACATCGAAAGGAAACCATCATTCTTATGAATGAACAATACCGGAGCGCCCCAAGGAGACACACTAGGATGGATAAAACCTTTATCTAAGAGATCCTTTAATTGCTCCTTAAGCTCCTTCAACTCAGTTGAGGCCATTCTATAAGGAGGGATAGATATAGGACGATTGTCCAGAACAAGATCAATCCCAAAATCAATTTCCCTATCTGGGGGAACACCAAGAATATCATTAAGAAAAACTCGGGAAACTCATTAACCATAGGAACGAATTCCAGGGAAGAACCTTTCGAGTTAGAATCTTTAACTCGAACCAAATGATACAAACACCCTTTAGAAATCAATTTTTGGGCTCTAAGATATGAGATAAACCTTTCCTTAGGGAATTCAAACATGACCTTATGGGTCTGACAATCTAAAGAAGCATAGCACGAATGCAACCAATCCATTTCCAATATGACATCAAAGTCAACCATACCAAACTTTATCAAATCAATAAGAGTTTTTCTATTCTAACAGATACCGCACCCACCCTATAGACTCTTTTAGCAATAATAGAGCCACCAACCAGGGTAGATATAGAAAAAGGGTTAGAAATAAACTTAAGACCAAAACAAAAATACACAGCCACAAATGGGGTCACATAAGAAAGTGGACCATGGATCAAGTAAATAGTGAATATCACGAGAGAAGAGTTTCAACATACCAGTAATGACATCGGGAGATGCCTCATAATCTTAATGAGACACAAGATCATATAAGTGATTTTGGCCAGCCCTGGTACCAGAAACAGAAACAGATGCAGAAATAACACTATTTGGTGCAGGAACAGATGAAGAGGCAATATAAACCTTATTAGCTCCAGAAGCCATTCTAAAATGTCATTCACGTTGTATATGACCAATTTGACCGTAATAAAAATATTTGTTCTTCTCTTTCTCATAGAACACATAGTGCGACATCCTATAAAATCTATAGGGAGAGTGCGATGAATTCGATTGAGCCTCACTAGCTTGAGATTGGGCACCCTATGCCCGAAACCCACTATCATGCTGAGACTGATATTCACTGATGACTTTGAGTAAGGAGCACTAGTCGTGGAGAAAGAACCAGAACTCCTCTACTTCTTCTTTATCCACTTACCACCATCTCTACTACTTTACTCAGAAGGCCTAAATTTCTTCCCCTGCCTCTCACTAAACTCTGCGTGCTTTCTTTTATCTTCCTTCACCTGTTGTATGTATACCACCAACCTGGAGATATACATGTCCTTGTTAAACAAGGTAGCCTTACTCTATAAAATCAGCTCAAGGGATAACCCAAAAGCAAACTTTCTCATTCGGGTACTCATATTAGATACTAATTCTGGAGCATACCTAAATAGCTGATGAAATTTCAAGGCATACTCCTTAACAGACATCCTACCTTGCCTCAAATGCATAAAATCTTTTGTTTTTGCCTCCCTCAACTCCTGAGGAAAGAGTGGTCCATAAATATATTAGAGAAATCCTACCACAAGGTAGAACTAGGAAGAGATCTATTTCAAAGTAGATTTCCTTCTCAGGAGGGACTCCAGGAAAATCTTCAGGGAACATTTATGGGCACTCATTCTCTACTGGAACTGACTTAAGATTTGGAGTTTCAGAACTTGAGTCGGTGACTCAAACAAGATGATAAATACAACCCTTAGATATCATCTTCCTTTCCTTAAGGTAGTAGATGAATCGAACTATAGTCACTGGAGTATTATCCCTCTATTCTTTGACTGACTCATTAGGAAACTAAAAATAGACTATTTTATTACTACAATCAACTGAGGCATGACAAGAGTGGACCCAATCCTATCCAAGAATGACATTAAAATTAGTTATCTCTAATTCTACAAAGTCTTCTGAGGTAACTCTTTGAGACACTGTGACTGGGCAATTTCAGTATACCTATCTGGCTATAATAGAACTACCCACTGGAGTAGATACTGGAAAGGGTTCTACAAGAATCTTAAGACTGACGCCGAAGTCTACAGCTATAATGAAGAGAAGTGTGGTTCTGAGATATAATAATGAATATATATGAAGGTGAAAGACTTGCAACATACCAGTAACCACATCAGGAGAACCTTCTTAATCCTGTCGAGTCTGATGGGCATAGAGTCAATTCTAACATTGCCCACTGGTGGCACTGGAAGTGGTACCCTACTGAGTCGGACGACTTGCTGAAGCTAATGAGATGTTAGACTAACCCTATTAACGAGAATCCTTTTCCTTCTAGGTAACCACTGGGCATTCCCTAATCCTGTGGCCTGACTTGACACATCCAAAACACTCATCACTGCCTACCGTACACTCACCCCAGTGGTTGTTACCATAGCTCTTACAGACTAAGATAGTACAACCACTATTTATAATTTTATAAGAGTTAGAGCGTGGTTTTTTATCTCGATTGTCCTGTCTGAACTTAGGCACTAGAGTACTAGCCGAAGATGGGGCTGGGCCTAAAGATTTCTGAAGAAATTAGGAATGATTGCCACCTTTTGACCTCTATTGAGAAAAGTTGAAGCTATCGATCTTGGCCCTCTTATTCTCCTTCTCCTTTTCTTTGAGATTCTCTTTCTCAATATGTTGAGCATGAACCATCAATCTAGAAAGGTTCATCTTCTTAATCAACATAGCAGTTTTTGCACTCCTTAACTATATCCACTGAAACTCCGAACACAAACTTACTCATTCTGGATCTAAAATAAGCCACCATAGTCAGAGCATACCTTACCAACTAGGTAAACTTGAGTGAGTACAATTTCACACCTATATTACCCTATTTTAAGTTAATAAACTATTGTACTTTGGCCTCCCTCAACTCGAGTAGGAAGAATTTGTCCAATAAAGCAATAGCAAACTCATCCCACTCTACAAGACCTGTATCAGCGCCTCTATCCTTCTTCCACTGCTTAACCTATGTATGAGCTACTCCTTGTAACTGGTAAGAAGCTAAGTCAGCACTCTCATTAGGAGTAACACCCATAATATCGATCACCTTCTGCAAATAATTTAGAAACTCATGTGAATCCTTCTCAAACTTGGGTCCAGAGAACATTGGAGGATTCATTTAAGTAAAGTCTCGAATCCTAGCTGTTGTCGTATTAATTAAGGGGTTGGCTGGAGCAACAGCTTACTGGTTATTCTGGACAGTCATAGACTAGGACAAAACTGTTAAAGTATCCCTGAATTTAGCATGGGAGACATGTTCGTTCAGAGGATCTTCCTGAACAGGTGGCAGTGCAGGTTGGGCTCTATTTCTCCTTTAATTTTCCCTTTTAGGAGGCATTTTGTGTAAATAGATAAAGGACGAGTTAAGAGGAAATTCAATAGAAACCACGCTCTATCGCACAATATAAATACTAAAAGAAGGGAAACTTCTCTAAAACATCTCGTAGCCTCTCGCTCATAAGTGTGGTGCGCTTCATACCCATGCACAAGACTCTACTTAATGTTGTTTTCAGACACCCTAGGACACATTGAACCTTGGGCTTTGATACCAAGTTTGTCATGACCCAAGGCTACCCCCTAGTTATAACACAGTGCTTCAGGCCACAAGTGATCCCAAGATAATCCATAATCTGCCATGAGGTGTAAATGCTGAAGGAAAATAACAAAATACTGTACAGAAAGTTATTTAATAAATATTTAAATAGTTTATTTAAAAATAAAGGAGTTTGAAACACATCACAAAAAAACATAGCTAATTGTGTGACTGTCTGAAAGCCTCTAAACATGATGAGTTATTGGGACAAGTCCCCAACTAACTCTGATTACTGGAAAGAATGATAAGTAATATAACTAGTCCTCGACTAATGAGAACTCACCAATGCTGCAGTTGAGTGATACAAGAACTAACTATGTGTGATCTGGGAACTGAGCATCCAAACCTATATTGTGAAATTAATATAGCGCAAAAGAGAGTATGTGGTCAGTACTTTGAATGTACTGGTATGCGAGATAAGGACTAAATGATATGTATATATACAATGGTACCGAACATGAATACATAAAAATAAAGCATGTACTGAAATAACATGCAAAAAATACTTAACTGAATAACTGATAGGTTGAGCACTTGGTCATGCAAACCTAAACTGGTATAATGTGAATACTAAACTAAGACTCTGGGAGATAAATATAACTGACATGCCCCAATCTAAGCTAATCGGGGTCCATCTTGTAACCCCAGTTGGAAGGGTATTGGTACCTTGCCAGGGTACCAACACTGGCTAGTGTAGATCCACTAATCTGATGTCCCAAAGAATGAGAGTTTCTTGCCTCAATTTATGGGGGGGGGCTCAAAATCTACAGTGTCATTTTAGGTCTAGAACTTAGGGACTGTTACTAACAACTCATGTCTATGACAGGGAGCCTCCATCCCTGCGTTCACTCAGTGCTAAGTACTCTCCCAACTAAAAGACATTGGTATTATTATTATTCATTAAACATGCTCTAGTACTGACAAATGCTCATTATGGTAATGTTATGAATTTGAAAATACAAGCATGGCATGGGAAAAATCATAAATAACAGTCCATATTTCAAACTTGAAGTGTTGGAAAGCTAACTTAGTGGTCTATCATTTGAGAGGTTTAAAACATGAAAACTTGGTTTATTATATATATACGTGGTCTCACCAAGTAATATAGTGGCCTTTGACAAACCATGTATCAATCCCTCAAACACTTGTATTAACCACTATCCCATATTAATCCAACTATTAAGATTAACTCAGTGCTATTGTAACCAAAATTAATTGTAGGTAAAAATTAAGAATAACTGAACAATACAGTAAAGTAAAGGTTTGAAAAATTAATGGGTAAAGCCCAGGGTTAAAGCACTGGGAACAATCATACTACGTTATAGAATTTCATTGGTTAGGTTAGTCATCTTGGTTGTTGGTTCACGGGGTTGATATTGTGACTACAGTCTTTCGAACCTCTAATCACCTATCTAACGTAGCCCCACAACTACATCATTAAGTGGGGATGTGAGAACTAAATATAATTCATTCATATTTTATCCCATAATTGAATCTAATAGGGAACTTAGGTATATTCCTATACTAAATGCAAATTATAAATCTATTCAAGATTACAATCCTATTCTATCCATCCCACGTTCTATCCTCTTGTTCCTCCTCTCGGATTCACAATATGATATGCATGTATTCTAAGGGTCACGGATCCTTAATATAGTGATAAAAAGGATAAATAAACAACGAAAACTAAGTGAATTCATAACAATAATACTCATGTTCTAGGCCTTAATCTCGAAAAAGGGTGTTTTGGCGTCCATGGACGTAACCGTAATCACAATGAATGGATACATGTTAAAATCCATAAACAGACTAAAGTAATGGAAGAAAACCCTATTTGAAGTGTTCTCCATCATCTCTTAAAGTCCCAAGGTAGTCCAATGTGTTTACACAATTGCTTAAGTGTTTTATTTATAGGAGCAAGTAAGCTGTTGATTTTAACATAGGTCTGTACCATGCCAATATCGCACCATCTAGGCAGTGTGGAATGGCCTAATCATGGTGAGCTACTGGATTGGTCATCTAGGATGCTTCCAAGGGCATTCCACAACCTTAACACAGCATCTAAGCAGCGTGGCACGCCAAGGAGTCCAAAACGTCCAACTTTGGTCCAAGTTTGTCCCATGCATTTGTCCTTCAACTCCAAGTTTTGTGGTGTTGTTTTCATGTGATTTGCAGCTTTTACATCAACTATATATTAACATGATCAACTTACCAAGCTTTCTACAACATCAAACACCAGGCATTAGAGCTTAAAACAACTTACAATTTAAGACAGTGAACTAGTAAAGGTCATAGCTCAAGCTAAGAGTACTAGCTTTTGTCCCTAGATTCGTAACTTGGTGTTTTGACTTTACAATCTTTATAAACATACCTTGACCCTTAGATGCTCATTTATATCATTAACCACTCCTTAAGCACTTAAGAACTCTACAAAACAAGGTTATACAAGCATAGATAATGACACTGAGGTGCATAAATTTACCTCAGATCAGTGACCAAGATATCGCGTATGTGACACTTGCGCCTGATCTGTCGAGTTGCGTACACGACTAGACAATCGTAGATGTAGGTACACCAACACTAACTGGAGACTTGGAGAATTTAAAGTCTCTACGGACCCCTCAGAATTCATTTAAAATCCCGAGAATGCAAATGAACTATGCTACCCTATCAAATTTGATGCTTTGAACTCAATGCAATGGCGATATCAGATTTTCAAAAAAATATCATTTTCACAAAGTTGACCCCTGAAATATAAATTCACAATTTTCTTAATCGAGGATCGAAATGAGATATAAAAGCTATAAAGCCACACCAACAATGTTACCAATCTAAAATCGACATTTCAAATCTGCTGGAAATGCATCAGAAATTATTTCAATCATCCTCACACCCCAGAAATATCACAAACCAACCATGGAGAGGGGTAAAATGGTCAAATTACATAAAAAATAAATATCTCACGAAAATCACCAAAAATCAAGTCGTTACAAGCAAAAAGATCTTGATCCTTTAATTTTTATAGTACGTTCTTCAAATATTTATGATGTCCATCCTAAGTGCAGGAATATACCAATAATTATCAATGAAAAAAATCACTAAACTGTATAAATATGGTTTTAATGCATCATAAATGCAGTTGGGGCGTTAGTCAATTTGAATGAAATGACTAAGAATTTTTAATGTCCATATTTGGTGCGAAAGTTAGTTTTAAAGATCTCCTCCTCTTTGATCCTTAATTGATGGTAGCCCGATCTCAAATCAATCTTTGAGAAATAACTTAACCCTTGAAGTTGATCGGATAAGTCATTGATATGAAACAATGGATGTTTGTTCTTAATAGTCACTTTATTTGAGTTATGATAATCGATACACATACTCATCGTTCCATCTTTTTTCTTCACAACCAACAATGGAGCAGCCCAAGACGAAACATTAGGTCTAATGAAACCCTTAGTAACTCCTAAATCTAAACCTTCAACTCCACTGGAGCCATATGACACGAAGGAATAGAAATAGGCTAAGTACCAGGCACCAAATCAATGTAGAACTCAATATCACACACAAGAGGCAATCCTGGAAAGTCCTAGGTAATTACCTAAGAAAACACATGAACAACATGGAAGGCTAGTATCGTGAACAGTAACAATGAAGGCTAAACATCCCTGACTAACCATCTTTTGTGCCTTTATCAATAATATAAACTTGCCCTTACATAAGAAAACTATACAAATCCAGTCGAGATGCCCCTAGCTAGAATGTCAATCCAACAATCTAGAACATCAGATATAAGCCTCCATTTCTTCATTCCGATTTAATGTAATATCTGACATCTTCATCGATCTATCCATTTTCAAACAACATTATATTTAAAAATAAAATCATCATATAAAATGGAATGAAGCAGAGGGAAAATAAATTATTAGAGGGTCAGTTTTTATGGAAAAAAAATCAAAAAGATAATGTTTTACAGATTGGTGTGAACTAGGCGGCACATGGTTTACAAAGCATCACATTATATGATAGACCCCATTATTCAAAAATGGACCACCGGTACCAAATAATAATAAGTAATACATAATACATACACACATACATAAATACATATATATATACATATATACATACATATATATATATACTAGTTTAGGCGCACACACCTCGCGCGTGTACCTCACTTTATTGAGTTCAACGTTACACTAAATAGGATATTTGTTTAAATAATAAAGGTGAATACAATAATTAAATTCAACATCTTTTGAAGAATTTATTTAATTAAATCTAACCTTTATCAAAAAAAAATATCGAAGTTGATCATCTATCACCTGTAAACTACAACAAAATAATATGCTGAGATATCAAAATAATATAATTAAATCTAATCTTTACACAAAAAATTTCTTAAAGTCGTCTGACACTCATCTACCACCTGTACACTATAACAAAATAACATAAAATAGAGATATCAAAATAATACCACTAAACTTAACCTTTACATAAAAAAGTTCTCAAAACAATGATATAAATACAATACAATTAAATCTAACCTTTATCTAAAAAATTCTTCAAAATCGACCGACATTCATCTACCACCTGTAAATTACAATAAATAATACAATAGTGATTACAAAGCTTCAATTTTGATGAAAATAATTCTTTTTCTGAGCAAAAATTTTGACCCTAAAATATGACTTGAATGAAAACAAATAAGATATATATATACACACGTTGAATTCTATTATGCTGACAAAAACAGTTAAGAAGTTGAGGGTTAAAAAATTAAGCATCCACAAATCTAGACATGCAACCGAATCAAGTTAGATGAGCATCAATCATATTTTTTCAATAAGTAAATCGATTTCTTCTCTAGTTTAATGTGCATCTCAATATTTATAGAAGTATTTCCTTAATAGAGTCATATTTTAGGAGTATTTTTTTGTATCCTATTTTAGGAGTATTTTTCTAATTGACAGTACAAAAAAAAAATTAATTGATTCTCTTTTCATATATTTTAGGAGTCTCGTATATTTTAGGACTTTAGTTAATATAATAAAAATAATTAAATAATAAATTAAAGAAAATAGTAAAAAGACAGTTTTGTCTAAAGAAGAGTCTTATAATGAAGGACAAAAAGTTCAACTCACTTTATTAATAATTCTTTTAGTTACTAATTCTCTTAATATCTCATACCACATTGTAGAACTCTTTAATTTTAAATCTTATAAAAATATTTAATGTATAATTTATGAAAAATATATTATCAAATAATAACAAAAAATTAAATTAAAAAATTACAGCAACAATATTAGAATAATAATAATAAGCTATGTACTTATTTTATTATTCCTTTTTTCCTTTTGAACGTGTACTTTTTTTGCCTAAAACGTGCACTTCTTTTTCAATTTTTTCCTCCTCATTTACTATATATTTTAGAACTTAATAATTATTAATTTTTCTAATAACTCTTACCAGATATTTTACTGTACCATATTTTAGTATATTTCTTAATTTTTAAAACTTGTCATATGTTTTAAGACTCTTTGGTTAGAATATTATAAATATAATTAAATAATAATTCTACGAAAATAGTAAAATGATCATTTTATCTATTGTGAAGACTTTTAATGAAGGGCAAAAAGTTTAAATCACTTTTCTAAGGGTCTTCATACTTTTAATATATTATAGATTATAGATATAGATTATAGATTATAGATATAGATATAGATATAGATATAGATTATATATATATATATATAAAATATAATATAATATAATATAATATAATATAATATAATATAATATAATATAATATAATATAATATAATATAATATAATATAATATAATATAATATAATATAATATAATATAATATAATATAATATAATATAATATAATATAATATAATATAATATAATATAATATAATATAATATAATATAATATAATATAATATAATATAACATAATACAATACAATATAATATAATATAATATAATATAATATAATATAATATAATATAATATAATATAATATAATATAATATAATATAATATAATATAATATAATATAATATAATATAATATAATATATTAAAAGTGTGAAGGCCTTAGAAATATTATTTGAACTTTTTATCCTTTCATTAAAAGTCATTGTTTTGAACAAAATCGTCTTTTCACTATTTTTCCTAATATTTAAGAGTTGAAAATTAATTAAATATATTTATGGGTAAAACCTTTCCTTATTAGAAGTTTTCAAAATTAATGACAACTAACACATTTTCATTAGTTTAAGAATTTTAAATAAACTAAATTTGATTTTAACAAGATTCGAAAAATCTAGAAATAAATTTAAAAGCGTTAGAATAAGAAAAAATTAACAAGTATCAAACTTTTAAAAGTTTTAAGCATGTAATTAGAATGTAATCGAT
Organism: Capsicum pubescens; assembly: GCA_030864215.1. Classification (NCBI taxonomy): domain Eukaryota; kingdom Viridiplantae; phylum Streptophyta; class Magnoliopsida; order Solanales; family Solanaceae; genus Capsicum; species Capsicum pubescens. The sequence continues at coordinate 103,615,160 of CM061547.1, forward strand.
GATTTTGTACAGATTTGACTTTAAAAATAGGGAGATATTTTTTATAAAGAAAAAAAAAAGAAAACTAATCGTACCACAAATATGATTCAAATTGACGTGTCTCTCTTAGCCTCTGATAGCAACAGAAAGATATACTACATGACAAATGCAAAAGTGATGATCCATCAACCACTTGAAACTTCTGGTGGTAAAATATGTATATGCTTACGCTAAAATATATGTTTATACTTAGATTATTATATTAGAGTGTGAAAGATCTAAGAAAAGTGATTTGAACTTTTTACACTTTATTAAAAATCTTCGCAATAGATAAAATCATCTAATTTTAAATAATCAAACATTACACGTGCGGTTAAACTAGCATGTATGTATGTATGTATGTATGTATGTATGTATGTATGTATGTATATATATATATACTAGTGTAACCACAAGTGTCTCGCACGTGTAACGTTTGATTATTTAAAATTAAATAATTTTACCTATTGCGGAAATTTTTAATAAAGTGTAAAAGTTTAAATCACTTTTCAAAAATCTTTCACATTTTAATATAATAATGTAGACATAAACATATTCACATATATATTTTACCACCAGAAGTTTCAAGTGGTTGATGAATCATTATTTTTGCGTTTGTCATATAGTACCTCTTTCCCTTGTTCCCACATGCTAAGAGAGACGCATAAATTTGAACCATATTTGTGTTACGATTATTAATATTTATTTTAATATTTAAAATCTTTCCTTATTTTTAAAGTCAAATCTTTACAAAATCATTAATTACATTCTTATTCAATACTTAAATTTTTTAAAAATCTGGCACTTTTAAATTTTTCTTATTCTAATAGTTTATATTTATTTCTAGTTGTGTTAGAAGTCATTAATTTTTAAAATATATAAATAAAAGTTTCCATAAATAAAAATTAATAAAAGTTACTATAATTATAGCAAATCTTTTTTTCCAAAAAGACACGGAGCCTATTTTTTTTTTCTTTTAAAAGTTTATCAATGTCAATTTTAAACCTAAACAAAATAAGACACACAAAAAATAATATTGAGAGTGTAAAAAATTTATTTATTTTTAATTCTTCTATCTTAGAATATTTTTTTTCTAATTGAGTTCTTTTCTAGTTCTTTTATTTTAGGAGTCTCTTATAATATGAAAATTTTTTCTAATTGAGTTCCTTTTTAGTTTTTTTTATTTTATTTTAGGAGTCTTTTTATAATAGGAAAATATTAGTTGATTCTTCTTCCTATATATTTTAGGAGTTTAGTCAATATTATAAAAATAAATATATAAAATTGGATGAAAAGGGTGAAAAGACGATTTTGTCTAAAGCAAAAACTTTTAATGAAAGGCAAAAAGTTCAAATTACTTTTCTAAGGATCTTCACACATTTAATATACGTGCGATGCACATGTGTGTTGAATTTGTCATTAATAACGTATATAAAATAAATTGTTAGATACTCAATTTTAAAAAATTACACAAACATTATTATATTAAATAATATATTTAAATTATGTAATAGGTATCAAAGAAAACATGAGGTCTTAAAAATGCTGAATGTCGATCCTTTGAGCGAGCGTACGAAGGAACTCCAATGCTATTGACCATGAACTTGAATGTTTCGTCGGTTCGTGACATGCCGAGTCTTCATCTTCATTATCTTTCTGACAAGCGAATTCTTTATCTTAGTCGTTGCTTCAACTATCTCGTCTTGACTCAAATATTTCATAGATAAATCACGCTCGTTCTTTTATTTTTTTTATGTAATCCCTTTAAGAAGGCATTCTGACCATAATTGAACCCAGTTGGTGAGCGAAAAACTCAAAACTCTTCATGTATATTTTTCCTCTTATCATATATTTTAAAACTCCTTAATTATAAAATATATTTCGCTTTTACTATATATTTTAGGAATCCTTAATTATTAATTGTCCTAATACCTCATGCTATATATTTTCCTGTTACCATATATACTTTAAGATTCCTTAATTTTTAAAATATGAGTTCTTACATCATAAAAATAAATATGACAATTATAATAAGATAATTGGGCTTTATTTAGTTTTCACCTAGATTTTTCATAAAATTTTTGAGGACTAATTTTTCTTTTGGTCTAAAGATTAATTTGACTCCCAAGTGTCTTTTTTTAAATTGTTCCCTCAGGTATGTAATTAATTAGGAAAAAAAAAGAAGCTTAAATAATATTCAACGTGGTGGAAATTTTTTAAAACCTATTACACTGTCTTTAAATTAGGATAATAGTTGTACAAGGTAACAAAGTGATAAACATTAAAAATTACGTAATTACATAATCCTCCCTTATTTTCTCCATAATTTTTTTTCAATCCTTATTTATAATTAATATGCACCAATATTCACCATAAGTTGTACATTTTTCTGAAACCAATTAACTAACATAATCAAACAACATTTCACTCCAACAATACAATTAGGATAGAAATTCTACAAAAATCGTTACACGAGAAAAAATGTGATTCATATGATTGATGGTACTTCAAAGTTTGCAATTAAAAGAGGAATGCTCTTCAAGAGTCAACAACAACACAAGAAGATATTTGAAGATTAAGCCATTAAAATGTAAATCTTTTTCTAAATTTTATAATCTAACGAACACCGTCTACACAAATAAAATAATAGTTATTGATAAGAATCCCAATTTTATAACTAAATCAATACCTAAACAGAGAAGGCAATTCGACTAAAACTCCCAAACACAGAAAAACTCAGGCATGGAATTTCTTATAACTTTGGCTTTAAATTTCTACTATTTTGACACGTATAGGATAAAACAATTGAACAACAACATCAAGATGCATGATAAAAGGTGTTAACCTCAATTTCTGAGTGATTAATCAATTGACCCACATATAAGCGAAAAAAATAACTAAAAATTATTGAGAGGATAATTTCCTCCTAAATAAAAATTTAGGTAAATCATCTAACTTTTGAAAACAATAAAATGTATATTAAATAAATTGATAGAAGTTATACCTCAAATATTCGTATTCTTTTGAAGCTTAGAATCTGAATTGAATTAGAATCTAAATTGAAATGTTCAGTCTTTTGCATATTCTTCTGAGCAAGGTCACAATCTAACAAACATAAATTATGATAACTAAAAATATGAACCAATTTAAACAAAAATTAAGAATAAAAATTTAAAATATCACAAAGCAAAAGTAAAAAATCACATACGTAGATTAACCGAAACAACGTTTTAGTGATCAACACATCAATTTTCAATAATATTAACACACACACACACAAAAAAAAAGAAAAAAAAAAAGAAGAAGAAACGAATAGCATAAGTTAAATCCTATATCAATGGCACGTGTAAACATGCTAAACAAGATTGTAGAGAATTCTCTTCTTAAAGTTGTATTCGAAATTAGTACTATTTCACAAAAAAAAAAAAAAAAAAAAAAAAAAAAAAAAAAAAAAAAACTTCTCTCCTGAGTGTATTTATGTAGAATTTAAAAAATTTAGAATTCTAATTATAGTATATCTAGGATTCATATTTATTTCTTTTCATATATTTTTTTTATGTTTTTTTCATATTATGGGAGTCTTTAATATAATAAAATATTAATTGAAGAAAAATATCAAAAAGACAGATTTTATCTAAAGCATAGCGTTTTAATAAAGGATAAAAAGTTCAAATATTTTCACACTTTTAATATACTAGAATAATAGACGTGCGTTGCATGTGTATCCAACATTTTTTAAGAATAAATTTTTTTAATTTTGTACTCATTTAAAATACTTTATATAAATTATTAAATAGTGAGTAAAATTTATACAAAACTTTAAAATGTTATGCATATACATTTGCATATTGAAGATTAAAGCTCAAACCCAAAAAGAAAGAATGAATTAGGAAAGTAAACAAATATTAGCATTTGTTTTGTCTGAACTCTAAAAACTTCCTTTTCTTCCCACGAAATTCTCTCTTTACTCAAACATTTCCTCTTTATTATGATATTGCATATCGTTTTATCGATTTTTTTATGTAGTAATCACTTGTAATGAGATGATTGATAATAATAAAAATTTTATAAATTGATTTTAAACATAAATCATAAAAAATAATTTTTAAATTTTGTACGTATTTAAAAAACCGCATATAAATTGATAAATCAAGAGTGAAATATACACTAAATTTTAAATATTTTATACACATAATATGGCTCAAACCCATTATATAATACGACCCAAATCTGTATCGGCCCAAATAATTAAACACAGCAAAATCATAATAAAATAGAAAACTATATCTTTTCTCAGCCTTCGCAAATTAATCATTGTGATTTGTGATATTTCCTCCATTTAGTTTTAGTTGACATATTTTATTTTGAAAAAATTAATTTGATTCATTTTCAAAGCTAAATTAGATTCAATTTATTTAATATTATTTTAAAATTTAAATTTTGATATTCATAAACTCTATGAAAAGTTTTATAAAAAATATATTTTTTTATAATTTGAGATTTTGTGTCAAATGAAAATATTCAAAGACAAATTCGTTATATATATTTTTTTGACATAATTAATTTTTTTTATTTTACTGATATTCATATATATGTGGATGTGTCAGATAAATTGAGACGGAATGAAATGATAATCATATGATACCCAAAAATATTTTTGATTAAAGTAGAGTAAATACATAATTACCCCCTGATGTTATCCGAGTTTTTCAAAAAGACACCTAAACTTTACTTCTGACCTATTGTCCCACGATTCTTACTAAAACCGTTGTAAATACATCATTTTGATAAAAAATTTGACTATGCGTGTAAACACAAACAGAAAGCACGTGAATGGTCAAAATTGACTTAAATACCCAATCAAAAGTCGCCACGTGTAATTATTTATCAAATATTTTAAAAATCTTTTCTTCTCCTCTTTAACAAACCCAATTCTCTTCTTCCTCCATTGATAGCTTATTTTGAAGAAAAAATTTATCTCTCTTCTCAAACTTTTCTCAATAAAATCATTCTTAAATTATCTATTTCTTGATATTTGATTGTTGTGTCTATTTTGAATTCTATTTTTTACTTTTTATAGTTATTATATATCCTCTTAAGAAGCTATAAAGCTCCATTTTAATGGAGTTTGATGTCATCATTAAACAATCAACAAATACGTAAATCAATACAAAATTAGGAAACATTACAAAATTAACATAAACATGAAATTAAAACCATTGAAACAAAATTCAAAGAGCAAGAAGAATGGAGAAATCAGCAACTGGATGGGGGTGGAGGTGAGCTGCTGTACGAGGGGGAGTTGTTGGATGTGATGGGGGTGGGGGTGGGGGTGGAGGTGAGCTGCTGTACGAGGGGGAGTTGTTGGATGGGATGGGGTGAGGTGATAAATTAAATAAAAAGGAAAAGTTTATTAAAAAAATAAATAAAATATAAAATTAAATATATTTAACACGTGGCAACACCTGATTGGTGTGTGTATTCACTCACTTTGTTGTGACTGAAATTCAACAAAAAATGATGTATTTGTAATGATTTTAGTAAGAATCGTAGGGTAATAAATCGAAAGTAAAATTTAGGTGTCTTTTTGAAAAACTCAAACAACATCAAAGATAATTAATTATGTGTTGACTCATTAAAGTATATCAAATCATACAAAAAAAAAATAAAAAATGGCCCAAAGTAATTTTCTTAGGCCCAATAATTTTACAAATCCGATTCACACCATAACAAAGATCTATCGGATAATTCTGCCTTTGGAAAGCAAAAAGTTCAATCTTACTTTCCAAAAAGCTCTATCTTGTTAAGCACCCGGTCCAGAAACATAAAAAATTATATGAAAGTACACGTACCAAATATTCTAGAAACATTAAATAAAAAAAGAGAAAAGTGAAGCACGAAGCAAAATCCAATTATCTTTCTCAGTTTCGATCTTGATTCTTGTAGATGTATCTACATAACCTTGAGCGGGGACTGGTGCTACCATCTTCAGGGCTGAGTATATGATGTTGATCTAAATTTCTCTCTCTTCGCCATTTCAGTAACAAGCTCATCTAAGAAAGTTAAGTACCAATCTGTTCTTTTTTTTCCAATCTATAGGCTAGCCATCATATTTAGAGATTTGAGCTCGATTATATCTTCTTTCTTTGTTTGAACTGAATGTCACTGTGTTATTGCTATTATTTGTACTATTCTGCTTCTTAATCCTTTCCACCACTAAATTTGCAGGTGAATCTGTCAATAGGTTGATCCCTTACAATTTTCCTTCTTGTTCTTTTCAGCGAGCTAGCTTGACTACACTCACTTCAGAGAAAAAGAGGTGTGATTTTAGTGAGTTAAAGTATCAATTGTATGTAAAAAAGTGAGATTGTCTATGTTATACCAGAAATTGAGCAGTTGATGCTGTTATTTTCCACAATACGGGTACGTAGAATCTGTATAACAGAATAACAACTTCAACTCGAGTTCAAGTATGAACAAGAACACAATGAAGTTGAACAAATACCCTCAACACAAGATCAACACAAGATCAAAATGATCTTTACAAGAGGTGTATTTTATATTTTAGAAATATAGATGAAACAGAAATTGTTAAGGCCAAGTCGTCCGAATTCACGGACTTTCCTTAAGGAATAATTCCCCTCACTGTACCCGAGGTTCTGGAATCTTCCTCCCAGGATAAAATGACCTTCAATCCGACTATAGCGGTACCTCAAATAGGCGGATTCTTCGAACACACTCACGGTTTGAATGATCACACTTAGAGTATTTTTAAGAAAAAGAAGAAGCTTGTAATTCTGAAAAATTTTCTATGTTAACCTGTGGAAGAAAGCAGGTTATTTATAGCCACAACATGCCTCTTCTGAAGAAAGGCAATGGTTCAATCCAAAGGTTGCAACTTTGCTGTAAGTTTATGTCTGTTCATGAAAGATTGCATCTTTTCCTGAACAGTCATCTTCTTTCATGAATCAGTGTGTCCTTTCGCTGAACGGTTGCATCAGTTTGTTCAACCAGTACATCAGTTCAGAAACAATACAGCAGTTCTGAAGCAGCATTAGTTCAAAAACAGTGCCTGCACAGTTGTTCACTGCCCAGTTTCGAAACACTATTTCGGAATATAAATGGAGTCCAACAGAAAATATTTCCTGCGTTCTACACATATTCAGATCAGATTTTCGTCAAATAAAGTTTGTCCAAAAAGATAAATCTCATCGATCCAAATCCAAATCCAAATCCAAGACGAGCGAGCGACGACGACGGCGCGAGGCATCTCTATTTTCTTGCCTCACTTATCATGTGGAGTAAGTGTTCATTAATATAAACACTACAAAGTTTCCTTCTCTCACCAATGTGGGAGAATTATTGGACTTTCCACTTTGGGAGTATACCTTCTAAATTGGTATCTCCTTCCTTCCACAATTTTTCTCCATTTTTTCCATTCACACTTCATTCATATACTATGAACCCAACAGATGCATGTTAGTTTGGGGCTTTTGGCCGAAGGAAAGGTGAATAAGGAAGTTTGTTTAGATTTTTCCGAAACTCATTTTTTGACTGTGATGGATAATTACTAAAGTTTCACATATAATTTGTTTCAGGCATGTTAATCTTACCAATTTTTAATGTCTTGAGGTTTGCATGTCAGCTCAGATACATAAATTTTAGTTTCTGAATCGAAGCAGGTGGCATGCATGCGTTCTATGTGCATTTCCATGGTCTTTGTTATTTCTAATTGTTGGTTGTATTCATTTGAGTTGTTTATGATTGTTGTGTGTTCTTATTTTGTGTTTTCTTTTGATGGGGTTATGTTTTTTGATCAAAATTCCTTATAGGGGTATGATTTCTTCAGCTAATTTGCATCTGTTTATTGTGTTGTTATGATGTAGTTTTTGTTTTGTTTCTTTGAGTCGAGGATCTATCGAAAATGTTTGGTCTATTTTTTTTTTAAGGTAGGGGTAATATCTTTGCAGACTCTATCATCGCATAGCCCATTTTGTGGAGAATAATAGTGTCGTTTTTGAATCAAATACAAATTTATTTCAACTTCCTGACATAATTATTGGCTAATGCAGTGGAAAAAAATTGAAAACAATGAACCTTAATGAAGCTCGGGCTACAGCAGGTGTTCCTGTTTTGGCCGATGATGACTCTGATGTTGTTGATTCACATGTAGATCGTATTAATAATAAAACAGGTGGAAATGATAGTGATGAAGAGGTAAACATGCCTATTTGTAAATTTTGTTTTCTTGAACTCCATGATAGATTTCGAAGGGGTGAATCTCATTGTCAGTTGTGTTTATGGAGTTATCCTTCCATGGCTAGAATCGGAGAGCCACTGCGTCATGTTTCTTCTTCAAGAAATTCGCATCTCTCCCATGTGGGACTTTGACATCAAAACAATTAGGAGTAATTTTTCTATCAACATTGAGACGGTAACTTTCCTTCTTTTCATTCAGATCCCTTATTTGTAATATTGATGAGAATATTCAGAAATTCGAATTACTAAAACTTAGCAAATGTAAGGGCTTTTAATTATCAGCTTAATAGGTAATGTGGTATGTTTGGTGATTTATCCATTAATACAGGAAGGTGGTGTCGATATCAAGTAGACGATGTTCTTCTTGTGCACTCCTTAATTTGGTCCAAGCTTTGTAAAACAAATCCATAGCCAGGTAAAAGAATGTCACTGTAGTTTTTCCAACAATCTTTCAGTACCTTCTTAATTAAATTCTGAAGTATAGAAATGTGTTGTTTTCTGTTCCTATTTGTTTATTGTATTGTTATGATGTAGTTTTTGTTCTGCTTCTTTGAATCGAAGGTCTATCGAAAACACCCTATGGTTCTTGATTCGTCAATGGTGAATGAAAAATGAAAGGAAAGAATGCTATGTTGATTTCATTTCCATGTTTGTGGTCTGATCACCAATGTGATTGAAAAAACAATTGGTTTAGATGAGAAAATTGAAGCATATTGGTTTTATTATTATTTATAATGTGGTAGGAGGAATAAATAGTTAGAATTTCATTAGCTGGGTAGTTGTTAGTAGTATTTTCTTACTACTGGATCCTTTCAAAGACAACTAAGAATAGGAAAAAAAATAAAATCTTGGTGATTCTTGTATACAGTTAGAAAAATGGGGATTGATAGGGAAATGGGGTTTGTAAGAAGGGCTGGTGTTATAAAATGGGATGAAACATGCCAACCAAGCCAAATTTGTGAGTGGTAAATCCATCAGATGTCATGATTTTACAGGCAACATTTAAGTTTTTGTATGCCAGCAGTATTAAGTTAACCTGAAGGAGGCCTTTTATTTAGTCGGTTTATGCATTTAAATTAGCTGGACTTGTGAATTTGATTACTGAATGTCCGAAGCAAAAAAATAAAACAAAAATTACTGTAGTAAGTTATCAGGAAGACAAAGAAGGGAGAAGGAAGTAGTACTACCTTGCAACCCAACTTACAGAAAACACAAAGGGAAGGCAAATAAATGTGTAGTTCCACAAATGAGATTTAGAGAAACTTCGAAAAGCAACAAAGAATCTCTTTTTGATGAATTCCAATATTGATGTAGGACCTATGCAATAGTTATTGATTCTCGAGAACTAATACTTCATACTCTAAATTTATCCCTAATATAGTGGGTAAGGTATATATAGACGTTACTCTTACCTCATTGAGTTATTTTTCTCTAATTTGTTTTAAAAATTCAAAATGTCCAAACCAATTACGGAGTTTGAATATGGTTATGCAATTTTAAATTCATGGATTACACGTATCTTCACGTGCAGGAGGCATAGATGATGGATTTTTTAAAATTTAGAATACCCATAAGGGACATGCATCAGCAGCAACAAAACTGGAGCTCAGGCAAGTTTTAACATTAGATTTTGCTTCTTATAGCAATTATGTATATGTCTGCATGGATACCACAACTCCCACTTTCCACTAACTTGACTTTTTGAGCAATGCCATTTCTGTTTATAGATTTATCACAAATTTCCATCATAATTTTTTATTCACATAAATTTTTCTTAAATCGGCAGGTTTGTGGGCTTCAGTGGAACAGGCATCACAAAGAGATAAGAAGTGGTCATGGATTTGGAAGGGGTAAATCTCATTGTCAGTTGTGTTTATGGAGTTATCCTTCCATGGTTAGAATTTATGTTTGAGCCGAGGGTCGATCGAAACCACCTCTCTACCCTACAAAGGTAGGAGTAAGGTATGTGTACATCTTACCCTTCCCGTCCCAAACCCCACCTTTGGGATTGTACAGGGTATTTTTTATTGTATGCTCTCATTAGGATAATAGTCACGCGAACTGACATTGACATGCAGTGTATAAAAGCAGATAATGATGTTGTTCATTCAGAGACTTGTGGTGATTATCGGACCTTTCTTGTATCTCTTCTGCAGCCTGGTCAATAAATGAAGAGTCCACACCATACAAATAGGTGTTATTAGTATGGCATCATTATTGAAACCATTGTGTGTAAAGCAGGTAGTTTTTATTGCATGCTAATTAATGTTTACTTAGTAGCCGAGTTTGTCGATCTTTGAGTGAAGCAATTAGAGTAAATCCATGGGATATTGAAGCTGTGGCTGAGGCTTTAAATGTGGGCATTACAATGTCTGATTTTGATGAACAACTTTGTCATGAGAAGTACTACGCTATGTAAGCTCTGCTCTCACTCAGGGAATGGATAAACTTCAGCTGACTCTCTCACAGGGCATCCTAACTATGACCACCGGAATGGGAAGTTACAGTTATCTGATGGTTTCCAGTATGGAAAAGTTAGAAGCACTGGAAAGTTTTGTTAACCAGGTAACACTTTCTATTAATTTAATAGCACGGGGTGATTACCATAGTTAATGTTAAGGCTCCATGGTCGTTCAGTAGAGTGAACAGTACTGAAATAATTTTGCCACTATGATTAGACAAGGACTATTTTCAATCCTTCATTAGCAAGAATATGAAAATTGTCTCAAAAAGTGGTTATTTTTTCATATTTGATACTCTTAGCAAATGATAATCTTTGATGGTGCGCATATTTTCTTCACAGGCAGATCACCTTTGGCAGCAAACAATACAACAAATGTCACTTATCTTGACTACTCGCCAATCAGCCTGGGGTTTACTCGCTTTTGGAGAATATCTTCAACGTCTTCGTGCTCTAAGTTCTCTTTGGGCTTCCCATCCTCGTGAACCTACCTAGCCTATTATGACCAAAATTGATGAAAATAACTAAGTTTCCTCAGCTGCAGCTGTTAGTGCCTGAACGAGCTGCATATGAAAAATGTAATCAAAGTCCTGTCTAGATTGTGATATGGTTTTTATACTCCGAAACATATTATTCAGGAGTCATTTTTTCCTTTGGCCTTCTCTACACATCATTGAAAAGCAGAAAAGCAAGGTCATGGTGGTATGGAACTGGTATGTCATGCAAACATTTAATCACTAATATGGTCATTTTTACAGTATTTCTTACACTATCGATGCATGTAATATAAATCTTCTCATGAAGTTGCATGTATGTATGTAGTGTCTATTGACTTACCTAATTTTACTTTATTTTCTCATTGAATCAGGGTGGTTCAGAAGCTATTTTGCGGATTATGGAGTTCCTTTAATGGTTCTTGTGTGGTCGGCACTCTCATATGAAGTGCCAAGCAAAGTGCCCTCTGGAGTACCCAAAGTCACCAAGCAGTTTTCATAGAGATCGATAGTTCTCCTGATGTAAGTCTTAGGTCTCTTCTCATTGCCTATATCTTGGCAATTATGACATTGCTCTTAATTTGCAAATAATTGTTCATACAATTCTTCAATATCCTTTTTAAGCTTACTTATTAAAAGGATTACTGTTCTATAATTGTTAAATAATGGTCGTAGTCCACATTAGAGCACATTTTAGTTCATACAGGTAAATATTGAGCTTTGTAAAATGAACAGTTTGTATCCTATTGCAGACCACAGTAGCTAAAGAGTTGGAACATCTAAAAGAGGCAGTAATGAGTACTGAAAACAAAAATGGAGATAAAGCAGAGGTCACATTTGATACCATTGGAGAATCGATAGTTGGAAGTGCCATTTAATAGTTATATTCTTTCTATTACTCATTTTACAGCATCGCTCTGGAGTATGAGTATAGGACTGGAGGTAAATGAATTCAGCAGGGGCATCCCAAAAGCACAGTTGTGGCTGGCCGTTATAGTTGGTTCATTTGGTGTGTGGATCAGATGATTCTTAGCACGACTAAGAATATATCAGCAGCTTGCAGTAGTTTCAACCATGAAGAAAGTAGTGAGTATAGCTCTCGACGTTTTTTGCCTTTTGTGAAGAGCTTAGAAGATATGAAGATTCCAAAAATATCTACGAAATAATAAGTATGAATTATTAGGCAATAGAAATAAAATATTGGTCTTATATGAAATATTGAATTAGGCGACAAAATCTAACAGAATTACCTAAAATGTTCCTGCAGTATACAACTTTTCATCCTCGAATGAAACAAAATTGTTCAAAAAACAAAGTGTAGAGAAGGGGCTCTTGCATTCTTGAACTATAGTGGCATCGCTGAATCCAACCTCAATGTTCTTATTGACTGAAAGGAAGTTAGGATTGGGAGGAGCAATGCGGCTATTCATTATATAGCAGAATTTGCTTTGACGTAAAAGCTTTTCCCATGTTGTAATGTGTCCATTGAAAAGAGTGGCATTAACTTTCGTGCCCTGAAAAGACAGGAAAAGAAAAAAAAAGATGAATAAAGAAAAGGGTCTAAAGGAATGTGGAACACTTTTGCTTTTGGTAAAAGTAAATTTGTGCCATGTCTGCAATTACTGTCACAAAGTAGTAGTAGTAGTATTAATTAGTTAGGTGTGCTGTGGTGCTCAGTAATTTTAAAATCTAGATATGTTCTGTTTGTATGTATGCGTTGATTGAACTTTTTCGGTATGGCAGGATGCACCTAACGTAAGGCCGAGGATGCTAGAATCTGTTGATTTGGAGAAATACTTTGATCCCTTGCCCACTGGTGAGACAGGAGACAATTCCCTCACTTTCATCCCCCTTCAGGTGTGTTTCAGTTGCAAAACTATCAACTCTCCTTGTTTTGAATTTCAGTTATCGTTTTTGAGCAGGGTGAATATAAATGTCCGGTTATTCTGTTGTGTATTCAGTTTTTAATTGATTGCCCCGGCAAGATCTCAGAGGTTGTTTCATCAAGTGAAAACCCAAGTTTTCTTTAATCCATCTTCAAAATTAATGTGTTAAAAGTTTACGTATATACAGAGTGATTTTACAACATAGATGTTCTTGATAAGAAGAATAGTAGAAGAAAATTAGTTATAAATAAGTGAAGTGATTGATGAAGTACCTCTTCATCGACGAATGTGAAAGTTTTTCGAGTACCACTTATTGTTCGAGCAAATTCTTTTGTTTCTTGACACCCTATGACTATGATTTTTATTCTGGAGGTACGGTCGTGGAGCTTGACTGTGCTAAGAGGAACAACTTCGGCAATGGAGTCTGTTAATTCTGTAGGTGCAACCATTGAGTTTGCTGATTTGGTGAGTGAGTCCATTCGCTGTATCTAGTACAATAATATTCGTAAAAAAAAAGTTATAATAGCAGTAACACATAATTATATAACAAAATGTACATAATGAGGTGAGAATTTCACCTGAATATGTGAACTTTATTGGTTGATTAGTAGAATAGTAGGAGAGGAATGTTAGGGGATGAATTAAGAATAAAGCAAGTACAAACTAACATAAACAATAATATTCGAAAAATAAAGATAATAATAGCAGGAATACATGATTATATAACAAAAGTATATAATGAGGTGAGAAGCTTACCTGTATATGTGAACTTTATTGGTTGATCAGTAGAATAGTATGAGAGGTATGTTAAAGAGGATGAAGTAAGAATAAAGCAAGCTCAAACAAACATAAACGAAGCAACTTTTAAGATGGTACTACACGAGCTTAAGTAAGCAAAGCAACTTTTAAGCTGGTATATAAATTAATATTATGTTTGAATTAATTACTAACATTAATAACAATATAGGAGGAAAATTGCATAAAAAGATTTTGGAGAAGAGACAAACGGGAAAAAACTGGGGGAGTAGCGAAAAGAGCAGCAATAGAATGGTATTTATAGAAGTTAAATTTGTTGGAACGTGTCTGTAATAATTTAGCCAGAGTAGGATTTTATTTTGTTTTTGTACTAATTTAGTGAGAATAGGATTAAGGAATTTTTTTGTAAATGTAGTGTGTGTGTACTAATTTAGTGGGAATAGGATTAATGTTTTTTCTGTAAATGTAGTGGCGTTTCTTAGAACGGAATCGGATTAGATAAGTTGCCTGAAATTTATAATGTTATTGGAGGGCAAATTTTATATTGTTTTATTGGATTGGTAATTTAAATAGAATATGCGAAAAGACGATTTTGTCTAAAGGAAAGACTTTTAATGAAGGGCAAAAAGTTCAAACGTGATTTATAAGACCCTTTACACTTTTAAGATATATATATATATATATTATAGAGAGATAGATAGATATAGATTATAGATAAACCTCTTCAGTCTTCAGTATATATATATATATATATATATACCTTCTGTTCTCTGGAATATCAACCCCAATCAGTCTTTAATTTTCATCTCTTTAAATTTTCTTAGGTGGCAAGAAGGGTCAATTTTGACTTTGATAATATATATATATATATATATATATATATATAACCTTCAGTTCTCTGGAATATCAACCCCAATCAGTCTTTCATTTTCATCTCTTTAAATTTTCTTAGGTGTCAAGAAGGGTCAATCTTGGCTTTGATAATGGCACTGTCTAGAGATGTTGCATTGGCCATGTTTGTTGTGGCATTGGTCACTCTTATCCCCTTTGCACAAGCTCAGGAGTTTTCTCCTGCTCCTGCACCGGCTAGTGATGGTTTGTTCCACTTTTCTCCTTTTTTCAACCTTCATATAATTCACATATATCTAGGGTTAATTTCACCTATGGTCATTGAATTTTATTTGCTAATGTAACAAGTAAATCTTAATGACTGTAATTATACGAAGTTTTGCGACTTTAGTGACTTCTACTGATATAAACAATAATTTCGTTACTTACGGATATAAAGGGTAAAATCTAATGACCAAGCGTGAAACTAATCCCACGCTTTTGGATTCTTTATCTGGCTAGGTTGTTGTGATAGATTCAGAATTTAAACTTTGTAGGTTTTAAATACGTTTGTCATTTTGTTTTCTGCACATATAAGATTTGGCCTCAAACCACCAGATTATGTCAATATCTTGAACCCATGGTTGGATCTATCACTATGCATGTGGGTAGGGTCGAAAATGTTGATCAAAAGATAACTAAGAGTGCTAGATAATATGTCAAATCTATGTTTTCCTCTTTTCTAGTTAAGTTGTAATTGAACCATGAAAACTTGAACAGTAGGAGTTAAATTTAACATGTGGTAACACGAGAAAATTAGGTAGGAGATGACAAAAAAAATTTTAAATTAAAAATGATGATAACTTTGACTTTGACCAGCTAAAGTCAAAGTTTCATTTAAATTGTGATTAAGTTAATTAGGGTGTAAAGTGTAATTTTTATAAACTTTTAAATTTTTTAAAAGTCCTCCAACTCTAAATTTCAAATTTTAAAATTTCCCCCATTTTCTTATCTTTCCATCTTTCTTTTTTTCTCTCTCTCCAAATTGCCTTTTTCCCATCTTTTTCTTTTTCTTATTTTTCTTCTCTCTAGATTTTCCTCTTCTTCCATCTTCTCTTCTTCTTTTTCTTTCTCTTTTCATTTCATTCTTCTTTCCTTTTTAATTGTCATGGACTATTTTTTAAAAAAAAATTGAAAAGTTTGAAAAGAAAATTTTTGATTTCTTTTAAAAATGAATGAATAAATAATTCAGCAAATTCAGCGACTACGAGAGTTGCTTCAACAACTACGGTAATTGCTGTAACAACTACTATTAGTTGTTGTGTTACAACAATTATCGAAGTTGTTGGCAACTTCGACTGTTGCTGAAGCAATTTCGATCGTTGCTGCAGTAACTTCGATACTTACTTAATTTCTGAAAAAAATCTGATTGAAGGAGGAGGCCACAAAAAATTGATATTTATGGTAAAAATGGAGGTGGTGGTGTTGGTGGTGACGTCGAATGAGAAGATGACATTTGTTGTGGTGTTGATAGCGACGGTGGTGGAGGAGAAAGAAGAAAAATAGGTGATATTATGTAGAGGGAGGAAATAATGGTGAATCAGAGGTGACAATGGTAGTGATAGTGATAGTGGAGGAAGAGGAGGAGGTGGCGGCGGCGGCAACAAAAAGGGTGTGGAGGAGGAGTGGTGGTGATGGTATAGGGATCTTTGTGTAAATATGGTGTAGGGATCTTTGTGTAAATAATAAAACTTGAGGGTTTTAAAATTAGTGTCATTAACACTAATCTTAAAATTGTCACCTCTATTCAATATTTAAAACTTGTGTCACTTTTTTTTAGTTTTGAAACATTTTTGTCACCCTTAATTAATTTGGTCCGGTAATTTATTATTTGGGAGTAAAATTTTAAAATTATGGTATTTGGGTTTGGGATTGGTAAAAAATATTACTACCATTTGGTATTTGGTATTTCTCGAATATCCAATAATAGTTAAGTGACCCATAGGCCACATACCTAGTCCACACTCCAAAGGCCACATACTTGTGTGAATATTGCTCAAGCAAACTTTGAACTATTAAACATAGACATAAAGCAGACTCTCAACTTTACACAGCAGACTTCCTTGGAACCAACATATGACAACTTTTGAAGAAAATATCACGCTAAGAATAAAAATCAGTGCGTGGAAGGGAACAACAGAAAAGAAGTCTTCATGACATGATACATAACACCATTGCTGGCTGCACTTGACCAACTCTAATATTCCTAACATAGGTCGTAATATGTCTTTAACCAAGGGGACTTGGTTAAGCCTTCTTAATCCTTGTGTTCACATGTCAACAGCAGATGGAAATTATCGAAAAACTCAGCACTTGACTGACAACATAACATATATTGCTCTCCATCATATTTATAAGAAGTAATATTATGACTTTGCATTACATTTACATCCAGTTCGTTACATTCAGTTCGTGTTACATCCAGTTTGATATAAATGTTATTCGTGTTACATCCAGTTCTCCCCTTCTTGGAGCTGGAAAAAACTACAATAACATAGGTTTTAAGGTGTTTCATTAATTGAGCCACACATATCAACGTGTAACAAGACCAAACAAAATTGATTTTTTCTGCTGTAAAACTGTGTATTCAGAGGTGTAAAACTACCAAACAAAATTGATTTTTTCTCAAAACGTTGGTTGAAAATCACCACTATTATCACCAAATAGGATCACTATAAGCATGTCCAACTTTAATATGGTAATACCGAATTCCGTACCAAACCAAAATTTAATTTTCTGAATTACCGAACCGAAGTTTAATGTATGGTATTTGGTATCTATTTTCATTTACCGATTATCGAATTACCAATCCCGAATTATGAAAATATCGAACGACCACCCCTACCTGGTAACACATTATCTAACTTATTTTTTAATTAAGTATAAAATCACTCAATTATTATACTTTGATAGTTGTAGTTACCTTTTAGATAATGAAATAGTGTCAAAGTTCTTTAATATTATATAGAAGTTAAACTCGATCCTTAACTTCAAGTTGTGAAAGGTGAATATGTAATCATTAGATAATTCCAATTTCAAGTTACCCCATATCTTGTTGTTACTCTTTTTTAATAGTTGTATTTATAATTTTCAGGAACAACAATTGATCAAGGAATTGCATTTGTGCTGATCTTGCTGGCTTTAGTTCTTACGTATCTCATCCATCCTATGGATGCTTCTGCCTACACCTTCTTCTAAATTCATCTCAGAAGTATAAATTAGAATTAGGTCTACATTTTTTTTTATTTTTTTATTTTAATCTTTTAGTTTGCAATGTGAGTGGGAATTAGAAAGTTCAAACAGGAGTTGTAATAACAAATTCATTCATGTCTTATTGGTAATAACACGAAATAATATATATTATATTTGTGGTTGCTTCTTCTGATCCTATTTCCATCAAGAGGTATCTAAAATAATTTTACTATCCAGGGGCTAATGCACTTTCGATGACTATGTGTCACCTGACATCGCTTTGTCACAAAATTTTACTTAATATAAATAATTAAGATGTGTATGCGATTCAACATTAGTTTGAAAATAAATTTAAAAGCGGCGAATAGACCTGTCCATAAGAGTCATTTTGTGCATCTTTATCTAGCTTTCCGTCGCCCCTTATTTTCTAGCTGCAACTCTTTTGCTTAAGATGTCGAACTGGATGATTCTTACCCCAAAAGTTATTCCTTAGTAGCATAGTACGTAGTAGAGCTGTCGATGCTAGAACTTCTATCTATTCGATTGACTGGTTGTGCTAGGGGAGTGCAAAATAGACATGAATAATTATATATAGTACAAGATGACACTGTGTAATAAAAATGTGTGATTAGATTAGTGGTTAATCTAGTTCTCTGTTAAAAAAATTTACATGTTTATGTTCATTTTTTAGTTTTGTCTTTCTAACCGAAACAGAAAAACAAATAAGTATTGAGATGATGCAGTTCTGAGATTAAACTAACAGCTTATCTTGCAGAATGAGAACCATCATCTAAGGTAACTCCAATAGCAAGAGCGAACAGGTTCAAAACAAAGATATATATGTTGTTTCATATATTCAAACTTAAAAAAAATTCTGCATATTCATAAGTGAATCCAGGACCATCTCAACAAGTTTGGGGGCGTAAAGGTAAACTCTAGAGAGAGGTCCTAAATATTTGCTTTTAAAACAAAAGAGGTCCTATATATATATATATATATATATATATATATATATTTGATGCTTTTTTAGACACAAAATTATTATATGCATTTTTATAATTGATTTGTTCTAATAATTTCTTTTCAATTGATAACTTAACTAATCCATTCAATCTCTCTTGAGACATAAGATAAAGTTAGAATAATAAAATCTGGCTCAAATATTTTGATAAGTTGATATAACGACATCGAAATGGTGTTGCCCTCTTCAATAACTTGAGGCAATTCTTGAAATTTTAAAGGACACCAAAAAGTAATTCTTGTTCGTTTGTAGTAAGCAAGAAATAATAGTAACTCATTATTAGTCACACTCAATATCTATAATAAGGTGAATAATAATGTGGCCCAAGTTATTAGGAGATAAATAAGAAAAATTTTTTTCCCATAAGAAACTATTTCCCACAATTTGTTTCATTTCCCTAAAATCCAAGGTTCCTATATTAAATTATTCTATTTCCATTCCAGATTTTATTTTTGATGTATGTCTAAATATTTGTTTAAGAAAAAATGGAACACCAATTTTTTGGGCCCTAAGCTATTACTTTAGTGGCTTAGACGTTAAGATAGTCCTGTGTGATTCGAGTCGATAGTAGTAAATTCAATTAAACTTGCTGAATCCGCTTTATATTTGCCTCTGCCATCATCGACATTATCCTCCGTCTAATAGGAAAAGAATTAGATCAAAAGTTCAACAAACAACTGGTATCCTTTCATGTGTCATCATAAGTAACAGGCAAAACCAAACTACTAATCCATATGCCTTTAGATCCTTCCAATTCACACATAGCAGAAATAATCAAAAGTCATTCTCTTTTCATTGTGGTCCTAAACGCAAAGGTAAGTTTCAAAGAAGAGTGGAGTGGTGAGGACAAGCGCAGAGCTAGGAATTTGGCATAAAACGTGCAAAATTAAATATACACTTAAAGTAATGTTTAACCTATATCCACATAATTTTCCAGCAAAGGAGGTGCACTTGACCATCCTTTCAAAATCCCTATTTTTAAACGAATGATTGGGATGGATGAGTATGTAGACTCATGTCTCACCAGGCATTCATGGTTAGATGGTGGTCCTCCAAAATACCAACTTAGCATAGGAAAAAGGAAAAGAAGAAATAACTATCTAAGATGCTATGGCTCAATGACAATAAATAAATGTATACAAGTGTTAACTTTCACATATGTTGTCGACAACATGGGTTATGCTTTCGCTTTATTTATGAAATTCTTATTACGTGAGCTGGGTCCATAGAAATCAACCTCTCCATCACACCTCTAAGGTAATAGTATGGGTTGCATACATTTACCCTCTCTAGACCCCACTTTATGGGAATATAGTGGGTATATTGTTGTTGTTGTTGTTACATGAGCTAACTTTTTTGTTAAGTCCTTAGTTTTAATGATTGACAAATTATTGTTAGGACCTGATTCCCATGGATCCATGCATAACACTTTTGATGATGAATTGAAGTTGCTTAGGGACCAAGTTCATCGAGTCTATGCCTCTAGTAGGAAATCAACATTACAACTGGACATTGTACAAAATGGCAGAAAGATAGTGAGAAAAGGTGGCAGAGTTGCAATACCATTTTGCCCCAACCAATCAAAAGAGTCCTAGGTTTTCTTGTATCTTAAATATGCAACATGTTGTAACAAGAAAACTTAAGCTCACATACGCAAAAGAACACTCAATCTCTCTTGATGCAAACCATTCCAAGCGAAGCCTCATCTGCAACAGGGACTTGCTCAGTCGTCATTGTTATCTTATACTAGTATTATATTTGAGTCTTTGTTTAGTGATTTGTAAACACTTAACCTACTTTTCCAGTCAAGATATTGTAGGTTTTGTATTGTTTGTTCTATTCTCTTATTTTGAGTCAGCTAGGGTTAGTTGAAAGGTGAGGCTAGAGTTAGCCAGTCATTGATTTAGCTAGAGTTAGTTATTTCATTTGTTAAAAATAGAGTTATTATTGTGGAATCTTGTAATATAGTTATTTCAAGTTGTATAGGATTAAGAGCTTAATCCTTCGAACTACGGAGCCTGTATTCAAGTGTCTTGAATATAGTGAAGTGGTTGAAAATCTTAAGAAGTAATTCATGGTTTTACTCCGTAGATAAAGGAGATTTCCATGTAAATATCATGTATGTATTTATCTTACGCTGAATTTTCTATTTACAACTGCTTATTACTTCATACGTTGCTTTGAGACCACATCCCTAAGCTGGTGGGCAACTAGTATGTTCTTTTGATTGGTATTAGAGAAGGCTCTTCCTAAATGGTTAACACCTAGGGAGGATCATCTCAAATGAAGAAACCACAAAATCTTAAAGAAGGTCAGTCCACTACTAAACCACCTAGGTTTAATGATCAGTACTATGGGTGGTGGAAAACTCATATGTATGATTTTATCATGGCTGAGGACAGCGAATTATGGGATGTGATTCGTGATGGACCTTATGTTCCTACTAAGCTTGTAAAAGTTGGGAAGGTCACCTCAACTTCTTCCAAACAAGAAAAAGAGTTTGATGATACTGACATGAAGAAGATCAACAAAAACTTCAAGGCTAAAAAACTCTTTGTCTGTGGTATTGGTACTAACGAATATAATAGGATCTTTGTATGTGAATCAGCTAAGGAGATGTGGAAATGTTTGAAAACTGCTCACGAGGGAACTAGTCAGGTTAAGAAGTCAAAAGTTTACATGTTGACCATGCAATTTGAGGCTTTTCGCATGAAGAAAGGTGAATATATTCAAGAGATACGAATCAGGTTCACAGCTATCACAAATGAACTACATTGTCTTGATGAGGTGATCAAACCTACCAAATAGGTTTGAAAAATTCTCAGTGTCTTGTCAAAGTCTTGGGAGAGCAAGGTAAATGCTATCACTGAGGCTAGGGACATAAAATCCTAACCATGGATGTGTTGATTAGAAACTTAAGAACTTATAACTCAAGAGGCAATAAGCCAAATCAAGAAGTGATCAGAAGAAGGACAAAAATCTACCATAAAAGTATGAAAATGGACAATCAATGAAAATGGACAATCAAGTGAAGAAGATGACGACACTGCTTATAACTAGAAGGATTCTCAAGATTGTGAGGAGAAATGAAGGATTTCCTAGAAGAGGAGATTCAAGCAGGTATACCAGAGATAATGGCATATATCATAAATGTAGAAAACTAGGTCACTACCTTAAGGATTTCCCTCTCCATAAAGTTGAATACAAAGAGTATATCAAGACCGTTGGTGACAAAGAAAAGAAGAAGGTTCGGGTTCTTGAAAAAATCAACACAAGAGCTGTAACTGATAAAGTTGTAAAACAGGAACTTGCATCTTAATGAGACTCCTCTAGTGAGTCTGAGAGGTCTGAATGACATGATTGTGCTTAAATGAGGGTGATTGAAGATGATGATCAAATTTATGACTCTCTTTTTGCACTGATGGATAAATCTAAAAATAAAGATAATTATAAGGTGTAATTATTTCATACAATAAAGAAAATATCAAGGACTACTCTCTTAAGGAGTTTAAGTCTCTTGAAAGTTTCTTGATAGACTTTGTATTTGATCTCACCAAAGATAAAGATCTCTTAAATAAAAGCATTGATGAACTTAAGATAGAGAAGGTAGAATTATCTGAATAGGTGTCTAAATTACAAGAAAGTTATCAGTCCTTATTTTATTAAAAGTGACTTGCTAAATGAGATACTGAAAGAACTAGCTAAGTCTGATGAAAAGGAAAAAGTGAAGTGATCTTTAGTTGGATTTATGCACCTAATGGTTATCCGGCCTTAACTGGCTTAGTTTAGAGGACTTCTCTTATGATTAATGAGTTAGTTAATGGTATAACTAAGAATCTAAGTGTTAAATTATGTATCTGTAGTGTTTAAGGTGTGTTCATAGTGAGTTTGGAGTCAAAACACTAAGTTAAGGATCAAAGGACAAAACTAGTACTCTTAGCTTGAGCTATGTTCTTTACTAGTTTATCAACTTGGATTGCATTGCTTTTTGAGCTCTAATTTATGGTGTTTGATGCTATAGGAGTCTTGGAGAGTTGATCATTATGAAAACTGGATGTTATACAATCTGTAAAACAAGTTGAAACAACACCACAAATCTCGCACTTGAAGGACAAAAGCATGGGACAAGCATGGTGAAAAGTTAGACGTTTTGAACTTCTTTGCCTGCGACGCTACCTAGATAGAGTGATAGATCCATGGAACACACTTGGAAGCATCATAAATGATCAATTAAAGTATCTTGGTATGATATCAGCGTGCCACGAACCCTAGTTCGTGCGATAAGGAAAACTTTGGTCCAAATATAAATAGGACACTTGAACATTATCTTAAACACATTGGATAGCTTTGGGGCTTGAAGGTAGGACGGATAACACTTCAATTGGGTTTTTTCTTCCATTACTTTGGTTTCTTAAAATATTTGAACATGTATTGATTAATTTTGATTACGGTTATTTATGTCCATGATCGGCTAAACACCTTTTTACAGGGTTAAGGCCAAGAACATGAGTATTATTGTTATGAATTGACTTGGTTTTGGTTGTTTATTAATATTGGTTGCTTATTTATACTTTTTATCAATATTTTAAGGATTTTCAACCCTTAGAATACATGTATAATCATCTTGTGAACCTGAAAGGAGGCACAAGAGGATAGAACGTGGGATAGATAAAATAGATAGAATAGAATTATAATCATCTAATTGAATGGAGTTATAATTTGCATTTAGGATAGGAATATACCTATGTATCCTATTTGGTTCATGTACCCGCATGGCAGTTTGCGAAGTGGCAATTTCACTTGCGACTAATGTGACCTCCGTTATTCAAATACCAACTCCTGGAGGTAGATTTTAAATAAATCCAAACATGGTGCAGCTATTGCACAATAGTGGACAGTTTACTTATTTGACACATAAAGATTCACAAGTCTACTTGCAAAATTTTTTGGACATTAGTGTCATATTCATCCCCATAGGTGTGTTAACTGATTATGTGAGGCTGACACTTTTCCCCTTTTCCTTTTTGGGGGAAGAAAAAAGTGGTTGAACATTAAGCTGACAGGTTCAATCACAACACAAGATGACTTAGCCCAGAAGTTCCACATCCAATTCTTTCCATTTGGTAAGACTGCGAGACTATGCAGTGAGATTTTGAGTTTTGAGCAGAAACCAGATAAGAACTTTTATCATGCTTGGTAGAGGTTCAAAGCTCTTCTTCAGTATTGTCCACATCATCGGTATTCCAATGAGGTACTAGCTCATACCTTTGTTGAGGAACTTGACCCTAATAAATTTTTTTTGCTATATTCAACTGTAGGGTGTCAAGCTTTAGAGAAGACATATGATGAGTTGTATACCTTATTGAACCATATTGCATAAGAAAATCCGAACTGGCATGGTTATACCTCAAGAAGATTAGTGAAAAGGTTGACGGTATGATTGAAGTTGATAGTATCACTGTCTTAGCTACCCAGTTGTCACCCATGCATAATCAAATTAAAACTCAATTCAGCAAGTTGGGTGCGCAACAGACTCAGGCACAGGTGAATATAGTGTAGTAGACCCCATCATGGTGTGAAATCTGTGGCAATGGTGGCACACTCTGCAGACCTATGTAGTGCCAATCATTAATCCATCAACTTTGTGAGCAATACATAAAACCCAAACTATGGTAATGCCTACAACCGAAAGTAGTAGACTCAGCCAAATAACTCTTGGGGTGGGAACCAACAACAATAATTTCAGTAGCCAAAGTATAACAAACGGCCAGTAACATTGAGGAGATGCTACAAAAAGATCCTGGAAAATCAAGAGAAGATAGTTGCTAACATCAAAAATCAGCAAATTGCACAAAAATAGTTAAAGCAAAAATTGGGGAAGCTTGATTAGACACAGAATACTAGGCCTCAAGGTGCATTACCAAGTGATAAAGAGAATCCAAAGCAACTTATAGCAATCATATTGAGGAGTGGTAAAGAGCTTAATAACATGCCTCCAAAGATAAATAAGGAGGTAGATACAGAGTTGGTTCCTCAATCGATTGAATATAAAGTTGATGATAATGCATAGAATTTTGAGTACCCAAAGACTAAAGTTGTTGAAAGAGAAACACCACCACCGTTTCGACAAAAGCTGAAGAAAGCCAAGGAGGATGCATGCTTCACGAAGTTCTTTGACACGATAAAAAATCTTCATATTAACCTTCCTCTTTTAGATATTTTTTGCCGAAGTACACTAAGTACTTGAAGGATGTGGTGACAAATAAAATTAAACTATAATATGTGGAGATGGTAGAACTTACTGAGGAGTGTCGTTATGCGGTGATATGGAAGACGCCTAAGAAGCTTAAGGACCCAGGGAGCTTTACGCTCCCCATCTAGATTAGTTTTCATAACCCGAACCAAGGCCTAGTCGTGATGGGTATCTTAAGTGCACCGAGGGTCGGAGACCACCCCCTTAACCTAGCCAATAGAACACAACAAAAATAAATAACGGAAGATAACCAGCGTGATAATAAAATAAATAGATAATCCAACTAAAGAATAAGAGTCCATCAACAATAATCAATCCATACGTGTTCACAAAAGCCTCTAAAACTAGACTATCAAATAGGTTGGGACATTCCCCCGACCATTGACAAAAGAGAATCCAAATGGAATACTAAAAGTTCCTAATATATGAAAAAAACCTAAAGAAATGGTAAAGTTTTCCGGATGATGGAGTCTTACCACTTCAAAATACACCAATCGATGAACTAGACCACCTAACACTCCATACGATAATAGAAAAGACCTACGACCCTACATCATGAAATAATGCCATATCTGGGGACAATCAGTGGGGTAACCATTGGCATGTAACACAAGGAGAGAGGTAAAATATTGTCATATCCAAAAATAGTCAAAATCATATACACACATTCATATATTCATATATATAAGATGTCGGGATAAGGTATAGGGTCATGAACATGAGATTTAAAAATATTAGCCTGGACTATATAGCTCTATCCGTCTTAAGGGCACCCATATGCTATATAGGTTCAGCTCCCCTGCTTAAAGGGCCCTAGTGCGTGTTAGCTACATGAAATGAGGAAATACGAGGGAGGTCCATATACACAAAGGCTCTAACCACCCCATAATATATAATGTGTGAACTATGCACATAGTTATAAAGATCCCCATGCCGGCAAACGTGGTTTCCAATATTGGTCCTCCGGTAACTCCACCTTCACAGCGAGCTACACAATCTCCTTTATGCCCAAACTAAAACCATTTAGCACATAATTTCATCCGTTAACCCAGGAGTCGTTTATTAAGGCATTTACTTTTAGTATCATCATACCAATCACACTTACAAGCTAAGTCTAATTATGTCATTCCAAACTATTAAACCAAATTGACTCGCAAATTCAAATTTAGAAATAAAATCATGGCCACCAAGGCCTTTCAAAACCATTATTATGTTCCATTAACCTTTTATGCAATGCAAGGTTCTAAGAGTAAGTTAAATTGTGCATATATATCCATGTTTCAAAACCAAATTCACAAAGTGGGTTGAGGTTAATGTCAATTCCAAACCAAAATCCATAAATTTGGGGAAACCTATGTTCCCCATTCTAATTCTCATACCAATGCACCTATTTAGCTCATAAACCATAATAAAAACATGAATGACAAGTTCAAAATCATGGGGAAACAATCCAAGTAATAACCATCCAGGTCCCCCAACCCAATTTTAAAACCCAACAATGGAATCACATGGATAATAATTAAACGCATGCTTTTATGTTAAACCAATTTAGGCAAGGGATACATGCCTGGAACACCAAAAAATTTAGAGAGAAACCCACAACTTAAAACCTAGATAATTAATCCTTTGAAACCCTAGCTTGTTCTTGATTTCAGATTTAGAGAGAAAAGAGTAATGTTTTAATTTATGCAACTATTACCCTTAATTAAAAATGGGTAGGTTAATGGCTTGCAGTAATAACAGGTCAAGTAACAACTAGTGGTGACTGGTCATAAGCCATTGCCTGGACTCAAGGTCTGGGCAGCAACATTGGGCACCTATATTGTTATGGTCACGAGTCTGACCTTACGACTCTTGGGGGTCTTAGTCGTGGTCAATACAACAACACTAGGCAGCCTTACTAGTCAGGCAACGAGTGGCACTATATAACTCATAACGAGTGACTACGACTTGTCACTTAAGTCGTACTCCAAATAGTGTTGACAAAAACCCAATAATTTTTAGAGTTTAAAACCTAGGGTATTACATTGGTAACAACGATGTGGTTCATGATCTGAGTGAATTATGGGAAAGTATCACCTTGATGCACTTATTAGTGTTCAATATTCTTGGTTTGGGGAAGCCAAGACCATGTTCTGTGGTACTTCAGATGGCAGACCAAACCAAAGTCCATCTTGACGGAATCATTGAGGACGTGCTTATCAAGGTTGGTAAGTTTATTATACTAGGTGTTTATTATTCTTGAATATGATGCAGATAATAGGGTATCGATCATATTGGGATATTTATTCTTGTCGATGGGAGGAGCATAGATAGAGGCGAGAGAGGGCACTCTAAAAATGAGGTCAGATGATGAAGAGGTGGTATTTAAAGTCTATAAACCACTCAACACACCATCCCACTACAAAGACTTATGCATGATTATGTTGATGAAAGTAGATGAGTGTGGGGTGGTGGAGTCCACACCACTAAAGACCTTTTCAAACTTTCTTATTGAGTTGCCTAAGCCATCACCTAAGCCCGAGAAAATTTTGATTGATAAGCTTAAAAAGAATGTTATTGAGAAAGTTGTTGACCTTAAGAGTACACACTTAAGAGGTTAGAAATAAGTGAGAAGTTAGCCTCCAAGTAAGAGAAATAGGATGAAGAAAAATAGGTCAAAGTAATAATATGGGCCGTGCCGCGATACTAAATCAGGAATTGCTTGAGAGGCAATCCAAGTTTAGGTAGGTATTTACTTTTTGTATTTTTAGTTTTTACTTCACATAGTTTTTATTTTTATTGAGTCACGGGTTTATTGAAAGTTTGAGTACCGAAGACCAAAGCTTAAGAGCATGGCAAAGGTTGAGTGTGGTGTCCACCCAAACTCACCTATGATTAAAGATGCTTCTATCCAGGCCTAAAGACCTCAAGGAGTATTTCTATCTTTGCTTTTGAGTATACTTTGAGGAAAAGTATGTTTTTAAGTGTGGGGTTGGGAAATTCCCATGATTTCGGGTGAAGTAATGCTATAATGTCTTAAGTCTTAGTTGTTTTCTTAGTTTTTGGGTTAAATTTTATAAAATTGAAGAGATTACAAAAAGATTTTCTCTTTTTGGATTTTAGTTTTTAGGTTGTTTGGGTCATTTTGTAGTAGGTGAACACTTCACCCACCCCGTGGTTATTCTTTTTGTTTTTTTCCATGGGAGCGCCCTTTGAACCCAATATCCTTTTTTCTTATTTAGGAGTAAATTTTGAATGTGTTAGGGATAAGTGGGATTTTCTTGCTAGTTTTTATGTGTGATTACATGATGCATATGTGTTTGTATGTAAAATCATGTTTGTTATGTGAATGACTATTTTTTAGACTCCTAGGCTCTTGTTTATGACTCTTGAACATTGTTGGCTTAATGTTTAATTCATGTTATTATTTTTTTGAGAGTCTATGATGATCCTATTTTTATTTAAGCATGTTCCATGTGTGTGTGAGATTTTTGTGTATTTCTTGTTGCATGTGATTAGAACTTGCTTGGTGTGTGTGCAAAGTAAAATAAAAAGTGTAGGTTCAAGAAATGATATAGGCATTGATTTTATAGACATGTTGCATACCCTCTATTTGACCTACCCTTATGCATAATCCTAGTTAGTTCTGTTGAGCCTTTATCTTCTTCATTGGCTGATCATATGTAGCCTATTCCCTTTCTTTGGTTGACCTTAAATTAATTCAAAACTCCTAAGCGCTTTAGTGAAAACTTAATAAAGCTAAGGAGTTTGAAAAATAAGAGGAGAAAAGGTAAAAGTGAGACCCCAAAAAGTAGCTATTGGTGTTTGAAATTGATATGTGGTGTGGTTGGGAATTGTGTAATGAAAATAATGAACATTTTTCAGAAATTGAATAATTGTGAATAGAGAATACTCCATCCACCTTATGTGTGAATTAGATTAATAAGATGGGGAAAAACAAAATATATGTGTGAAGGTAGAAGAGGTAAAAGTTTGGTTGTTATAGGTTGATTTTAATGTATAATGTGATGTATTAAAGCGCTTAGGGAAGTTAGTCACTAGTCCTGGACAAAATAGTCATACCTGTCCCTTAGCCTACATTATAACCTGTAAAGTCCTATTAGATCTTGAGCCTTAACATTCTGATATTAGTGGAATACTACACTAAGGGAAAAAGGATGGTTCATCTTGTGTAACTTATGAATTCTTTATGAGAGTGAGGGTAATTGTATTCTCATACCCATCTTGTGATATATTGCATCTATGTGAATGATTTTTGGGTAACTCTCTTGTGGTATGGGCATATTTTTTGTTTGGTGATTTGTGTGATCTCTTTGATTGAGTAATAAGCATGAGTTTGCTAACTTGGTGAGTCAATTCTTGAGGCTAGGATGTTTTGGAGTAGTGTTCTTGATCTTTTAATTGTGTATGACATGTTTAGTATAAAAACTTGCATTCTATATAGTCATTGTAGTACTAGCTTGGGTGTCTTGCTTATAGTAGGAAGTGTGGAGTCTTCTTTGATGATGATGCTTATAGAAAAGAGTTGTTCGAGTACGAATATGGCTTTAAGTGTGGGGTGATGATCTTAGGTGTATTATGCACCTAAGTATGGTTATCCGGCCATAACTAACTTAGTTTAGAGGACTTCTCTTGAGCTTAATGAGTTAGTTAATGATATAAATGAGCATCCATGTGTTAAGTTATGTATTTTTAGTGTTTAAGGTATGTTCATAGTGATTTTGGAGTCAAAACATTAAATTAAGGATCAAAGGACAAAACTAGTACTATTAGCTTGAGCTATGTTCTTTACTAGTTCATCGTCTTGGATTGTATTGCGTTTTGAGCTCTAATTTGTGGTGTTTGATGCTATAGTAGGCTTTGTGAGTTGATAATGATTACAAATGGATGTTATAAATGATGAAAATTAAGTTGAAACAATACCACAACTTGAAGGACAAAAGCATGGGACAATTATTGTGCAAAGTTGGACGTTTTGGACTCCTTGGCGTGCCACACTACCTAGATTAATGATAGGGCCATGGAAAACCCTTGGAAGCATCCCAAATGACCAATTACAGTATCTTGGAGCGATATTTTTATGCCATGGACCCTAGTCCACGTGATAAGGGCGTGGTACGCCCCTATGTTAAAATCAGCAGCTTTGGTCCAAGTATAAATAGGACACTTGAACATTGCATTAAACACATTGTACGACCTTGGTACATGAAGGGAGGCTGGAGAATACTTCAATTAGGGTATTTAATACATTAATTTTGTTTGTTAGGTATTTTAACATGTATTAATCATTGTGATTGCGGTTATGTCCATGATTGGCTAACACCATTTTCCTGAGTTAAGTCCAAGAACATGAGTATTATTGTTATGAATTGACTTGATTTTGGTTTTTTTATCAATATTGGTTGTTTATTTATCCCTTTTATCACTATGTTAATGATTCTCAACCCTTAGAATACTTGCATAATCATCTTGTGAACCCGGAAGAAGGAACAAGAGGATATAATGTGGGATAGATAGAATAAAATTGTAATCCTCTAATTTAATGGAGTAATAATTTGCATTTTGGATAGGAATATACCTATGTTTCCTATTTGGTTCAAGTACGGGATGAAATATTAACATATTTAACTTAGTTCTCGCATCCCTGCTCAATGATGTAATTGTGGGGCTAAGTTAGATAATTGACTAGAGGTTCAGAAGGTCATAGTCATAGTATGAACCCAGTGAACCAACAACTAAGATAATCAACCTAACCAACGAAGTTTATAGCTTAGTATGATTGTTTGCAGCGCCTTAGCCCTGATTTCTCCCTATTTATTGTTCAAACTTTTGATTCATTGCATTGTTTAGTTCATTCTTAGTTTTAACTTATAACTACTTTTTGGTTACATTAACATTTAGTTAATCTTATCCCTTTTATCACTATGTTAATGATTCTCAACCCTTAGAATACTTGCATAATCATCTTGTGAACCCGGAAGAAGGAACAAGAGGATATAATGTGAGATAGATAGAATAGAATTGTAATCCTCTAATTTAATGGAGTAATAATTTGCATTTTGGATAGGAATATACCTATGTGTCCTATTTGGTTCAAGTACGGGATGAAATATTAACATATTTAACTTAGTTCTCGCATCCCTGCTCAATGATGTAATTTTGGGGCTAAGTTAGATAATTGACTAGAGGTTCAGAAGGTCATAGTCATAGTATGAACCCAGTGAACCAACAACTAAGATAATCAACCTAACCAACGAAGTTTATAGCTTAGTATGATTGTTTGCAGCGCCTTAGCCCTGATTTCTCCCTATTTATTGTTCAAACCTTTGATTCATTGCATTGTTTAGTTCATTCTTAGTTTTAACTTATAACTACTTTTTGGTTACATTAACATTTAGTTAATCTTAATAGTTGAACTAGTCTTGGACAATTGTTAACACAAGTCTTTGTGGGATCAATACTTGGCTTGTAAAAGGCCATTATATTAATTGGTGGGACCATGTGCACTTGTGTTTTCACTTGGGAACAACATGAAGGTAGCAGGGTGCAGTTTTAACTTAAATAAAAATTAACCAAAGCTCAACTGAAGTTAGCTGCCTCTTTGGAGAGAAGCTTAGAGCTTGAGAGGGACCTGGTCTAGATCAAGCTTGAGCTTGAAAAATCTCTTAAATAAACCACCTCCTCTTAAGTTCTAACCAATCTCAACAACCAAAGATCTAAAATGGAGTGAGTCTTGGATTTTACCAACTAGGTCACCTTTATAATCCCTATTGTAAATATGTCTCTATGACAGACAATCTATCGTGCATTCATTATGGTAGAAATGGTCATGTCAAAGATGTGTCTCTAGCTAGGCTAGCTATTGCAAGGAAGTTGAAAATGTTTTATGAGTCCAAAACTTATAATACACGATGGCTAGCTTAGACCAAGAAGAATCATATTTTTTCTTTGTCTTCTTATTGGGAACTCGAGCTGTAATGGGTTCCCAAGGTTAACTAATAACTGTCTTTGTAAGGTAAAGCAAGAGAAAACAGTCATTATTGGTATATGGATAGTGGTTGTTCCAAGTACATGACTAAAAGAATTGAAGAATTCCTCTCGTTTAAATCCCATGAAGGAGGCAATCTCTTTTAGTGGTGGTAAAAAAATTTTTATTCTAGGTGTTGGGAAAATTGGCAAAAATCTCAGCTATGCAATTTAAGATATGAATTATGTTTATGGACTTACGTACATCTTGCTGAGTGTGTCTAAAATTTGTGACAAAGGAGATAAAGTAAAGTTTATGTCAGATGAGTGTACGGTTATAGTTGTCGAGGATGGTGAGACTATCCTCATAACTTGGAGAAGAAATAAACATGTATGTAGCTGATCTGGGGTCTTTCAATGCTAAGAACCTTAATTGTATTAGTGCATAAAATGATGTTGCTGAATTATAGCATAAAAGATTGGGATATATGATTTGCTCTTTGCTGAACAAACTGGTGAGTAGGGACTTAGTTTGTGGAATGCCCAAGCTAAAGTTTGCAAATACCAAGGTGTGTGATGCATGTGTTAAAAGGAAAGAAAAACAGATCCTCCTTAAGTTAATTAAATAAGTAAGTATATCTTGGAGCTTCTTCACATGGACTTGTGTGGACCAGTCAAAATCACAAGTAGAGGGGAAAGGTATATTGTGGTTGTGGTTGATGACTATTTCAGGTTTACCTCAACTATATTTTTGAAATTCAATGAAGAAACATTTCCAGTGTGTGAAACCTTTGCAAAGCAGGTACAGCTGAAGTACAGTGAAACAATTATATGGACTAGGTATGACCATGGTACAAATTTTAAAAATGCCAAATTCAGTGAATTCTATAATGAGCTTTGAATTAATCATAAATTCTTTGCTCCTAGAACACCTCATTAAAATGGTGTCGTGGAGAGAAAAAATAGAACCTTGGTATGTAGTAATAGCCAAGAACTTTTTAGCTGAAGCAGTTAACACTGCTTGCTATGTGATTAACAAATGTCTCATTAGGTCTATTCTTGAGAAGACCCTATATGAATTCCTGAACAAAAGGGAACACACCTGAGTTATCTCAAAACCTTTGGATATTAATGTTTTGTATTGAATATTGGGAAGAATGACCAGGGGAAGTTTCATCTAAGAAGTGACGAAGGAATGTTTGTTGGAGACTTCTTAAATATCAAGGCCTATAGAATCTAAAACATAGAGCCCAGTATGTAGAAGAAAGTGCACATGTGGTGTTTGATGAAGTGGGAAGTCCTGGTAAAGTTCATACTCATGATGATACTAATGTTAAAGAACTTCCCAATGCTTCAGACAATTAAAGTGGTGGTGATGATAAGTGTAACACCCCGCATTTTGGGCTAGAAAAAAAATCGTCTTTTCTACGTGTAGATGTTTCAAAAGCCATAAATCCTATGCAAATTTGGTATGTTAATCAATTATGTAGTGTGGGAGCCTATTTGAGAATGAATTGATATCATAGAGATCCCCTAACTCAAGGTCAAGTTGAAAGCTTTTCTATAGTTCGAGTTTTAGTGAGCGTCGAAACTTGAGTCAACTTCAATCGACCATAACTACTTTTATGTGACTAAATGGGTATCCTACTATATATCAAATGAAATATCTTTGAATTATATTTCCAACGATATCAATTTCGCCTAAATTTGATATTGGAGCAAAAAGTTATGCCCATTTTACTCCAGCATGTCAGCCTGGAAAACTGAGTGACGATATTTCTGATAAGTTATCACAAGTGTGACGACTTATCACGAATGTCGTCAGCCTTAGGCAGAAATCCATCAATTCCATCCCCCCAGTGATGAAATTTGTGATGACTTATCACAAGTCTGACGGCCTATCATAAATGTCGTCAGCCTTAGATTTTCAGCAACTGGGAAGCGGTTTAGTAAGGGTATTTTGGTCCTTTTTCTTCACTTTCCACGACTTATAACCCTCAAGGAGCGTATTATCTTCCATTTTCTTTAGTTAAACATCTCAAAATTCTCTGCACACTTTCAACCACAAGGTTAGGGTTTAAACATAAAAACCCAATTATCTAGAGATTCAACCGTGAGAATTCAATAATTCTTGCATATTTGAATTCCCCGTTAATAGGGCTATGAGGGACACCCAATAGTTTTTGAATAACCTTTCGGAATTTTTGAAGTCATCCAAAAGCTCCAAGTTTAAGGTATGTGGGTTTTGAACAAGAGCACCCTTTCGTTCATGTGCCCAAAAGTTTTAGTTTTTCTTAAAGAATTTCGTATTTCCAAGATGAATTCATATTATTTTGCTATATTTCAAGTTTATGAGATTATGAAATTGTTCAAGTCTTGAATTGCATGATTATCTTATTTAATTATGATATAAATTGAGAGTTCATGATATAAATTGCACACTCCTATATTGATTTCATATTTTCAAGTATTCCCAAGACTTGTTGTTATGAGTTGAGCCTTATTGTTGAATTATGAATTTTGAGAATGAGTTGTTGATGACTTTTAAAAAATTTCAAGAAGTATGTTCATATTTCTATTATTATGATATCTTTAAAGCTTTAATGATAAGTCTATCAAGATTTCAAGAAAGAAGTGAGTTTTGACCCTAAATTAAGAAAGAAATCCACATTCTTGATTTTGAGATAAAAGGGATGCGTTTTGGCTCCCATTGCATATTATGAAATATTTTAAGATGGATTTTCTAAAGTTCAGAGCTAAGTAAGGGATTATTATTTAGCACCGAGTTAGGCTTGATTCTGAGATCTCATGCCTCAGAACTACGTGCCTCCATAGGTTTCTGATATACCCCAAGTGGGTTAAGATAGTGATTACTAAAGTTAAGGTTCTATCTTATAGCAAGGATATAACAGCTCTCCCACACGTGGGTAAGACATTGGACTCCATGTAGCTCACATGGTTTATGTCGGTTAGAAGAAACTCTCAAAGATGTCCCCCACTCTTGAAATAGTTTTATTAATTTAAAGTATTGAGATAAAGAGTTTACTATACAGAATGAGTTTCTGATTTCATCTAGCTTACAAGTTTTGAGAATAAGTGGAGAATACAGATTTTAGAAGTAAGTTAAATGACTCACGAGATTTATACATGTTTCATTATTCATGATTTATGAGATTTATATTTCAGATATTATTCAAGCTATGTGAGTCATTTATGTCAGTATGCATAATTTTATAAGTTATGGTGATATTGAGATATTGTTTACTTATTGCATTGCACCCCCATATACTCAGTACATTCCCAAAGTGATGATCCATATATACGTCTATGTGCTACATTGTCTCATAATGTAGGTACAAGACTTAGTATGCACATTCAGATTCAGTCAGCTCGTAGCTTCCAGTCAGCAGGTGCTGAATCCTTTTAATTCAAGGGTTTGAGCCAGATAGACAGTTTGAGTAGTTCTTTATTTTCCTATTTTAGTCATATTGAGTTGGGATAGTTAGGAGTCATGAACCGGCTATCTAAAGTCAGTACTAGTAGAGGTTTCATAGACAGTCAGTAGAAGTTGATGTATTCAGTTTCAGTTTTGATTTGTAAAGCAGAGTTGTAATCTTGTAAATTCAGTTTTATATTGATTAGATTCAGAAAAGAGTTGTTTTCCGATAATTAGTACAGATTTATACTTTTAATTTAGTTGCTTATGAGTTATACCAGTAGAAGGGTTAGCTTGGGGTCACTTATGACCCTAAGCACCGTGTGACGTCTTGGGACCCATTTCCGGGGCGTTACAATAAGACAGTGAAAGGAAAAAGAGAGGTTGCAGACTCACGAAGAGTAGGTTTAGATCATGAAGACAAGGACAATCCCCTCTACTATCAGGAACCTGGTTCACCACAATCTCTCTAAGAGGGTTTAGACCCCTACTCAAGATTTTTGGAACAACAGTCCTCTCAGGGTAAAACCTCTATGGGAATTGGTACCTAATCCATTTAGCCTACATCCTCTTGAAAATCTTCTCTCTCCTCTGGACTCAGAAATTAATCTATAAACTTATGCTCTTTTTAGCGATTTTTGTATCGAATTGAACTGAAAATATGAAGAAAGCTCTGAAACATATCAACTGGATAAATATTATGCAAGAGGAGTTGCAACAATTCTAGAGAAGTAAGGTATGACACCTAGTCCCTCGACCTGCTGATAGAACTATTATAGGGACTAGGTAGGCATATAGGAACAAGGTTGATGAACATGGAAATACCATCAAGAACAAATCAAGGCTAGTTATGCAGGGATATAATCTAGAAGAAGGAATAGATTGTGATAAAACTTTACACGTACTGCCCGTATAGAAACTATTAGAATCCTCACTGCCTTTGCCTCCCATATGGAATTCAAACTGTTCTAGATGGATGTAAGAAGTAATTTCCTAAATGGAATTCTAAAAAAAGAGGTATATGTGAAGCAACCCCCCAATTTTAAAGATGTTTATTTCCCTCATCATCTGTTTAAGTTTGAAAAATCTCTTTATAGGTTGAAGAAAGAACTTAGAGCCGGGTATGAAAGACTTTTAAATTTTCTGCTGGATAATAGTTTTAAAATAGGTAAGATTGACAACACACTATTCTTGATGGTTAGGGGAAGAAACTTGTTGATTGTGGAGGTTTATGTAAATGATATCATATTTGGAGCTACAACCAGTTCCCTATGTGGTGAATTTTCCAAGTTGATGAGTAGTGAATTTGAGATGAGTATGCTGGGTGAGCTCAATGCCTTTCTTGGATTGCAGATCAATCAAAGTTCTAGTGGTACCACTATTTGTCAGCAAAAGTGCATCAAGAAGTTATTAAGAAGATTTCACATGGAGGTTGGAAAACCTATTGACCCACATATTAGGGCTTCATCAAAACTAAATGTAGATGAACCTGGTCTCCCTCTAAATGAGATAATGCAAAGAGGAATCATTAGTTCATTACTTTATCTCATAGCTAGCAGACCTAATATTGTTTTTAATGTAGGGATGTGTGCAATGTTCAATCTTGTCCTAAGGAATCCCATTTAAAGACACCCAATTTTTTTTTGAGATATCTCAAAGGAACTTCCGACCTGGTCCTACTCTATCTTCCTGGTGATAATTTTGACTTGGTTGGATATGTTGATGCAGACTACGCAGGGTGCCTGTTTGACAGAAAGATCACCTCAGAAATGGCTCACTTCTTAGGCTCCTCTTTGATTTCCTGGGGTACTAAAAAGAAAAACATAGTGGCCTCTTTCTACTGCTGAAGTAAAGTATGTAGCAGCTACTTCATGCTGTGCTCAGTTGTTTTGGATCAAAAAATAACTTTAGTACTTTGGTATATTATCACAATATGTTCCCTTGTTTTGTGACAACACAAGTTCAGTAAACATGACCATGAATCCAGTCAAACACAGGAGAACTAAGCACACAAATATTAGGCATCACTTTCATAGAGACAATATGGAGAGTGATTGATCAAAATGGTTTTATGCAACACTGAGGACCAAATAGCAGACATATTTACCAAAGAACTCAGTATGGACCAGTTCAAAAAGAATAGAATGAAGTTGGGACTTATACGACAAAATTAATCATTTTTGTGCTCACTATTCCACTAAGTTAGCCATGATTTGGTAAAAAGCTATCCATGAGAGGTAATACTATACTTGTCTAACTCAGTCTCATATCTTTGTAGATATTTACCCATGGTAAGGAGAAGAGGATTAAGAAGAAAGGTGAGATAGTCTCAAGCACTAACATTCAGAAAATCATATAGGGACCAGGTCCCTCATATGGTTAGTATCATGCTTTTTTATTTAAAGAGAGTTGTTTAAAAATCAAGTTGAGTAGGCCACACATTTTCTTGCCTTGATTAAGAAGCTGTAAAAACCCCTTTTAAGCCTAATCATCTCACCTATCCAGCCGAATGCGTTACTTTATTCCCATTCTTTCAAATCCAAATTGTTCTTTCTCTCTCCTATTTAAGCACTATCTGCTCTCTTTCTCTCTCTCTCTCTCTCTTTTCATTTACTCTAAATTTCTTACAACATTAGTCCCCTAATTCTCTTACTCTTCACATTCTCTCAAACATAAAATAGTAAAGAAATTTCTATGTCATGTCTCAATCATCTTCTTCCTCTACTTTTTAGAGTGGACCCAAAACACCCCCAGTCATAACTCCCTCATCTCCTATTGATTCGGACCTTTACAACCCCTTTTCCATCACCCAACTTACTCTCTTTTTGTTGCCCAGTAATTGCATTCTCTCTGCCTCTCTAGAAGCTACAAATCCATCGTTATCTTTAATTTTAGAAATTGTCATCAGTGTTATAACTTTAGAAACTTCGATTACTCTCGCTCCCGTCGAAACATAGCCAGAGCCCATTTCTAAATATTTCTCTCAACCTGGTCCTCAGGAACTTCATCTGTTCCTTCATCCAAAGGTCTTGTATCTTATGGACCTATTTCGTTAGTAACACAAGAGATTCATGCAATGGATGAATAAATGTTTGACGAAGATTTTCCTACTGAGAAAGTTATGACCTCCAATATTCTTGCTATCAGTGAAGCAATAGCTATACAAGGTCTGACTGCTCTAAGCGAGGTGTTTCCAAATGGAACTGGAACCCTGATACAAGATCGACAAAGGATACACAAAAAAAACACCAAAACAGTCCACAAGTAGGAAGAACCGAGGACCCCTTTGGTGACAACTCTCGGATTCACTACAACAACAACGAAAACACAATAACAAAAAGATATTAAGGTGTTCAACACCTCTAAAATCAGCGAGCCAACAAACTAGATTAACAACACAAGAACAAGAACAAGAAGAACACAAAGTCTCAATTTTGGGACACCAAACTCGAGGGTGAACAACAACAACAATGAAATAGATAGATAGATAGATAGATAGATAGGTAACTTGATATACAAATGTACTAACACTATGAACCTAAGTGTATATTAAACACAAAGACCCAAGAATTCATACAAGTAACACCAAGATCTACGATGACCTCAAGGGAACGGGATTCCCAAGCAACCAACGTTTCAAAACTAGCACCAACACAAGTGATATCCACACTTGTTTACAAGGAATTCACCTTGCAAGCCTCTCTCTCTAGAGCTCTCAAAATATCATCAAAGTTGTGAACAAAAGACCTAATATGTTCTATTTATAGTCTAGGTTATAACTTATCACAAAATGACTATAATGCCCTTAATGAACCAAGACAAAGAGGTGGCCTTCGATTATGCATATTGGATGGCTTTTGTCACGCCCCAAATCCCATTGGCGCGGACTGGCACCCGTAGCCGAGGAGGCCCGGGAGAACCCGTTCATAACCTATACTTTCACATTTACATTACTTATGAAAATTAGAAATTTGGGCAGCACTTCGTTGTAAATAGAAAAAAACAGTACCAGTATCAGCCCAGCAGACACGCATATATATATATATATATAAACAGTAATTGGCCATCAGAGCCATCACGTCTATCAACCAAACACTCCTATGGCTGTACAATATGTCTACAAAAGCCTCTACATAGATACACAACTGAGTTAGGGTCGGGACAAACTCCCGCCCACAAAAGACTTTTATACAAATACCAAAAATACATATAGAAACGACTTGGAATGCCCCGAAACAACTGGAGCTCACCACTATCAACAGAATGTCCTGGCTCTTACTGCGGAGGTGTACGACCTGAAATACCTGTTCCTGCAGGCATGAATACAGGTCCCCCGTGAGGGACGTCAGTACGGAAGTATGTACTGAGTATGTAAGGCAGTGAGTATCAAGATGAGATACAAAAGATCAACAGAACCCAGATACCAGTGAATAAACAGTATGAGTAGACCACACTTAAAAGAGCTGATGGGATACCTGCACATTACTTTCATATCATTACTTCCCGTATTTCCTTATCAATACATAACATATGTCATACAATGGACAACTGATCAGTGGTACTAATACAATACATCAGGGACCACCCCTGGAATAACATATATACATAATCTTTATAATACAATGGCCAACTGATCAGTGGTACTAA
Organism: Capsicum pubescens; assembly: GCA_030864215.1. Classification (NCBI taxonomy): domain Eukaryota; kingdom Viridiplantae; phylum Streptophyta; class Magnoliopsida; order Solanales; family Solanaceae; genus Capsicum; species Capsicum pubescens. Next base: position 103,655,440 of record CM061547.1, read on the forward strand.
TACAATACATCATATCAACAATTTAAAATAAAGACATTCTATTTCTTAATTCAATTAATCTTTGAGATTGGTTACTTTGTGGTCACACCTTATGGAACTTGAAACCATGATACCTCAATAGGAAAAACATGTAAATAGGTAATCAATATCATGAAAATGAATTAGAGAATCATGGATACCTCATTAAACCATTTCGGAGTCAACAATAGTATATGGACATTTTTTTGACTAGCCGGACATCTTAAAAGTGAAAACAAGTTCAATTGGTAGTGTCGAAGATCATATGATGTTATTATGTGTCATGTGTCGTAGGACAATGTTGGAAGCTTACTTGAGAGTGTCATGGGTCATTATTCATGCCAAAGATTAGGTAGAGTATGTCTTACATACCTTGATATAACCACTTCAATACAAGTACAACTTGACTTCCCGTACTCTTCGAACACTTATCTACAATAAGTCATTTGTGGCAAACTAGTATTAGCAACCAAACCTTACCATTTAGGTATTAACTTCACCAAATAATGTCTAGGAAGTAATCCTTTAACTCATCAATAAGAGTGCTACATACATCCTCTTATACTCTTATTACATTCACATATCATGCATTTTCATGCAATATCCCTCAACATCAGTCTTAGCCTTTATTTCCCCTCTTAATCACCATCCAATACCAACATGATCACTAGGCATACATAACCACTAATATAATGATATATCACCACAATTCATCCTCCATAATCCAATACAACAACTTCCATAATTTACTACTAACAATTTATACAAAACAATTCATAACTATGTTTCTAGTTATCTTCCAACATCAAGACAATACTCATAATCTCTTATCAATACTTATTCATGGATAAGAATCAAGAATAAACAATATTCATACCTTAACAATGAACTCTTGTATTTAGAATCCTCCTTACATAACCATGGGGTGCTTCTCGAAGCTTTCGAGATGGTGAACACAACTACGGAACCAATTCGAATTTTCTACGGTTGAATCACAAAATATTTGAAGTTGAAATTAGGCTAGGGTTTCACCTTATCTTAATAATTGGATGATATATGATATATATGAGGCTAATTGTATGTTTATAAAGACCAATTTTTGTCCAAGAGGTAATAGAAAATGACCATTTTGCCCTAAAAATTTAAATAAATCCGAATCTGTCCCCAGTGGACAGTTTAGACAGGCTGAAGTAAATCGATCATAACTCTTTGCTCCGGTATCGTATTTGGGTGAAACCAATTGCATTGGAAATATAATTCAAAGTAATTTCATTTTCATATAAAGTATACCACCCAGTTCTTCCTGTACAAGGAGTTATGGTCGTTTAAAGTTGACCCAAAATTCTGTTTTATTTTTGATAGGCTGTAGTAAAACGGGTATAGCTCTTTACTCAGACATTGGATTTGGATGAAACCAATCTAATCGGAAAGAAGACTCTCGGAGATTTTCGTCGATATATAGAAGCTCACACAGTTCTTTTTGTACAAGGAGTTATGATCGTCTAAAGTTGATCCAAAAAAAAAATTTCCTAGCTGCAGTAATTTTTCTGCAGATTTACTGTTCACAGGCTTCCCGGCCACCGTTTTGAAATTTTGAATGTGCTCGCTTATATGAAATACTCCTCTGTTTTGGGTAAACTTTATATCGTTGGAAATATTATTCCAATACCTACACATACAACTATTGACGGGATACTTCCGAACACCATAAACTTAATTTAACCCATACGCAAGCCTTTAGGACTCCATATAATCGCGATAAGTGTACGAAAAAATTTACGGGGTGTTACATTCTCTCCCCCTTAAGAACATTCGTCCTCGAATGTTAGCATAGTTACTCAATTAAGACATGTCCAAGCTTACAATTAACATATTCATCATCATAACATACTTGCATAAAAATAAACACTTACTTGTTATTGTTCTTCTTCTGTCTCATGAACTTCCTCCTCATCGTTGAATAGGTAAGGGTACTTAATCTTCATAGCTTCCTCGGCTTCCCATGTGATCTCCTCAACTTGTTGATTCCTCCAAAGTACTTTTACCGATGCTATCTCTTTATTCCTTATCTTTTTAATTTGGCGATCAAGAATAGCAATAGGCATTTCTTCAAAAGTGAGATCTTCTGTAACTTGTACATCTTCCGTAGTAGTGATGTGCGATGGATCTCCGATGTACTTGCGAAGCATCGAAACATGAAATATGGGATGAACTGCTGATAGCTCTTGAGGTAGCTCTAACTCATAAGCAACTTGTCCAAATCTTTGAATGATTTTGTACGGACCTATGTATCGTGGACTTAACTTTCCTTTCTTGCCAAACCTCATCACTCCTTTCATTGGTGATACTTTCAAGAATACCCAATCATCAATAGAAAACTCAAGTCCTCTTCTTCTAACATTCGCATAAGATTTGTGTCGACTTTGAGCTGTTTCAAGCCATTGTTGGATCACTTTAACCTTCTCCATTGCTTGATAAACAAGATCCGGTCCAAACAAGACCGCATCACCTGCTTCAAACCATCTTATTGGTGATCTACACTCTCTTCCATACAATGCTTCATATGATGCCATTTTGATACTTGAATGATAGCTATTATTGTAGGCAAACTCGATAAGAGGTAGGTGATCATCCCAGTTGCCTTTGAAATCTAATACATATGCTCGTAGCATATCTTCAAGTGTCTGGATGGTACGTTCCGCTTGTCCGTCCTTTTGAGGATGAAAAGTCGTACTTAGATTTACTTGTGTCCCCAAACTCCTTTGAAAAGACTTCCAGAAATTCGCGGTAAATTGGGCTCCTCGATCGGATATAATGGAAATTGGAACTCCATGTAACCAAATGATCTCCTTAATATACAACTTCGCATACTCTTCCGCCGTATAAGTTGTCTTAACTGGTAAGAAGTGCGCGGATTTGGTAAGCCTATCAATGATCACCCATATGGAATCAAACTTTCGAAATGTACGAGGCAAACCCGTGATGAAATCCATATTGATCTTGTCCCACTTCCAGACTGGAAGATATATACATTGCATGTAACCACCGGGTTTCTGGTGTTCTACTTTGACTCTTTGACAATTCGGACATTCAGCTACAAATTCGGCAATATTCTTCTTCATGTCATTCCACCAATATATTGCTTTCAAATCTTGATACATCTTAGTCGACCCTGGATGGATGGAATACCTTGAACAGTGTGCTTCTGTCATAATTCTCTTTCTTAGCTCAACTACATCAGGTACACATAAACGATTCTGACACTGAAGCACTCCTTCTCGCGTAAGCTCAAATGCCTTTGTCGTGCCACTCTGCACATCCTCCTTAAGCTGCAATAAAATTGGATCTGCATACTGCTTCTCTTTCAATTCTCGCAACTCTGCTGGTGCCATTCTATAAGGAGGAATTGAGATTGGTTGTGTGTCTGGCAACATATCAATACCAAACTCCACTTCTCGTTCAGGAGGTAAACCTGGTAGTTCTTCAGGAAATACATCAGGAAATTCATTCACAACCGGAACGGTCTGAAAAGTTGGCGGCTCTGCCTCTGTATCCCTTACTCTAACCAAATGGTATATGTACCCTTTGGAAATCATTTTTCTTGCCTTAAAGTAAGAAATAAATCTACCTCTCGGCGCGCCAACATTACCCTTCCATTCAAGGACTGCCTCATTTGGGAAATGGAAATATACCTTCTTAGAACGGCAATCTACTGTAGCATAACAAGACGCTAACCAATCCATGCCCATAATAACATCAAAATCTACCATTTCTAACTCAACAAGATCGGCCATCGTATCACGACCACAAATATTCACAACACAATTTCGATAAACATTCCTAGCTATAAGAGATTCCCCCACTGGCGTTGATACTTCAAATGGCTTGGCTAATAATTCGGGTGTTCTTCCGAACCTTCCCGCAACCAAAGGAGTAGCATACGATAATGTAGAACCAGGATCAATTAAGGCATACACATCAAATGCAAAGATGGACAACGTACCTGTAACCACGTCTGGAGAAGCCTCTAAATTCTGCCGATCTGCTAGGGCATACACACGGTTCTAAGCTCTGCTAGAACTAGCTGCTCCTCTATCACCTCTACCGTGACCCATAGGTTGTGCACCCCTACTCAAAGGAGGCACCGATGATGACGCAACAGCTGATCCAGTAGGTCGTGTTATACCACCTGTGGTCCTGCGTGGGCAATCTCTAGCCATATGCCCCGGCTTACCGCACCAAAAGCAATTATTCGTTCCAAGCCAACATTCGCCAAAGTGAAATCTTCTACATATGGGGCACGGGTGTCGTGGAGGTCTCACTTGACTCATACTCCCTTGCCCTTGATACCCCACTGTTCGCGAACTCTGATTTTCACTGCTTTGCCCGAACTGATTACCTTTGAACCTTTGAATTTGCGGTGGAGCACTAATTGCAGGATAAGAAGATAACGGGCTAGGCAATCTATGAGAGAACGAAGGCCTAAAACCTCCCTGAGATGCCATAAACTGCCTTATAGCTCTGGCCCGCTTAGAATATCCTTTCTCTGATTCCTGGGTTCTTCTTCTTTGTCTCTGATCTTCCATTTTCTGAGCGAAAGCTTGTATCCTCGCTATATCCATGTCCTTGTTCAAAGCAGCAATGGTAAAATCTCTAACCAAGTATGGTTCCAATCTATCCACATAGTGATGAACTCTGTCATGCATAGTAGCTACCACATTAGAAGCATATCAAGACAAGGAGTTAAATCGAAGACTATACTCCCTTACACTCATATTACCCTGACGAAGATTTAAGAATTGATCTGCACGGGCCTGACGAGTCTCAAATGGAAGATAATGATCAATAAATGCATCTTTGAACTCTCCCCACGTAGTTGGAGGTGCATCAATACCCCTAGATCGTTTCCAATCCTCGTACCACAATATAGCCTCTCCTTTCAGTCTATATTCTGCTAGCTCAACCATCTCTTTACCGGATATGTGCATAACATCTAGAGCCCTTTGGGTTTGATCGACAAAGTCCTGCGGGTCTTCGTTAATATATGATCCGGTAAAAGTAGGAGGATCCAGTTTCAGAAAATCCTGTGTCCGAAGGCTAGCTGCTCTATCTGTACCACTAGAACCCGTGGTAGGAATAGCTTGCCCTTGAACTTGACCGGCAACTATACGCGTCAGAAGTTGTACTGCATCCCTCAATTCTCGATCAACAGCATTAATAGATGGCCCTTCCGGAGGAGAAGAAGCTCCTGATATATGCTCAGCTTGAGACTCACTTTGTTCAGCTTGTGCCGGTGGTGACTTACTAGTACCTTCTCCGGCCACTACATCTACTCGCTTCCACTTATTCTTTCTCCTTGTAACCGGCATCGTTACTATAATAAATAAAAAAAAACAATTGGATTAAGCGATCGATTATGACATTATCTCTAATATGGGCTCTATTGCACGATCTAAGAAATGGAGAATGGAAACAATCCCTAAATGTCCAATAGCCTCCTGTTTATAGATGTGGTGTACAACATACCGATAAATGAGATTCTAGGTAGACACGGCTTTGTAGACTCACTAGGACAAACTTCTCTGATACCACTTCTGTCACGCCCCAAATCCCATTGGCGCGGACTGACACCCGTAGCCGAGGAGGCCCGGGAGAACCCGTTCATAACCTATACTTTTACATTTACATTACTTATGAAAATTAGAAATTTGGGCAGCACTTCGTTGTAAATAGAAGAAAACAGTACCTGTATCAGCCCAGCAGACACGCATATATATATATAAACAATAATTGGCCGTCAGAGCCATCACGTCTATCAACCAAACACTCCTATGGTTGTACAATATGTCTACAAAAGCCTCTACATAGATACACAACTGAGTTAGGGTCGGGACAAACTCCCGCCCATAAAAGACTTTTATACAAATACCAAAAATACATATAGAAACGACTTGGGATGCCCCGAAACAACTGGAGCTCACCACTATTAATAGAATGTCCTGGCTCTTACTGCGGAGGTGTACGACCTGAAATACCTGTTCCTGCAAGCATGAATACAGGTCCCCCGTGAGGGACGTCAGTACGGAAGTATGTATTGAGTATGTAAGGCAGTGAGTATCAAGATGAGATACAAAAGATCAACAGAACCCAGATACCAGTGAATAAACAGTATGAGTAGACCACACTTAAAAGAGCTGATGGGATACCTGCACATTACTTTCATATCATTACTTCCCGTATTTCCTTATCAATACATAACATATGTCATACAATGGCCAACTGATCAGTGGTACTAATACATTACATCAGGGACCACCCCTGGAATAGCATATATACATAATCTTTATAATACAATGGCCAACTGATCAGTGGTACTAATACAATACATCATATCAACAATTTAAAATAAAGACATTCTATTTCTTAATTCAATTAATCTTTGAGATTGGTTACTTTGTGGTCACACCTTATGGAACTTGAAACCATGATACCTCAATAGGAAAAACATGTAAATAGGTAATCAATATCATGAAAATGAAGTAGAGAATCATGGATACCTCATTAAACCATTTCGGAGTCAACAATAGTATATGGACATTTTTTTGACTAGCCGGACATCTTAAAAGTGAAAACAAGTTCAATTGGTAGTGTCGAAGATCATATGATGTTATTATGTGTCATGTGTCGTAGGACAATGTTGGAAGCTTACTTGAGAGTGTCATGGGTCATTATTCATGCCAAAGATTAGGTAGAGTATGTCTTACATACCTTGATATAACCACTTCAATACAAGTACAACTTGACTTCCCGTACTCTTCGAACACTTATCTACAATAAGTCATTTGTGGCAAACTAGTATTAGCAACCAAACCTTACCATTTAGGTATTAACTTCACCAAATAATGTCTAGGAAGTAATCCTTTAACTCATCAATAAGAGTGCTACATACATCCTCTTATACTCTTATTACATTCACATATCATGCATTTTCATGCAATATCCCTCAACATCAGTCTTAGCCTTTATTTCCCCTCTTAATCACCATCCAATACCAACATGATCACTAGACATACATAACCACTAATATAATGATATATCACCACAATTCATCCTCCATAATCCAATACAACAACTTCCATAATTTACTACTAACAATTTATACAAAACAATTCATAACTATGTTTCTAGTTATCTTCCAACATCAAGACAATACTCATAATCCCTTATCAATACTTATTCATGGATAAGAATCAAGAATAAAAAATATTCATACCTTAACAATGAACTCTTGTATTTAGAATCCTCCTTACATAACCATGGGGTGCTTCTCGAAGCTTTCGAGATGGTGAACACAACTACGGAACCAATTCGAATTTTCTACGGTTGAATCACAAAATATTTGAAGTTGAAATTAGGCTAGGGTTTCACCTTATCTTAATAATTGGATGATATATGATATATATGAGGCTAATTGTATGTTTATAAAGACCAATTTTCGTCCAAGAGGTAATAGAAAATGACCATTTTGCCCTAAAAATTTAAATAAATCCGAATCTGTCCCCAGTGGACAGTTTTGACAGGCTGAAGTAAATCGATCATAACTCTTTGCTCCGGTATCGTATTTGGGTGAAACCAATTGCATTGGAAATATAATTCAAAGTAATTTCATTTTCATATAAAGTATACCACCCAGTTCTTCCTGTACAAGGAGTTATGGTCGTTTAAAGTTGACCCAAAATTCTGTTTTTTTTTTGATAGGCTGTAGTAAAACGGGTATAGCTCCTTACTTAGACATTGGATTTGGATGAAACCAATTTAATCGGAAAGAAGACTCTCGGAGATTTTCGTCGATATATAGAAGCTCACACAGTTCTTTTTGTACAAGGAGTTATGATCGTCTAAAGTTGATCCAAAAAACAAATTTCCTAGCTGCAGTAATTTTCCTGCAGATTTACTGTTCATAGGCTTCCCGGCCATCGTTTTGAAATTTCGAATGTGCTCGCTTATATGAAATACTCCTCTGTTTTGGGTAAACTTTATATCGTTGGAAAGCTTATTCCAATACCTACACATACAACTATTGACGGGATACTTCCGAACACCATAAACTTAATTTAACCCATACGCAAGACTTTAGGACTCCATATAATCGCGATAAGTGTACGAAAAAATTTACGGGGTGTTACAGCTTTGGAGTGTTGAGACTTGTTCTCTACACTTCAAAGCTTGTTCCATTGGTTGTGGCTCGAGTCTTTATCTATTGTTCCACAATCACGATCGTACTTGTATCTTTCTCTCCTTCTTGAAAAAGAATTCGACCTCGAATCTGAACCTTGCAAAACAATAAGAAGGACAAGCAAACACAAGTTCCTCAAGGTATGAGGGTTAGGATTAGTGTAATCAATAATAGCATCTTTCCAAGGTGGTTCAAACTTTACATACACCCAAACATCCCTCTTATCGGAATACCCTCCCAAGAAAGAGTCAACTAGTCTATCCACATAAGTGTGACAAGAAACAAGGAACAAAAGTTGCTCATCAAATAGAAAACATAGACTTTTCTTGGAACAACAAGTAGGCTTGAAAGTCGAGATAGGAAGGCCATAAATCCCATTCACATTCAAGTCATTCCAAAAGACATCATCATCACTATACTTCAAATGATCACCGGGATCAAATGGGTGGAGTGTCCATGGACACGGGTTTAGGATGCATTTCCTTTTCCTAATACTACCACTAGTACAATCATATATCCCCTCTATACTAGCATGGTCTACAACATAAACAACTAGAGGGTCATCCATAGTCAATCGGCCAATATGTTCAACATCACTATTTTCACACACAAGTTGGTCTTCATGACTTCCATAAGACAATGTTCTATCACTTGCCACAATGTCCTCAACACTAAATGGATCAACTAGTGTATCCACAATCTCAAGTTGTACATTATCATCACCAAATGGAGGCACATTTGGCTCAACTAAAGATAAACTACCATTTACACTCAGTTGGCTACTAGCCTCATTCACTAGAGTGCAAGAGTTAGTTTGATTACCTTGTAACTCATGTGTAGCATATACACTCACAGGAACTTAATTAGGAAGGCTTTGATTCTCTATCAAGTTATCCAACTCCTTGCAAAGAGAGCTTTTTATCTTTTCCATTCTTCCTTCCACTCGGTCTATTATTTTTTCCATTCTCTCTATTCGGCTACTAAGATCATGTTTTATATCCATTATGGCAGCCATCAAATCGTTCATGGTCACCTTTTCCAATGCCATAGTTCCTAACAAAAGAAATTCTAAAACAAAAACACAAAAAACAACAAACTAGTTAATGTTAGAAAAGAAAACATCCTCACAAGCTCTCAAGCTCTCCCACTTTGAAATGCCTCTCAATTGGCCTCACAAGTGTTGGTAACTCATTTATACTCCAAGGAGATTACTTGGTACCAATTGGGGCTCGAGGTCGGAATAGATTCTCTTTTGAAACAACTCAAAGAAAATACGTACAGACTACAACCAAGAAACTACAACGAATTTCAAAAAGATAAAAGCACACAAAGAAACGTAGACACGAATAAACGGACCCAAAAACTAATTTACAACCTAGTAGACAATTACTAGTTTGTTAATTAGAAATAGAATCAACAAAATGCAACTAAGAAACAATAATTAGAAACTAAGAAATCAAAAATTTGAGCCTAAATTTGTCGTGTGAATAGTAAAACGTGACGTGGCAGCCACGTATTGGTTGCGGTCTTAACACATTTTATTTTCCAAAATTGGAAGTCTTGAACAATTTGTGATTTGGAATTGGTGGGAATTGATTTAGAAGGAAAACAAGTCTCTAAATCCTATTTTCAAATTCAAAAGTGGAAGACTTGACTTTCTTGTACCACTTCCCTAAAACATGGTCCTTAAATTATGGAAATTTGTTGAAAAGTGGTTGAAAAGGTGATTGTAAGTTTTTGAGTGGATGTAAAGTCTTTGGACAAGTCTTTCAAGACTAACAACAAAATACACTCTCTTTCTTCACTTTCTAAATCAAACAACCACTTTTCTTCAACAAGATTTGAAAATGGTGAAGAACACCAAGAACACTAAGAACACACTTTAAGTCTTGAAGTTCTAAGGTTCAAGTTGGACCTCCCAAACAACAACAACACTTTCTCAAGCTTAAATTCCACAACATAATCCCCACAATACATGTTCAAGTCTCAAACCCGCAACAACAATCGGCCACAATTTGGTTCACAACAACAACATCAATATTTCAAGCTCAAATCTAGATCTAGACTCAAGAGTGTTAGTGATGAAGAAACTAACACTAGAAACAACAAAACAAACAAAATGACTTCTAGATCTAGACAAGAAAATAATTTTTTCGGCCAAGACAACGACAAAATCCAGATTCGGCCAAGAACTAGAACAAGATGGACCGATTTGCTTCTTTTTTTATTTTATTTTTCAGCTTTTCAATAATTTTTTTTTTTAAAAATTCTAACAAGCAAGCCCAAGATTGATCTTGTAGGAACAAGATCTAGCCATGCTCTGATACCAATGATACAAGATCGACAAAAGAGACACAAAACAAACACCAAAACAGTCCACAAGTTGGAAGAACCGAGGACCGCTTTGGTGACCACTCTCGGATTCACCACAACAACAACGAAAACACAATAACAAAAAGATATTAAGGTGTTCAACACCTCTAAAATCAGCGAGCCAACAAACTAGATTAACAACACAAGCACAAGAACAAGAAGAACACAAAGTCTCAATTTTGGGACACCAAACCCAAGAGTGAACAACAACAACAATGAAATAGATAGATAGATAGGTAACTTGACATACAAATGTACAAACACTATGAACCTAAGTGTATATTAAACACAAAGACCCAAGAATTCATACAAGTAATACCAAGCTCTATGGTGACCTCAAGGGAATTCCCAAGCAACCAACGTTTCAAAACTAGCACCAACACAAGTGATATCCATACTTGTTTACAAGGAATCCACCTTGCAAGAATCTCTCTCTAGAGCTCTCAAAATATCATCAAATTTGTGAACAAAAGACCTAATATGTTATATTTATAGTCTAGGTTATAACTTATTACAAAATGACTATAATGCCCTTAATGAACCAAGACAAAGGGGCGGCCTTCGAGTGTGCATATTGGACGGCTTTGGAGTGTTGGGACTTGTTCTCTACAGTTCAAAGCTTGTTCCATTGGTTGGGCAGCCACCCGAGCTCGAGTTTTTACGTATTGGTCCACAATCACGATCGTACTTATATCAAACCCCCTCTCTTTCTAAGTGGGACAACACTACAAGGTGCCTTGCTATAATACATCAAAATGATAGCCCTTTAAATAATGAGGAGGAAGATTCCATCGTGCCAATAAGTCCTGAGATAACTGACAAGGATGTTGATGAAGAACATACTAATAGTAATGATAAGCTGGTACATTGGAAATTCAAGAAACAAAGGGTATTTACTACAACCAGATTTCCCTCCAAAGCTACCAAAGTTCATGAGACTCAATCAAGCTTTCAAAAGTTATTGGAATCCACCCTGGTAGAGAGTAAACATGACACTAAGAAAAAAAAAGATTCTAAAGAAGAAGTCAGTGATTGAGCTTGAAGTGCCCACGAAAGATGTGGTACCAGTGGAGAAATCAGATGATACTGATGATGACGATGATATTGAGAAGGATATTGATGAAGATACGACCAAATGTATGGCAGCTCGTAGGGTCAAGGCTAAGACTGGTGTTGTACTACTGATTAAGCAAGTGTCATAAGTCTAGGATGCAACATTCAGGTGATGGTTAAATAAGGCAACAAACAAAGGGGTGTTGATCAAGAAGCCTAGATCAGCAAGTGATCACAAATGAAAAAAGGAGAAATGTCAATATACGAAGGAACCAGGCCATACTCTTAAAACTGTCAGATCTTACAAAGAGTCTAGTTCATCTGTCAAGGGACCAGGTCTTAATAGGCGTCTACCTCTAAGGGCAAAGGGAAGGGACTCACTTGAGAAGGGTGGCAAGAAGTCCTTACAACTAAAGAAGTACAGTGAGGCCGCGTGTTCGACCCTGAAATTGTTGGGATGCCTGGGATAGTTGAGTTGCTAGAGATTGTAAAGTTTCAAAGTTGGGAATATCTTGTCAAGCCCCTTGTTCCAATTCTCCATGAAAAGAAAATATAGATTTTCTATCACAATTTTATCTTCTGTGATGATGCAGTTAGGCTCATAATATGAATATTTCTCTAGATGAACAAGCAATTTTTGAAGTATGAGGAGTACCCACTCAAGGGACCAGGTCCCTAAAGGACGAATATGGGTCAAAGTAGTTTCAGAGGCATATTTTCAAATTGGATGACCTAACCATCAAGATTGTGACCAAGAAGTCCCTTAAGAGAGAGGTTCAAATACTTTTCAAATTGGTCAACATGGCTCTTCTTTCTCGCACTAAAAAAGTTGTGACTAGAACTAACTTATTCCTTATGGAATCTCTGACCAAGTTCAAGCACATAAACCTACCTTCCATCATGATAAAACAAATGCACAAAGTAATGACTACAAGAGATGGAAAGCATGGTTTGGCATATGGGTTCTTTTTTAGCAGGGTATTTGCCTACTTTGATGTGTAGTCTCTTGGGAAGGAAGGGTCTTCCAAACAGATGTTCACCTTATCCACTTTGGAATAAAATGAGTGCATTTCTCGAAGGAGTGTGTGTGATATCTATGTCAGTGGTGGAAGATCTAATTGAGATGCAGACCAGGTTGACTGACGAGTTAGAGAAAATAACAGCTCATTTGACACAAAATGATGCTAAAATTACAACACTAACGGTAGCCTACTTGAAGGCACAAGAGGAGGGACCCAATTAAAATGAAGGTATGTATGATGAGAATGAGATGCTAAGGGCCAAGGTTCTGGATTTGGAAGCAAAGGTTGACGACTTGACTCAACAGCTCTTGTGGAACCATGCGACTGAAAATGAAAAGATGACTTTTCTTCTCCGCCAACCTTCTGGCCCTCCTTCTTAGAATCCATCCAACCTGATCTCGATCGTGCTTTGTGTTCTTATTACATTTAAGCTCCTGTCTATCTTAAGCCCTAAGTTCTTTTTGTCTGGTTTTGTTGTCGTGGCACTTACTTTGTTCTTGGTTTTTACTCTTCTTATTATATACATTGTATGATGCTCCTCTTTTGATTAATAAATGTTATGGTTTGATGCTATCATCTCCTCTCTTTCTCTAATTTTCTTTATTCAGGTCAGTGTAGCCTCAATGGCCATGAGTTAACGTGTGTTTTTACTTTTTGCGTGGTTTAATATTCCTCTTTTTCTCTAATTTTCTTTATTCATGTCAGTGTAGCCTCAATGACCATAAGTTAATATGTGTGTTTACTTTCTACGTGGTTTACTGTTTTTCCTCTTTGATGATGCAAAAAGAGGGAAGATGAGGTCTCTAATAATGAATTAGTTTTCTAACAATTTTTGTTAACATTGTAAGTGCAGGGACCAAGTCCTTGTAAGCAGGGGAAACATGAATACATGTGTGCTAAGTGGGTGTGTGTCTAAGGGGAACTTTCATAGGTATCAGTGAAAGGGGAAAAGAACTTGTGGAGGAACCTATGATCATCTGAATATGGGTTTGACACGATCAAATAGGAGAAAATTGTTAAGATCTTAATTTTGATGATTGACAAATCATTGTTGGGACCTAGTCCCTATGGAAGCATACACAATACTTTTGATGATGAATTGAAGCTGCTCAGAGATCAAGTTCATCGGGTGTATGCCTCTTGTGAAAAGTCAACATTACAGTTGGACATTGTACCGGATGGCAAAACATTGGTTAAAAAAAGTGGTAGAGTTACAACACATTTTTCCCAACCGATCAAAAGAGTCCTGGGTTTTCTTGTCTCATATTTACTAATATTTTTGAACAAGAAAACCTAAGCTCACATAGGCAAAAGAACATTCACTCTCTCTTGATACAAACCATTCTAAATGAAGCCTCGTCTGCAACAAGAACCTGTTCAACCGTTATTGTTGTCTTATGCTCATGTTGTATTTAAGTCTTTGTTTAGTTATTCGTAAATGCTCAACCTACTTCACTGGTCAAGATATTATAGGTGTTTCATTATTTGATTATTCTCTTATTTCGAGTCATTTAGGCTTAGTTGACAGGTAAGGCTAGAGTAAGCCAGCCATTGATTCAGCTAGAGTTAGTTGTTTCAGTTGTTAGCAATAGCGTTATTGATGTGGAGTCTAGTAATAGAGTTATAGTAATAGAGTTATTGCAAATTGTATAGGATAAAGAGGTTAATCCTTCGAATTTGGTGTCTGTATTCAAGTTATTTGAAGATAGTAAAGTGGTTGGAAATTTTACGAGGTGGGTCGTGGTTTTAATCCCTTGAGTAAGGAGATTTCCACGTAAATATCGTGTGTATATTTATCTAACGCTGCACTTTCTATTTACTCTTGCTTATTACTTCATATGTTGGTTAGGGACCAAGTCCCTAAGCTGGTGGGACAACTAGTACGTTCTTTCATTTTTAGATTGAAATTGACCAAAAATTCAGTTTCTTAACAGGGTATAGAGTGGAACTATGTCTGTTCTTAATTTATATATTGAATCCTCTAGTTATGTTGTTTATGTTTATACAACCTTGAATGCTTCTCCCATCCTGAATTAGCTTTGGCAATTAAGTTAAACTCGAAATTCATTTATCTAATAATGAAGTTGTTCCCTGTGCTGGCAGGGGACTCAGTGTAGGCCTAAGTATTGTGCTTGTCACAAATTCTATGCGTCGCATGATGCAAACAAAGAAAGACAGCACACGAAAGATGATGTCTTGAGTAGTGTCATTGTTTACTACATATTTTAAATTCATGAAAAATAAATAACTACGAATAAAATCTGAAGAAACAGGAATATTTTATTAATTAAGAATATGGGTACAATTTTGTTTGTTTTCTTGATTTTCTCCATCACTTGAGAGTCATTAATAGCGTATTTATTGAACATAGAAAGATTTAGATTTGATGTCTATGAAAGGAGGGTTTTGTAGATTTCTTCAATTATTTGATTATCAAAAGAGAGTTTGGACCTCTTTCTATGAATATTAGTGAGGATCGATAGTAGTGTATTTCTTAAATATAGGAGGATTTGGATTTGATCTCAAAAGGAAGATTTGGATTTGATCTCAAAGGAGGTTTTGTTAGATTTCTTGAAGTATTTGATTATTAAGAAGAGAGAGAGTTTTGATTTTTTTTTATTTTTTTTTTGTGAATATTCCAAGACTTTATGTAATTTTGGAGATGTCACTTTAAGGGAACAAGTCTATCGTTTAAATAAGCATAATTTAGGATTTTGGATAGAGTAGGCTTAGGATAAAAAAGTCTCCAAAAACTCTTAACAAAAATTGAATTTTTCTTGTCAGTCCCCAAATTTTTGATGTCTATAGTCTTGCCAATTTTCAAAACAAAAACCACCAAAAAGAATAATAGTGACAGTGAGAGATTTGGTTCCCTAACTCTTTACAAAATTGTTTTTAGTTTTATGTCCCTTTTAGAAGAGATCCTCATTTTTACACATAAGAATTTTGAAATGGTCATTTTTCTTCTATTCAATTTGTAAGTGTCATAAGAGACCATGTTTTTGCACATAAGAAATTTGAAAAGGTCATTTTTCTTCAATTCAATTTGTGTCATAAGGAACCATTCCCTCAGATGGACAAAATCGTTATAAGATTGAAATCAATGTCAAGTTTAATTAGATAATAATGATTGTACAGGATATCATCTTTATTCTGGCTCCAAAGTTCTCGATCGCAAAATTAGATTTTATGCGTGGCTGATATTTTTTAAAAGAATAAATTAGAAGAGCTGAACTGGTGTTTCTTGATTGAAAGCTTAACGAATCCTTTTTCCCCCCTCCCTTTTTGACTTTTTTAATCTATCTTTTTTTTTGCAAAGCAAGTTTTAAGACTTAATTTCACAATGCAATTGCTATATATTCAATCTCAAAGTTTATACTGGGAAAACCCTTAATTCCAGTAACCAAACAGAGCTCCAACTTGAACAATAACTCAGTGCAATCCCACAAGTGGGGTCAGTAAAGGGTAGAGTATAAGTAAACCTTGTAGCAGCCTCAACTTGACCAAATAGAGTTAAAAGATCACCCTTTTTGAGTAGGTTTGGGTGGGGCGGGGGTGTAAATGAAGCAGCAACTGCAGTTCGTAATATGTTTCCAGGCTTCAATTCAAATCATGATACTGATAAGGAAATCAAGTAGGTAACATTTTACATGAAGTACATTGGTGAAACCAAATGTTACAAATCCTAAAGCAGATAAATAAACACTTCCCAGATTTCTTCAAATATTGGTATATTGCATAGTGTTTCCTCCAGACGCATGGTTTAATGCTATTCTACACTTGAGTTGATGGAAGGTAGAGGACAGACACATTCATTCTTTTTACATAAATTCAAGCATTCACAGGAAATGTTTTAACCCATGGCATACTTCTGGGTCCAACTCCGGGCAGTTGTCTCGTATTTTGCCCTGTCTGTCTTGTACATATGAGCAATCTCAGGAACCAGAGGGTCATCGGGGTTTGGATCCGTCAAGAGTGAGCAGATTGAAAGCAGAACCTGAAGATAATACATAAACATTTCCCACCTTAAGAAAACATTGTGAACGTCAAACATGGTCAAATCCCATTTTGGAGAAAGCATAATCCCATTGGAACAACTAAGACAGGAATGCATTCTTAGCAATCCAGCTGAAGGGCTTTGTTTAGATAGTATTGAACTGTATCCACCATTACTAGGCAACAGCCAAATGAATAACTCACCAATTAGTTGTAACTCCAATAAAATGTGTCCTCTTTTAATCAGTCAATGACTTTATTTCCTATCCTTCAGATATGTATAATTAGCGGAGGCATTTTACTTGCTCCTATTATTATTACTACTTTTAAAATAACAAAAAATAGGTTGAAAGGTAATAAGGAACCTTGGAAATAGTCAAGGCGGGGCTCCATTGCTCCTTCAATATGTCCAAGCATATACTGCCATTGCTATTAATATTTGGATGGAAAACTTTTGTCCTAAAAGCAACCTGCAAAGATTTATACATGATGTAAGACATTCACATCAACTAGGACAGTACAATTAACAAGCTAAAGATATAAACAACAATGCACACCCAGAACACTCATAACAAGTACAAGATGAGCTGAAGCTCAAATTTATCATATTAAGCTTCTATCTCTGTGCTGCTTACTTTATTGGCTAATAATATTTAGTAAACAGATGTCAGGTAAAACCCAGAAGATCCTATTGTTTCTCAGGACATTTATATATGAGATGTTCATCTGGAGTTCCCAAATATATTCTCAACAAAAATTTAGTCAGCTTAATTCAAGAATTGATAAGAATGGACCATGAGGACCTCGCCTCATCTGGTGTCACCAAAAATATCAAGATAAAAAAACATGTAAGAACATCACAGCTTCTACATAGTTGTGCTCTTTTTTAATATTTTAAACCTCAAAAAGGTGACACAATTTCAAAATCTTAGCATCTCAATTCATAAAAGAACCTTAAAAATGTAAACCACTAAAGACACCGTCGGTGACACAGGATCATTCTACCAGACAGACTAACTTCTCGTATGGGCTCCAATGGGAAATGGCACAAAAGTATGCACCAAAACACCAGCATTTAATATATTCATCAAAAGCAAGACTGAAAAACATTCAACAATCCAACATTATGCTCCAATAAAACTAAGATAGAACAGCATCTGCTCATAGCACAGATATCGATCAAGGGAGACATCAACTCACAAAAGAAATTTGCAACCATCTCATACCTTAGGAGGTTTGAAAGGATAATCAGGAGGAAAATGAATAGTGACTAAAAATACACCCCCAGCATAAGGACTATCTGGAGGGCCCATTATCGTAGCTTGCCAGTGAAACATGTCCTCTCCGACGGGACCTATAACATGGCAAAAAAAGTTTAGGAAGTTAAAAAAAAAATGAACTGATGAATGACATAGCATATGCCCTTCAAAAGATATGCAAGAACGTGTGCATATAATCGCTAAGATACCCTACCCGTAGACTTGAAAGAAGCTACAGCCTCCTTTAATGGAAAATGTAGCATGGCATTATTTCCATAGTAAAAACATGGAAGTTGGAAACCAACTGGCGACAAAAATCACATCTCAGGAAAACTGGAAGGAAGTACAACAGACTTGATGGAATCATAACATAGCCAAAGAAACATTTGCAGGATGCCTTGACAAGGACTATCTATTATCGGCTTATCGCAAGGCTCAGATTCAAATAGGAAGATCCCAAAAAGCATCTTGAAAAATGTTGACTAGATAACATTAGGTATAACAGAAGGAAACTTGGAGGAGTGAACAGAGTGCATGATGAAATAGTATTCTATCATGCATCGACCAATCAGGCAATTACAGGCTAAATTAATCAGGTCCTTAATAAGTTCTGTCAAGATAAACTATTAGACAAAACCTTCACGCCTAAACCTTTTCGTGCCACAGGTTCTCACTTTTGACATGTGTTGTGATATAATATGAAAAGAGTAACCCAAAAGAAGTCTAGATGATGGAAAACACAAAGCCACTATAAAAGCTTTAGTATCTCTATTAAAATCAGAGAATTCAGTCTGCCAAGATAAAAAGCTAATATCCATTTAATATTATGAAAGGGTAAAGGAACCAGATTCCACAAAAAGTCAAATAGTGAAAGGTCTTAGACCAACTGAGTCAGAATAGCTCTTTTGGAGCTAGAATGCATCTGACTGAAGCAAGATGTCTTATTGAACTAAGTTTACAAGTTTCAAATAACCAACCAGTAACCGCACAATCTGCACAGTACTAAATTGCAAGACAGACACAATAATACACGTCAGATCCTCTAAATAATGATACAAATCTGACAACCTCACACATTGGTATTTTTTGATCTGATGGCTGCCTTTGACACAAAAACTGAAGCTTAGGATTGTTATCACCATCAGCTAGAAGGTAGATAGCCAAAAATTTGGAGATTAAACTGTTTAGTTTGAAGTATCAAATTTTCAGAAAAAAAGGATATTTGACAGAAAAAAACATAGAACAGATTATGTGACTTCGATTTCCTTCAAAATTTCGTCCTTTTGGACAACTTGCATTTCTTTCTAGTTTACAACATAACAAGATAAAAGTATACACATGTTTGTTACGCATGTTGCATCAAGTATTCACAATTTATACTTGACAATGAAATCATTATTCAACAGTTGGTATGTAGATCCAAGAGCATAATCAGGCATCCTGAAAGCCAAAAACTTTTTGGCTCAAGATTATTAATTATTACTCACAACCATAATTCATCTTGTATATACTAGGCATAATTAGATGTGAAAACAATATATACATATAATATCAATTTCTTATAAAAGAAAATACATAGAGAACCAATGTAATTAGTGTTAATCAATAAAAGCATATTTATCATAAGTTTTGATCAAAATATTTCTGCAAACAGCATATTTTAAGAGATTCAAGAGCTAGGAAACATAAGGTATTGCTCCAATCACAATCAGTGAAGGAAAACAGTGCTGGGACAAATTTTGAACACAATATACAGGGCACCATAAATTTTTTAAATCATTTTAGAAACAACAATATACTGTATACCCAGTGTGATCCCACAAGTGGGGTCTGGGGAGGGTAAAGTGTATGCAGACCTTATCCCTAACTCGTAGCGATAGAGAGGTCATTTCCTATAGACCCTTGGCACAAAATAAGGCATTTCCAAGCAATTTAGAAAAAGAAATACAGAAATGGGAGCAATAACCACAAAAATCATCTCAGAAACAGAAAATCATAATTGTATATTTTTATCTTGTACTGCACATCTAAGATTAGATTCCTATACAACAGCAATAGACTCATGTGCATTGAGATGAAAGAGATCAACTAGCCAAAGAAATTACAAAACAAAAATAGCAGAGCAAAACTTTACACAGGGATATATGAGATAACAAACATATATAATCAACACAAAGTAGTTGAGGCCTGAAAAACTAGGCCTTGAGCCTAAGTCACACCCCCAAAAGCTTAGATCAAAGCTTTATAAGACTTAGGGTTATGGTCCGATGTGGGATCATTCTCATCAACACATCCTAACGTCCAGATCCGGACATTCTTTATCATTCAAGGACCGGGATGCATTCACAGCCCCGCACAGTCCGGGAGCATCCACACCGAACCCAATGGGTCTGGCTCTAATAGCATGAACAATGGGTCCATCTCTCATAGCATGAAAACCTACGCCCAACTCACATCCTAAAAGCTAACTCAAAGGAAGAAAGACTGTACAAGCCTTACAAGGTCCATTTTCATACCAACACTAAATAATTAATCATTTTTCAGGTTAAGGTTGTAATAAACTAGAGACTCGCAATCAGAAAAATAATAAAAATAAAAACAAATAAATAAAAGAACATACAACATAATTAAGCAGAAAAAAGGAATACCTGCACTGCAAGAGGTAGGAGGATCTTTCTGGAGGTCCTTGAGTTCCTTCAGTATACGTTTGGAAGCCATAGCTGAAAATTTGAAATAACCCTAGCAATTGAAGAGATCTAACTAAACAAACAAACAAACCACAAAATGAGATGAAAATTACTGAGGAAAAATAACAGAACCTAGAAAGAATATTTATAGAGAAATAAACGCGTGAATACTACCAGATTAGACAGAACAAAAGAAGAATTAGACGAAGGAAAGATTCTTCAGTGCTTTGGTCGTCGTTGTTCTTTCACGCGGAAACAAGGGCTGGATAGAGACGTATTAGCGAAAATACGAGGAAAGAATCAAATTTTACTCTTTATGGTCTTCTTCACGTACCATTACAATTTTGTAAGTTGGGCACTTTTACTTACGTATTTGTCATCTGAACGCCTGAATCTATTAAAAAGTAACTTTTTAAATCCTTTATCAATCTACTCAGCTGTGTATGTTGCATAATCGCGACCACGTCATTAATTTTGTGTAAAATAATTTCCACGTATGAAATGACATGTGTAGAGTATAAAGAGTAAAATTTGACCTAAAATTTAGGTCATTTTAAGCCTTCTTCTTCGCATCTCCTCTCTCTCATCCGAAACTGAAAATTAGCATGATTTTAGGGTAATTTAGGCCGATAGTTGTTGAAGCTTCTTGCAATCCTTGTAAGTATTTAACATTTTGGTGTAGTTGTAGTATGTGGTTATTTATTCTGAAGCTTGTAGTCAATTAAATGGTGGTCCATTCTACTGATTTTAGGATTTTCGAGATTACGAACTTTTTTCTGCAATTTTTTGTGTGATTTTGTTCTTTTTCGTTTGTAGTGTTGTTGTAGGTAGTATTTGTAGTGATGATATGCCTTCAATGGCATATATTTGGTTTTAAGGTAGAATTTTGAGTTTTCGAGTTTTTCGTAAACTGAAAAATTGAGATCGAAAATTTGGAATTTTTGATTTGTTTGTAGTCTAATGCTCGTATTATAGCTATATATTGCAGTTTTTATGCCTTCGATGACATTTTTTGTTATTTCGATTAAATTTTAGGATTTTTTTGGTCAATTCAGAATTGGGTTCGAAAATTTTGAGGCTTTTGATTTTTTTGTTGTTTAATGCTCCTATTAAACGTGTGTATAACCGTTTTGTGCCTTCAATGACATGTTTTGTTATTTCAATTACACTTTAGGGTTTTTTGGGTAAAATCAGAATTAATATTTTTATTCCTTAATTTTTTCTTTAAAAATAAAGGCTTTGTGGATAATTGCCTAATGTATATGTTATGTTGTCATTGTACAGGTTTTGTAAATTAATGGATATAATAGTAACAATTCAATTCACCTATGGGGGTGTCTTTTTGTCAGACCCTGATTTAAGGTATGCAAATGGAATTCGTATTCCTGATAAAATTAGAGTAGATGTTGATGAGCTTCATGTTATGTTGTTTCATTACGTAGCAGCAGATTTAGATGGGGAAAAAATTGAAACCTTTTGGTGTAGAGTAAACAAAAAAGGCTATTATTACAAGTTAGAAAATGATGTTGATGTTTTAAGCCTTATCAGTAGTTTAAAAAATGAAGATTTGGTTGATGTATATGTGGTTCACCAAATTAGTGAACCTATACTTGTTAATGATGATGTGGCAGCCACTCCACCATTATTAGTACTTAGTAATGGTGATATGGCAGCCCCTTTTGAACCTAATAGGGCTGATGTGTCTTCATCTCATCCATTGGATATAAATGAAGATGAATATATAAATGAAAATCAGCCTCCTAGGGCAGAAAAAGGAAAAGCTAAGGTTTCTTGTGAAGACTTAGGTGAAGGTCAATTTAACGATTTCTCCACATACCATCTCCAAACATCTGATTCTGAATTAGATTTTGATTGGATTGATTCTGATGGTGATTCACTTTATGATGTTGATGAAAACATTAAAGAGTTAAGTGATTTTGATGAAGAGTTGCTTCAAGTTAGGAAGGCTAACATTGAAAAACAAGCAAAAGAAAGGCTGATAGGGTGAATCTAGATGAGATACCATCTGGACTAGTAGGTATAGATGCTAGTTTTGAGGATATTTGTAAGAACAAGGGGGTTAGATATGAAGGTAAACTGGGTGGGGATAACCCTTATTTTGATAGTTTAGATTCGGGTAGTGACATTAGTGATAAAGAGGAAAGAGATCCTGTTGATGATGATGATGTGGTAGATCCACTACCTAGAACTTCTTCTAGCAAGATCTATTTTGATAAAACTGCAAAGAAGGTATGTTTCCAATTGTATATGGTTTTTTTGAATGCTATTGAGTTTAGGGAGGCACTGCAGAGTTACTCTATTAAAAAAGGTGTGAACCTTAAGTTGAAACCTAATGAGAAGGAAATGGTAAGGGCTAAGTGTAAGCATAAGGGTTGTCCTTGGGTTATTCTTGGAAGTGTTGATAACAAAGGATTTTTTACTGTGAAAACTTACTTCCCTGTACACAAGTGTTGTAAAAGGACAAGAAATAAGATGTGCAACCCTTTATGGATTAGTAAGCATTACAAGGATAGGATTATGAGTGATCCATCAATAAAATTGCATCAGATTCAAGCACTTTTAAGAAAGGACTATGGATTGTATGTTAGTAAAACAACCTGTAGAAAGGCAAAAATCAGAATTATGAATGAACATTTTGGTGATTTTGTTGAAGAGTTTTCTAGGTTGTGTGACTATGTTGAACAGTTGAGGACCACCTATCCTGGTACCACTGTATCTATTAGGACATCCAAGAATGCAATTCCAGGAAAAAATGTGTTTATGGGCATTTACATTTGTCTTGGGGCCTTAAAAAGTGGATGGAAAGAGGGATGCAAAAGAATAATTGGTTTAGATGGTGCCTTTCTCAAGGGTATATGTAAAAGTCTCTTGTTTTCTTGCATTTCCAAAGATGGAAATAATCAAATGTACCCTGTAGCAT
The DNA here is from genome assembly GCA_030864215.1 of Capsicum pubescens. Lineage (NCBI taxonomy): Eukaryota > Viridiplantae > Streptophyta > Magnoliopsida > Solanales > Solanaceae > Capsicum > Capsicum pubescens. Next base: position 103,679,025 of record CM061547.1, read on the forward strand.
GGGTTGTGGTTGATAAAGAAACCAAGGACACATGGTCATGGTTTCTTAGGTGCATCAACCATGATTTGGAACTTGAAGAAAATGAGGGTCAAGACTTGACAGTAATGTCTGATATACAGAAGGTATGACTCTTCATATGTTCATATTTTTCAGTTATTTATTAGTTTGCTGCAATGATGTCTTTAATGTCTAACTACTATTTTACATGTTTTGATAGGGTCTTCATTTGACACTTACTAATATACTGCTAAATACTGAGCATAGATGGTATGCTAGACATATATGGGCCAACTGAAAACAAGTTTGAAGTGTGAGGAAAGGAGGAAAAAAATCTGGCAGGTTGCAAGGGCCCCATTTGAAGTGTACTTGCAAAAGAAACTTAATGAACTAAGTGAGTTGGGTGTTGGAATTGTGGAAGATTTGCTCAAGTACAACAAAGAGGCATGGTGTAGGGCCTTTTTTTAAGGAACATAACAGGTGTGATGTGGTTGAGAACAACATGTGTGAGACTTTCAAGAGTTGGATTTTAGATGCTAGGTTCAAGACAATTATCTCCATGTTGGAGGAAATAAAATGCAAAGTCATGGAAAGAATGAATCAAATGAGAGATTTTTCTGAAAAATGAATCACTGATGTATCACTAATGGCTATAGAAGTTCTTGCAGAGAATGGTGAATATGCAACCAACTGTGAGGTGAGGTTTAATGGTGATATGGGTTTTGAGATTGGTGATCCACCTTATACACATGTTGTTAATGTGAAGAGGAAGCAATGTAGTTGTAGGTCATGGCAACTAAAAGGAATTCCTTGTGCACATGCAATTATTGCAATGCATTACAAGGGATGGAATGTGGAGTCATTTGTTGATCACTGGTATCAAAGGGAAACATACCTGAAGGCATATGATAAGTATATTCAACCAATGACAACTATTAACATGTGGCCAAGAAGCACAAGATCACCAAATGAGCCACCTGAGATTACTCCCATGCCAGGAAGGCCAGGTAAAAATAGAAAGAAAGCTAAGGATGAAGCTGTTAAGAAGAAATTTGGAAAGGCTACAAGAAAGGAAAGAAAGATGACATGTTCTGTGTGCAAGTGTATTGGACACAACAAGAAAGGATGTCCAACTTTGGTAAGCTAAATCTTTTCTTATTGATGAATTTTACTCTTTTTGAATGTGTTTTTGACCTTTCCATATTTTTTTTGTAGAAAAAAGATTTCAGTAGTAGCTGTGGCAGTCAACCAAGTGTGCAAGCCAGCACTAGTACTGCAGCTGCTGCTGCTGTGAGAGATGCAAATGCTTCAATAGCTGTTGAAGAAATGCCTGTAAATGCTAAATCAAGCAATAGAAGGCCTGCAGAAAGGCCTTCAAATGCTCACAGTGCACCAAGATGTTCAGGAAGGCCTGCAAATGCTCACAATGCACCAACAACAGTGGGTGCTACTGCTACACAATCTACAACTCAACAGTCTACTAGTGGTATTGGTGCCCAGAAGAGGAAGACTAGTACAACTTTGAGAGGTGGTGCAAATTTGGCATATAAAAGACCAAGGCAAAAGAAAAAAAATGAAGCAGGTTTTGGTGTGCTGTTTGGACCAAGTGGCAGTGTGGTAGAGAGGGTAAGTTTCATATAATGTACTTTACATTTAACTGATTTTAATTAGTGCATGAATAACTGATTTTTTTATTTTTACAGTCTGGAAATACTAATAGAGTATTGCATAGTCCAACACTTATTAGTTCAGTTCCAACCAATATTGACTTGGGTTTCAAACCAAATGGACTAAGGTGAAAAGGTAGAGCTGCAGTAACTCAAAGACAGCTACAACAACAGAGTAACAAAAGATCAAAGGAAAAATCATCTACAACCACTCAAGACACATCAAGCACTCAAGCCAGCAAGAATCAGTCCATAACAAGCACTCAAGGAACACATTAGTGTAATTCTCTTTCTGTATTGATCCCATATGTTGTTAAGACAATTTTTTAAGACATGATTCATTTCTTATTTAAGATGTTGCTAAGACAAGCATTTTCATGTCAACTCTTGTAAAGACATTATATATTGCATATTTCTATGTTGGCAATGATGTTTGTCATTAAATTTTAATTTCATTTCATTGTACATACCAACTACATAGATCAAGCCATCTTAAATAATACAACAGATAGAAACCAGATGACAACAATAATGATAACAGTGATGTAAATACTAATGCTTGGTCTTTCAAGTCTTCCGTGCCTTCCATATCTCCCCAGTCCTTGTTGTCTTCGTTGCCTTCGATGTCTACCTTTATATTGTTCATTTTCATCGGCCCATCGAAAGAATCCACAACCAGTACCAACCTGATATTTTTGACAGCCCCAAAATATTCTTCTAGGACTGGTTGGTGTTCTTGACATCTTAAGTTCGCGTAAAGTCCACAGTAACAAATTTGAACTGTCATGGTATTGCAAAAAATTACATAAAAAATTAAATTTCCAATATTACAAGCATAACAGGAAAAGAAAAATTAAAGCACAAGAACTTGGAGAGAGAAAAAATGTAGAAGAAGGGATGAAAATAAAGCTGTTGAAAGAAATGAGGAAGAATGAGTATTTAAGTAGCATTTATAGTGCACTTTTTGATCGTTGGGGCCCTTTATTAATTGCCTGACGTGCGGCTAGATTATAAAACACACGCTCCTATGTGGTCCCAGCCACATAGGATGCCACATAAGAAATTGTATTTAAAAAGTTGCTTTTTAATGGATTCAGATGACAAACATGTAAGTAGAAGTGTCCAACTTACAAAACTGATATAGTACAGGGATCCAGAAGAGCATTTTGCCTACTTTAAACTTACCCTTTCACTAGTTTTGTTGTATTTTGGGACTAAACTTACCCTTTCAGTTTACAAAATTAGTGAAATATACCTTTCATCATATTTTGGATCAAATTTATCCTCGATGACATACGTTGGAGTCAAATATGCCATTACTATTAAGAAACTTTTTACATGTACTCTTTGTTTTATAGTAAATCCCAAATCAACGTTAATGACTCATTTTAAAAAAAAATAAGACACCCTAACCCAAACCACAAACTATACATAAGCAAATATACTCACCCAACCCCCACCCCCACCCCCCTTTAGTTATGTTGGTTAAATTCTTTCGGTGAATAAATATACTACTCTTTCAACATGCAAGATTGATAGATTGTTTATAAATGAACCAAAAATAAAATGGAATAAGATAACGCAAAAGCATAAAACTAGATAAAATGTCTATTACAAATTTTTCTCATATTTCAATTGTGTTTGAATTTCAAAATTTAATATGCAGTTTTATGTGCATCTAGATTCTAGAATCTAGTGGATAGTTTTTTGAGCAAATGACATGATGAAAAATTTATTTATTGCAATTATATATAAAGATATAAGAATGAAGAGAAATCACGATTAACATATAAGGAGTCCTCTTAGCTTAATCATCCAACAAAATATCCAATGGACATTTATTGGATTTGATTGTTAAGTGTCATTTTTACCGAGATCTGCACTGATGCAGATCCATGAACTAAGGGATGGATATATTTATTTGTGTTTGCGTTGATGCAGATCCATTATGTTATGCACTGATAATATCCAGTGACTTAATTTCGTCGAAGAATTTGACCAATGAAACTGATGGAGTATATTTATTTGTGTTTTTTTTGTGGCTCGAGCTGGATTGGGCATGTTAGATCAGGGTGTATTTTTTTTTTAAATGGGGCATTTATTGTTGATTTAAACTTTTCTATTAAAAGACGGGTACATATAAAAAGTTTTGTAATAATGAGGGTAAATTTGATCGCAAGTATGACATCGAGGATAAATTTGACCCCAAAGTATGACGAAGTATATATTAAGTCAATTGCTAAAGCAGGGGGTAAATTTGACCCTAAAGTATGACAGCGAGGATAAATTTGACTGCAAATTATGATGACGACTATATTTTGGCAATTTTTCAAAGTAGATGAGTAAATTTGACCCCTTTCCCTTTTTAAAATATCATTTACTTTATTTAGTTAATTTTTATGTTTATTTTTATGAAATATATAATTTTTCATACATGTTTAATGATGCTAGTTTATGAGAACGCGCATTGCACGTTTATCTCTTATCGGTTCAAAATTAATTTAAAGTCTATAAAAAATCATGAAGTTTTTTTACATTGTTCAAATAAAAAATATTTTATAAGAAATATTTTTATTGAGTTTAAAATTCTAAATATTAGAAAATTAATTAAATGGTGTCCTATATATAGTCCAACATAAGTTGCCTTAGGAAATCTGAGCTAGAATAATGTTACTTGTAGCAAATATGTAATGACTCGCGTAGTGAAATTTAGAATTTTTTGTGTTTTGACCATTCTACCCTTCTTTGTAGTTGCTACATATTGGTTTTGGAGTGTGGGGTAGTTGACACAATTCTCAAGGCCTTCGAGAAGGTTTTGGGTGAGTTTGAGGTTATTTTGAGGCTTTAAAATCAGTAGTTGACTTTGGTTAATATTTCTTGAGTCAAGTGTCAGATGGAAATTTGGACTACATTAGTAGATTCAAAATGTCGAATTTGGATTATTACCGGAGTTGATTTGGTTTAGGGACCTTTATATCTCATTTTCACTCTTTATATAGAAAATAGTAAAAAAAGGTCTTGGGGGTATGTGTTATTCTTAACATCTTTGTTTTCTAACTTAGTTAAAGGTAAGAGTAGACGCATTTGGGGTTTGATCGTGCTAGTCACTGCCTTGTTCCATTATTCGGGGACGAATGATCCAAATGGGGGAGAATTGAAACACCCAGGATTTTGGCCCTTGGAAATTTCCTGACCTTTGGGCTCACTGTCCTAGTAACGACTCATCATACGAGCCGTATAGTGTGGGTACGGGTTAGGTGACCCAAATCGAAGGTATCTAGTGGATGGTGATTAGGGTTCTATTATGGTTACAGTTTGGTGGTATGAGTCGTTAGAGGTGGTGATAAGTCGTTCGAACGATCCTTAATCATATCAGAAACCTAGTGACTTGACTTGGCTCTGAGTACGAGTGGCTAACTAAGAGCCGTAAGGATAGGGTACGAGTGTTATATTTTAGTCGTATGTTGTCCAGTGTCTAATCTTTTGGGTTCTATCTTAGAAACAACTAGACCATACGAGTCGTATGGTCTGGCAACAAGTGAGGTCATATAGTCGTATGGTGGATAGTGTATGGGTTTCCAACTCTATGTCTTGGTGATGACTTAATGGTATAAGTTGTATATTGTGGTCACGAGTCACGAGGTTGACTCGTAACCACCTGCGGTCTTTTTACAGTTTTACGTTTAAGGCATTCTGGGCATTTTTCACTTTTAACTCCTTATGAAACCACGACTTAAAATACCTTTTGGGACTTTATTAACATATTATTCTCAATCAAACACTCTTAAAATCTCTCTCAAACTCTTGGTTCAAGCAAAGGCTAGGATTTTCTCAAGATAATCAATTAAGGCTTTCAAGGGTGGTTTCTCTCTGTATTCCTTGGTGTTTAAGGCATGCAACTTTTCCCTCATTGTTAGTTTACTAAAAGTACACGTTTAAAGCATTGTTCATGAATCATTAATGGTGGTTTTGAAATCAAGGTTGAGGGGTTTGAATGCATATTTTTTAATATTGTTTTCTATGGTTTAAATTGTGATTATGCATGTTTTGATTATGGTTTTACACATATGGGTAAATGGGAATGGTGATTTAATGAAGGGCCCATGGTTGAGCCTTAAATTTTATGATTTTTGGCTTTGATAATGGCATGACCTCAACCTGTTTGTTGAATTATCAATGAGAATGATTGTTGTCACATAGTTGATTATTCTTGGAATCTTTCATTGCATAAATGGTAAATGGAACATAAATTGGTTTTGGTTGGTTTCATATGGATTTGGAAAGGACTTGGTGGCCATGGTTCGATCATAAATGGTTTTGGTTAAAACAATGAAGTCTAGATTGGTTTATATAGCATAAGGTACTAGACTTGGAAGCTCTAATTTTGGTATGACGATACCAATGGTTAATGCCTAATAAAAATACTGCTTGATAAATGATTGAGAATATATAAATAATTTAATATGGGCTTAAATGGGATTGATTAGCAAAGTCGTGACAGGTGGGGATCTTGGGAAGACCGACACTAGAAACTCACGTTTATTGATGTGAGGATGGTTTTGGTGACTTGTGCATAATGTCACACTTTATATTTTGGGAGATATACTATTAATCTCAGGTTCTTTTCTCTGGTCGTACAGCTAACATACATTAGGTCCCTTTCAGTGGGGGGATCTGAACCCATATTGCCCATGGGTGGAGATAGGATGGCTAAGATACCTGACAGCGACCAAACGCACATGCAAGTGTACGTGGTCTACCAAGTAGTAAAGTGGCCTTGACTTGTGTTAAACAACTATCCAATTCTAGTTTAACAAATTGAGAAGAGTGGCAAATAAAGTTTTAGAGTTGTAAGCTAAAAATAAACTAACCTAATGCGGAAAAGTAATGACTTTGTACAATCAATGGATAGAGACCCAGGTTTAAGGCTTAAGAATAATCATACTACATCATTGAACTTTGTTCGTTAAATCGCTTATATTGATTGTTGATTCGTAGGGTTAATTGCATGATCATGGTCTCCTGACCTCTAATCCTTTACCTAAGTTGGATCTTAAAACTACATCGTTGAGCGGGGATGTAATAATCTAATTAAGGGTTTTAAAGCTATCATCCTACGTTTGAATCAAGTAATGAATTTAAGTACATCCCTGTCCTAGATGCTAATTTGAATTCCTTATTTTATAAAAGAATACAGACCCTACTTTGTTCATCCCCATATTCTATCTTCATATTCCCCCTCCACCACGAGGGTAACTTCGCATTCATCTTTTTTCCTCGCTCATAGGGTGGTGGTACAAAGGCTAAGGAACCGAGTAATGGAATATGCATAGTAAACCGCTCGGCCTTACAGTGAGGTCTATTTTTATGTTGCTTATCAGGTGTAAAATCAAGAATATAGGATTCTTATTCCTCATCTTCACACTCTTCCACTATTTTAAATGATTCCACAGACAAGACATCATTTAAACATAATGTAGAAAAGTGCTTTGAGTGAGGACCAACTAATCCAACTTCTAATTTTACATCATCAACATCACACTCACTTTTATTCACCTTCTCAATTTCAATGTCAAGAGAAAAATGACAATAGAATAACTGATGTTCTTGTGTTTTCCTCTATCCCTGTGGAGATGGTGGTGGTGGTATCTCCTTAACCTGTTCAACAACTTTAGTTTTCGATTACTCAGACTTCCTCGAATTATCAATAACTTTGTCTGCATCTGGTTGGAGAGTCAACTATGCATCTACCTCCGTAGTTGTCTTTTGAGCATAACCATCAAACATGACTGAATCAGGATTAAAAGCACACATATATACAGAGTGATACATACTGTAACAAACCATACACCAACTTATGGGTTTCTCCATATGTTGGTAACAAGCAGGTCCCCTCCAAATGCTTGGATCAAAATCTAAACAAAAAGGCTCATGGTGGGGTCCTCCACAAAAATGACAAGAATCATCATCTCTCGAAAAACATCTATCCAAGACTGACATCTCAAGAAGTGTGATAAAAAAATAATAAAAGAAACTAAGAAAATCTAAAACAAACTAAACTATGTAAATCTCAATATAGAAAAACAGATAGTTGCCTATTTACAAGTCTCCGACAATGGCGCCAAAAACTTGATAGCACCCAAGTGCACACGCAAGTGTACATGATCTACCAAGTAGTAAAGTTGGCTTCAAAAAAGCCGAATATCGATCCCACATGCACTTGTGTTAAACAACTATCCAATTCTAGTTTAACAAATTGAGAAGAGTGACAAATAAAGCTTTAGAGTTGTAAGCTAAAAATAAACTAACCTAATGCAGAAAAGTAATGACTTTGGACAATCGATGGATAGAGACCCAACGTTAAGGCTTAAGAACAACCGTACTAATCCATTGAACTTTGTTCGTTAAATCAATTATCTTGTTTGTTGATTCATAGGGTTAATTGCATGATTATGGTCTCCCGACCTCCAATGTGTTATCTAAGTTGGATCTTACAACTACATCGTTATCCAATTAAGCGTTTTAAAGCTATCATCCTATGTTTGAATCAAGTAAGGCATCTAAGTACATCCCTGTCCTAGACGCTAATTTGAATTCCTTATTTTATAAAAGAATAAAAAACCCTACTTTGTTCATCCCCTTGTTCTATCTTCCTATTCCCTCTCCCGAGATCACAAGGTCAACAATACATATATTCTAAGGGTGATCAATCCTCAAAATAATTAAATCAAGAATAAATAAACAACCATAATGATAAGAAATTTAACAAAATTAATCCAAAAAGAAGTATTCATGATCTTGGCCTTAACCCCGAAAAGGGGGTTTAGTGATGATAGGCGTATTTACACGCCTAAAGTACTATAATTTACCCATATTTTAGCTAAGTTTTGAGGACAAAATATATAATTCATGCACTTTTAGTCCTTTTCCCTGTAAGTGAGCTAACAAACGTGATTAACAAGTTTTCAGGTATAAATGATGAAGATTTCAGCATTATATGGATAACTTGACGCCCAAGGAAGCTTCACGAAAGAAGGAAAGGAGAGCTTGGACGCCTAGGGACTAAAAGTGACGCATGGAAAACCTGTCCCGGGCAAAAACAACAATTCTAAAGACTTTGAGGATCAGCAGTAACCTATTAGGATTAGGATAAGTACGCAGTATCCTAGTAGGATTAGGATAAGTACACAGTAGCCTAGTAGGAATAGGATATGGGTGTTATAAATACCCTATTGTGCTGAACTTTTTATTCATTCACCCATTAATTTATTCAACCCTCACAATTCAACTCATTCATCCTATTTTCTATTCAATTCTATTTTCTTCGACATTTAGTACTATTCACGTTACTTTCTGACAGAGAAAGCACGACCCTTGTGACCAACGTGAGATCATGATGATGTTTATTGTGATCTCCGTTGCAATCATGAGTAGCTAAACTTCTCTGTTGGGGTTATGGAAGCCTTATGAGATACTATCTATTGCTATGAGTTTGTGAATTCATGACACGTATGCTGCTTATATCATTACTCTCTTCATCTTAATCTAAATTCTAGTGATTGCAAACATATAGAATACGCCAGTATAGCATTAACTTGTTCGAAAGAAAAGTTATATGTCTGGAAAAGAGATAATGTCAAGGTAATAGGGCACCAACCCCTGTTAAAAATTTAGTGCCGTAACTGGATTAACCTCTTGGAGAATTTGTACCGTTAGATACGCTTTAAGCTTGAAAGAGTTAAAGTGAAATAATCCTTGATGGTCGAAAGACGCCTGGATTTACCATAGAATACAATTCTCTATAAGCACATGCATGTCTGAATTCCGCATAACTCATAGCCAATAGAGATGTATAACTCATAAGGTGGATATAACCCCAACTCTCAATTCTCATTGGTTAAACATCTTACTAAACATTCTTTCTTTTTACTTTGCTATTTTCCGTTTTCACTTTGTTACATTATTGCACGTTACAATCCCCCCTTTTACGAAACTTTCACCAAAAGTCTATTAAACTTTGCTTACTTAGTGACCAAGTATTCTCTGTGGGATTCGACACCCAACCCAGTAGGGTTCTATATTTGACAACGACCGCTTACACTCTTATGAGAGCTGTAGTTTGAGCGTTATACAGTTGTCAACTAAGTTTGTGATAGTTACTAGACCCTTTGGTCAAAAGTTTTCAGATTTTACTTTTAGCTGTTGTTTTTGTTCTATTCAGGTTCTATTGGCAGGATGGATGCACAACGTGACATTGACAGAAGGGTGGCTCAACATAAGCAGGCTAGACTAGCTGCACTGGCAGCTGCTCAAGTGCATCAACAGAATATTGATAACCCAGGTCGGGCAACAAATCCTGATGATGAGGACCTGGGTAATGAGGAGCTACTAAATCCTAGGCGTACTGATGAGGTGGCGGCACCTATGCATAGGAGAGATCGTCAAGCTAGAATGAGACCTGACCGCCGAGCTGTGCAGGCTCCTTTTGATGATGATAATGACGATCTGGATGGAGCTGGTGCTACAGGAGCTATTATTCCTCCGCCCTTAGCACCTGGAGCAAAGTTCAATATCACTAGCACCATGATTCAGCTATTACAGCTCAAAGGTTTATTTGGTGGACTCGCAGACGATGATCCGAATATGCAACTGATCAACTTCATCTCTACATGCAAGTTATTCGATAATCCAGGAGTTGGGCAGAATGCAATTCGGCTGTGCTTATTTCCATTGTCTCTGTCTGGGGAGGCAACTCTATGGCTGAACGGGCTAACTCCTGATTCTATTACAAATTGGAGGCAATTGAAAGACGCTTTCCTAGAAAGATTCTTTCCGCCATCCAAAAGAACCCAATTAAGAGATGAGATAAGCAATTTTCGACAGCTTCCAACTGAAGCTCTCCACGAAACATAGGAGAGGTTCAAGAAGAAGATTATGCGGTGCCCAAACCATCATATGACCAATGTCCACTTGATGGAGATATTATACAGATCTTTGAATTCGGTGACTAAGCCAGTGGTTGATAATGCAGCAGGTGGGTCATTCATGGACCTCACTTTTATTCAGGCAAGTGATATGCTAGATCGTATGACAAAGAAGAGCAGAGCTTGGCATACCAGGGATTCTGAGGTAACAAGCTCTACTATATCTATTGGCATGACTGCAGAGTAGAGACGAAGACAAGAGAAACGTGACCAAGATATGGCCCACATAAAAACGCAGATGGATCTTCTTACCAAGCACTTATTATCAGGGAAGACCGAAAAGGTTAAGTCCGTTGCGTCAAAAGGAAGAGACGAATTCGATTCAGAGGAAGAAGCCAACTACTTGAATAATCAGGGGGGTTTCCGAGGCAATGCCCAAGGAAACCAAGGTCGGATCTATTATGATAAATCTGGATACAAGGACCGTGATCAAGGTAGTTGGAAAAACAATACCGACCTGAGTGGTTTGTATGTTCCTCCTGGAAGACGTGACGCCACTGCATCTGGTTCTGGAAATATGTCCATGGAAGATATGATGGCTAAGCTGCTGAAAGGAGTAGAGGCAACCAGCACAAGAGTAACTGAGGCAATAAATGATCTGTCCTCAATGAAGCAATTGGTTGACTCGAATTCCACTTCAATAAAACAGCTGGAGCAACAATTGAGTCAATTATCAGCGGTATTCAACCAAAGAAAGGCTGGAACACTACCCAGCGATACGGTGCAAAACCCAGGGAACGACGGATCATGCATGGCTATTACTACCCGGAGTGGTAAAGTGTTGGAAAATCCATCCAAGGACAAGCAGGTGGTTGATGATATAGCGGATAATGTTATTGATGCAGAATGTGAAGAGGCCGAAGAAGCTGAAGAGTGTGTTCATGACGTCACCCCTAGACGTTTGCAGCCTGAAAAGATTGATAGTTGGAAGCAAGGTAAAAAGAAAGTGGTGGAGAAAACGATTCCCTTTCCACCACCACCTTTTCCTCAGAGACTGAAGAAGAAGGCTGACGACACTCCTGAAAAGGTTGATTATCGGAAGCAAGATAAAAAGGAAGTGGTGGAGAAAACAATTCCCCTTCCACCACCACCTTTTCTGCAGAGACTGAAGAAGAAAGCTGATGATACCAGGTTCAGTAAATTCATGACTATGTTGAAGCAGCTGACTATTAATGTTCCTTTGGTCGAGGCGCTGGAACAAATGCCTGGGTATGCTACATTCATGAAGGACCTATTGACAAAGAAGTGGGCAGTAAGCTATGAGCCGGCAGATAATATTCATCATTGCAGTGCAATTGCCACAAGGTCCTTAGTACAGAAGAAGGCAGACCCTGGTGCTTTCACTATTCCTTGCACGGTTGGATCTATGAATTTTGCTAAGGCATTGTGCGATTTGGGAGCTAGCATCAATTTGATGCCACTATCCGTCTACAGAAAGTTGGGGTTGGGCGACCCTACACCAACCAATATGCAGCTCGTGATGGCAGATAGGTCGGTAAAATGACATGTGGGTATCTTGAATGATGTGTTGGTGAAGGTGTCTACCTTCATTTTTCCTGCAGACTTTGTGATTTTGGATTGCGAGGTGGATTCTGAAGTTCCCATAATCTTGGGACGTCCTTTCCTTGCAATAGGAAGTGTGCTTATTGACATGAGAGCTAATGAGCTTTTATTTCGGTTGAATGATAAAGTGGTCCGCTTTGATATATGCAAAGCAATGAAGCAGCCCAGCGATATGAATGTGTTTTCTGTAGCTGATGTTCATTATGAGGATAAGAAAGCATTATCTGTAGAGAAATAGTTTACTGTTGAGCCATTGTCTACTGCGCTGCTGAATGTTGAGCATGAGGATGATGAAGATTATGAAGAAACTATGTGTGCTCTAACAGAAATAGGGTCCTATTCTCATACTCCTAAGCAGCCGAACCTTGAACTTAAGAATCAACCGTCACCAACAGCGAAGACTTTCATTGAAGAGCCCCCAGTGCTAGAATCAAAAGAGCTCCCCAATTATCTAAGGTATGCATGCTTGGGAAGTAGAAATACACTTCCGGTGAGTGTGACGGATGATTTAAGTGAACAGCACGTAGAGGCTCTCATCTCTGCTCTAAAGAGGTACAAGAGAACCATTGGTTGGTCTATTGATGATATAATTGGTATCCCACCTGGGATATGTATGCACAAGATGCATCTCGATTGTTTTTGAGTAAGTGTAGGTGCAAGAGGTGTAAAGAAAGAGATTGAGTTCAAATCTTGATTTGGAAGAATTGCATGTTCAAGGTGGTAAGTTAGGATTGAAGAAGCAAAAGGCTATGGGTTGGGCATTGCCTATGAAAATATAGGCAAGGCCTATGTAAATCTAGGCCACGAACAAGGCAAGGCCTATACTATGGCCTAAGCTCTCGGAATCTAGTGTGCCATAGCATAGGCGCCGCCCATGCCTAAGTGTACCATAACATAGGCGCCGCCTATGCAAAAGCATTTTGTCTCTGAATCTCATGTGCCATGGCATAGGCGCCGCCTATGCCTAACAATGCCATGGCATAGGCGCCGCCTATGCTCAACAATGCTTTGCAAAAGGCGCCGCCTATGCCAAGCATAGACAAAGCAAAAGGCGCCGCCTATGGTTACTTTTGGTCTCCAAATCCGATTTTAAATGGGTCAAAACCCGACCCAAGCTTGCCCTATAAATAAGACACTTAGTCTTAGACCAAAAATACATTGCAAACCTAAGAAAAACGCCGCCTACCTCTCCAAATTCTCTCAAAAATTTTCCTTTTGCTCTTTTACTTCACAAGAACATCTTCCAAAGGCATCAACCAAGTAAGTACTTCTTTGTTCTTCTTTTATATTCCGTAAGTACTACAATACTACGCCTACAATAAATTGTTAGATCTTGAAGTAGTGTTGGTGATTTGAATGTGGTTGATACAACTAAGTGAGTGAAAGAATATGTGTGGATGCTCTTGACTTGTTTCCAACTTGTATTTGATTTTGATACACTGTCATACTTTTGCGAAATCGACATGGTCAAGATAATTGCATAATCTTGTAACTTGAAAGCTTACATGTTGAAATGACTTATTCATTGAGATGAAAATCATGGGTGACTACAAACATGCGATGTTGTGATTATTTCTATGCCATAAATTGATACGATATCTATGTAGTAGTTTTGTTCAAAAGATGCATTAGTCCAAACACGAAAGCATTGTCAAGATTGCATAACGTTAAGAGGACATGAAAGTATGACTGTGCTGAACATATTGTTGGAACATATCACCTAAATGTATGTCGATGAAGTCTGAGTAATCGACATCATTCACTTAATTAGTTTGTGTCAACAAATTTAGTGTGGGGTGGTGCCACTATTGTCTGTTTGTCGATTGAATCTTCCGAGATAAAGCTAACATGACTTTATTGAGATCTCAGGTAGAATGGCACAAAAAGGATGACAAGGAAAAGAAAAAGCAACCACTTCACAAAAAGGCCAGAAAAGGGGACGAAAAGAGCAAGGTGAATCCTCCGTGCTGCAAATACCTCGACGCACTCTTGGAATCAAGTGGGGTAATTATGAGGAACTTCTGAGGATGACGACTCTGATGATGATTCCGACGCAGGGGGTATGACCCCAGACATAGAGGAGGAGTCCGACTAACCAGGTTCTTCTTATTTATTTTCCACTGAGGGCAGTGTGTCCCGTCTAAGTATGGGGTGCTGGTATTTGTATGCTTTACTTATTTATCTGCATTTGCATCTATCTATGTTTATTTGTTTTGTTTGTTAGTAGTTAAATTTTTTATTTTTTTTTTAAAATTTGCTTGAAATTGTTCTAAGGGGAAGCATGGTATTATAACAAGAGTTTGGGCTAAAATCATTACTATTGAGATGTTTAGGATCTACATGTGACTCACTGTGTGATAATTGTGTGGTTTAATTCATTCATCTGTTGGGTCAAGAGTCTATACTGCTCCCAATAAAGTTAACCATGTGCCTTGTGTGTGTGAGATGATAGTATATTCTGTGTTTGTGACTGATGCTAGAACTTGCCTGGTGTGTGTGTAAAGCGAAATAAAGAGTGTGAGTTTAGGAGATGATTTAGGCATTTCTTTGGCAACCGATACTTGTTTACCTTCGTTTTACCTACCCGTGGACATTATCCTAGTCAACCCCTTTGAGCCTTTAAGCCATTTTCTTTGACAGCCTCATATGTAAGCCTAATCCATTTTTTTAAGACCATAATTTGATCCAAATTCCTAAGTGCTTTAAATTGTGAAGTCATGTGACAAAATAAGAGGAAATTGGGTGAGAGTGATGCCTTAGAGTGTATTGGTACTTGAATTTGTTATGAAAAAGAGTGGCTATCATGGAGGTGTGTTATAAAAAAAAGTGAAAAGAAAAAGAAATAGAAAAACAAAAAGATAAATTGTGTTTATGATTAAATAAAAAGATAGTTATGCTTGAATGGCAAAATAGGTGAAAAAGGGTGATAGATGAAAGAAAGGTAGAAGGATTGATTAAAAGAGAGTGTTAATGGCATAATGTGATGTATTAAAGCGCTTAGGAACATAGTCACTATTTCTGGCCAAAATAGTCCTACCCGTCCCTTAGCCTACATTACAACCTGTAAAAGACCTATTTGATCCTAAGCTTAGCATTCTGATATTAGTGGAACATTACACTAAGGGCAAGCCTATGGTCATTAGTTGCAACATATGAATTCTTTGTGAGAGTGAGAGAAAGGATAATCTTATACCCATGTTCTGAAAAATGCAATACTTGTGAGTGATTATGGGTAATATCTTATGTGAGACACACATGGTTGATGAGTTTTGGGTAGTCTTGTATGATTCTTTGTGCCTCAAATTTTGGATATGAATTAACCATCATCACGAGTCTATGTTGGAGGCTGAATTGTTTCTAGAAGTGATTAGAAAACTACTTTTTGTTAATGATTGTCGTGCCTGTCTTGACGAATATTTTGTGTTGTTGCTGTGAAACCCTAAGTAGATGTTTAGATGCACATGATATTTTGTTCGAGGACGAACAAAGCTTTAAGTGTGGGGTGTTGATGATAGGCGTATTTACACGCCTAAAGTACTATAATTTACCCATATTTTAGCTAAGTTTTGAGGACAAAATATATAATTCATGCACTTTTAGTCCTTTTTCCTGTAAGTGAGCTAACAAACGTGATTAGTAAGTTTTCAGGTATAAATGATGAAGATTTCAGCATTATATGGATAACTTGACGCCCAAGGAAGCTTCACGAAAGAAGGAAAGGAGATCTTGGACGCCTAGGGACTAAAAGTGACGCATGGAAAACCTGTCCCGGGCAAAAACAGCAATTCTAAAGACTTTGGGGATCAGCAGTAACCTATTAGGATTAGGATAAGTACGCAGTATCCTAGTAGGATTAGGATAAGTACACAGTTGCCTAGTAGGAATAGGATATGGGTGTTATAAATACCCTATTGTGCTGAACTTTTTATTCATTAACTCATTAATTCATTCAACCCTCACAATTCAACTAATTCATCCTATTTTCTATTCAATTCTATTTTCTTCGACATTTAGTACTATTCACGTTACTTTCTGACAGAGAAAGCACGACCCTTGTGACCAACGTGAGATCATGATGATGTTTATTGTGATCTCCGTTGCAATCATGAGTTGCTAAACTTCTCTGTTGGGGTTATGGAAGCCTTATGAGATACTATCTATTGCTATGAGTTTGTGAATTCGTGACACGTATGCTGCTTATATCATTACTCTCTTCATCTTAATCTAAATTCTAGTGATTGCAAACATATAGAATACGCCAGTATAGCATTAACTTGTTCGAAAGAAAAGTTATATGTCTGGAAAAGAGATAATATCAAGGTAATAGGGCACCAACCCCTGTTAAAAAGTTAGTGACGTAACTAGATTAATCTCTTGGAGAATTTGTACCGTTAGATACGCTTTAAGCTCGAAAGAGTTAAAGTGAAATAATCCTTGATGGTCGAAAGACGCCTGGATTTACCATAGAATACAATTCTCTATAAGCACATGCATGTCTGAATTCCGCATAACTCATAGCCAATGGAGATGTATAACTCATAAGGTTGATATAACCCCAACTCTCAATTCTCATTGGTTAAACATCTTACTAAACATTCTTTCTTTTTACTTTGCTATTTTCCGTTTTCACTTTGTTACATTATTGCACGTTACAATCCCCCCTTTTACGAAACTTTCACCAAAAGTCTATTAATCTTTGCTTACTTAGTGACCAAGTATTCTCTGTGGGATTTGACACCCAACCCAGTTGGGTTCTATATTTGACAACGACCGCTTACACTCTTACGAGAGCTGTAGTTTGAGCGTTTTAAAAAATTGGCGCCGTTGCCGGGGAATACAGTTGTCAACTAAGTTTGTGATAGTTACTAGACCCTTTGGTCAAAAGTTCTCAGATTTTACTTTTAGCTGTTGTTTTTGTTCTATTGGCAGGATGGATGCACAACGTGGCATTGACAGAAGGGCGGCTCAACATAAGCAGGCTAGACTAGCTGCACTGGCAGCTGCTCAAGTGCATCAACAGAATATTGATAACCCAGGTCGGGCAACAAATCCTGATGATGAGGACCTGGGTAATGAGGAGTTACTAAATCTTAGGCGTACTGATGAGGTGGCGGCACCTATGCATAGGAGAGATCGTCAAGCTAGAATGAGACCTGACCGCCGTGCTGTGCAGGCTCCTTTTGATGATGATGATGACGATCTGGATGGAGCTGGTGCTACAGGAGCTATTATTCCTCCGCCCTTAGCACCTGGAGCAAAGTTCAATATCATTAGCACCATGATTCAGCTATTGCAGCTCAAAGGTTTATTTGGTGGACTCGCAGGCGATGATCCGAATATGTAATTGATCAACTTCATCTCTACATGCAAGTTATTCGATAATCCAGGAGTTGGGCAGAATGCAATTCGGCTGTGCTTATTTCCATTGTCTCTGTCTGGGGGGGCAACTCTATGGCTGAACGGGCTAACTCCTGATTCTATTACAAATTGGAGGCAATTGAAAGACGCTTTCCTAGAAAGATTCTTTCCGCCATCCAAAAGAACCCAATTAAGAGATGAGATAAGCAATTTTCGACAGCTTCCAACTGAAGCTCTCCACGAAACATAGGAGAGGTTCAAGACGAAGATTTTGCGGTGCCCAAACCATCATATGACCAATGTCCACTTAATGGAGATATTATACAGATCTTTGAATTCGGTGACTAAGCCAGTGGTTGATAATGCAGCAGGTGGGTCATTCATGGACCTCACTTTTATTCAGGCAAGTGATATGCTAGATCGTATGACAAAGCAGAGCAGAGCTTGGCATACCAGGGATTCTGAGGTAACAAGCTCTACTATATCTATTGGCATGAATGCAGAGCAGAGACGAAGACAAGAGGAACGTGACCAAGATATGGCCCACATGAAAACGCAGATGGATCTTCTTACCAAGCACTTATTATCAGGGAAGACCGAAAAGGTTAAGTCCGTTGCGTCAAAAGGAAGAGACGAATCCGATTCAGAGGAAGAAGCCAACTACTTGAATAATCAGGGGGGTTTCCGAGGCAATGCCCAAGGAAACCAAGGTCGGATCTATTATGATAAATCTGGATACAAGGACCGTGATCAAGGTAGTTGGAAAAACAATACCGACCTGAGTGGTTTGTATGTTCCTCCTGAAAGACGTGATGCCACTGCATCTGGTTCTGGAAATATGTCCATGGAAGATATGATGGCTAAGCTGCTGAAAGGAGTAGAGGCAACCAGCACAGGAGTAACTGAGGTAATAAATGATCTTTCCTCAATGAAGCAATTGGTTGACTCGAATTCCACTTCAATAAAACAGCTGGAGCAACAATTGAGTCAATTATCAGCGGCATTTAACCAAAGAAAGGCTGGAACACTACCCAGCGATACGGTGCAAAACCCAGGGAACGACTGATCATGCATGGCTGTTACTACCCTGGACTGGGTGGGGCGTTGCCTTGATTAAATCCCCACTATGGCTAGGGCGTCGTGGGCTTATAGACTTGGTTCACTATTTTGGTGTCTTCTGAACTGTTTGTAGTGATGCACGCACCAAAATGCCTTCCTGCGCACCCTCACTCTCCCTGGACATTCCAGGTGTCCAAATTGAGTCCACGTTGTGTATTATGCTTCTATTGATCTATTCCAAGCCTTGTTGAGTTGTTTCCACTTGATTTGAAGTTTGTATATCTTTTATATAAAATCATAATACATTCATAAAGAATCCTATAGCATTAAACACAACAATTTAGAGCTCAAAATAACACAAAATCCAACACGACAAACTAGAAACACGAGCTAAGACTAGGCTTCATTCACTTTGATCTTTATAATCATTGTTTTGACTCTTATTTTGATCCAATTGACCCTTGAACATTATAATCAAGTTGTTTCACATATTAATAAACAATAACAACCTTAGGAACTCATTAAACACTTTAGAACCCAACACTATTGACTAGACAAACACATAGCTCAAGCTAGTCACATTAGTTTTCTCGGCTGAATTCTAAAGGATCAATTTGTATCAAAACTTGTTTAAAAACATCTTTAAGCATTGTAAACACATACTTGGACACTTAGATTCTTATTTATATCATTATCACACATAAATCACACGAATTTCTCTAAAAACAAGGCTAAATAAGCTAGAACAGTAAGACTAGAATGCATAAATACACCCAACATCACCACCCCACACTTAAAGCCTTGTTCGTCCTCGAACAATTATTAACTATAAGCATCATGAGTTGAAGAGACTCCACACTTTTACTACATGCAAGAAACTCAAGCTATTACTACAGTGACTACATGAAAGGCAAGTTTACAACATTACACATGTTATACACAATTGAAAGCTAAAGAGTCCTACTCCTAAACATCCTAGACTCAAGAATTGACTCAATACATGGAAAACTGTTGCATATTGCTCAGTATAATACATCATACAAATCACCCACATTCATTAAACATGTTCCCTCACAATAAGACAGTTACCCATAAACACTCACAATAATGCAATTATCATAATGGGTATATGTAACGCCCTGAATTCGAGTCCCGAGACGTCACACGGTGCTTAGGGTCACGAGTGACCCCAAGCTAACCCTTCTAATGGCATAACTCATAAGCAACTGAACAAAAATTATAAATCTATACAAATTTGCGGAAAACAACTCTTTTCTGAATTTGATCAATACAAAACTGAATTTACAAGATTACAACTCTGCTTTTACAACTAAAACTTAAACTGAAAACATCAACGTCTACTGACTGTCTATGAAGCCTCTACTAGTACTGACTCAAGGTAGCCGGGTCATGACTCCTGACTATCCTCACTCAATACGACTAAATAAGAAAAATACAATATTAATAATTCTGTATAACTGACTCAAGCCCTTGAATCAAAAGGACTCATCACCTGTTGACTGGATGCCGCAAAATGACTGGATCTAAAGGTGTATGCTATACCTTGTACCTATATTCTGAGAAAATGTAGCCCACACACGGGTGTGTGTGTGGGTCAGTACCATGGAAATGTACCGAGCACATGGGGGTGTATGCAATAAGTAAAATAATATCTCATAGTCATCATTTATAAATCATGCATACTAAATGTAAATGACTCACAAAGCTCGAGTAAAATCTGAAATCTGAAGATATAAATCATGAATAGTAAAGCACAAAATCTAGATCTTGTGAGCCATTACACTTAGTTCTAAAATCTGTGTCCTGTTTCTGTTCTCAAAACTCATAGGCTAAATGAAGTCTGAAACTCATTATGCATAGTAAATACTTTATCTTAAAAGTTTAAATCTGTAAACTGTTTAAGAGTGGGGGACATCTATTTGGTAGGTTCTTCTAACCGACATGTATACCATGTGAGCATCCATGATGTCCCATGACTTGCCCCCGTAAGGTTAGGACCGTTATACCCTTGCCATCAAAATAGAACAATCTCATCTCAGTGATCACTATCTCAGTCATCCACGTATAGTGGGAATAAATATCTCAACCTACGGTGGCACGTAGTTCTGGGGTATGAAACCGTAGTAACGTACCCAACTCGGTGCTAAATACTACTCCCAATACTACGCTCAAAATCTCAAGAAAATCCACTTTAAAGGTAATCTCATATCTCATAAGAAAATCAATGATAAAGCTTGTAATCTCGTTTCATAAAGTGGATTTCAACTCTATTGTGACCAAAAGGTCAAATCTTTCTAAATTTCTTCAAAATAGTCTAAACGTGGGTGCATGTAGCACATAAATTCTCAAAAACATCAATCTCAAAGAGGGTTAATAACCCATATATCAATACTTTGACAAAGCATTATAAAGTTCATGCTTTATATCATAAACATGCATAATTCATTTAAAAATCTGGAAATTTCATCTTTAAACATAATAACAACATCAAACTCATGGAATTTATCTTCTAGACATTTAGAAATATCATAATCTCTTGAACAACAACATGGTATATAAAATAATATTTCAAATTTATAGTAAAACATGTAAAATCATGTATCTTTCGTAATTACATATATACTTTGGGCGTAGGAACGAAAGGGTGTTCTTGTTCATAACCCCACATACCTTAAACTTGAAGCTTTGAATGAAATCTTGACTTAGGATTGCTATTCTCGAGATTAATGGGTGTTTCTTGTAGCCCTCGGGATGGGGAATTCAAATCTTAAAGAATTATTGAACAACTATGGTTAAATCTTGAGAATCTTGATCTTTAGGTTGAAACCCTTAAGAGTGTTCTTGACCAATTTTTGATGAAAGTGAAAGGATTTTGGATAATTGGGGTTAAATTCTGTGTTATAGACATATATAGGGGTGATTTTTGGCACTTGGAACTGAGGTATGCGGCGTACAATCTATGGTAGACCTTAAGGTGTGCCTCACACACCTTGTGGCAGACCTGTAAGTGTACCTCGCACTCGCAATCGCACACCCTTACTGCCTCTCACGAAAATGGGCATTACTTTTATCTCGGGTATTGGATTAAGGCGAAATTTGTATCGTTGGAAAGATAATTCAATTATATACAATTTGATAGGTCTTGGGATGAAAAATTCCATGTATATTAAGAGTTATACACGTTTGAAGTTGACCCTTGTTGAATCAAATGCCAAACTTTGGAGGAATCAATTGATCTTAGCTCAACTTTTTTCTAGGTCATTGCTATGAACATTTTTCACCTCTAAACTACTCCATGGAGTAGGATAATGATAATGAAAATTGTATTCTCATTTGACTCATTTGGATTAGAGCTTAGATGCATAGGAACGACGGTTAGAATTTTAGCACTAAAATACGGGGTATTACATTATCTCCCTCTTGGGAACATTCATCCTCGAATGTGGATAATTAACCTGAAACACAGAGGAATCTTTGTCTTTAAGCTATCATGTGAAATTGATAGAACTAAATCACTTAATCTCAAGAATAATGAGCTATTGAACTGGTCTGCAAGTGCATGAATCCTCAAGAAAATAACTATATGGCTAAGATAGAAACGAGAGTGTCAACTTATGAGTAACCATTACTTTTCGCTGGATCTGATCTCATGAGAAAAAGATGAGAGGTTTATGAAATGAAAACTCGGGGTATTACAACATCCCCCTCTTGGGATCATTCATCCTCGAATGATAATAGTTTGGTGAAAATACTAGGAAGAGGCTGTGATACTACACATGATTCTTACGAACTGAATCATGACTTAATATTTGAAACTGATGCATAAACTGAGCTGAATAATTCAAACTTCTATCATGAAACTGAATTCTGAGCTGACTCTACTTTACTTGCTTCAAGGAACTGATACATGTTGAGAGTTGAGGATTCGCTTGAAGTGTTCATGATCCATTAATACATATCGAACTGATAAGTGATAACTTATGCAAGTGTGAATCATGAGACAACAAGACTTAGATCATACGAGGGGTATTACACTATCTGGGCTAAAACACTTGGAGAATTAAGATTATACGCTGAACACTTATGAAATGAGTCATGATTAAATTGCCAAATCTGAAACATGATGCTTGGATTGAACGGAATTATCTCACGGAATAGCAATACTCATGAAACTTTAGATAGTATTACTAGATGAGAAGTCGGAACTCTATAAGAGCTATCGGCTTGCTTGTTACCTGGAGTGCAGGCTATAAGGACCGGATCATACTGACTGCCCATATTCAAATGGAATATTTTATCAGCATTTTCCTATGAAATTCTATTAACATTACGGAGCAATGGATTTGGGCTTGATCTGAACAAATCATCTGACTAAGGAATCACAACATTGATATAAATCCATTGCATGGAATAAAAATATATAACTCATAAACTAGGATAGGATTGCTAGGCCGCAGGCAACACAACTTCTTACTTTTAAGCTTAGCATCACTTCTCAAATGCTCTCTCAACTATACTATTTCCCTTAAATACCATACTCATTTAATTCAACTTATAATTTTCACATGGGCACTGATAATTCTTTCTGCAAGGTCTAAAGTAAACTAAGTCCTCTCACCAAGGCCAAGACTAACTCAAAAATCATAAGATACAACATGCCACTCCACAATACTAGTCTAAACCACACGATTCAATATTCTATATCTTCTTAGAGCTCACACCCTAATCATAACATGCCTTACCACTTCAATAACTAATTCAAAACTCTTGATATGGATTCACTGGCGCATATTGCATTTATCATCTTACACCCAACATGACATTCAAGCCTATCATTAAAAATCACATATAACTTTAAGGCAAATACACATAAAGGCATACTTCGCATATCTTCTAAACATTTATCAACAATAATTTTCTTGCACTATTCTTAAAAACATACACACAATTTCTAACTAACCATGACATGTATCAAAGACTTGGCCTCAATGTTACTTCACACTTTAGCCTTAGATAGAAAAGCATAAATAATATTTCTTAATGAGGGTCATCAACTCTCTCACATCTAAACCATTGCTTATCCACAATTATCACCACTATCTTAACATAGGAAGAGGTCACCGAAGGGCTAACACATAAGAACCTGAAGCACGAAAACTATAATACATAACGTTAACACTTATCTTAGGCCTGAGGAGTAAAATATCAAAGGCATGGATTCATTAAAGAAATCTAAGTTGTGGACATGCGTGATATAATGTGAACTTCACTAGTATCATGAGTTTAAAAACTAGTCATACTCTGAAACATGAGTTCATACTTATCATGAGCTATTCAACATTAGACTGGAGTTCATAGATTCATGAGAGATAACTCGAATCATAGAGTGAAGATGTTACATGCTTGCTAGAAGCTGAGAATGGTCTTGAGCATACATGATGGGTATAAGCATAGGCCTGTGGCATGGATTTATCACGCAAGTGATGGATTTGGTGTTGTAATGACTGAAATTCAAGGAATACTCTAGAGTAAGAAGGGATCACTATCTCATCATAACTCATTATTGACATGAATCATAATCTAATTCTCAAAACTTGGTTTGGTTCTTCACTAACCATCTCCCCCTTAGGTCAAAGATGGTATTCTAAGCATAATGGTCTACTCCATATCCTCGAGATTAAGCCATAATTTCATCATTATAATATCTACACATAAATGCTAAACTCACAAGAATAAACTAATTTCAAACTTACCGACTTCATTCTTGAATAACCCATCCATATGCCACTTTTAATTTCTAGCTTCAATAATCATCATCAAAGACTTACACTCTCATTTGCAACCATACCTACATCTCTAATCACATAATCATAGCCTACCAAGATCACACTTCTATACTTATACTTTTCACAAACCATGAGAATAATAATCATACTTAAAAAGCTCAACATCTTCAATCATAACTCCTTAACTTAGCTATCAAGAACATCATAAATTATCTAACTAGCCTTTTTCCACCTAGCAACTCAACGTTACTGCTAACCACACAATATGCAATAATTCTAAAAAAATAATGTAGCCCTATAGCACCTTGGGCATACCTCTACATCATACTTAATTACGAACACATGATCTTACACTCTTGTATACACTGTTCAGGCCTACTAGATCACCTCCATATAACTAGAATCAACTACCGAACCATCAACTGTTCAAACTTAATGTCTAGTGCTAAACATGATTTACAACCCAATCTCAAACACAATTCTTACTTCAAAACTATAGAACACAACATTAAGAAAGACTAGTACACAATGACAATCAATCATAATCATATGGCCTATCTTATTCATAATCCGTTAACACATCCTCCTTCTTCCCATCATTATTATTTACCCATCTTCACACCTAAATTACTTCCATAGATCTATAAATTTCAACTAAACTTCCTCTTCCAATCTCAGGAAAGCCTAAATTAACAATACTCAACCACTAAGTGCTTCTATCAAAACCTATACTTTTCTAGCACAACAAATTCCATCAATGACTCTTTTCTTACCTCAAGCAAACAACAAACCACCTTAACTAAAATCTCCTTCTCTAACTTCACTAAACTAACAAAAAAGGTATATCACTTCATTAATAATTCAAGCATAAGCAACAAAATTCAGCTATACATATTCAATAAATTGCCCTTACCACCTTTCTTTTCACTACACTTCTAAACCCAAACTTTCAACCAACACAAGAACAATAAGATAAACACCAAGTTGCTAGTGAATCGAAATAGGCCTCACACGGCTTCACTAGACTTTGGTTTTGTATTTTGAACATGAAAATGAGATAAATAACAAAGAAACTATGCTAGTGGATCAAAATAGGCCCTACACGGCTTCACTACACTTTGAGTTTCAAAAACACCTTGACAACAAGATTACATATTACAAGATATAGAAACTTGACACACGATATTCAATGATCTAAGAATACACCTCACTCTATCTTAATTAAATAACTCATAAGAACGAGGGCATAACTTAAATTTGAGGGACTTATCACACACTAGAAGGCTCTTCTCAAGCCACTTTATGAAACTTCTGAAACTTCTGCTAGCAATTATAAGAGCATTATCTGGGGAGGAAATTGGAACTTGTTGATCATGTTGTCTCAAGAATAATACATAGATAAGGAAGTATAGATTTACATTATGGTTTCTGAGGAGTAATCTGAAAGCACATTTGACTTGGGCTTAGTGCACGACTTTTATGAATATAAATAAAGAACTTCAATCTTCAAAACTCAAAAGCACTGATGGGATATTTTTCTAGCTCACTTATAAGAACATAACTATCTGTAAAGATTTAAGCTTCACTATTTTTGATACCTTGGAAATAAGGCAGAGATGGTCTGAATAGAGTAAGATGAGAATCTGTATAAGTTTCTTGGAGAACCTTTCTATAGAATGATTTAAGACTTGAAAGAATGGAGACATTTCCTAAATGCCCTGTAGCCTCTCGAAGAAAAGTACAGACGTCTTCGTATCGTCCGCAAGACTCTACTAGACACGGCTTCATAGACACCCTAGGATACTTGAACTCTGTGCTCAGATACCAAGTTTGTAACACCCCGAAATCGGGTCCCGAGACATCACACGGTGCTTAGGGTCACGAGTGACCCCAAGATAACCCTTCTACTGGCATAACTCATAAGCAACTTAACAAAAAGTATAAATCTATACAAATTTGCAGAAAATAACTCTTTTCTGAATTTGATCAATACAAAACTGAATTTACAAGATTACAACTCTGCTTTTATAACTAAAATTGAAACTAAAAACATCAACTTCTACTGACTGTCTAAGAAGCCTCTACTAGTACTGACTCAAGGTAGTCGGGTCATGACTCCCGACTATCCTCACTTAATACGACTGAATAAGAAAAATACAACATTATTAATTCTGCATAACTGACTCGAGCCCTTGAATTAAAAAGACTCATCACCTGTTGACTGGATGCCGCAAACTGACTGGATCTGAAGGTGCATGCTATACCTTGTACCTATATTTCGAGAAAATATAGCCCACACACGAGTGTGTGTGGGGGTCAGTACCATGGAAATGTACCGAGCATATGCGGGTGTATGCAATAAGTAAAACAATATCTCATAGTCATCATTTATAAATCATGCATACTAAATGTAAATGACTCACAAAGCTCGAGTAAAATCTGAAATCTAAAGATATAAATCATGAATAGTAAAACACAAAATGTAGATCTTGTGAGCTATTACACTTAGTTCTAAAATTTGTGTCCTGTTTCTATTCTCAAAACTCATAGGCTAAATGAAGTCCAAAACTCATTATGCATAGTAAATAGTTTACCTTAAAGCTTTAAATCTGTAAACAGTTTTAAGAGTGGGGGACATCTATTTGGGAGGTTCTTCTAACCGACATGTACACCATGTGAGTATCCATGAAGTCCCATGACTTGCCCCCGTAAGGTTAGGGCCGTTCTACCCTTGCCATCGGAATAGAACAATCTCTTCTCAGTGATCACTATCTCAGTCATCCACGTATAGTGGGAATAAATAGCTCAACCTACGGTGGAACATAGTTCTGGGGTATGAAACCGTAGTAACGTACCTAACTCGGTGCTAAATACTACTCCCAATACTATGCTCAAAATCTCAAGAAAATCCACTTTAAAGGTAATCTCATATCTCATAAGGAAATCAATGATAAAGCTTGTAATCTCGTTTCATAAAGTGGATTTCAACTCTATTGTGACCAAAAGGTCAAATCTTTCTAAATTGCTTCAAAATAGTCTAAACGTGGGTGCATGTAGCACATAAATTCTCAAAAACATCAATCTCAAAGAGGGTTAATAACCCATATATCAATACTTTGACAAAGAATTACAAAGTTTATGCTTTATATCATAAACATGCATAATTCATTTAAAAATCTGAAAATTTCAGCTTTAAGCATAATAACAACATCAAACTCATGGAATTTATCTTCTAGACATTTAGAAATATCATAATCTCTTGAACAACAACATGGTATATAAAATAATATTTCAAATTTATAGTAAAACATGTAAAATCATGTATATTTCGTAATTACATATATACTTTGGGCACAAGAACGAAAGGGTGTTCTTGTTCATAACTCCACATACCTTAAACTTGAAGCTTTGAATGAAATCTTGACTTAGGATTGCTATTCTCGAGATTAATGGGTGTTTCTTGTAGCCCTCGGGATGGGGAATTCAAATCTTAAAGTATTATTGAACAACTACGGTTAAATCTTGAGAATCTTGTTCTTTAGGTTGAAACCCTTAAGAGTGTTCTTGACCAATTTTTGATGAAAATGAAAGGATTTTGGATAATTGGAGTTAAATCCCGTGTTATAGACATATATAAGGGTGATTTTTGGCACTTTGAAGTGAGGTATGTGGCGCACAACCCATGGCAGACCTTAAGGTGTGCGTCGCACACCTTATGGCTGACCTGTAAGTGTGCCTCGCACTCCCAATCGCATACCCTTACCGCCTCTCACGAAAATGTGCATAACTTTTCGCTCGGGTATTGGATTAAGGCAAAATTGGTATCGTTGGAAAGATAATTCAATTATATAAAATTTTATAGGTATTGGGATGAAAAATTCCATGTATATTAAGAGTTATACACGTTTAAAGTTGATCCTTGCATAATAAAATGCCAAACTTTGGACAAATCAATTGATATTAGCTCAACTTTGTTCTAGGTCATTGCTATGAACATTTTTCACCTCTAAACTACTCCATAGAATAGAATAATGATCATGAAACTTGTATTCACATTCGAATCATTTGGATTAGAGCTTAGATGCGTAGGAACGATAGTTAGAATTTTAGCACGAACTATGGGGTATTACAGTATACAAACCAAGTTACGCTCACTCTCACAAAGAATTCACAAATTACACATAATGAACCATAGGTTTTACCTTAGTGTCATACTCCACTAATATTAGAATATGAAATTTAGGATCAAATAGGTCTTTTTCGGGTGGTAATGTAGGCTAAGGGATGGGTAGGAACTATTTTGGCCCAAAATAGTGACTTTCTTTCCTATGCGTTTTAATACATCACAATTTTTCACATAAAACCACCTTCAACAACCTATTCACACCTTTTCCATCTATCCATATCTTTTTGTTTTGCCTCATCTCTTTTAAGCATTTTTACAAACACATAGTGGGCGTATTGTCTATTCCTTCAAGATTTAATTTATTTTTCCTTTTCACAACCATGTAAATATTTCTAACACCATTTACATCACTCCCAACCACCGCACATTAAATATAAACACCAATAGTTATTACATTGGGGAATCAATTTCATCTTCCTCCTACTTCTTGAATTTCACACTCCTCACTCAATTATTTTTACAATTAAAGCACTTAGAAACGTTTTGGATCAAATTAAGGTCCATCATAGAAAGGGGATTAGGCTACATATGAGGCTACCAAAGAAAAATAAGATAAAGGTTCAATGGGGCTTACTAGGATTACGCGCACAAGGTAAGTCAAATAAAAGGTAAAAACAAGGCTATCAAAGAAATGCCTATATCATCTCCTAGACCGGCACTTTTTATTTTACTTCAAACACACACCAAGCAAGTTCTAGACATCACATGCAACAAGGAATATACAAAAACCTCACACGCACATGGCACATGATCAACTTACATAGGATCATCATAGATTCTCAACCAAATAATAGCATGAATTCAAACTTAAGCCAAAAAGTACAAGAGTCCAAACACGAGCCTAAATGTCTCAAAAATAGAATTTCACTCTTTCAACATGCTCTTACAAAAAAAAAATACTTGCACCATTCAATTACAAAATTGCACTAACAAGAATATCTTACACAAAATTTTAAATCGAGCCAGAAATTGGGAATTTCCCCGCCCCGCTCTTAAAAATCTACTTTGTCCCCAAAGTGAACTTTAAATTAAGAGATAAAAATACTCCCTGAGGCCTATAGGCCTAGCTAGTAGCATCTTCACTCATCAAGAAGGTCCAAGGATCCCACACTCGGTCTTTGCCATACTTCTTAGCTCAGGTATCCGTTACTCAGACTTCCCATCAACCTGTGACTCAACCAAAAATTAAAACTACGTAAAGTAAAAAAAACTAAAAAAATAAAACATACCTTAACTTGGATTGCCTCCCAAGAAGAGCCTAATTTAGTGTTGCGGCACGACCCATATCAACTTTTTCCTCCACCATAAGGATATAAATTTCACCCATAACTTCGCATCCATTTTGTTTCCTCGCTCATAGGGTGGTGGTACAAATACTAAGGAACCGAGTAATGGAATGTGCATAATAAACCACTCGGTATTACAGTGAGGTATGTTTTTATGTTGCTTATCTGGTGTAAAATCAAGAATATAGGATTCTTGTTCCTCATCTTCACACTCTTTCACTATTTTAAATGATTCCACAGACAAGACATCATCTAAACATGATGTAGAAAAGTACTTTGAGTGAGGACCAACTAATTCGACTTCTAATTTTACATCATAAATATCACACTCACATTTATTCACCTTCTCAATTTCAGTCTCAAGAGAAAAATAACAATAGAACGGTTGAAGTTCTTGTGTTTTTCTCTGCCCCTGTGGAGATGGTGGTGGTGGTATCTCGTTAACCAGTTCAACAACTTTAGTCTTCGAGTACTCAGACTTCCTCGAACTATCAACAACTTTGTCTGCATCTGGTTGGAGAGTCAACTCTGCATCTACCTCCGTAGTTATCTTTTGAGCATTACCAGAAAACATGACTGAATTAGGATTAAAAGCACATATATCTGCAGAGTGATACATATTATAACAAACCATACACCAACTTGTGGGTTTCTCCACAGGTTGGAAATAAGCAGGTCCCCTCCAAATGCTTGGATCAAAATCTGGACAAAAATCCTCATGGTACGGTCCTCCACAAAAATAACAAGAATCATCATCCCTCAAAAACCATCTATCCAAGACTGATATCTCAAAAAGTGTGAAAAATAAAACAACAAAAGAAACTAAAAAAAGCTAAAACAAACTAAACTATGTAAATCTCAATATAAAAAAACTAAAAATAAGATAGTTGCTTATTTACAAGTCCCCGGTAACAACGCCAAAAACTTGATAGCGCCCAAGCACACACGCAAGTATACGTGGTCTACCAAGTAGTAAAGTGGCCTTCAAAAAAGATGAATATCGATCCCACAGGGACTTGTGTTAAACAACTATCCAAATCTAGTTTAACAAATTAAGAAGAGTGACAAATAAAGTTTTAGAGTTGTAAGCTAAAAATAAACTAACCTAATGCAAAAAAGTAATGAATTTGGACAATCAATGGATAGAGACCCACGGTTAAGGCTTAAGAACAATCATACTACGCCATTGAACTTTGTTCATTAAATTACTTATCTTGGTTGTTGATTTATAGGGTTAATTGCATGATCATGGTCTCCCGATCTCTAATGTGTTACCTAAGTTGGATCTTCAATTACATCATCGGGAGAGGATGTAATTATCCAATTAGGTGTTTTAAAGCTATCATCCTACGTTTGAGTCAAGTAAGGCATCTAAGTATATCCCTGTCCTAGATGCTAATTTGAATTCCTTATTTTATAAAAGAATACAGACCCTACTTTTTTCATCCCCATGTTCTATCTGCCTATTCCCCCTCCCAAGAACACAAGGTCGACAATACATGTATTCTAAGGGTGATCAATCCTCAAAATAACCAAATCAAGAATAAACAAACAACCATAATGATAAGCAATTTAACAATCTTAATTCAAAATGAAGTATTAATGATCTTGGACTTAACCCCAAAAAGGGGGTTTAGCGCTTAAAGTAAACATTCATCATTGAATCTTTTGGATTGATGATACAAACCATGAAAGAAACTAAAGTTATGAAAATAATATCCTAAAGAATGTGTAGAGTATCCTCAAATTATCGAAAGACGTCCTAAAGTATGTAGAAATGTGTTTAAATATGTATATATATCACAATTAGTAGCCCAAGCCAGGTAGAAGTTTGAACCGACAAAGAATTGAGTAGTGGAGTAGAGAGGCACCGCCCTGGGTTGAGCCCTGGACTGGGTGGGGCATTGCCTTGGTTAGAGCCCCGCTATGGCTAGGGTGTCGTGGGCTTATAGACTTGGTTCACTATTTTGGTATATTCTAAACCGTTTGGAGTCATGCACTCACCAAAAGTCCTTCCTGCGAGCCCTCACACTCCCTGGACATTCCAGGTGTCCAAATTGAGTCTAAGTTGTGTATTATGCTTCTATTGATCCATTCCAAGCCTTTTTGAGTTGTTTTCACTTGATTTGAAGCTTGTATACCCTTAAAATAACATCATAATACATTCACCAAGCATCCTATAACATTAAAGACAAAAATTTGGATCTCAAAACAACACAACATCCAACACGATGAACTAGAAACACGAGCTAAGACTAGGCTTCATTCACTTTGATCTTTAGCTCATTGTTTTGACTCTTATTTTTATCCAATTGACCCTTGAACATTATAATCAAGTTATTTCATATATTAATACAGAATGACAACCTTAGAAACTCATTAAACACATTAGAACCCAACACTATAGACTAGACAAACACCTAACTCAAACTAGTTACACTAGTTTTCTCGGTTGAATTCTAAATG
Organism: Capsicum pubescens; assembly: GCA_030864215.1. Lineage (NCBI taxonomy): Eukaryota > Viridiplantae > Streptophyta > Magnoliopsida > Solanales > Solanaceae > Capsicum > Capsicum pubescens. Next base: position 103,711,398 of record CM061547.1, read on the forward strand.
ATCAATTTGAATCAAAACTTATTTGAAAACATCTTTAAACACTGTAAACACATATTTTGATACTTATATGCTTATTTATATCATTATCACACATAAATCACATGAATTGCTCTCAAAACATGGCTAAATAAGCTAGATTAGTAATACTAGAATGCATAAATACACCCAACATCAATACACAACCTAGGTTAAGGATTTAAATACATTTTAAACCTTGTTTCCTATCCCAGTACGATATATATGCATATTTATGATTGCATATGGTTATTTTTTATTTTGAAATATAGAGTTACTTTATCATTATCCCTGACTTACATGCTAGCATTCACTTTCTTACTGTCTTTGGGTGATGTATTCCTATGCAATATAAGAATCAGACATACTACCATTCCTCTTGCTCAGTGACTTAGATTCGGGGACAGCTTTGAGTCAGATTGAAGTGATGAGCTTCAATACTCTGAAAGACTCCATTTCATGATATGGACTTCTTTTTATTATTATCATCTCTTTGGTTTTGGTTTTGGATATGGTCGGGGGCATGTCTCGACCAAATGTTATTTGATTCTGGTTAAGTGTCAGACTACTATGGGCATGAGCGGTGTCGGTATTAGTGTGAGCCTTGGTATTGGTATTGGGATCAAAATTAGTATTGATTGGACATTTGGTTTTGGTTATTTGGTTATGGTTATAGACTTCATCTAATGTTTTTAATTTTTATTTTTTTTATCTTGTTATATGTTTGGTATTCATCCGACATGAGATATAGGATGGTTAACAGTGGCGTATTAGGGTGGTATTAGATCTTTGTTGGACTTGGGATACCCGAAACGACTAGGACCTAGTTCGGGTCATGTTAAATTATCACTATAATGATGCTTGAGTGAGGGGATGAAAATGATATTATTGATGACTATATGACTTTATTCTGGTGGTGCCAAGTGAAAACTTAAAACATGAATTATTAATACTTTGAGTTTATTCTGAGCACACTTATACATGTATTGAATGTATTTTTATTGGATATGAGCATTACATCCTCATGCCATGCATGCATATTAATGAGACATTTGTACCACTGGAAAATATTATTTTTGAAAGAAAATGAGACACGTCTTAAAAACCCTTGTATGAGGTTATTTATTGGTAAGGTGCATTGTGATATATTGAAAACCCTTGGCCGAGGTCACTTGTTGGCAAGGTTGATTAAGATTGAGATGTGAAATACATTATATGGATCGCGAACCCCCATAGGTCCTACCTGGTAACTTCGAGCTCAGTGGGTGTATACAGAAAGTCATGCTATGACTTTCACCATTCATCACCATCTCATCATCATTATCCCACCACATTGTATAATTTGCATCACATTACTTTTCTTGATTTGATTTGATATTATGTTCATATTTACTTTTGTATTGTACTGCCGTCATAGAACCTTGTTTATAATATTGTGTTTGAGCATTCATTTTATTTCATTACATTGCATTATATAATCTTATACTAAATTGGTGTTTGGAATATTATGAGACGTGGGGTATGACTAAGGCTTGATAGGAGAGATAGAGGTATAGCCTTATTGGTAGTATGAGATACACTTATATATATAGCACTCTCTCCTTATTTTCATCCCATATTACTTGGTTAATTGTATTTGATTAATCCTGATATACCTTATTAGTGAGTCTTCTTCATAAATGATTTTCCTTATATATTGATCATGTAATGAATAGTGTTGACTCACCTAGGTCAGTGTGCCTATCCTATTTTTGGTGAATTTGTAAATCTTTGTGTTGGTTTACTAAGATTAGTATGAAATGTTGTAATTACTGAATTTTAGACTGATAAGGGAAACCTTAGGTAGCTGAAATAATGCTTCTCGCCATCACTTTGGATTAGTGTCGGGTATCGATGATGCTTGTTGAATACACGTGGTTTTGTACTCACCATTATTTATATTTTTTTCTTGTTTTTTTACACCCCGCACAAGTATTAGTTTAATTGATAGATAGTAGATGGCATTTTCATTGGGGTTGACGTTGCAGAGATTGAGGTTGTTGCCAATTTAAGACATTTTAGATGATTATTATTACTAGTTAAATTCGTATTAGAGGGTTGTACTAATGACAACCACACCTAGGATATATTTAAGACTCGTATTTCTTGTATATACACACACACACATACATACATATATATATATATATATATATATATTGGGATCATTCATTCTTCTATTTTCATTTCTTTCTCTTTAAATTATGTTCTTGGGATGAGTTAGGCTTACTTGTCCAGTAGGTTTAACAAGTGCTATCATATCTTTATTTTGAGTTGTGACAAATTGGTATCAGAGCTAGGTTCATTGGTCTCATTAGTACAAGCCAAGTCTAGTAGAGTCTTATGGATCAGTGTGGAGATGTTTGTTATCTATCTTCGAGAAGCTATATGACTTTAGGAGATTTTGATTCTTTCACTCTGTTTCAGACATTTGGAGCTTTGTATAACTCAAAAACATCTTATTCATTCTCTCACAGATAATGAGCATGCATTCATTTATGCTAGAGATTTAGAGCCCATGCCTTCGGTGTATGGAAGAAGTAGGGTTTGAGGCAGAGGTCAGATTGGGATGACAGGCCATCTAGAAGTCAGGTTAGAGTTACATCTTTAAGTCATAACATTGCTAATGGTGGTAGGTCTAGTGAGTTTGAGGGGTTGAGGCCAGTGCATACATTGCCTATGACCATGCCTATGATATGGGATTATTTGGTTTGAGTATTAGATTTCCTTTAAAGGGTGCCTCATATTATTGTTCAATATGCTACTTCAGGGCTGACTCCAGATACACATGTAACTACTATGGGTTCTTCTAGTTTTAATGATGTGTTACAGGGGAGTGATCCACATCTAGTGACCTTACCCTTTATATTCATGGTAAGATAGAGTAGATATGTAAAGTCATGGGGAAAGATCCACCTTATTTTGTTGGAGATCCTAGGTATGACACTTATGTATTCTTTCTTGGTTATTGTGAAGGGTTACACAGGTTGGGTTTGGACGATTATAATGGAGGTTCACTTCACTTTTTTTCAATTCCTTGGGCCAGCTATACAGTGGTGGAAAACCTTTATAGATGGTAGACTACAAGTTAGGGCACCTTTTTATTCATGGGATCAGTTTGCTTGAGTATTGTTAGAGGAGTTTGTGTGGCGATATGAGAGAATTTTGGGTCAGAGGGCTAGAGATTTAATGATTATCACGATATCCATAATGGAGGTTAGGATCTTCGTAGTTATTCTTAAAGAGGATTAGATCAAGGTGGTCATTCAGGTCCTTCAAGTTTGGTTCAACAGGCTACAACTTCTTCGATTTGCTTCTGATGAGGAGGTCTCAATCACAAAAGAAGATATTGACTATAAATTAGACAAAGAAACGATTCATCTTTTTCTAGAAGAGATGAAAATTCTCGGTATCATGTTCCATGGGATGGAAATGAGGCAAGAGAATCTAGTATAGTAGCCATATGTATGATTTTGGTACACCTTTAATTTGTCTTGGTAGTGTTAGATTATGGTTCTATATTTTCTGTGTTCAATTTTTTGGCATTGGGTTTTTAATATGATTCATTAGTTTTACTAGGTTTGTTGATATTTCTACCCCATAGATGATTTCTTAATGATTTATTGAGTGTATTGATCTTATATTGTGACTCACTTAGAGTGCATATCGATACTAGGCTTGATTTCTTGAGTTTGGTGGATTTTGATATATTTGGGTGTGAACTCTGATGGTTATGTTATGGACTAGTGGTGGATCAATGGTGGGTTTTGGCATATTCAAATTATAGAAGGTGATCCATAGGTTCTCTAGATAGTTGTGGGTTAGTTGGGGTCAAGAAAGCATTTTAATTATTAGGATGGTTAGTTATGAGTAAAGAAAGCTACGGTTGGAAGGCTTCTGTAGAATTGACTGCTTGTGTTATTGATAATGTGTGTGTATGAGTTGGTTGTTGTAGAGGGTCACTTTGATGTATCTGTGTCTTGGGTTAATGTCATATTGATGATATCAACCTTGTGGGATGATGAGTGGTTCTTGCTAGATTGTGCAAAGAGACTAGCAAATTGGACTTGGTACATCTAACTTCAAAAAATTGGCTTTGAAAGATCCTAGTTTGATAAGGTAAGATTTTCAAGCGTTCATGCCTTACCTATTGATTACTTTCTTAGCGATTGGCCTTTGTTGGATGTTGGGATTTGATGGTATTGAACACTCACCGATTCGAGTTGAAAGATTTCAACTTATAAGGGATTCTTGATTTGGTTCAAAAATAGTTTCAAATGGAAAGGAAAACTTACTTGCAACAAATATTACTTCTATAGCTAAGTACCCTAATGGGATATTTTTGGTTATGAGTTTTAATTTCTTGGAGTATGTGTTACTATGCCATAGCTCTTGTTTTAAAGAAATACTGAATGCAAAATTAAATTAAGAAAAGGTTAAGAAACTTGTTCATAAAGAGTTTTGACATATTTTGAGTTTTGCTATGGGTTCGAGTTGAGAATTTGTGGTCCTGGTAGCGTGATTTACCAGTAGCTTATGCAGAGTATAGCAATGATTTTCTCGAGTTTGTTTGTTGATTTAGGCATTCATCAAAGAGATATAGTGATTGTTGCACTTCATCTATGAGATGGTTGTTACTTGTTATGATGGGTTACATATGAATTCTACTAGAGTATTGAGGACTTTGGGTTGTTTGGAGGTTTTTTATTATTGGGGACTTCAGGTGGTTTGGTGGATTTTGAGTATTGAGGTTGGTTGGGTTATTGTTATGAACTTCATGGGGTTTGGGGTACCTTTTTCGGTATTTGGTGTTATTTAGAGATCTCATGCCTATGGTATCTAGAGTGTTATGGTAAGTCTCAGTTTTCTCAAAGGGTTTAAGTTATAGGTTTTGGCTAGTATGTGGTGACCTAGTATATTGAGTGTGGCTTTTGAGGTTTTGTGTAGCTTTGATTATGGTTTCTAGCCTAGTAGTTGTAGCTTAGGGTTGTGGGGTGGTTTGGTTTGATAATGATAGTATCAACCTTAGGTAGGTTGATTTAGTATTTTTGTGGGTAAGTATGTGATTTATGAGTTCCTTGGCTTTTGATGGGTCTGAGGATAACTTTTGGTCTTGTGATTGCAGACAGTGTTTTGGAAAGGTGTAATGTCCCAAAAATCTATCCCGAGATATCACACGGTGCTTAGGACCACAAGTGATCTCAAGCTAACCTTTCTAATGGCATACTACTAAGCAACTGATTCAATATGAATGAATGACGGAATTTACTGTGCGGAAACGTAGAGAAATGCTAAAATTTGTAAAACACAATTGTAACGACCCAATTTTCTATAACCGGAATTCCACACGGTGCTCATGATCCTGAAGGACCACAAGCTAACCCTCTACCAATATCTGTACCTGAGCACTACATAATATAACATAATATAATAAATGTGAAAAACTGGCGGAAACTTGCCATAAGGTTCAAAACGTCTAAAATACTCAAAACTAAAAATTGACTACTGATACATCTGTCCAAAAAGCCTCTAAACTGTCTGAACTATGGAGTTGATGGGACATGTCCCCAACTAACTCCGTCTACAAAAACAATAAACTGAGTCTAATGCCATAATAAAATAAGGACCATCCTCGAATGAAGAGAACTCACTGCTACGTCTACTACTGCTGACTGAGTCTGGACTGCTATGGGTGCTCTGGATCTCGCGCTTCGGAACCTATGGTATAAGACACCATAGCGCAAGAGAAAGTATACGTCAGAACTTTGAATGTACTGGTATGCTAGATGAGGTAAGGCTAAATGCAATGGCTTATGTATGAACTATACTGACTGAATAATCTAAATATATTGAATGAGGATACATGCATGAATACATAAATCATAACTAAAATCATGACAACACTGAATACTAACTTCGGAACACTTGAGCTTCTGACAACTGAGCATATTATTACTGACATCTGAATTCACTGGCACTGGGAGACTGAACATCTGAATCTTACTAATAACTGAGTTCTGAGCTTGCTACTATCGACTGACTAAATCTGAGATCAAACCTTTCTAATGGATGATCTCTAAATCTACTAATAATGATAAGGAATGATTGCATCTGAGATCAGACCTATCTAGTGGAAAATCTCTGAATCTTTTAATAATAGAAATGATGGACTAAGTTTGAGATCAGGCCTATCTAACGGGTGATCTCTGGATCTTCTGATACTGATAAGGATAATAATAATAATTGACTGATTTTGAGATTAAGTCAATCTAGTGGGTGATCTCTGAATCTGTGAAATTATCTAAGTTCCTTACTGAGCTGTGTGACCGTATCTGACGATCCTAAATCTGAAGAACTATCTGAGATCTTGACTGAGACTGAAGCTGAAGCTGAAATTGTGGGAGTTCTCACTTAACCGACATGCCCCAAATCTGATCTAGTAGGGTCCAACCTATAACCCCAGCTGGAAGGGTGTCAATACCATGCCACGGGTAAAGACCTCTTCTATGGTCAGGCCTCTCTAACGGGTGACCCTTGATAGGAAATCAAGCCTAAGGCAGTATGTTAGTCAAGCCTTAATCTAACGGGTGACTCCTGGTCTTGTGTTGGCTACGCAGTTCTGGAGTTCAGGGATTGCTGCTAACAACTCTACCTCTCTAACGGGAACCATCATCCTTGCACTTGCTCGACGCTAGTTACTATTCCCAACTGAAGGACTCTGAACTAATTCTTAACTGAACTTAGATTGAGCTAAATCTGCTATTGATTATACTAACTAACTGAGTTAAGCTGAGTTCACTTGATTCCAAAGACTGACAGAATACTACTTAATTCTACTTTCTATTTGAATACCACTGAGTTTCGTAACCTACTAAGCTTTACTGAAATCTGGACTGATTACTGAATACTACTGAGGTATGAACTGGATACTAATCTTGATTAGATTAAATACTGAGATTACTGAGTTTTCTTAACTTCTGCCACTAACTGAGATATACTGATCATAGCACGACTGAGATTATCTTGAGACTGACTCGACTCTAGACAAGCAGCTAAGTTTTCGGATATAAATACCCCCAGGATTCGATAACAGAAATAAATAAGAAATGACAACTCTTGCGTAATAACATAACAACAAACTATCATTCGCAATATAACCAATGAAGCAACATTTCAAGAACTTGGAGAATCTTAAACATGTAATTGTATAGGGATGCATGTTGTTGTCTCATAACTCATTAAATAAGGAATTAACATGAATAGGAATGCATGTATCATATCATAATCCACTCGTCTAGGTATTACAACAAACACTTGACATGTATTGACTTACACAAAATTGGGGATTTCTTGTCTACATGCTATAATGACTCTATTTTTTTCACATAAGCAATTTATCAAACATGTGGAAGGCATACTTTGATCATACAACATTCAATACACATAATTAATATGATTACATAATTCAAAATGATTCTTGAAGGGACTTAATCATGAACATCACATAACCAACACATACTAAGTCCATACTTGCATCTTTATGATCAAAACATGAATTAAAACTTAATATTAATATAGGCTTCATATTCAAACCACATAAATCATGAAAAACTCATAAACATAAAATTTTGAATTTAAAAAGGGATTCTTGGACTTCTTGGGTGGAAGGAACCCAAGAATCAACATCCAACATACCTTGCTATATGATTCTTGAAAAATTAATGGTGGAATTTTCTTGATTTTAAACCTTCAATAGAAACCCTTATTTTTGTTCTTGAAGAAAATTGAGAGAAACCTTATATTTTAGGTGAAAATATGATGAATCTCGTGTTAAAGAAGCTTATATAGGGGTGGGATTTGACTAAATTGCCCTTGAAAATATGGACTTGGAATGCAGATTTTTGGCCCAGGGCTACAGCCTGGGCGGCGCCCTACTATTTCTAGGGGAGAACCTGCGCGGCACCTTGCTTTTCCTATGGAGGAACTTGGGCGGCACCTTGCTACTGAGGGAGAGGGCCAAGGGTCTAAGCTGGGCGGCGCCCCTCTGTAGCCTTTAGCTACTGTTTTGCCAACCCAAACATAACCTTAGGCTCATCTAAAAATTCTGAAACTCACCTGGGATGTACTCTTGACTTGCCCCATCACAACAGAATAAGAAAATAAGGAAATGGAGGTCGGGAAGTCACAAAATAATTCGTCAAAGTTTCGAAGGCTTATGGAATGGAAAAGTTTCAACACTTAGCCAAATTTTCTAAGTGTTAAGACCTTCTTGGCATGCTTTAGAAGCTCTACAGACTCAAGAATTTTACGGGGTGTTACAACAATACTGATACCAATTTTACATTCAAATAAAGTCTAAAAAGAGGGACTGAAATTACAATACTGACTCTAACTGGCATCTGTGAAGCCTCTACTATACTGACTATAAATAGTTGGGAAGTTACTCCAACTATCGCTAATCAATACATATGAATAAGAAAAGACACAACATAAATAAATCCAACTGAAGTCCCCAAAGTAGGAGGACTCATCACCTTGCTGGCTGGATTCTGTAACTGTCTGAGTCTGAATGTGCCTACAAGATCTTGTGCCTACATTATGAGACAATGTAGCACATAAACATATATGTAGATCTGTACTTTCAGAATGTACTGAGTATATGGGGGTGTATGCATTAAGTCAACAATATCATTACTCTTTATAAAACCATGCATGCTGATATAAATGACTCACATAGCTTGAATAAATCTGAAATCTAAATCTCATAAATCATGAATAATGAAACATGTAGCATAAATCTCGTGAGTCGTTATACTTAGTTCTAAAATCTGTATTCTCCTCTTATTCTCAAAGCTTATAAGAAAAAAACTTATAACTTTCAAAACTTATCTTTGTATCTTGAGGAGGATAGGACTTTAGGAACACAAGGACTTGGGAACTTTAGGACTATAAAACTTTGGAGACTCTGGGAACTTGGGAAATCTTAAAATAATAGCTTTTAAAACATATACATTCATCTTAAGGAGAATAGGGGACTTCTTTAGAAACTTAGGGATTATAGAACTTTGGGAGTTTCTTCTAACCGACATAGACCATGTTAGCTGACATGGATTCCAACGTCTTTCACACGTTGGGGAGAGCTGTTCTACCCTTTCCATTGGAACAGAACCTTAACTTAAGTAATCACTATCTTAGCCCACTATAGGCAAATAAAAAAACTACGGTGGCGCGTAGTTCTGGGGCATGAGACCTTGGAATCATACCTAACTCGGTGCTAAATACAACTCCCATACTTAGGCTCAGAACTTTTAGGAAATCCACCTTAAAATAGTACAAGGGTTTATAAAGAAAACCAATTATGCTTATCTTTGCTTTAAATCATAAATTGTATGAATAATGTGGATTCCTATCTTAGCTTGGTTCAAAGGATCAACTTTCTTTATCAAAATTTTATAATAGCTAATCATGGGATGCTTAAATCATGATCATTCTTGAATTTTAAACATACTAACTAGAGCTTAATGACCCATGCTTCAATTTCATATCAAACGCCATTAGGCTCATGCTTTATAACACAATTATTCAAAATTCAACTTAAAATATGGAAAAATATGATCATGTGCATAAATATTTGAAAGTAGACATGTAAATCAATATCCAAACCACTTAAAATCTCAAAATCATCAATTAGCAACATGGGGTATAAACCCTAACTTTAATTTCATGAAAATCATATAAAAATTCAGAAATTTGTAACTTAAAGTAAGCTTTTGGGCACAAGAACGAAAGAATTATTCTTGTTCAAACCCAACATATCTTATTTGGCTTGATTCAATGGAACAAGTTGACTTTTGAAGCCTTGAGAATGTTCTTGGAGGCTTTTCTTGAAGGTTCTCAAATGGTGATGTTTTGATTCTTGAGCTTTCTTAAAAAAGGGTTTGAACCTTGTTCTTGAGGGTTGATCCTGAAAGGAACCCTAATTTTGATGCAATGGATGAATATGAAGTTATGTGGTTTGATTTGATGTAATTAGGTGTTTAAAAGGGTGGAAAAGACCCAAAATCCCTTTAAAAATGACTTTTAATCGCTAAACGGAGGTCCCCGACGGTTTGGGCGACGAACCATCACCCTGGGGACGGACCATCCCTTCAACCCATCACTTTTTGTTTAGAAAATAGGCTTACTTCCTCATTTGCGATGGTTTGGGTGATGGTCCATCGCAGGCGCGACGGTCCGTTGGCTTTCCTGTCGCACTATGGCAGTTCGGATAGCTCACTGTAAAACAGCCATAACTTCTTACCTCAATACTGGATTTTGACGAAATTGGTATAATTGGAATTATAATTCAATTATCTATCTATTGGTCAGTCATGATCTCAAAAATTCATAGTATAACAAAAGATATACTTGTTTGAAGTTAACTATACCAAAATCCTTCTCAAGAATTCAATCGATAAGGGATGTTTTGATTCGCCTAATAGCTAGGACATATTTGAGGCCTTAATACACATCAAACTTGATCATAAAACTACCAAATCACTAAAATTTATTTCTCATATGTTTGAAGCATGGTTCTACAATTGGTTGGAATTCTTGGGGTATTACAATATCTACCCCTTGGAAAATTCATCCTCGAATGAGGTTGGCTAGTTGAGAAAACTGAGGATGCATAGCTGAACTAAATTACTAAACTACTTCTACATCATTCTAATCCTTTGAGTAATTCTGGGAATTCATGAACTTATAATACTAATAGCTAATAGCTGAATCTTTGATTAGAAAAGAGTTGTATTAAGGAAGACTATCACCTTCGGCTGGATTTGAGTTTGCGGAGAAGAGATGAGAGGTTTATGACATTAAAACACAAGATATTACAACACCCCCTCCTTGGGATCATTTGTCCCCGAATGATACTAATTTGGTTGAAATACAAGAAAAGACTAAGATGATATATAGGATACTTATGGACTGAACCATGACTTAATATCTGAATCTGGAACTGATGCATGATGCATGTACTAAACTGAATTTTACAATCTACTTGGATGCAAAAAAACTATCTCTTGAAATGGTCATACTCACGAAATTTTAGGTAGTAAGACTAGACTAAATCGAAAGATATAAAATGGATTTCTGGCTGCACGGACTGAATCATGATGAATGCTCTCCCCCAAATAGGGTATTTCTTCAACACCTTTCTTAGAAATTTCTAAGGCCATTAAGGAGTAAGGGACTCTGGGCATGATCTGAAAAAGACCTTAGAATAAGGAATTACAACATTGCTCCAAATATAGCATGGAACATAGACCCGTGAATCATAAGTCGGGATAGTACTACGCCTCAAGCAATGCAACTTCTCACTTTAAAGCTTAGCCATACTTCTAAAATACTCTCTCAACAAAACTTTCCCCTTAAACACCATACTCATTGACTCAACTTATAATTCTCACATGACTATTGAAAAATCCATCTACTGAAGTCTAACTGAACCCAACTCTCTCGTTATGGTCAAGCCTAACTCGAAATCACAAGGTATCACATATAACACCAGTCAGAATCATGAATTCATACGCATATACACTTTTCACAACTTTTTATCTCTAGAATAATCCTCATTACCACTCCAACAACTACAGTCCACCTAGTACTAGACATTCACTAACGCTCAATGCATCCATCCATATGTATACAAATATGACATTCAATCCTATCTTTATAACCCTATATGCACTTCTAAACAAACACTCATAAAGCATCTTTTCCATATCCTACAAACCTCTATCAATAACAACTTCCATGCACTATTCTTAAGAAGACATATATAAAATTTCAACTACTCACACATAGCATATAAAACTTTAACTAACCATGACGTGTATCAATAACTTGGTCTCAATCCTACTTCACACTTATAGCCTTAGCTAAAATAAGCATACAACAATCTTCCATTAATAAGAAATATTTACTCTCTCCCATCCAGACAAATGTTCGTCACTAGAATCTTGACCTAATGAAAGGTAATAAAAGGTTAGAACATGAGGACCTGAAACATGAAAGGATGTTATGTATAACTTGACACTCAACTTAGGCTTGAGGAATAGAATGTTTAACATTATGAACTCATCAAAGAGGTCTGATCTGAGGACATGCATGATATAAATCCGAATTTTGCTGATCCTTAAGAGTATTTCTTGAGTTCTTGAACTTAACATACTGTAAAGCTTGAGTACATGAGTCATGAACTGCATGACCTAAATTTAGAGTTCATCACTTATGGAATGTGATTCCAACTGCTGAAAGAACTGGAACTCCTCATTTTGGGAACTAGGAGGGTACATGATTCTCTATCATATGCATGAACATGAACTATGATCATGGAAATGAAACATAAGGCATGAGTAGGTATTGGGATAACTAGGAATACTGAAATAAGAATGGGTTGGGCATCATCCTCTTTTATGAGTTTTCTACACTACACGAGCATTTCAACAAGAATCTGGAAGTCTGACTTGGTTACTCCTTCTGTCATCTCCCCCTTAGACTTAAGCCATCACCCTCAGTCTGTGAACCACTATATAAACTTTAATCTAAACCACAATCACTTTATTCTAGAGTCTGGGATAAAATCAATACACATAAAACTAAACTTACCCCGGAGGACTATATCTTCACGTATAACACCCAATGCTAATACCTCATTCTAATATTCGATTCTTAGATTTCTATAGCCCCATAATCCATCATATAACAACTTAAACACTCACCAACTTAGATTATAACACTAAACATGGATATCTCTAAACCTTTGTTGAACTTCCCTCATACTCTACTAATATCACATCTCTAACTTACCACATCACTAACCTGTAATCCATAAGTTAATTGACAAGAACACCATATACTACACAACCTCATTCATACTTATCAACTTAAGGGTATTAAAAACCCTACACAACACGAAATAACCTTAGAAAGACAAAGCAACACTATATTACCTTGAGTATACAGTTGCACATTATACTTGCAACACCATACTTAATGATGAATAACTAAACTCAAACTCTTTCATACATGGTTTAAGCCTACAATATCACTCCCATATAATTAGTCATACTAACTAGGGAATCATCACACCCATCTTGGTAACCATCCACTGTTCAAACTTAATGTCTAGTGTCAAGCATGATTTGACAACTCGCCTTACATACAATTCTCCCTCGGAATCTATAAAATATAGCATCAAGAAGCACTATTTCATTAGAAATTCCGAGCAACAATAATCAATCAAAATCATACGACTTATCTTATCATAATCCATTAACACATCCTCCTTCTACACCTCATTACTATTTACCCTTTTATACATCTGAATTACTATCATAGCTCTATAAGTCTCAACTAAACACCCTCTTTGCCGTCTTAAGAGAAACCTAAATTCATGCCACTATACCACCAGACACTTTATTAATATCCTATAATTTTGAAACACAATAAATACTATCAATAACTCTTCCCGTACTTCAAGCAACAACAATTCACCTTACTAATAACTCTGTCTCTACCTTCCACTAAACTAACACACAAGGACATATCACCTTAATACATCTCGATAACATGCATAAGCTTACATTTATACTTCTTACCAATCGGCATTCCCACATCTTCTTAACACTACTCTTCTATACCCAAACTTCCAACTATAATAAGGTTCTACTATTCATAAATCATAACACTGAAGTTCATAATATCCCTTGAATGCACACTACACTTAACAGTCTAGGTTCATACTATCTCCTCTTATGAGCATTATCTATATTAAAAGGGTCAACGGGAAATCTGAATACATATCTAATTCTGCATTAACTGAACAACTCATAAGAATGAGTACATAACTTTCATTTTGAGGGACTTATAACACACTAAAGAGCTCCTCTCAAACCCTTTGGGTGCATTCTGAAACATTTTGCAAGCAAATCTAAAAGCATTATCAGGGGAGAAAATTGTAACTTGTCGATTATGTTATCTCCAAAACATTACATAGATAGAGAAGTATAGATTAACATTATGGATTCTGAGGAGGAATCTGAAAGCACATCTGACTTGGGCTAAGTGCATGATTTTTTTTTTTAACATGATAAAACACTTCAATCTTCGGAACTCAAAAGCACTGATAGGATACTTTCTAGCCTTCTTATAATCCCATAACTATCTATGGAGAATTAAGCTTGACTGTTTTTGGTACCTTGAAAATAAGGCAGAGATGGCCTGAATAGAATAAGATGAGAAGTTGTTTAAGTTTCTTAGAGAATCTTTCTATAGCACGATCTGAGACTAGAAAGAATGAAGACATTTCCTAAATGCCTTGTAGCCTCTCAAAGAAAAGTACAGACGTCTTTGTACTGTTCTGCAAGACTCTACTAGACACGGCTTCACAGATACCCTAGGACACTTGAAACTTGTTCTCTGATAAAAAGTTTGTAACGTCCCAAAAATCTATCCCGAGACGTCACATGGTGCATAGGACCACAAGTGATCTCAAGCTAACCCTTCTAATGGCATACTACTAAGTAACTAATTAAATATGAATGAATGAAGGAGTTTAATGTGCGGAAACATAGAGAAATACTGAAATCTGTAAAAAACAATATTGATATCACTTTTACATTCTAATAATGTCTGAAGAGAGGGAATAAAATTACAATACTGACTCTAAATGACATTTGTGAAGCCTCTACTGTACTGACTATAAATAGTTAGTAAGCTACTCAACCTATCGCTAATAAATACATATGAATAAGAAAAGATACAACATAAATAAATCAAACTGAAGTCCCCAAAGTAGGAGGACTCATCACCTTGCTGGCTGGATTCTGTAATTGTCTGAGTCTGAATGTGCCTACTAGATCTTGTACCTACATTATGAGACAATGTAGCACATAGACATATATGTTGATTTGTACTTTAAGAATGTACTGAGTATATGGAGATGTATGCATTAAGTCAACAATATCATTACTCTTTATAAAACCATACATGCTGATATAAATGACTCACATAGCTTGAATAAATCTGAAATCTAACTCTCATAAATCATGAATAATGAAACATGTAGCATAAATATCATGAGTCATTATAGTTAGTTCTAAAATCTGTATTCTCCTCTTATTCTCAAAGCTTATAAGCAAAAAGAAATCTTAAAACAATAACTTTCAAAACTTATCTTTTTATCTTGAGGAGGATAGGACTTTAGGAACACAAGGACTTGGGAACTTTAGGACTTTAAAACTTTGGAGACTCTGGGAACTTGGGAAATCTTAAAATAATAGCTTTCAAAATATATACATTCATTTTAAGAGGAATAGGGGACTTCTTTAGAAACTTAGAGATTATAGAACTTTGGGAGTTTCTTCTAACCGACATAAACCATGTGAGCTGACATGGATTCCAACGTCTTTCCCACATTGGGGAGAGTTGTTCTACCCTTTCCATCGGAACAGAACCTTAACTTAAGTAATCACTATCTTAACCCACTATGGAAAAATCAAAAAACTATGGTGGCACGTAGTTCTGGAGCATGAGACCTTGGAATCATACCCAACTCGGTGCTAAATACTACTCTCATACTTAGGCTCAGAACTTTTAGGAAATCCACCTTAAAATAGTACAAGGGTTTATAAAGAAAACCAATTATGCTTATTTTTTCTTTAAATCATAAATTGCATGAATAATGTGAATTCCTATCTTAGCTTGGTTCAAAGGGTCAACTTTCTTTATCAAAATCTGATAATAGCTAATCATGGGATGCTTAAATCATGATCATTCTTGAAGTTTTAACATACTAACTAGATCTTAATGACTCATGCTTCAATTTCATATCAAACAACATTAGGCTCATGCTTTATAACACAATTATTCAAAATTCAACTTAAAATATGGAAAAATATGATCATGTGCACAAATATTTAAAAGTAGACATGTAACTCAATATCTAAACCACTTAAAATCTCAAAATCATGCAATTAGCAACATGGGGTATAAACCCTAACTTTAATTTCATGGAAATCATATAAAAATTCAGAAATTTGTAACTTAAAGTAAGCTTTTGGGCACAAGAAAGAATTATTCTTGTTCAAACCCCACATAGCTTATTTGGCTTGATTCAATGGAACAAGTTGACTTTTAAAGCCTTGAGAATGTTCTTAGAGGCTTTTCTTGAAGGTTCTCGAATGGTGATGTTTTGATTCTTGAGTTTTCTTAAAGAAGGGTTTGAACCTTGTTCTTGAAAGGAACCCTAATTTTGATTCTATAGATGAAAATGAAGTTATGTCCTTTGATTTGATGTAATTAGATTTTAAAAGAGTTGGAAAAGACCCAAAAATCTCCTTTAAACAGCTTTTAATCGCTAAACGGAGGTCCTCGACGGTTTGGGCGATGAACCGTCGCCCTGGGGACGGACCTTTGATGATAGGCGTATTTACACGCCTAAAGCACCTTAATTTACCCATATTTTAGCTAAGTTTTGAGGACAAAATATATAATTCATGCACTTTTAGTCCTTTTTCCTGTAAGTGAGCTAACAAACTTGATTAGCAAGTTTTTAGGTATAAATGATGAAGATTCCAGCACTTTATGGATAACTTGACGCCAAAGGAAGCTTCACGAAAGAAGGAAAGCAGCGTTTGGACGCCTATGGACTGAAAGTGATGCATGGATAACTTGTCCCGGGCAAAAACAACATTTCTAAAGACTTTGGGGATCAGCAGTAACTTAGTAGGATTAGGATAAGGATGCAGTAACCTAGTAGGATTAGGATAAGTACGCAGTAGCCTAGTAGGAATAGGATATGGGTTTTATAAATACCCTATTTTGCTGAAGCTTTTGATCATTCATTCAACTCACTCATTCATTAATTCAAGTCCTTTCCATTCGACTTTTACTATTATTCAAGTTACAGATTCTGTAAGTTTTAACAGAGAAACTCGACTCTCTTGAGAAGAACGGCTAGGGCAAAAACGTGTGAGAGTTTTTGACGCCAAAAATCATCCAAATCGTCAAGCTTGTTCTAGATTTTGGTATGATGATGATGTCTATTGTGATTTCCGTTGCACTCATGAGTAGCTAAACTTCTCTGATATGGTTATGGAAGCCTTATGAGATACTATCTATTGCTATGAGTTTATGAATTCTTGATACGTATGCTGCTTATATGATTACTCTCTTCATCTTAATTAAATTCTTGTGGTTGCAAACATATAGAATACGCCAGTATAGCATTAACTTGTTCGAAAGAAAAGTTACATATCTGGAAAAGAGAGAATGACAAGGAAACAGGGCTACCAACCCCTATTTAAAAGTTAGTGTCGTAACTGGATTAACCTCTTGGAGAATTCGTACCATTAGTATATGCTTTAAGCTCGAAAGAGTTAAAGTGATATAATCCTTGATGGTCGAAAGACGCTAGGATTTACCATAGAATACGAATCTCTATAAGCGCATGCATGTCTGAATTCCGCATAACTCATAGCCAATAGATACGTAGAACTCATAAGGTGGACATAACCCTAACTTACAATTCTCATTAATCAAAATCTTACTAAGCATTCCGTTTTTACTTTGCTATTTTGATACTTTTGCTTCACGCATAAAATCCCCCCTTTATCAGTAGAATTTTCGACCAACAGTCTAATAATAGTTGCATACTTAGTGACCAAGTATTCCCTGTGGGATTCGACACCCAACCCAGTTGGGTTCTATATTTGACAACGACCACTTACACTCTTACGAGAGCTGTAGTTTGAGCGTTATCAAATTTTGGCGCCGTTGTCGGGGAATACGGTTGTCAACTAAGTTTGTGATAGTTACTAGACCCTTTGGTCAAAGATTCTCGTATTTTACTTTTAGTTGTTGTTTTTGTTTTATTCAGGTTTTCTTGAGTGCATGCCAAACACTCGAAGTTCAGGTCAACAGTTATTACCTATCAATCCTGAACCTCAACTTATTGGCAGAATGGATGTACAACGTGACATTGACAGAAGGGCAGCTCAACAGGAGCAGACTAGACTAGCTGCACTGGCAGCTGCTCAAGTGCATCAATACAATATTGATAACCCAGGTCGGGCAATAAATCCTGATGATGAGGACCTAGGTGATGAGGAGTTACTTAATCCACGACGTGCAGATGAGGTGGCAGCGCCTGTGAACAGGAGAGATCGTCAAGCTAGAATGAGACCTGAATGCCGAGCTGTGCAGGCTCCTTTTGATGATGATGATGAAGATCTTGATGGAGCTGGTGCCACATGGGCTATTATTCCTCCGCCCTTGGCACCTGGAGCCAAGTTCAATATCACTAGCACCATAATTCAGCTATTGCAGCTCAAAGGTTTATTTGGTGGACTTGCAGGCGATGACCCGAATATGCATCTGGTCAATTTTATTTCAATATGCAAGTCGTTTGACAATCCAGGAGTTGGGCAGAATGCAATTCTGCTGCGCTTATTTCTATTGTCTCTGTCTGGGGAGGCAACTCTATGGCTGAACGAGCTAACTCCTGATTCTATTACTAATTGGAGGCAACTGAAAGACGCTTTCCTTGAAAGATTCTTTCCGCCATCCAAGAGTGCACAGTTGAGAGATGAGATCAGCAATTTCCGACAGCTTCCAACTGAAGCTCTCCATGAAACATAGGAGAGGTTCAAGAAGAAGCTTATGCGGTGCCCAAATCATCAGATGACCAACATCCACTTGATGGATATATTATATAGGGCTTTGAACTCGGTGACAAAGCCAGTGGTTGATAATGCTACAGGTGGGTCATTCATGGACCTTACTTTTCTTGAGACAAGTGATATGCTAGATCGTATGACAAAGCAGAGTAGAGCTTGGCATACCAGGGATTCTGAGGTAGCAAGCTCTACCATATCTATTGGCTTGACTACAGAGAAGAGGCGTAGACAAGAGGAACGTGACCAAGATATGGCTCACATGAAAACGCAGATGGATCTTCTTACCAAGCACTTATTATCAAGGAAGACCGAAAAGGTTAAGGCCGTTGTATCACAGGGAAGAGATGAATCCGACTCTGAGGAAGAAGTGAACTACTTGAATAATCAGGGGGGTTTCCGAGGCAATGCCCAAGGAAACCAAGGTCGGAACTATTATGATAAATTTGTATACAAGGACCGCGATCAAGGTGGTTGGAAGAATAAGACTGATAGGAGTGGTTTGTATGTTCCTCCTGGAAACCGTGAGGCTGTGGCATCTGGCTCTGGAAATATGTCCATGGAAGATATGATGGCTAAGCTGCTGAAAGGGGTGGAGGCAACCAATATAGGTGTTACTAAGATAAAGAATGATTTGTCTTCAATAAACCAATTGGTTGACTCGCATTCTACTGTAATAAAACAACTGGAGCAATAATTGAGCCAACTATCAGCGGCATTCAACCAAAGAAAGGCTGGAACATTACCTAGCGACACTGTGTAAAACCCAAGGAACGACGGATCATGTATGGCTATTACTACCCAGAGTGGTAAAGTGTTGGAAAATCCATCCAAAGGCAAGCAGGTGGTTGATGATATAGCAGAGAATGTTGATGAAGCAGAGTTTGAAGATGTCGTAGAAGCTGAAGTGAGTGCTCATGATGTTACACCTAGACGTCACCAGCCTGAAAAGAGTGATAACCGGAAGCAAGATAAAAAGGAAGTGCTGGAGAAAACGATTCCTCTTCCACCACCACCTTTTCCTCAGAGATTGAAGAAGAAGGCTGATGACACTCCTGTAAAGGTTGATAATCGGAAGCAAGGTAAAGAGGAAGTGGTGGAGAAAATGATTCCCCTTCCACCACCACCTTTTCCGCAGAGACTGAAGAAGAAAAATGATGACACCAGGTTCAGTAAATTCATGACCATGTTGAAGCAGCTGACTATTAATGTTCCGTTGGTGGAGGCGCTGGAACAGATACCTGTGTATGCTAAATTCATGAAGGACCTGTTGACAAAGAAGCGGGCAACAAGTTATGAGCTGGCAGATAATGTTCATCATTGCAGTGCAATCGCTACAAGGTCGCTAGTACAGAAGAAGGCAGATCCTGGTGCTTTCACTATTCCTTGCACGATTGGATCATTGGATTTTGCTAAGGCGTTGTGCGATCTAGGGGCTAGCATTAATTTGATGTCGTTATCCGTTTACAGAAAGTTGGGGTTGGGCGATCCTACACCAACAAATATGTGGCTCGTGATGGCAGATAGGTCGGTAAAACGGCTTGTTGGTATCTTATATGATGTGTTGGTAAAGGTTTCCACCTTCATCTTTCCTGTAGACTTTGTTATTTTGGATTGCGAGGTGGATTCTGAAGTTCCCATAATCTTGGGGCATCCTTTCCTCGCAACTGGAAGTGTGCTGATTGATTTAAGAGCTAATGAGCTTTTATTTCGGCTGAATGACGAAGTAGTCCATTTTGATGTATGCAAAGCAATGAAGCAGCCCAACGATATGAATGTGTTCTCTGTAGATGATGTTTATTATGAGGATGAGAAAGGATTATCTGTAGAGAAACAGCTTACTGTTGAGCCATTGTCTGCTGTGCTGTTAAATTTTGAGCATGAGAATATTGAAGAATATGAAGAAACTGTTTGTGCTCTAACAGGAATAAAGTCCTATTCTCATGCTACTAAGAAGCTAGACCTTGATCTTAGGAATCGACCTTCACCAACAGCGAAGACTTCCATTGAAGAGCCCCCGATGCTAGAATCGAAAGAGCTCCCCAATTATCTAAGGTATGCATTCTTGGGAAGTGGAAATACACTTCCGGTGAGTGTGGCAGATGATTTAAGTGAACAACACGTAGAGGCTCTTATCTCTGCTCTGAAGAGATACAAGAGAGCTATGGGTTGGACTATTGATGATAAAATTGGTATCCCTCCTGGGATATGTATGCACAAGAGTCATATCGAAGAAGATTGCATGCCTACAAGTAAGCATCAGCGTCGTCTGAATCCATTCAGAAAATGATGCCCCATCTATCTCGATGAAGTCTAAGTAATCGAGATAGCTATGTCGTGTCGCGACAATAAATCAAGCGCTTGGTGGGAGGCAACCCATCGTTTTTAATTGTTTTGTTTTCTTAAGATTTTGTTGAGCCACGACCAAAACTAAGGCGCTTGATGGGAGGCAACCCATCGTTCTAATTGTTTTTGTTGTTTTTGAGTAAATGTAGGTGCAAGAGGTGTAAAGGAGGAGATTGGTTTCAAATTTTGATTTGGAAGTATTGCATGTTAAAGGTGGTAAGTTAGGAATGAAGAAGCAAAAGGCTATGGGTTAGGCATTGCCTATGAAAATATAGGCAAAGAACAAGGCAAGGCCTATGTAAATCTAGGCCACGAACAAGGCAAAGCCTATGCTATGGCCTAAGCTCTCGGATTCTACAATGCCATGGCATAGGCGCCGCCTATGCTCAACAATGCCATAGCATAGGCGCCGCCTATGCAAAAGCCTTTTGTCTCTGAATCTAGTATGCCATGGCATAGGTGGCGCCGATTCCTAACAATGCCATAGCATAGGCTCCGCCTATGCTCAACAAGGCTTTGCAAAAGGCGCCGCCTATGCCAAGCATAGGCAAAGCATTAGGCGCCTCCTATGGTCACTTTTGGTCTCCAAATCCGATTCCAAATGGGTCAAAACCTGACCCAAGCTTTTCCTATAAATAGAACCTTAGTCTTAGAACAAAAATGCATTGCAACTTCAACTTAGGCGCCGCCTACCTCTCCAAAATCTCTCAAAAAATTTTCCTTTTGCTCTTTTACTTTGCAAGAACATCTTCCGAGGCCATCAACCAAGTAAGTACTTCTTTGTTCTTCTTTTATATTCCGTAAGTACTACACTACTACGCCTATAATGAATAGTTAAATCTTGAAGTAGTATTGGTGATTTGAATGTGGTTGATTTGTTGTGATACAACTAAGTGAGTGAAAGAATACGTAAGGATGATCTTGACTTGTTTCCAACTTGTATTTGATTTTGATGCACTGTCATATTTTTGCGGAATCGAAATGGTGAATTTAATTGCATACTCTTCAAAGTTGAATGCTTGGATGTTTGAATGACTCGTTCATCAAGATAAAGATCATGATTGAATACAAGCATGAGATGTTGTGATTATTTCTATGCCATAACTTGATACGATCTCTATGTAGTAGTCTTGTGAAAAAGGTGCATTAATCCACACATGAAAGTATAGTCAAGATTACATGACATAGATCTGAAAAAGATAGTTAAGGTTCCATGAAAGTATGACTGTGCTGAACATATTGTTGGAACATATCGCCTGCATGTATGTCGATGAAGTCTGAGTAATCGACATCGTTCACTTCACTAGTTTATGCCAACAAATTAAGTGTGGGGTGGTGCCACTACTGCTTGTTTGTTAATTGTATCCACCGAGATGAAGCTAACATGACTATTATTTTATTCTCAGGTATAATGGCACCAAAAGCAAGACAAGGAAAAGAAAAAGCAACCACTTCACAAAAAGGCCAGAAAAGGGGAAGAAAAGAGCAAGCTGAATCCTCCTCGCTGCAAATACCTCGACACATGTACGGGATAAAATGGGTCCTAGAGGAGGAAGGAAAGGAGTGGTACAAGAACAATAAAGTAAAAAAATATGTTCATGTGGAGTTGATACAAAAGGAGAGCCTAGCAAAGAAAGAACTCCGCATTTTGGCTAAAATCATGGCGCTACATCTTGATTTCATTTTCCAAGATATGGGAGAATGCAATCTTGATCTAACACGAGAATTCTATGCCAATTGGTCCCCAAAGACTACCGGAAGTGAAGTGAAGTGAAGATTCGGGGCCAAGTCTTGCAACTGAATGCGGAGTTCTTCAACTCTTTTCTAGGTTTGCCATCTGTGGATCCATCACCACTCAAGGAGCTTTATCGAAGACCTCCATACAGGGCAATCAGACACACACTATGCGAAATAAGATCAATGGAATGGTGGAGTCATCACAAGGATACCGGTCGGCACAATACCTTCCCGTATGCCTCCTTGAACAGAGAAGCTCGGATATGGTTGCGGATAGTCAATTATTGTCTGATTCCAGGGTCACAATACACAAAGATCACACGTGATAGAGTGTGCTTGGTGTACGCTTTAATGACAAACATCCCCATCAACATTGGGGCGATTATTCGATCTTCAATGCGTAAGGCCAGGCTGCACAAGAGGTCCCACTTCAGCTTTGGCAATCTGTTGACTGCGATATTGAGGAAGGAGGACATCGAAGAGGAACCTGCAGATCATAATCTCCCACACAACCCAAAGAAGTTTGACCTCACAAAGGTTAAAGATGTTGAATCCATTCATGGCGTCAACCTAACCACTGCAGAAAGACATGCTCGCGACGAAAGCTTCTCCCGCCATTTATATGGCATGATGAAGTTTACCATGATGAGCGGGGGTCGTGTTCCAACTGTTGTAGAGCTACAACAGTTGGATTATGACTACCCAATGAATGAGCATGCGAGGGCGATGTGTGGAGTAGGTGTATATTTTGAGGAACCTCTTGATGACGACATGCCAACCGATGATGATCGACGAATGCCAGACTCCGACGTGGAGGAGAACTCTGATGACGAAGACTCTGATGATGATTCCGATGCAGGGGGTATGACCCCAGACATAGAGGATGAGTCCGACTAATTAGGTTCTTCTTGTTTATTTTCCACTGAGGGCAGTGTGTCCCGTCTAAGTGTGGGGTGCTGGTATTGGTATGCTATACTTCTTTGTCTGCATTCGCATTTATTCTTGTTCCTGTTTGTTTTAATTAGTCGTAATTAGTTAGTTTGATCTTAAATTTTTTAGATTTTGCATGAAATTGTTCTGATAGACGGCATGGTAGTATAACAAGAGTTTGTGCTAAATCAGTACTATTGAGACATTTAGGTTCTACATGTGACTCACTGTGTGATATTTGTGTGGTGTAATTCATTCATCTGTTGGGTCAAGAGTCTATACTGCTCCCAAAAAAAAAGTTGACCAAGTGCCTTGTGTGTGTGAGGATATAGTATATTCTGTGTTGTGACTGATGCTAGAACTTGCCTGGTGTATGTGTAAAGCGAAATAAAGAGTGTGAGTTTAAGAGATGATTTAGGCATTTCTTTGGCAGCCTGTGATTGTTTACCTTTTGTTTACCTACCCGTGGACATTATCCTAGTCAACCCTTTTGAGCCTTTAAGCCATTTTCTTTGACAGCCTCATATGTAAGCCTAATCCATTTTTTTTCAAGACCATAATTTGATCCAAATTCCTAAGTGCTTTAAATTGTGAAGTCATGTGATAAAATAAGAGGAAATTGGGTGAAGAGTGATGCGTTAGAGTGTATTGGTACTTGAATTTGTTATGAAAAAGAGTGGCTATCATAGAGGTGTGTTATAAAAAAAAGAAAAGAAAAAGAAATAGAAAAACAAAAAGATAAATTGTGTTTATGATTAAATAAAAAGATAGTTATGCTTGAATGGAAAAATAGGTGAAAAGGGGTGATAGATGAAAGAAAGGTAGCAGGGTTGATTAAAAGAGAGTGTTAATGGCATAATGTGATGTATTAAAGCTCTTAGGAACATAGTCACTATTTCTGGCCAAAATAGTCCTACCCGTCCCTTAGCCTACATTACAACCTGTAAAAGACCTATTTGATCCTAAGCTTAACATTCTGATATTAGTAGAGCATTACACTAAGGGCAAGCCTATGGTCATCAGTTGCAACATATGAATTCTTTGTGAGAGTGAGAGCAAGGATAATCTTATACCCATGTTCTGAAAAACGCAATACTTGTGAGTGATTATGGGTAATATCTTATGTGAGACACACATGGTTGATGAGTTTTGGGTAGTCTTGTATGATTCTTTGTGCCTTAACTTTTGAATACGAATTAACCATCATCACGAGTCTATGTTGGAGGTTGAATTGTTTCTAGTAGTGATTAGAGAACTTCCCTTTGTTAATAATTGCCGTGCCTGTCTTGATAAATATTTTGTGTTGTTACTGTGAAACCCTAAGTAGATGTTTATATGGACATGATATATTGTTCGAGGACGAACAAAGCTTTAAGTGTGGGGTGTTGATGATAGGCGTATTTACACGCCTAAAGCACCTTAATTTACCCATATTTTAGCTAAGTTTTGAGGACAAAATATATAATTCATGCACTTTTAGTCCTTTTTCCTGTAAGTGAGCTAACAAACGTGATTAGCAAGTTTTCAGGTATAAATGATGAAGATTCCAGCACTTTATGGATAACTTGACGCCAAAGGAAGCTTCACGAAAGAAGGAAAGCAACGTTTGGACGCCTATGGACTGAAAGTGATGCATGGATAACTTGTCCCGGGCAAAAACAGTATTTCTAAAGACTTTGGGGATCAGCAGTAACTTAGTAGGATTAGGATAAGGATGCAGTAACCTAGTAGGATTAGGATAAGTACGCAGTAGCCTAGTAGGAATAGGATATGGGTGTTATAAATACCCTATTTTGCTGAAGCTTTTGATCATTCATTCAACTCACTCATTCATTAATTCAAGTCCTTTCCATTCGACTTTTACTATTATTCAAGTTACAGGTTCTGTAAGTTTTAACAGAGAAACACGACTCTCTTGAGAAGAACGGCTAGGTCAAAAACGTGTGAGAGTTTTTGACGCCAAAAATCATCCAAATCGTCAAGCTTGTTCTAGATTTTGGTATGATGATGATGTCTATTGTGATTTCCGTTGCACTCATGAGTAGCTAAACTTCTCTGTTAGGGTTATGGAAGCCTTATGAGATACTATCTATTGCTATGAGCTTATGAATTCTTGATACGTATGCTGCTTATATCATTACTCTCTTCATCTTAATTAAATTCTTGTGGTTGCAAACATATAGAATACGCCAGTATAGCATTAACTTGTTCAAAAGAAAAGTTACATGTCTGGAAAAGAGAGAATGACAAGGAAACAGGGCTACCAACCCCTGTTTAAAAGTTAGTGCCGTAACTGGATTAACCTCTTGGAGAATTCGTACCATTAGTATACGCTTTAAGCTCGAAAGAGTTAAAGTGATATAATCCTTGATGGTCGAAAGACGCTAGGATTTACCATAGAATACGAATCTCTATAAGCGCATGCATGTCTGAATTCCGCATAACTCATAGCCAATAGATACGTAGAACTCATAAGGTGGACATAACCCTAACTTACAATTCTCATTGATTAAAATCTTACTAAACATTCCGTTTTTACTTTGCTATTTTGATACTTTTGCTTCACGCATAAAATCCCCCCTTTATCTGTAGAATTTTCGACCAACAGTCTAATAATAGTTGCATACTTAGTGACCAAGTATTCCCTGTGGGATTCGACACCCAACCCAGTTGGGTTCTATATTTGACAACGACCGCTTACACTCTTACGAGAGCTGTAGTTTGAGCGTTATCAACCTTCCCTTCAACCCATCACTTTTTGGCTAGAAAACAGGATTACTACTTCAGTTGCGATGGTTTGGGAGACGTTCCATCGCAGGCGCGACGGTGCGTCGGCCTTCCCGTCGCACTATGGCAGTCCGAATAGCTCACTGTAAAATGGCCATAACTTTTTACTCCGATGCCAAATTTTGGCAAAATTGGTATCATTGGAAAGATAATTCAATTATCTATCTGTTGGTGGGTCATTATCCTAAAAATTCACAGTAGAATAAAAGATATGCTTGTTTGAATTTGACTATACTGAAATTCTTATTAAGAATTCAATCAGTAAGGGATGTTTTGATTCGCCTAATAGCTAAGACATATTTGAGGCCTTAATACACATCAAACTTGATCATAAAACTACCAAATCACTAAAATTTATTTCTCATAAGTTTGAAGTATGGTTCTACTATCGATTGGAATTCTAGGGGTATTACAAAAGGTTTAGTTTAGCCGAGTATATTTATGATTTTTGTTGGGTTCTACTCAGTTTTTAGGTGTAGAGAAAGCTTAGAAATATAGAATATTTGACTTCATCAATGTTTTGGCCTTAATGGCTTGTAATGCGACCTGGTGAGTCGTAAATATTCTAAGATGAACATTAGGCTAGTGTTCCTCCTGGATTCTAACTTTGTAGATTAATTATGCACTATCGAACTACTCTGATACCTTGCAGACAGAATCTAAAAAGTTATGAATCATCAACTTTCTTGTGAACTCATCGATGGATTTCACCCTTTACCTTTTGAGTCTCAGGGTGTCGCTATACCCTTATCCTAGATCCTAGTCAACTATCACCTTTTGAGTCTCAAGTTATTAGATGAAAGATAATCATCTTACAGGGATTATGCTGACAAGCTTGGATCGACAATTAATCTCCAAATTACTATTGTGGTCTTCTTTTCCTACTCTCAACCTCTTTTGTGAAGAAAATAGTGAATATAAGCGGGATCTTAATGTTGGTCACCGCTAAGAAATCAATAAGAATAAAGAAAACCCAATACACCTAATAATTTTTATATAGAATGCCTTAGCACTTCCTTGACTTCGTTAATCCGCTAGGATTCCCACAACCCTAGTTAAGAGAATTAGCCGCTCACAGTTATGAGATCAATCATGAAATCCACAGACAAAATCACAGAATCAATCTCACAATAATGAAGGAAGAAATCCCAAAGTCTTAAATTGAATGACAAACTAATAATAATAGTATATGGTAGACCCCAAGGGCCTATCTCTCTGTCTCTAGCGTGTCTTGCTAAACAAAGTCTAAAGGGTATTTATAGATTGAAAAACCCCCAGAAATCAAATCATATATAAAATAGGAAAACCTTGTGTAAAACATACATAATAATGACTAAAAACATCATAAGAGTGTATGTAGGTTACATAGAAACCCTAGGAAATAATTTCAGAATGATCTAGAAAAATTTGCATCGGTGGCCACATACGGTCAGTATGTGCCACATACAGACCATATGTTGAATTAGTAAGTGATAGAGAGCCTCTTCACTTTAAGTTCTAGCAACTACTTTGGCTACCTACATCAGGTAAGTGGTATATATGTCCAGAACTACCTAAGTTAGTAGCACAAAACATCTATTTTTCATCATTTTCTTCCATTTAGCATCCAAAACCATCTTTTTCTTCCATTTAGCATCCAAAATCATCTTTGTATTCCATTTAGTATCCAAAACCTAGTTTCCTACAAAATTACTCCAAAAACACCTGAAATCCAACAAAAATATTCATACGTACATGCATATTCTCCAAGTTTAAGCATCGTAAGTGCTATAAATTCATAGCACATCAAGACCCTCAACTAAGAATGTTGCATGTACTTGGGTAACAAAAACACAACACAATAGACGATGATGCTTAACCAAGAGAAACCTAAGATACATATGGCAGTTAATCATCAAATTTATCACAAAACACATTAACCCACACTATTTTGAATAAACCTTTTTATGGACAAACCTAAGATATTTACTTGTATGTGGTAAATATCTAAGCCAAACCTATAAACCTTTTGAATAAACTCAAAATTTTTATGGACAAGGTGTGCCAATGTTTCCAACTTGCTATCCTTGTGTTCACACACTATATTTACCACACTACTGCAATAACCCACCATATCAAAAGGATAAGGATCAATAATCAAGTAATCTTCATCACTCCATACTTTCTCTGAAAAAGTTTTCATATCAAGAAAAGTAGGCATACATTAGCATATGCCCAAAAAATAATAGAAAAGAAAAATTTGAAAACTTAAACAATTCCAATCAGTCAATCTACAACCGTATTTCCGGTAATGGTGCCAAATTATGATCACGCCCAAACTACCCCTCCTAAGAAGGATGAAGCGGTTATTTTCAAATATAGTAGCCCAACTAGGTTAGGGTCGATCCCATAGGAAATACATCAGATATCTTTCTTGAACTTGTGGTAGTCATCAAGAAGTGCGAAAAGGTAAAAAGGGTGGTTTTGTAGTAACTAGCAAGAAGTAACAAGAATTGGATGCTTTTGGTTGTCAACAATCTAAGATGAACATTAGGCTAGTGTTCCCCCTAGATTCTAACTCCATATATTTATCAGGAACTATCGAACTAATTTGATACCTTGCATGCGAAATTTGATAAGTTATGTACCATCAACTGTCTCATGGACTCATCAACAGGTTTGACTCTTTACCTTTAGAGTCCCGGCTTGTCGCTTTACTAACGCTAATCCTAAATCCCAGTTAACTATCACCTTTTGAGTATTAAGTTATTAGATGAAAGATAATCATCTTATAGGGATGATACTGATTAGTCGAGATCGATAATTAATCTCTAAATTACTATTGTAATCTTCTTTTCCTACTCTTTACCTCTCTTATGAAGTAAGTAGTGAATATAGGTGGGGTCTTAATATTGGACGCTACTAAGAAATCAATAAGAATGAAGAAAATCCAATACATGCAAGAATATTTATTTAGAACGACTTGGCACTTCCTCTACTTCGTTAATCTGCCAGGGTTCCCACAACTCTAGCTAAGGGAATAGTCGCTCGTAGTTATGAGATTAATCATGAAATCCATAGGCAAAATTACAGAAATAATCTCATAATAATAAAAGAAGAAATTTGAAAGTCTTAAATTGGATAACAAACCAAGAACAAACCAATAATAAGAGTATATTATAGCCCCTAAGGGCCTATTTCTCTACCTCTAGCATGTCCTAATAAACAAAGTCTAAAGGCTATTTATAGATTACAAGAAACTCTAAAATCAAATCCTAAAAAAAATAGGAAAACCTTGACTAAACATACATAATAATGACTAAAAACATCACAGGAGTGTATATAAGTTACATGGAAACACTAGGAATTGATTTCAAAATGATTCAAAAAATTTGGGTCGACGACCACTTTTTTAGGCCACATACGGTCAGTATGTGCAACATACAGACTGTATGTGGAATTAGTAAGTGACAGAATTCTTTTTTTCTGCTCTTTATCCTCTGGACTTCATGTTTTGGCACCTACTTTGATCATCTACGCCTTATGAGTGGTACATATGCCAAAACTGCTTAGTTAGTAGCCCAAAACTTCTACTTTTCATCTTTTTCTTCTGTTTAGCATCCAAAACCATCTTTTTCTTCCATTAGCATCCAAAATAATCTTTTTCTTCCATTTAGAATCCAAAACCTAGTTTCCTGCTAAATCACTCCAAAAGCATCTCAAATTCAACAAAAATAGCCATAAGTACATGCATATCCTCAAAGTTTAAGCATCATAAGTTCTATAAATTCATAGCACATCGGGTTAGTTTTGAAAACCCAATTTTTGTAAGTGGAACCCACATGGGGTTTTGATGTGATTTTTGGACTCGAAACACAATGGTGTAATATGGGCAATGTTATTCTTGTATTGATGAGTAGGATGTGTTTATGATAGATTGCCATCTTAAGGAGGCTACTCAAAAAGGGAAAAGTGGTGGTTTAGCAGTTCATTGAGCTTTCCTCGACGTCGAGGTAGGCTAGATTTATTCCTTGTTAAAATTGAACCATTTTATAGTATTCTTATGATATTGTGTTGGATTTGGGATGGGTTTTATGTGTTGGGTTGATGAAATTCAAGACATGGGTTAGTTGGACCGTTTAAGCTATTTTGAAAGCATAAAGTTGAAATACTTAACTTGTTCCCTTATGTCTTAAGTAAATTGGGCTTCATTACTCATATTTAGTATGAGAATGCTCTAGATTCACTACAACAGTTTGGTCCTAAGGCCACACTAAATCTGGACAACACTTGTAAAGTGTTGCCTAAAATAGTTTTGGGCTCAATTTTAAAATGTAGCCTTAAGTTTTAGCTTTAAGTCACAATAATTTTGACAACACTAGTAAAGCGTGCTCTTTAATGCTATAAACTACATTTTATAAGTATTGTGATATCATTATATAATTGACAACACCTTTTACAAATATGATTATACTTTTAAAATGTGACTATTTTTATTATTTTAAAGCAACAATTTACAAGTGTTGTATTATAACTTTTTATAAAATTTACATCAAAATATGACATATCCTCTAATATTTTTTACACAAAAATTATATTCCCTCTAATATATTTTATTCCCTCCCATTTTTAATTAAAACATAATAAGTAAAATATTGTTTATCCTCATCGATGAATTAGAGAAATTAGGGAATTGAAATAGCAGTTTACTTTTATCACTTTTGATGTTGCCTAGGGTTTATTCATCAGTGAATTAGAGAAATTGGGGAATTGAAGCAGCAATTTACTTTTACACGTTTGGATGCAATTCACCATATTAGATGCAAATATTCATCCCCAAAATCGCATCCATTATCACTTCCGCAAAATCTAAGAGGTGATTTTATCTGAGAGGTCAAATGCATCAAACTTATAGACAGTATAAACGTTTTTGTAAGTTCTCTTTGTAGTCAGTTAAGAATGGGATGTCAAATTCTGCAAAATCTCATCCGTCGTCACTTCCGCAAAATCTAAGAGGTGATTTCCTGAATTGTATACACATATCTATAAGGTGAATTCATATCTTAGAAGCGATTTTTGTGTCTTTTTGACATAAAGTTGTGAGAAGTTTAGCTTTCTCTAAGGACTGACTGTCTTGTTGCCAGTGCCTCAACTCGGTGAGGCACACGAGTATCCGTAGTAGTGTTGGTTCTTTGATTGGGAACAACAGTTTTTCTATTAGCCAGTTATTGCTGATCAGTCTTTGTACTTACCTTATCTTACTTTATCTGAGAGAAAAATTAGTCATTCTTAGCTATCAAAATTGTTTTGCATTGATAAAGTAGTGGATAACATCATCTGTAAAATGAATCATCAGTTGTAGAATCATCATTTTTTCTTCCCGTGAAATGAAATTATGAGTTGCACACACATGACTAATAGACGAGACCACAATGAACACTACTTGAATTTAAAGGTTTTTAGTGGGTCGGGCCAGGTCAACCCGGAACCGACCCATAAGAGTTATTCGGGTTGTGGGTCGATCCAGATCTGGGCCTGGTTAAACGGGCCGGTCCAGTTCTGGGCCCAATAGTAAAAAATTTCAAAACAACCCCAACCAGGCCCACTTAATCCAACCCGATCCAACCCACCTAAACCCGATCAAAACCGGTTAAAAATCTGATCAAAACTGGTGAAAAAGCAAAAAAGAAAAGGTTTTTTCACCATTATACACTATATATACCCACCTACATACATTTTAAATACGTTAAATAATAGATATACACTATATATATAGCATATACTACATTACTATTTAAAAACCATATACACATAATACATATACACAATTACACATGTAATATATACGTACCATAGAAGATACATACACATATATACGTATCATTCAATATATACATTCTACTTTAAATAAAATATACTACAATATATACACACACTATATATATAGTTATATACTAATTTGTAAAACAGATACACATATATACAATAAATATATACGTCTATAGAAGATATATACACATATGTACGTACCATTCAATATATACATACTACTTTAAATAAAATATACTTCAATAAATATACTACAATATATACACACACTTTATATATAGTTATATACTAATTTGTAAAACGTATACACATGAATTCGTTAAATATATGCGTATATAGAGAAAATATACACATGTATACGTACCATTCAGTATATACATATTACTATAAATAAAATATACTACAATATATATAATACAATATATACACACACTATATATATAGTTATATACTAATTTGTAAAACATATACACATGTATAAGTTAAATATATATATCTATAGAAGATATATACACATGTATACATACCATTCAGTATATACATACTACTTTAAATAAAATATACTACAATATATATACACACTATATATATATAGTTATATACTAATTTGTAAAACATATACACATGTATACATTAAATATATACGTCTATAGAAGATATATACACATGTATACGTACCATACAATATATACATACTACTTTAAATAAAATATACAACAATATATACACACACTGTATAAATATAGTTATATACTAATTTGTAAAATATATACACATGTATACGTTTAATATATAGTACTTTAGAAAATATATACACATATATACATACTACTTTAAATAAAATATACTACAATATACACACACACACTATATATATAGTTATATTCTAATTTGTAAAACATATACACATGTATACGTTAAATATATAGTACTTCAGAAAATATATACACATATATACATACCATTCAATATATACATACTACTTTAAATAAAATATACTACAATATATATACTACAATATATACACACTATATATATATATATATATATATAGTTATATACTAATTTATAAAACATGTACACTTGTATACGTTAAATATATAGTACTTTAGAAAATATATACACATATATACATACCATTCAATATATACATACTACTTTAAATAAAATATACTACAATATATATACTACAATATATACACACACAATATATATATAGTTATATACTAATTT
The DNA here is from genome assembly GCA_030864215.1 of Capsicum pubescens. NCBI lineage: Eukaryota > Viridiplantae > Streptophyta > Magnoliopsida > Solanales > Solanaceae > Capsicum > Capsicum pubescens. Next base: position 103,745,012 of record CM061547.1, read on the forward strand.
GTAAAACATATACACATGTATATGTTAAATATATACGTCTATAGAAGATATATACACATGTATACGTACCATTCAGTATATACATATTACTTTAAATAAAATATACTACAATATATATACTACAATATATACACACATTATATATATATAGTTATATACTAATTTGTAAAACATATACACATGTATACGTTAAATATATACGTCTATAGAAGATATATACACATGTATACGTACCATTCAATATATACATACTACTTTAAATAAGATATACTACATTATATACACACACTCTATATATATAGTTATATACTAATTTATAAAATATATACACATGTATATGTTAAATACATAGTACTTTAGAAAATATATATACATATATACATGCCATTCAATATATACATACTACTTTAAAATATATGTACTTCTTTAAATAAAACATATGATACTTAATATAATAAATTAATAATACTTTAAAGTAAATTAGTAATATATTAAAACTAAGTATTTAATTTAAACTAAAATTCAATTTAAATCATTAAATGGAAAAAAATACAAAATAAGGACTAAGGAGTGAATGAATGTTGAATTTTATTGATTGCAAAATGATCCAAAATTTATAATTTACTTAGATGAAAAATCTACAAATTTTGCATCATTTTTTCCAACTCATTCACGTTAATATTAATGGGAACTTGCATAGGATAGTCAAAGTCAACGGGGGCAAAACCATGCATTGAACTTGATTCTGTCGAGTTCTCCCGCGAAGTCATGATTTCTTCAAGTCTCTGCTCGTCATTCGGCTCCGCTTCCATTCCTTGATTTCTTCATTCGACTCTAATCCAATTTGTAAGGCAAACTAGAACATTCATTGCATTGCTTCCCAATGAATGTCAGTTGTCTCCAAGCTGCTGTTATCCCTGACTAAAAGTGCTATCCGATGCAACGGTTGACATTGGAACATTCAGAATATCTCTAGCTAATCTTGAAAGCACAGGATATTATACTTCATTATTCCTCCACCAATCCAACGTGTTGATCCGTCATCTGCGATCCTTTAGTGGCGATCGGAGATAATACTTCAGCTCTTCCCGATAAGTTGTTATGTAAGCTCCCTCCTCAACACTGTTCCAACAAGTTAAATCATAAAAGTGATCAGGAAAACCTCTATGTGGCGGCCTTTTAGAAGATGATAGCTCCTCTGGAGGACAAGGAGCAACAGTTGGAGTGATATTTGTCGGTATAACTAAATCAACTAAATCAACATAATGGTTATATAATTTATTTATGTAAGCGTTCACATCTGCCATAGCCGTCCACAAATAAGGTTGTTCTTGTTCTTTATCATTAGAATCATTTTTAGTATTTATTTCTAAGTTAGCATAAATAAGACTACTAAAGTGGCACATAGTATTATATTTCATGCACGGATTTAGCATAGCACCAACCAAGTAAATAGAAAAAATCGGAAAAAAATATTTTTTAAATTTAGCAAACATGACACCAACAACTTCTTTATTTTTATATTCTTTGAGCAAATCAGAAATATCGGCTATATATGCCAAAATATTATAAACAGTAGGATAATAAGCACCGAAAAATTCAACCGTAGCTATATAAATTTTTTTCAAAAACTTAACAAGATCTTTAATTACAGCCCAGTCAGAATCATGTAGCATGCAGTGGGAAGAATCAGGAAACGAACCACAATATTGGTTAAAAGATAGTGTAATAGGAACTCTATATTTGTAACAAGTTTTCAAAAAATCATACGTAGCATTTCATCTAGTTTCACATTCTTCAGGCATCAATATTGGTGCAAGTCCATTTTGTTCACATTTAAGTTTAAAGTCTTTAATTCTACTTCTACGATTATTTCCTTGAATAAAACCAACGGCAAACCGATTTTTTTCAATATAAAGCTCAAAAAATTCAAGACTATCTTTTACAATTAAATTATATATATGACAAGCACATTTAACATGAAAAATTTCAAGTAACGACATAGATAGCTTAGATTTTAACTTTGTTATAGCGGTCTTGTTGTTAGAAACATTATCAAAAGCAATACATAAGATTTTATTTTCAATACCGTAATGTTCTGCAACTTTAGCAATCGAATCGGCAATAAAATCTCCGGTATGTTTACGATCTTCATCATATAAAAAAGCAAGAATACATTTTTGCATAACAAAATTACTATCTATCCAATGACAAGTAATGGTTAAATAATCATTTTTATTTACAGCACGACCAAGATCAGAAGTTAGGGACATTCTACACTGAATATTTTTTAGCAATTTTGATAAATCTATAATATATTAAAAGTGTGAAGACCCTTAGAAAAGTGATTTGAACTTTTTATCCTTCATTAAAAGACACTGTAATAGACAAAATCATCTTTTCACAGTTTTTCTTCAATTTATAATATTAAATATTAATTATAATAAATATATAAAAGAATTAAATGGAGAAGATTTTCTACTTTTAGTTGAATTCCTAAATTCATGACAATATTTTATCAAAGAAAATCAAACTTCATAAATGCTATTATATAAAAAAAAATTATATAAGGTAAAGTTCTGAATATTTTAAAAAATGTGGTGAAAGTATTTTACATAAAACAAGTTAAGGTACCAAAAAAAGAAGTAAAAAAAGTTTCTTCCAAAAACTACATTCAGTACGTAATGTTTTCCAATTAAAAAGGGTAGGCAAACTTTTCAAGAAAAAAAAGGTTTTGTGATTTTTTAGGTAAGGACTGTTATTCTTTTATTATAATATTTTAATTTAGAAGTCATTACATTTTCTTTTTCAATTTTAGAATTCCTTTTTTAGGTTATACAGATACCTTATTTGTGTAATAAAATTTTTGACCGTAGCTTTGTTATTGGGTAACTTTATGATTTCTAAATTTTAAATTTCTATTTATATTACGTTTTGATTTTATTGATCATAATTAACAAATCATCCTTTTATGTTTGTAAATAGTTTTGTTATTAGATCTCTAATATAAGGTATTGATTTAATTTTCTGGTTTTGAATTTTCTTTTGTATTACATTGTTTTTATTGATCAAGAATAATGAAACATCTTTTCATGTTTGTATGTAATTTTCATTATTGAATCTACAATGTGACTTTGTTGTTTCTAGGTTTAAATTTTTTTTTTTTATGACATTGGGTTTATTGATCATAAATAACAAACTTTCGTTCTACCAAAAAATAAAAAAAAACTTTCATTATTGAGTAACTTTGTGGTTTCTACTCAAATAATAAGTTTATGATTTTTTTGTGTAAAGGTTAGGTTTCATTGTATTGTTTTGATATTTTTATCATCATATTATTTTGTTGTAGTTTATAAATAGTAGATAAATATCGATCGGCTTTGAAAAATTTCTCAGGTAAAGATTAGGTTTAATGATATTGTTTTGATGTCTGTACTTAATTTTTTTTTGTATGTATAAACATTAGGTTTTGTTGTATTGTTATGATATCTCTGTTATCGTACTATTTTGTTGTAGTTTACGGTTTCTTTTGCGAAGGTTAGACTTAATTGTATTGTTTTGATAGCTCTATTATCGTATTATTTTGTTGTAGTTTATACGTAGTTGATAAATTTAGATTGAATTTGAGACTTTTTTTTTGCTAAATGTTAAGTTTAATTAAATAAATTCTTTTATCTTTACTTGTTCAAAAGATGTTAAATCTATTTATTGTATTTTTCTTTATTATTTAAACAAATATCCTATGTTTAGTGTAATATTTGAACTCATTAAAGTGAGGTACACGCGCAAGGCGCATATACCTAAACTAGTAAAAATAATATTGTGAATGAAATCTAAAAATATCGGCCCTACAAGTACTTCTAGGAATACCATTAAGCATAAGATTATAAATTGCTTGAATATAATGAATAAAAGTATTAGAAGAAGGAAAACTAAAAGGCAAACAATCCACAGCTACCATTTTAGCTATTTCTTCCCGGTCCCTCAATTTATTATACTTCTTCGTTACCTGACCGATTGCTGGGTCCAATCTAGTTTGCGTTGGCCCACCAACATCCTGACCACCTTTTGCTATAAATAACTCTTTTTCGTGATTATCACTTATATGTCTCATTAACGTACTCGTACCCCCTTGTTTGCCTCCTCTTTTATGGTTATATATTTGTTGACAAATATTACATTACACCTCAATATCTGATATACATTCAAAAAATTGTCATGCAATACTAGTTGGATTACGAGCTCTTGGGGCACGGGGAGGACGAGGAGAGAGATTAACCGATTCGGATCTAACGTTAGCATTTCCTACTGCAGGCGTCTCACCAATTTTTTTATCATCTTTGTCTAAATTAACCGCATCTACTTCACTTTCTTTTTCTATACCATAATTTTTTTGAGCTACTACATAATCCATATCGTGGACACCTACAACTAAAGGTCCACCTACTTCTTCCTCAAAAGGTTGACTAAGCGGTGCCGGAGGCACACGGGTATATCTACTACTTGAAGGACCTCTACTGCTAGTAATTCATTTTTTTACTACCACTACCACTTCCAGAATTTTTCTTTTTAACACCTTTAATAGCGAGGTTTCTTAATTTATCCATAATATAAATTAAATTAAAAAAATTTAAAATAAACAAATATAATAAAATTAAATATTCAACAATTAATATACAAAATAAAAATTAAACGTAAGAGATGGAATGACAATACCAAATTTTGAAAGTATCCGAAGGTTGCGACTTTAGAAACTTCTACTCATACTTTGTAATCACAAAATTAAAAAATTAAAGTGAGCACTTTAGCAAATTAAATATATTTAATATTTGAGAATTGAGATTTGAGAGAATAAAAAATTGTGTGAAAAATGATTTGAAAGTGTAGGGTATTTATAAGATTTTTTTTTTGGTTTAAAAAAATTATTTAATTGAAAAAAAGTTTTTTCTTTTTAATAAAAAGAGGATTTTAGCCGTTTTGGGCTCCCAACGGCTATATTACCGTTGGGCCCAATGGCTATAATGACCCAACGGTTATTTTTTCAGAAATTTCATTTTTTTCTTAATCGGGTTGGGCCAGTCCGGTTAATCGGCAAGCCTGGATTGATTTTGGTTCGGACTGAATTAATCGGGCCCAAGAAAAAATTAACCCATCCCGAGACCCGATAGCCTACAGTCCATGGGCTGACTGGACCGGGTTGATGTGGTGGGCCAGTTCGGGCCGGATCAAACCGGCCCGATTGACAGGTATACTTGATTTGGAATTCCACTACTGGTCGAAGAGTTCATAGGCACCATAGTTCTTAGAAAAAACCATCTTACTATTTCTTGGACGATAGTATCTTTGAAATTTTGTGATATCTGCTGGGAAAATATGGCTGGCCATTTAATTCTTTGCTATTGAAAGACCGTATTGCTTTCTTTTAGGAACCTCATTGGTCACTTGTAACCTATAGGCTTGGTTTGGTTTTGTTCCAGTTAGAATTTTTGAGAATTCTATATTCATATATACTTACAATTTCCTCTTTATTTTACATGTTTCAGACCTGTGATGTAATTAATGTGTCTTTCATCCAAAAGCTTCATAGTTGATTTATTCATAGATCTTGGTATGCTGCTAAAAAGTAAACATGCCTTAATTGTTTCTTAATTTTTTTTTTACTTTGAATAGATTTGGTACAACAATGTTCCCCACCCCGAGCTTGTGAAATATAAGAAGGACCAGAATTGGGTGGTCAAATCTGGTGATTATCTTGTTTTTCCTGGTGCTGAAACACAATTAAAGGACGGAGCTACTAACTATATCGAGTCCATTCAAATGTAGTATGTCTATTTTACAAGCTTATTTTTCTTCATCACATCAAGCAACAATATACAGCATTGCTATTAGATTATATTGGATTTCATTCTGGTCATGTTAGTTCCATTTGTGCTTTATTGAATTGTATCCCTTTCAATTGAATGAAATCAAATTTTGATAATAATTTTAATGTGAAATCATTTTCTTGGAAGTTGTGGCAAGCTTTGTTGCATAATTGTTTCTGATTTTCACTATACATTGTTGTGTGACTGCTTCGAAGGGATATATCATCACTATAAGCCATTTTCTGACCGGCGAAATTAGGAGTGAGTCAATTTCTTGAAATGAATTTTCGATGTCTCGAATTATATGGAGGTTCTTTTCCCCCTAGACAAAATATATTCTCAAACTACATGCAGGTGGAATTTTGTATGTATGCGAGATTATAGTTAATACTTTTGTTATTTACCGCTAAAGCTTTATAACTCTCTCCTGAAATGTTGCATTAAGAACCATTCTATGAGAAAAAAATACTTTAAGATAATCAAAAAGTCAAAGGGTTTAACTCCCTAGGAGATAGAATCCAAGGGCAATGCGTGTTCGTGAACATTATCTTGTTCTTCCATTTTTAATTTATTGATTTCTTGTTTATGGGGGGGTTCAATTTCATCCAATTTGCTTTACTTGAGCCGAGAGTCTTTCGAAAATAGCCTCCTACCTTCCCAAGGTAGGAGTAAGGTTCGCGTACTCACCACCATCCCTAAACCCCACTTGTGGGATTACATTTTTTACTTGTTCTATAGTTGTTGTGTTGAGAATTTGGAATGATCCCTGGAGCCCTATTGTACTGATTATAATTTTTAAGCTGAGATGTTTATTTCTTTTTCATTCAGACTTTTCCAGAAATTGAATGGGGAAAGAATATAAGAAATATTTTGGACGTTGGATGCGGTGTTGCTAGCTTTGATGGGTATTTGCTAGATATAAATGTCATTACCATGTCATTTGCACCCAAGGATGAACATGAGGCTCAGATACAGTTTGCACAGGAACGTGGAATCCCCGCTACTTTCTCAGTTATTGGAACTCAAAAGCTTGCATTTTCAGATAATGCATATGATATGATTCATTGTGCAAGATGCAGGGTTAATTGGGATGGAGATGGTAATCACCGTTTTCAAGTTTCCAAGCTTATTGGCAATGTATGTTTTACTTCGTAATCGATTTCAAAATGCAGAAGGAAAACCATTGATGGAACTAAACAGGATGCTTAGGCCTGGAGGGTTTTTTGTATGGTCAGCAACTCCTATTTATCGGGATGACGAATGAGATAAGAAAGTCTGGAAAGGTTCTTACTCATAGATACTCAGTTCTTCAAATTAACATTCTTATAAATTTTTTATTAATGATCAACTTCAATCCGAATGCTGACTAGGTGTATGCTGGTATCTTGTACCATTGTTCTGTGTGCGATCACTGATTTTATTATCTTGTGACACTTTACTTTCTTTTTGTTTGTAGCTATGGTTGCACTAACTGAAGCAATATGCTGGAAGGAGGTGAAGAAGACCTTTTTTGACTCAGCTGGAGATGGGCTAGTTATATATCAGAAGTCGGTTTCATCCTCCTGCTATGAGAACTGGAGAGAAAATAATCCACTTCTATGTGACCAGAACAATAGATCAAATAGTTCATGGTAAGCTCAACACGGTATGATGCTCATTTTCATTATATCCTTTACTTTGTCACAGTGTCATCATTTCGCTTCAATCATTTATTCTATATTGTATGAGAAAGTATATGCCTCTGGACAGCTGTCTTGTACCACTCCCCATGAGCAGCACTGGCAACACGTATGAGTGGCCTGCACCCTGGCCCTAGAGGCTCAATAATAAACCTGAACGCTTATCCCAAATAGCAGATGCTGAAGATGTTTTCGACGAGGACATAAAACATTGGGCAGCGTTGGTCTCAGATGCTTACCTTGGAGGCCTGGGTATAAATTGGTCAAGCGTGAGGAACATGATGAACATAAATGTTGGTTATAGAGGGTGAGGCATTTGAAGCTTTTCTATCGAGTTATCATGAAGTTCAGCATGTTCAGGGGCTCCGGTAAGTGTTAAGACTCAGCATGTTGTTTGAACCTTTTAGGTCACTAGTGCATCGCGATTCTTAATTTTCTTCTATTTTTTCCTACTGTGTAGTTATTGTTCTGTCGGGCTAGATGTATATGGCTTCTGTTACTGCTTTCGCTGAAGTAGACACTGCCCTAAAAGTGGTCCTTAAATTGAAACCTCTCTATATCGATGTTGTTTGTTTGGATAACTTTTTGCTTGCTCTAGTGAAATTTTGTTATAGAGAACATATATATAATATAACATAAGAGGAAAATACAATCCCACAAAAGACTTTATCGTTATAATGAAATGTTGTTCATTGTAATAGAGGATGACTATTATAGAAGGTTTGACCGTGTACGAACACTCTTAAGCTTCTAGCATTGTGCAGTGTATGAGTTTATCAGAAGTGGTTAAAGTTAAGCTGGTGCATTTGCTATAACTTGTAGTTTCCCACAGCAATCGTACAGACGATATTTACCCAATTAGCCCAGACCTATAGTGATTAGTACTATGAATGCCAACATACTTACAAAACTTAATAGAATAAAAAAAAAATTATAGTTCATGAAAAGGTATTTTATCTTTCAAATTCACAAGGAACTTCCTGAACTTCTAACTTGATTGAATAAATTAAAGAAACTTTGGATTCACATACTTCCTCATTCCAGATTGAAAAAATATTTGAATATTTGTCGAGCATAATTTTTTTCTAACTTTTATTTATTTTGGGTGGATAGGAAAACTGCGGGTGATCAAATTTTAATGGTAGCCACTGAAATTTTAATGGTAGCCACCACAAGTGATCAAGTCGATCTAGATTGAAGTGAATGATGAACTTTTTGAGCTATTTTGATATATGTTTAAATACGTTTAGTTTTGTGTGGAACTTATTAAAAATCTTTAAAATATTGTATTCTAATTAGTATGTGTAATAAAAGATATGTTTTTTGAAGTTCATTGCAAATCTATGCATTTGAATTATTTATTGGATAATTGGCGCGTGAGATTATATATATGTAATGTGATTAGTGATGTATACATTCGGACCAAAATAATTATTTTTTAGGTGTAAAGCTATTCTCATAAAATGTGGCTTGAACTACTAAATTTTAGATAATATTGCCACACTTTAAAAGTGTGGCTTGTTAATTAAATTGTGGCATGTACCTAAAATATGCTTACAGTTTACAAGTATTGTCATAGAAGATGTATAAAAGGCTACAATTTTAAAGTGTGGTCAATAATAAAGAAAAAGCCACATTTTTTAAGTGTTGTTATAGAGGTGCTATATAAGGCTATGCTTGTAAAGTGTACCCAATAACTAACTAAAGGCAACACTTAAAAGTGTAGCTTCATATGATAGAAGTGTAGCCATTTAGAAGTTGTAAAGCGTGGCATTTGCACTTTAATGACCACTCTTTTTAAACGTAGTTGATATGTGACAGCGCCTAAGCGAACGCGCAAGTATACGTGGTCCACCAAGTAGTAAAGTGGTCTTCAAGAAGTCAAGTATCGATCCCGCAGGGACTTGATCTCACAACTATTTGATTCTAGTTCACAATTTGGATTTAATTGATGCAAGCGTAACCAAAAAGAGAGTTTGGAAATTGTAACTCGCAATTGAAGTAAATAGTGATTAAATAAGAGTCTGGAAACAATCAAGGGAGTAAAGCTAAGGGTTAAAGCACTTCGAACAATCATACTATGCTATTGAACTTCATTCATTGACTTGTTTGTCTTGGTTGTTGATTCGTAGGGTTAATTGCGTGATCATGGTTTCCCGACCTCTAATCGTTTACCTAATATGGACATTACAACTACATCGTTGAGCGGGGATGTAATAATCCAATTAAGCGTTTGAAAACTATCATTCTACGTTTGAATCAAGTAAGGCATCTAAGTACAGCTCTGTCTTAGACGCTAATTCAAATACTTTATTTCATAAAAGAATAAAAATCATTCTTTGTTTATTCCTACGTTCTATCTCCCTATTCCCTCTCCCGAGACCACAAGGGTGAAAATATGTATATTTTCTGGGTGATCAATCCATCAAATAGTTAAATCAAGAATAAACAAACAACCAATAATGATAAGCAAATTTAATGAAATTAATTCAAAACAATCATACTCATGTTCTTGGCTTTAACCCCGGAAAGGGAGTTTTTAGCCACTCAGCCAAAATCAACATCCAAATAATTGTATGAATGATTAAAAACATAAAGAAATATAAATTAAAGAAATAAAAACCTAAAAAGAAGTTGGGGTAGCCTCCAATGCTCCTAAGAGGTTCCAAGCTCTCTAAAACGTGATTTAATATGTTTTATTTATAGTAAACAAGTCATAAACCGACTTGGATTGGGTTTCCACGTTATTATCCTTCAGCTGGGCACTTTTTCCCATTTTTGATGGTCACCGCGTTGTGGTGACATGCCAATCGCCATAGGACTGCGAAGCGGCATAATCGCGCCAAGATTCTAGAATTTGACAATTGCAGATTTGCTTTTCACCGCGACGCGGTGGCTTCTTCACTGCTATTACCACCGCGACGCAGTGGGTCACCATTTTGGGTCCCTTCTGAATCCATTGGTAGGTCGCACACGCCTAGTAGACGCTCTACGCGCCTGCACTCGCCCAAGACATTTCAGGTGTCCAAAATCACTTCAAGTTGTGTATTGTGCTTCTGTGATCCATTCCAAGCTTTTTTTAGTTGTTTCCACTTGATTTGAAGCTTGTGCATCCTTCATATATCATCATAGTCCATTCACCAAGCATCCTATAGCATTAATCACAATAATTTAGAGCTCAAAACAACACAACATCCTCGACGGTGAACTAGAAACACGAGCTAAGCATAGGCTTCATTCACTTTGATCTTAAGCTTATTGTTTTGACTCTTGTTTTGATCTAATTGACCCTTGAACATTGTCAACAAGTTGTTTCACATATAAATACACAATAACAACCTTATGAACTCATTAAACACATTAGAACCCAACACGATAGACTAGACAAACACCTAACTCAAGCTAGTCACACTCGTATTCTTAGCTGAACTCTAAATGATCAATTTGAATCAAAATTCATGTGAAAACACCATTAAACTAAGCATGTTATACACAGTTTAAAGCTCAAGAATCCTACTTCAAAACATCCTAGCCTCAAGAATGGACTCCACAAGTGGCTAACTCATGAATATTGCTCAATTAAAGACATCATACAATTCATCCATATTCATCAAACATGTGCCCCTCACAACAAAAGAGTTACCCATAATCACTCACAATAATGCAAATTTAGAACACAATGGGTATACTACACTAGATGAACCACAGACTTGCTCTTAGTGTCATACTCCACTAATATCTGAATGTTAAATTTAGGATCAAATAGGTCTTTTTCGGGTTGTAATGTAGGCTAAGGGACGGGTAGGAACTATTTGGGAATAGTGACTAACTTCTCTAAGAGCTTTAATATACTACATTATACATTTAAAACCAATCTCCAACAACCAAATTACATTTTTTCCATCTACCCATATCTTTTGTTTTGCCCCATCTCCTTTAAGTATTTTCACAAACACATGATGGGAGTATTGTTTATTACTAATGAATCAATTTTTTTCTTTTTTTTTTCACAACCATGGTAATATTTCTAGCACAATGTCTATCACACCTATCCACCACACATCAATTATCAACACCAATAACTATTACCTTGGAGCATCAAATTCACCTCTTTCTTCTTCAATTTCTCAACTCCTTACTCACTTAATTTTTCATTAAAGCGACTAGGAGCTTTTTGGATCAAATTAAGGTTTATCAAAGGAGGGATTAGGCACATGCGAGGCTTCCAAAGAAAAAGCTAAAGGATCAACGGGGCTCACTAGGATTATGCACAAAGGGTAGGCCAAATAGAAGGTAAAAAACAAGGCTATCAAGGAAATGGCTATATCATCTCCTAAACCCACACTCTTTATTTCGCTTTATACACACACCGGGCAAGTTCTAGACATCACATGCAACAAGGAATATACAAATATCCTCGCACACACATGACACATGCTCAACTCATATAGGATCATCATAGACTTTTAACCAAACAATAGCATGAATTCAAATTTTAAGCCACAAGAACAAGAGTCACAATCATGAGCCTAAGAGTCTCAAAAGTAGTAATTCGCATCAAACAACATGCTTACACAACTAAAACACTTGCACCATGCAATAAAAAATAGCACCAAAAGGAATATCTTACACAAATTTTTTTAAATTGAGCCCTAAATTGAGAATTTCCCCACCCCACACTTAAAAATCTACTTTGTCCCCAAAGTGAACTTAAAAGCAAGAGATAGAAATATTCCCCGAACCCTCTAGGCCTAGCTAGTAGCATCATTACACATAAAGGAGATCCATGGGACCCCACACTCAGTCTCTGCCATGCTCCTTAGCTCAAGTTTTCGGTACTCAGACTTCCCATCAACTTGTGACTCAATCAAAAACAAAAAACTACGTGAAGTAAAAACTAAAAACTAAAAACTAAAATATACCTATTTAACTTGGGTTGCCTCCCAAACAGCGCCTGATTTAGTGTCGCGGCACAACCCAACTAAACGTAACCAAGTTCCTTCATCATTTTACTCCCCCTTGGGAGCCATTTTCTTTTTTGTTTTGACCTCTTGAGTTTGCACTCCCAAGGTCACCATCTCTTTCAACTTCAGCCTTCATCATGTTGGGAAGCAGTGGTTTTGGCTTAGGCCGCTCAATAAGGGTATTCGAAGAGGTCTTTTGCGCGCTAGACACCACACACTTATCCTCTTCAACAACAGTAATCATGCACAAATCTCTATATTGGGATAGTGTGTTAAGCGACTTGTAAACTTTGAAAATCACCTCTTTATCCTCCAACCTCATTTTTAGTGTACCTTCTTTTACATCAATTAACGCTCTACCAGTCGCTAAAAATGAACTCCCCAAGATGATTGGTACTTGTTCGTCTGCCTGAAAATCTAACACAAGAAAGCCAACAGGAATAATAAATTTACCAACCTTTATGAGGACATCCTCAATCACTCATTTTGAAGGTTTATGGACCCGTCTGCCAACTGCAATCACAAAGAGGTAGGTCTAGGCTTTCCCAAGCCCAATGTCTCGAACAAAGATAGGGGCATCAAATTAATGCTTGCCCCTAAGTCACTCAATATGTGGACCACCTCACTACTGCCAATTTGAATGAGGAGGGTGAATTTTCTTGAATCCTCAAGCTTCTTAGGCATTTTTCGTGTCATTACAGCGCTACACTCTTCATTGAGTGAAATTACTTCCACATCCTGCAATTTTACCTTATTAGCAACCACAACCCTCAAGTACTTAACGTATTTGGGCATACCCTGCAAAATATCTACCAAAGGTAAGTTAATGTGAAGCTCTCTGAACGTGTCAAGGAACTTCTTAAAATATGCATTCCCCTTCACTTTTTTTTTCCTCTAAGGGAAAGGAAGTGGAGACATCTGCTTCTTCTCTTCTGCAACAACTTTTTCTTTCGAGTACTCAGACTTTCTTGACTTTTCAGCAACTTTATCATTTACCTATGGGGGAGTCAAATCTGCATCTACCTTCTTAGTTATCTTTGGAGGTTCTCCTTGAAGCTCTTTACCACTTCTCAAAGTGATTGCCATAACTTGTTTTGGATTTTCTGTATCTACTAGCAGACCACCTTGAGGCCTAGTATTCAATGCTTGTTGTAACTGCCCCAACTGCAACTCTAAGCTTCTTTGGTCCGCTTTCTGATTTGTTAATTCTGCCAGTTGATTTTTCATATCCGCAACCATTTGTGCTTGACTAACTAAGATTTGTTTCATCATCTCTTCCATATTGCTAGTTGATTGATTTGGTGAGCCTGTGGTTGCTGAATTTGTTATTATTGTGCGTTCCATGGCTGAGTATGCCACTTCATGTTGTAGGCATTACCATAATTTGGCCTTTGAGCATTGCCTACATACATTACTAATTTCGGATTTGAAGCACACATGGCCGTAGAATGGCCACTATTTTCACAGACCTCACACCAACCACTAGTTTACTGAACTGCATTGACTACTACGGTAGGCTGTGGAGCTCCTAATTTTAGGCTGCTGAACTGAGTGTTTAGGATACTTTATAATGCAACAACCTGAGCTGATAAAGCGGTGTACTGGTCTAACTCCAACAAACCTGCAACTTTCTTTGTGGCACTCTTAGAATCACCACGCCATACTAGATTTCCTTGTGCAATGCGGTTTAATAAGGTGTACAGCTCATCATAAGTTAAATCCAACGCTTGACCACCTGCGACTGAATCTAGCAAAATTTTTGTATTATGGCCAGGTGCTTCTTCAAAAGTATGAGCAAGTGCCTTATTAGACTGTTGATGATGTGGATAGTCCCTAAGAAGTTCATTAAACCGCTTCCAAGTATGATAGAGGTTCTTGTCTGGACTTTGTTTAAAGCTCACAATCTCACTAGAAAGCTTTGCAGTCTTGCCAGATGAGAAGAATTTGATGAAGAACTTTTTAGCCAAGCCATCCCATGATGTGATTGAATTTACTGGCTCTGAATTCAAACACATTTTAGCTTCCCCAATAAGTGAATAAGGGAGAGTGTCATCCTTACATAATCAACATTTACATCTGTCGGAATGAATGTGTTAGTGAGATCAATGAAATTTTGCAAGTTCCCCTGAGGATCTTTATGTGACAACCCTATGAACTTTCCACTGCTTATCAATAGATGCACCATATTATTTTTGAGCTCGAACCTCCCTCCAATAATTAGTTTCTTAAAAGGTAAGGTTAGATTTGTCGGAAGTGGGACTGCCACTTCCTGAACTATCCTACGTGCTGCTTGTTCTTCAGCCATAGGAATAGGATTTTCTTGGCCTTCTAATATTTGAGGAATACGAGGGAGAAGTATTGCTTCTCTCCTTATTTGATGGAAACTTTGCTCAGGTTCGGGGTCTGATTCAACGAACTCTCGATCCCTTGCCAGCCTACTAGTCTGAACCTGTTTCCTGCAAATTCACAAACAAAGACCAAGAGTAAAAACACCAATGAAATCTAAAAGTAAAACTAAGAATAAAATAGTCGCCAAATTACATGTCCCCGACAGCGGTGCCAAAAACTTGACAGCACCCAAGCACACACGCAAGTGCATGTGGTCTACCAAGTAGTAAAGTGGCCTTCAAGAATCCAAGTACCGATCCCACAGGGACTTGATCTCACAACTATTTGATTCTAGTTCACAATTTAGATTTAATTGATGCAAGCGTAACCAAAAAGAGAGTTTGGAAATTGTAACTCAGAATTAAAGTAAATAATGCTTAAATAAGAGTCTTGAAACAATCAATGGAGTATAGTCTAGGGTTAAAGCACTTCGAACAATTATACTATGTTATTAAACTTCATTCATTAACTTTCTTATCTTGGTTATTGATTCGTAGGGTTAATTGCATGATCATGGTCTCCCGACCTCTAATTGTTTACCTAATATGGACATTACAACTACATCGTTGAGAGGGGATGTAATAATCCAATTAAGTGTTAGAAAGCTATCATCCTACGTTTGAATCAAGTAAGGCATCTAAGATATCCCTGTCCTAGATGCTAATTCAAATTCTTTATTTCATAAAAGAATAAAAATCATACTTTGTTTATTCTCGCCTTCTATCTCCCTATTTTCTCTCCCGAAATCACAAGGGTGACAATATGTGTATTTTTTGGGTGATCAATCCATCAAATAGTTAAATCAAGAATAATCAAACAACCAATAATGATAAGAAAATCAAACAAAATTAATTCAAAACAATCGTACTCATGTTCTTGGCTTTAGCCTCGGAAAAGGGAGTTTTTAGTCACTCATAGCCATAATCAACATCCAAATAATAGTTTCATATATCCCTATTTTCATAGTTTGCAAGTATGGGGAATCCTTGTACCCCTAATTTCATTCATCACTCCCATGCACCCCAATGAGTTCACAAATCCTCAATTCAATGCATAATAAATCCATAATAATCATAGGAAAAGTATTTAAACAATTTACATCCAAAACCCCCAACCCATCATTCAAAACCCAATATCAAAACCATGGAAATAATAAACCAATTCATGCTATAATGAAAACACAAATTTAGGGAGAGAGATACATGTCTTAATCTCTAAGAAATTTGAAGAAGGAATTACTCTTAGAGCCTTAGATGATCAATTTCTTGAAATCCTAGTCTTGTCTTTGAGTAGGGAATTTGAGAGAGCTTAAAAGTATGTTTTATTTGTTAAATGGTGAAAATAACCCCCTTTTGGTGTTTTATAGACGTGGAGTCTAAGTGGGGTAATGAGGGAATTGACAAAATAACCCTCACTTAAATATGTTTAAAGTTGTCACCCAGTCGTTACGGGTCACCCTATGACTTGTAACGACTAGCTATGAGTCATTCCCCTGAATCGTAGTCAACAAAATGTCTCAAGGCATCCAAACTATTGACCTTACAATTTCACTATATGACTCGTCAAGTTACCTTATGATTCGTAGGGTCCTAATCTTTGTCAAGTCAGAATCAAGGGGTCACTAAATTGGTTACCTTAGAACTAGTACCGTACGACTCGTACACAAACCTTATGACTTGTAAAGTGTTAGTCGTAATGACCTGGGCACCAATATTAAGTTGCTAACAGAAATAGTCTATGACTCATTAGGAGCCTTCAGAACTCATTACATTTTGTCTTCACCAAGACAAAATCTAGGTCAGTCTTTACTGGGCATACTACGTTGGGGCTCTCGAGCCATATAGACACCCCACAACTCATATAGGGAGTCGTAGTCTAGGAATTAAGCTCAAAAGTCAAGAAATTTTCAAGGAACAAAAAATCTAAGGTATTATAGTGGACCTTTGGTTTGGATCCTGAGACACTCGAGCTTATTTTGACCCATTGATCGGTAAGTTAAAAGAATGGAGTATGGGTGTGGGACCCACATTTGATCAAATCGACCTCGGATGGAAAATTCAATTTTTTCATTGAGTTTGGAACATCATATTTGGTGTGGTTACATAGTTTGTTTGCGTATACAGTATTTTGAACGAATTCCAAGCACCCAGTTGATGTCTATTTTAGACTTGGAAAAAGCTGATGCACCGTGATAGCAATACACTGGATCGCGATCGCGATTCGCTGTGTAGATAGGATGTTGTGATTGCAAAGGGTGTGTTGCAATTGTGACTCGTGTGACAGACGAGAGGTATCACAATCGTGAGGCCCTGGATCGCAATAGTGGGACTCGAGTACCTGGAATGGGTATAAATGGACCCCATATGTCAAGATTTTTCCCATTTTTCATCCATCACTTGAGTGAAAAACCTTAAAGAGTGATAAATCTTAAAACTAAATCTTAGGGGTGACTTGGGAGTTTTTTAAACATTTATTTATGCAATTATCTTTCAATTTGAGGTAAGAATTCACCCTTTTCTTGGTGAAATTTCTTGCTTTATTGCTTAAAATTCCAAAACCTTTAGGGCTTGATTTTAGCCCCAATTTAGTTTGTTTTTTACCCATTTTTAGGATAATTTCTAGAGATTTATATTATGTTGGGTTGGTTTCAGATACACAATTTTCATAAGCAGAAACTACAAGTGATTTTGATGTGATTTTTGGACCCAAAGTACAATAGTGCAATATGAGTACCGTTGTTCTCATATTGATGAGTATCTTGAAAGTAAAAAGCGGTTGTTTAGAGGTTCGTTGAGCTTTCTTTGGCGTCGAGGTAAGCTAGGTTTACCCCTTGTCAGATTTATCCATTTCATAGTATTCTTATGATATTCTATGGGATTTAGGATGAGTTTTAGGTGTTGGATTGATAAAATTCAAGACTTGGGTTAGTTGGACCATTTTAGCTATTTTGAAACCATGGAGTTGAAATACATAGCTTGTTCCCTTATGCCTTAGGTGAATTGGACTTCATTACTCATGTTGAGCAAGAATGCTCTAGATTATTCAATATCGGTAGAAATGCTTTAGACTGTCATGCTTAGGGTAAGATTGACCTTAGTTTCTTACACTAATGAAGGTTGCCTTAGTTTCCATTAGATATAGTTAGAATGCTTAAGAAAAATCTCTACCTTAGATCTAATTGGGGCTTATTATACATATAAGATCGAATTTAGATACCTTAGACTTGTCAAGGGAGAACATTCCATATAATGTATTTTGGGGATTAAAAAGTGGGCTCTTTGACCCACCTTAAGTCAAGATTGATGAAATCTTGCACCAAAATGACTGGCATTTTGACGCTATCACCCAGCCTCTCCCAACATACCCGGATAAATCCCAAATCGAACATGTAATCCAACATCCAGATGGGTCTATTTACCTAAAGTTTCTCGGGTTTGAGGCACCTCGAACCTCTTCCTTCAGAGGATCTGTATCACACAGACCATCTACCTCAAAACCACCGGGAGGGAGTGAGGAAAACGACAATGACAAAGGAAGGGTCAGAGGAGTTAACTTCTCAGGACCTATTCCCAAAGTCTATTACCAACAACATACTCGGGTCAGCGAACCTGAGAACCTCTATGACCCAGGCAGACCTACAGCCTCTGACATGGAGCCCCCTCCTAATCTATCCAACCAAAAGATTAGGACTGACCCAGGATTAAATGTCATCAAAATAGATGAGGAATTTAATCCTGACCTCAAAGCTCTCAAAGTTCTCTGGTACCGCCCCAAAGACGCGTTAAAGAGAAAATGGTACACAAGTACCTACAGTAGAGAAGAGCAAAAAGAGTTCGGACGACTCTGGATTGCTGACATGAAAAGACTTCAATGTGATATCGAATTCTTTAAATGGTTTGAGTGCACTGGAAGGATGGAAAATCAAAATGAATCCCTCCAAGGTATCATTAACAAATGGTACACTCAGAGTAACAAAGTCATTGAATCTGTTACTCCCCCTCTTGAGGGAATAAAAATTCCCCACTCTAACGAGATCTTAAGTGCTTCTCCTTTCAAGAAAAAGCATGACAGACCTTCAATGGCTCCTTGTAACAAAGATCTTGACCGAATAGTTGAACAAAACAACTACACGAATCAAGTTCTCCATACCATTTCCCAACAGATAGGAGATACTAAAGATTCCAGAGCACCTTTCTATTCCCCTTCGAAAAGTACTTCTAGTACTAGCTTTACCACCAATCCTATCTTTAAGATTCCGGAATTTCAGAAAGAAAAATTCCCTACACTTAGCGATGACTTTCAAGTCTCAGCTAAGATTCTAGACCAAATAAATGAGAAGCTTTCTAAATTTAAAATCTCAGGAAAAGAGATACCCACCTCCAGTACAAGTACTCAGGAAGCCTCCAGCAAAGAGAAAGGATCTCTTTCAAAACTTACCAGTGAACGTTTTTCTACAAAGAGAAACTACTATACGAAACCCTCTCCCCCAGACACCCAGTTCGAAGAAAATCATACCCTCTCTAGTTCTAATTATGATGGAAGGGGAATAACTGAATGGAATGTTGATAGTTTGGCTGAGCACCAAATCTACAACAAACTCCACGAAATGGGTATGACAATCACCGCCTATAAGATGAAGGGAGCTTCAGATAAGCAAGCAGCAACCTTGATTGCCTCAGGTTTTACTGGAATGATAAAACACTGGTGGGATAACTATTTTGCAGAAGACGTCAGATGTCTTATCTGGGAATCCACGTCCATAGAAACCACTGTGGTAAAAAATGAACAAGGTCAAGACAGTCTTCAACAAGTAGAAAAAGAAGATGTCTGTGCCACCTTACTATATCACATAGCTAGGCACTTCATAAGGGAACCTAAGCTATTTCAGGATAGAAGCTTAGAAATCCTTAACAATCTTAGGTGTAAGGACTTAGCAGACTTCAGGTGGTATAAGGACACCTTTCTAGTCAAAGTTATGATCCGACCTGACTGCAATAAAGATTTCTGGAAAGAAAGATTTATCAGCGGTCTTCCAACCCTATTTGCAGACAAAGTTAGGACCAAAATCAAGGATAGATTCGAAGGACAAATACCTTACGACACCCTTACTTATGGTGACCTTATTAGTTTTATTACTACTGTAGGGATTGATCTCTGCACAGACTTAAAGCTTAAGAAGCAGCTTAAGAAGGATAGTTCCTCCAAGTATGGGTTAGGAACTTTTTGTCAAGACTATGGATTTCCTAGTACCTCTTCCCTACCTAGCAAGAAATATAGGAAGAAGTCCTCCAAAAAACCAAAGAGCTCTAGGAGAAAATCCTCCAAAAAAGATGACTATATCTCGCAAAACCAGCCGAAAGAATAAACGAAAATCTTCAAAGAAAGATGTTTGTTGGACTTGTGGTAAGACTGGCCATAGGGCCAAGGATTGCAAGTCAGGCAAGAAGAGCAAAATCAACGCTCTAGGATTATCTGAGGATATGAAGGATAAGTTATTCTCCCTAATGGAAGAAGAATCCTCCTCTTCTGATTCGGCCAGTTCCTCAAGCGAGGACTTTAGCGATGAAGATTTTATCAACGCTGCCTATGAGTCTGACCAATCTCAGTCTAGTCAAGACTGTTCCTGCAACGGTACGTTCTGTACCTGCACTAAGAAATCTATAAATGTCATAACAGAAAATCCTAAAGAAATTTTGTTTGACATTATAGAACATATTCAAGATGATGAGGCTAGAAGTAAATATCTTTTAGAACTCAAGAGACTCATGCTCTCTCAAGAAGAGAAATCCGCCAGACCGACTGTCCAGCCTTTTAGCATGAAACAAGTCATGGCCCGATTTGACAAACCTACTGAACCAACGATATCGGACCTCAAGGGCGAAATCTCTACCCTCAAAACAGAGATTAGAGATCTCAAACTAAGGCTGGATAGAGTTGAGCTCAATATTCTGACAGAACAAGTCCTCAAAACTGTATCTCCAGCCAAAAATACTTCGTCTCCAAGCTCCCCCAGAGCACCCCCTGATCTCACACTAAGTGATTACCTTAAAGAGCCTGGATCTTTCCCTGGCTCAGAAACTCTTTCTACCTCAAATGCCGCTATTTCCACAATCAAAGGTTATAGCGAACACATCGTGGTAAAAATTGTTATCAACAAAGACTTTGTTTTAAATAGAGTCGCCCTCTTCGATACAGGTGCCGACAACAATTGTATCGTTAAAGGTCTAATACCCACGAAGTATCTTCAGAAAAGTACTTCTCATTTATACTCCGCCACCGGAGAGAAAATGAAGATCGATTATAAGCTTTCCAAAGCTCATATCTGCAACAATGGCATTTGCCTTGTTAATGACTTTGTTATTACTGAAGGTATTACTGAAGATATAATCCTTGGAATACCTTTTGTTAACCAAATCAGACCTTACCTAAGTAATTTTGATGGAATCCGAACCACCATCTTAGACCAAGAACTTTTCTTCCCTCTGTTGCGACCTCTCTCAGAAAAGGAAGGCAACCTTATTAAAGAAAAGACTGCTTTTAAAATAAACAGAATTTCTTCTCACATTTGTTTTCTAAAACAGGAAGTTCAATTAAAGCAGATTGAACAAGCTTTAAAAACCCAGGAGATGGTAAGCAAAATTGCCAATCTTCAAAGGCATTTCGAAATAGAAATTTGTTCTGATCTCCCTAATGCCTTCTGGGAAAGGAAAAAGCATGCTATAGAGCTTCCCTACGTTACAGGGTTCAATGAACAGGCCATCTCTACTAAGGCAAGGCCCATTCAGATGAACCAAGAAATGATGGAAGTCTGCAAAACTGAGATTGACCATTTATTAAAAAATGGCATCATTAGGGCCTCTAATTCCCCATGGAGTTGCTCTGCCTTTTATGTAAACAAAAACGCAGAAAAAGAAAGAGGAACTCCCAGGCTAGTAATAAATTACAAGCCACTAAATGCCGTCCTACAATGGATTAGGCATCCGATCCCTAACAAAAGAGATCTTTTGAAAAGAACTTGTAAAGCTAACCTTTACAGTAAGTTCGACATGAAATCCGGCTTCTGGCAAATCCAAATTGCTGAAAAAGATAAATTTAAAACTGCCTTCAATGTCCCTTTTGGACATTATGAATGGAATGTCTTACCTTTCGGGCTCAAGAATGCCCCTTCTGAATTTCAGAATATTATGAACAAAATCTTCAATCCCTACAGTTACATGTTAATTGTCTATATTGATGATGTACTTATCTTTTCTGAAAACATTGATTCTCATTTCAAGAATCTTAGCACTTTCTTTAAGATTGTTAAAATTAATGGATTAGTCATCAGCGCGGCTAAAATGAAGCTTTTTCAGACCTCTATCAGGTTCTTAGGACACGACCTTAGCCAAGGTAGTTACAAACCTATTTGCCGAGCTATAGAATTCTCTTCAAAATTCCCTAACGAGATTAGTGATAAAACCCAGCTCCAAAGATTTTTGGGTAGTCTAAACTATGTTGCAGACTTCATTCCAAATATTAGACAAGTTTGTGAGCCTCTCTACAAAAGGCTTAAAAAGACTCCTGTCCCTTGGAGCTTAGAACAAACTAATGCTGTCATTAAGGTGAAAAGCCTGGTCAAGAGCCTCCCATGTTTAGGAATCCCTAATCCTGATGCTTTTATGGTCGTCGAAACAGATGCTTCCGATATTGGATATGGTGGTATCTTAAAACAACGGGTAGAACCCCAATCCCCTGAGCAACTTGTTCGATTCACTTCCGGAGTATGGAACTCGGCCCAAAGAAATTACAGCACGGTTAAAAAGAAGTTTTATCTATAGTGCTATGTATCACGAAGTTCCAGGATGACCTGGTTAACAAAGAATTTTTATTAAGAGTAGATTGCAAGTCTGCTAAAGAAATTTTACAAAAAGATGTCAAAAACTTGGTTTCAAAACAAATATTTGCTAGATGGCAAGCTCTCCTATCTAGCTTTGATTTTCAAATAGATTTTATTAAAGGAGAAAATAACTCCCTTCCTGATTTTCTAACAAGAGAATTCTTACAGGGAAGAAATGAGGCCAACTACACTGGGTAAAACCCCAGTAGTCAATAAACCAGACCAGACCAAAATGGCAAGACCTTTTGATCCCCCCTCAGCATCAATGAATCCACTAAGGCCATCAGTTCCACAGCGACCGATATTGAAATCGGAATTCCAGTTGCCTTCTCAGAACAGGTATGCTGCCATATCAGAAGCCCCCAGGCTTCCTCCTCCCATCCCCACTAAACTAGTGGATCTAAAGACTGGTAAGTCCCTGGATACTAAAAAATCACCGAGTTCATCGGTTCAGTCCAAGCAAAGTTACGCTATGAAGGCCCCAGAGTCCTTCGCCCAAGCAGTAAATCCTGCAGCCTCCAAAGCTGCCATCCAGACTACACCACCTTCCCCAAGAGAAGAATTCAAGTTTATTACCACACAGGTAATGCCT
The DNA here is from genome assembly GCA_030864215.1 of Capsicum pubescens. Taxonomy (NCBI): domain Eukaryota; kingdom Viridiplantae; phylum Streptophyta; class Magnoliopsida; order Solanales; family Solanaceae; genus Capsicum; species Capsicum pubescens. The sequence continues at coordinate 103,768,375 of CM061547.1, forward strand.
ATCATTGCCCTTGACAAAGACTACGAGGGATATCCATTAGACCAGTTGATCAAGCCGGTCTATAATGATAAGAATTTTGTGGATACTGAGACTCCACTAAAAACAAGACGGTTCTACGAAGCCATCCTCGTCGACACTGACTCCATCGAAGTCGAACACAATATGAATGATAGAAATCCAGAATATATTGATTATTCTAGGTTTACTATCAAAAGGGTATTAACCCCATTCAATTGGTTTGCCGACCACCTCCACACACCAATAGCATTATCCATGCCTCATCGTCCCCAGACATATAATTGGTATGACTATAAGTCTGCATGGTTTAATTTTTTGTATGTTAGGCTAGGACATACCTGGTTTGTTAAATATTGTCCTGCTATGGTAGATGCCATTATTCCTAGATGGTTTTACGAATGGTGGATATATTTTGGAGGAATCAAGGAAATCCTCCCCTTACAATTTGCGAGCAGATTCATGGATTTCTGCACAAAAGAAGGGTGTACAACCCTCCCTGAGCACATCCAGATGTGTAAATTCTTTATTAAGAAAAGAGTATCATATATTATCTCTTGGAACTTCGCCAAAGGAGAACAAGATAGAATCAAATACTTGTCCAAAGAGATCAAGGTAAAAGGTTGGACTCCCAAGCCAGTCGCTCCAAGAACACCCGACAAGGAAAAGAAATCTTTACCTTTTGGGTCATCCAGCAATGCCTCCTTAAGTAAGAAGGCCTTAAAAGAAAAATTAAAAAAGGCTTTACATGACATGGAAAGCCAAGAAACTACAGATGAAGAAGTATTGCAACTTCTAGAAGAAGCCTCCTCAACAGGAAGCAGTGATAATAATGGTGATATGCTGAACCCCACGGGAATAGCATTGGCCTACATAGACCCCTACTGAGAATAGGGAAATGGCTCTTCAGTAAAAGATAGAGGTTCAAAGAACTGGAATTATCTTTTCTGAAGAGACAACCCACTATTCCAATAGGAATCTTTGGGACCCACTGCTTTTCTAAAAGAAAAGGACCCACTGCTTTTCTAAAAGAAAAGGGACCTGCAGCTTTTTGAAAAGCACAAAACAACTGTCGGTCATCACAGAATGATCTTAGCCTTACACTTGTACACTTCAGATGTATCTTTACATTTTCCATAGTCTATTTAAGACTTCATGTAATTATAGAGGAGGCATCAGAAAATATCCTAGATATCTTCCTTGCCTATTCTCTCTTCTCTCTCTTGTAATCTCTAAAATGCTTTCGCTTTAAATAAACCTTGTAAGTTTTATCTTCTGCTTCCTTTTACTTTTCTCTGATAAACTTGATCCGTCCTTTCTGGTACCAGCCCCAGAGGTGTTACAACCCTTATGGAGGCAAACAGAGCTAAGGCCAATATTTTTGTCCCTAAAGCTCTTGTTTGGGATGAAATCTTGCACCAAAATGACTGGCATTTTGACGCTATCACCCAGCCTCTCCCAACATACCCGGAGAAATCCCAAATCGAACGGGTAATCCAACACCCAGATGGGTCTATTGACCTAAAGTTTCTCGGGTTTGAGGCACCTCGAACCTCTTCCTTCAGAGGATCTGTATCACACAGACCATCTACCGCTAAGCACATATATTGTCTAGAGCATGGGAAACTTATTTTCTATAAGATATTTTCAAAGGTAATCTTTCAATGGTTGAACTTATGTTTTAATTAAATGGATATTGTCTTATAAAGGGGTTTATGCTAGTATGGGGTATTCGCTTTCTCATAGTATTTGAGGTCTCCGATTAATATCCGATTTCAGACGTTGGTCAGCCTGAAAATATGGTCACAAGCTAAGGTAAGCATTCGACCTTGTTGGTGGTCCTGTCGCTAAGATATTACTAAGTGAAAGCTGTTGTAAAAGCCATTAAGACCTGCTAGATCCCATAAGACTCTTATGCATTAATTAACCTATACGTTCTACCAGACTCTTCTCTACTGTAGGTACTTGTGTACCATTTTCTCTTTAACGCGTCTTTGGGGCGGTACCAGAGAACTTCGAGAGCTTTGAGGTCAGGATTAAATTCCTCATCTATTTTGATGACATTTAATCCTGGGTCAGTCCTAATCTTTTGGTTGGATAGATTAGGAGGGGGCTCCATGTCAGAGGCTGTAGGGCTGCCTGGGTCATAGAGGTTCTCAGGTTCGCTGACCCGAGTATGTTGTTGGTAATAGACTTTGGGAATAGGTCCTGAGAAGTCAACTCCTCTGACCCTTCCTTTGTCATTGTCGTTTTCCTCACTCCCTCCCGACAGCATTTGAGGTAGAAAGAGTTTCTGAGCCAGGGAAAGATCCAGGCTCTTTAAGGTGATCACTTAGTGTGAGATCCGGGGGTGCTCTGGGGGAGCTTGGAGATGAAGTATTTTTAGCTGGAGATACAGTTTTGAGGACTTGTTCTGTCAGAATATTGAGCTCAACTCTATCCAGCCTTAGTTTGAGATCTCTAATCTCTGTTTTGAGGGTAGAGATTTCGCCCTTGAGGTCCGATATCGTTGGTTCAGTAGGTTTGTCAAATCGGGCCATGACTTGTTTCATGCTAAAAGGCTGGACAGTCGGTCTGGCGGATTTCTCTTCTTGAGAGAGCATGAGTCTCTTGAGTTCTAAAAGATATTTACTTCTAGCCTCATCATCTTGAATATGTTCTATAATGTCAAACAAAATTTCTTTAGGATTTTCTGTTATGACATTTATAGATTTCTTAGTGCAGGTACAGAACGTACCGTTGCAGGAACAGTCTTGACTAGACTGAGATTGGTCAGACTCATAGGCAGCGTTAATAAAATCTTCATCGCTAAAGTCCTCGCTTGAGGAACTGGACGAATCAGAAGAGGAGGATTCTTCTTCCATTAGGGAGAATAACTTATCCTTCATATCCTCAGATAGTCCTAGAGCGTTGATTTTGCTCTTCTTGCCTGACTTGCAATCCTTGGCCCTATGGCCAGTCTTACCACAAGTCCAACAAACATCTTTCTTTGAAGATTTTCGTTTATTCTTTCGGCTGGTTTTGCGAGATATAGAGTCATCTTTTTTTGGAGGATTTTCTCCTAGAGCTCTTTGGTTTTTTGGAGGACTTCTTCCTATATTTCTTGCTAGGTGGGGAAGAGGTACTAGGAAATCCATAGTCTTGACAAAATTGACCGAATAGTTGAACAAAACAACTACACGAATCAAGTTCTCCATACCATTTCCCAACAGATAGGAGATACTAAAGATTCCAGAGAACCTTTCTATTCCCCTTCGAAAAGTACTTCCAGAGCACCACCGGGAGGGAGTGAGGAAAACGACAATGACAAAGGAAGGGTCAGAGGAGTTGACTTCTCAGGACCTATTCCCAAAGTCTATTACCAACAACATACTCGGGTCAGCGAACCTGAGAACCTCTATGACCCAGGCAGCCCTACAGCCTCTGACATGGAGCCCCCTCCTAATCTATCCAACCAAAAGATTAGGACAGACCCAGGATTAAATGTCATCAAAATAGATGAGGAATTTAATCCTGACCTCAAAGCTCTCGAAGTTCTCTGGTACCGCCCCAAAGACGCGTTAAAGAGAAAATGGTACACAAGTACCTACAGTAGAGAAGAGCAAAAAGAGTTCGGACGACTCTGGATTGCTGACATGAAAAGACTTCAATGTGATATCGAATTCTTTAAATGGTTTGAGTGCACTGGAAGGATGGAAAATCAAAATGAATCCCTCCAAGTTATCATTAACAAATGGTACACTCAGAGTAACAAAGTCATTGAATCTGTTACTCCCCCTCTTGAGGGAATAAAAATTCCCCACTCTAACGAGATCTTAAGTGCTTCTCCTTTCAAGAAAAAGCATGACAGACCTTCAATGGCTCCTTGTAACAAAGATCTTGACCGAATAGTTGAACAAAACAACTACACGAATCAAGTTCTCCATACCATTTCCCAACAGATAGGAGATACTAAAGATTCCAGAGCACCTTTCTATTCCCCTTCGAAAAGTACTTCTAGTACTAGCTTTACCACCAATCCTATCTTTAAGATTCCGGAATTTCAGAAAGAAAAATTCCCTACACTTAGCGATGACTTTCAAGTCTCAGCTAAGATTCTAGACCAAATAAATGAGAAGCTTTCTAAATTTAAAATCTCAGGAAAAGAGATACCCACCTCCAGTACAAGTACTCAGGAAGCCTCCAGCAAAGAGAAAGGATCTCTTTCAAAACTTACCAGTGAATGTTTTTCTACAAAGAGAAACTACTATACGAAACCCTCTCCCCCAGACACCCAGTTCGAAGAAAATCATACCCTCTCTAGTTCTAATTATGATGGAAGGGGAATAACTGAATGAAATATTAATGGTTTGGCTGAGCACCAAATCTACAACAAACTCCACGAAATGGGTATGGCAATCACCGCCTATAAGATGAAGGGAGCTTCAGATAAGCAAGCAGCAACCTTGATTGCCTCAGGTTTTACTGGAATGATAAAACACTGGTGGGATAACTATTTTGCAGAAGACGTCAGATGTCTTATCTGGGAATCCACGTCCATAGAAACCACTGTGGTAAAAAATGAACAAGGTCAAGAAAGTCTTCAACAAGTAGAAAAAGAAGATGTCTGTGCCACCTTACTATATCACATAGCTAGGCACTTCATAGGGGAACCTAAGCTATTTCAGGATAGAAGCTTAGAAATCCTTAACAATCTTAGGTGTAAGGACTTAGCAGACTTCAGGTGGTATAAGGACACCTTTCTAGTCAAAGTTATGATCCGACCTGACTGCAATAAAGATTTCCGGAAGGAAAGATTTATCAGCGGTCTTCCAACCCTATTTGCAGACAAAGTGAGGACCAAAATCAAGGATAGATTCGAAGGACAAATACCTTATGACACCCTTACTTATGGTGACCTTATTAGTTTTATTACTACTGTAGGGATTGATCTCTGCACAGACTTAAAGCTTAAGAAGCAGCTTAAGAAGGATAGTTCCTCTCATTTGGTTTAACTAATGCTCCAGCGGCATTTATGGACTTAATGAATAGGGTTTTTAGGCAGTTCTTGGATCTCCTGGTCATTGTATTTATTAATAATATTCTGGTTTATTCCAAAAGCTAGGTATCCATTCTAATCACCTTTGTGTGGTATAACAGACCTTGAAGGAATAACAATTGTATGCCAACTTCTCTAAGTATGACTTTTGGTTGAACGTTTTGATTTTTCTTGGTCATGTTATTTCTAGCGAGGGGATCATGGTGGATCCATAAAAGTTGGTTATGGTTTAAAGCTGGCCTGACCCACGACTCCAATTGATATTCGGAGCTTCTTAGGTTTGGCTGGGTATTATCAGTGGTTTGTGGAGAGTTTTTCAATGATAGTTGCTCCTTTGACTAAGTTGACTCAGGAAAAGGTAATTTTTCTTGGTCGGATGCTTGTAAGGAGAGTTTCGAGAAGTTGAAAGATAAGCTAATTTTGACTCCAGTCTTGATATTTCTTAACGGCAGTGAGGGGTTAGTGGTTTATTGTGATGCATCTAGGGTAGGACTTGGTTGTGTGTTGATACAGCATGGGAAGGTGATTGCCTATGCTTCTAGGAAGTTAAAGGTGCATGAGAGTAATTATCCCACTCATGATTTTGAGCTGTTAGCGGTGGTTTTCACATTAAAAATATGGAGGTATTATCTATATGGGGTGCACATAGACATCTTTTCTAATCATACAAGTATATAGTATGTGTTCACCCAGAAGGAGCTAAATCTCAAGCAAAGAAGATAGTTGGATCTTCTTAAAGACTATGACATGAGTCTTCACTATCACCCATGTAAGGCTAACATGGTTGATGATCTTTTAGTAGGTTATCCATGGGGATTTTGGCTCATGTAGAGAATAGAAAGTGGGATTGGTGAAAGATATTCACCGTTTGCCAAATCTTGGTGTTCGTATTTTGGACTCTGAGAATGGTAGGGTGATGGTACAAGAAGTGGTTCGGTTGTCTCTTGGTGCAGAGATTAAGGAGAAACAAACGCTATATCCTATCTTAATGAAAATCAAGAGTAGTGGGTATGCAAAAGGTAATGGTTTTTGAGATCAGTGGCGATGGTACTTTACGGTACAAGGGTAGGTTGTGTATTCCGGATGTGAACGGGTTGTGATAAAGGATCTTGGCTGAGGTGCATAAATCGCGCTACGTTGTACATCCCGGCTTGATGAACATGTATCATGATCTCAAGGAGATGTATTGGTGAAATAGTATGAAAAAGAATGTGGGTGATTTTGTGGCCAAGCGCTTGGTGTGTCAACAAGTTAAAGTTGAGCACATGAGACCTGGTAGGTTATATCAAAAAATTGTTTGCCCAAATAGAAATGGGAGGTAATCAATATGGATTTCATTACCATTTTTCCTCGATTTTAGAATCAATATGATTTGATTTGGGTCATCGTGGATAGGATGACAAAGTCTGCTTACTTTTTGCCAGTGAGTACTACTTTTTTGGCAGAAGATTATGCAAAGTTATATCTTCAGGAGATTGTGAAGCTGCATAGGGTACCTGTTTTGATTATCTTCGATCGTGGTATGCAGTTTTCATCTCATTTCTAGCAGTCTTTTCAGAAGGGATTGGGTACTAACGTGAGTCTGAGTATTGCTTTTCATCCTCAAATGGATGGGTAATCAGAAAGGACTATTCAGACATTGGAGGATATACTTTGGGCTTGTGTGGTTGATTATGGTGGTAGTTGGGTTGAGCATCTATCTTTGGAAGAGTTCGCTTACAACAATAGCTATCATTTTAGTATTGGTATGGCCCATTTTGAGGCATTGTATAGTAGGAGGTATAGATCTCCTATTGGTTGGTTTAAGCTTGGTGATGCGGATATGTTCAATTCGGATTTAGTCTATCAGGCTATGGAAAATATGAAGGTGATTCGGGATAGTCTTAAGGCAGCCCAAAGTCACCAAAAGTTCTATGCGAATATAAGGCGTAGAGTCTTGGAGTTTGAGGTTGGGGATAAGTTGTTCCTCAAGGTATGTCTCATGAAGGGAGTAATGTGGTTTAGCAAAAAGGGAAAGCTCAGTCCCCGGCATATTAGTCCTTATGTGTTTTTTCGAAGGGTTGGTAATGTTGCTTATGAATTCAAGTTGCCTTCTAGTTTGGACTCTATTCATTCGGTATTTCATGTCTCCATGTCGAGGAAGTGTCTTTGTGATCCTTCTTTGATTTTTCCTTTAGAGGGGTTGGGTATCTCGGACTCTCTATCTTATGAAGAGGTCCCGGTTGAGATCTTGGATAAGCAGGTTTTTTGGTTGCGAACCAAGGATGTGGCTTCGGTTAAGGTTTTTTGTCGGAACCATAAGGTGGAAGAAGCTACATAGGAAGGAGAGGAGGACATGAAGTCTAAGTATTCACATCCATTTTCTGCTCCTGGGATTAGTGCGGAAGGTATGTGTCTTTAACACATCTTTATTTTCTGAGTTTGTTACAGGAAAGATTAATATCTTTGCCTCTTTGTTTCCAAACTTTGTTAAAGATTGGAAATATATTTGACAATGCAAATGATTACCCCTACCTTGTTTGTCATTCGGGGATGAATATTCCTAGTGGGGGAGACTGAAACACCCTATTCTTTTAACCTTAGATAATTTCTTTGATTTTTGGTTTCTAGGCAAGATATGACTTAGGGGAATGAGTCGTACACGTGGGTACGGGTGGTATGGTACAGTCGTATGCTGACCAGTGTTGGTTGGTGGGATGGATTTAGTTACTGGAATGGGTACAATTTGGTGGTATGATTCGTACTGGTAGATACGGGTCATTTGGTTTCTTCACTTAACCTTAGACTTGGTAAATTAAGTTGGATCTGTTACGAGTGTCTCACCATGAGCCGTAAGCTAGGGTACGAGTCGTACCCAGGACTCGTATGATGGTCAATATTCAAATCTCCTGGATTCTATTCTGCCAGGGGTACAGTTTATGGGTACTAGTTGTACAATTGAATACGACTTGGGTTTAGGTGTGTCGTACCTTGGATAGTGTTAGGTCACAGAGGGAAAGCCTAGGGTACGAAAGGTGGGTACCACTCGTACAAGATGGGTACGACTCGTAAGGTTCATTCGTACCCTATGAAAGGAATTTAATGCAGTTTAAGTGATGGAAATCTGGACATTTCCAAACTTATCCTAGTAAGGTCCCATGACTTATATTGCACTTGGAAGGTTATTTTCCCTATTATTCTATTTTTAAACACTTGGAACACTCTTAAATCCTTTCTAGAGTTCTTGGGCAAAGAAAGCTAGGGTTTCATCTTAAGGAGTAAATTGGGGCTTATCTTGGAGATTTTTTCCATCATCATCTTGGTTTAAGGCTTTTTCTCTCCCCTCATTGTTAGTTTCAACTAAAGACATGGTTTTATACAATGTTTTTATGATTTGAATGTTTAATGATTTTGGGTTTTCAAATATGATTTGGGGGTTTAGGTTATAAATGCTTGGTTATGGTTTCCCATGTTTTAATTATTCTTTTATATGCATTAACGGTGGTTTTGGATAATTGGTTGCATGGAAATGGTTCATTGGTAATGGACTTTGGTTTTGGAAATACTATGCCCCCAATGTGTTAGATAAAATTCCTATTACAATGTTCTCACTATATTATTGGTTTTTCAATGGAAATTATGCATGGTTTAAACTTGGTAATGGATCCCTAAATAATATGAATGGTTTAAATGGTTTTGAATGGATTGGAAAGTCTTTGGTGGCCATGGTTTTGGTTAATTAGAAATCATGCGGTGTACATGGAAATCCCCTTAGGATTGGCTAAGGACAATACTTGTAAGTTATTATTGGTATGAGAATACCACGACTAATAGCCTTGGTTAATAATAATGGAATAATGGTTTGGTTCAAAAATGGTTTCAATTGGGCTTATAGGAGGATGTGTAGCAAAGTTGTGGAAGGTGGAGGTCCCTAGGGGATCTAAACTAGAAACTCATATTTGTCGATGTGAGGTTTGATCCTAGTGATCGTGTGCATAATGTCATACTTTATATTTTGGGGGATGTACTAGTCATCCCATGTTTTCTTCCCTGGTCATGTGGCTTCACGCAATAGGGCCCTTTCAGTAAGGGGAGCTGAACTCATATAGCCCATGGGTGGTTTAGGACGGCATAGCAACACAACCCAGGTAAAGGTTTTAATGGCATGCTAAACCCGGTCCCCTTTCCCGACATGGTAATATATACATATATATATATGGGTGGTTTTTACTTGGTTTTATAAATGACATTATTTTATCCTTATCCTGAGTTCATGCTAGTGTTTCCCCGCTAACCCATCTTCGGGGGCTGTATCCCCTTGCGAAGTGGTGAGATTTTATCATTTTGGAAGGATCCATTTCATGGATGTTATTTCATACTTTAATTTATTTATAGATATTAGTTTTGGCTATGGTTGGGGGCATGTCCTAACCAAATTTTGGTATTCTTGTGGTTAGAGGATTTGTAGTACTGCTATGGATTGGCATGGGCGGGATCGATATGGGTGTCATCCTTAATATTGGCATTAGTATTAGGGCTGGCATCATTGGACATAATTTCTGACTGTTCCATCGTATTTTATTTTGGGGTTGATCATACTATGTTTTGGAACTCATTTGGTTATGGCCTGGTTTATGGAACTTTGTTCATTGTTGGCTTGGTTTGGTGGTTTGGTTGGTATGGTTTGGTGGATGGGATGACTTGGTTGGGTTGGTCTAGGAATAGACCTACGCCAAATTCAGTCCTTATCCAGTTACACTATCTGGTCATATATTCGAAATTCAGCCAACTTAGGGTAGGCAACTTAAGGTTAGGTTGTGTAACGGGGGTGGTCTCCAGTCCCAGTCGGTCTAGGGACGCCCACTACAACAAGGCCTCGGGTTGGGTCGTGTCATAAATCATATAGGAAACCTTCCTTATTATCGATATTAGAAACGATGATGTAAATGGTGTTAGAAGGCACACTTATTGACTATATACAAAATTGCTATATAGATTATATTTGGACTCGTGTTATGCTTTTGTCTAGTAACCAAATTAGTGATTATACTAGAAAGCCTTCTTGTTGCTAATATTATGAGTCATGATACTAAGGGTTCTAAAAGGCATATTTATTGACTACATGAAAAGTTATGCTACTAACCATGTTGGACCCGTTAATGCTTTTTAATATTCATGCTATATATATATATCTATATATATATATTTATATATTTATGAGTAAATTGTCCTTGATAATGAATGATGAGATATAAAGGTATGTTTATCCTTACTTTTCTTTTACTTTAGCCCTTGTGGGGCTTGTCATTTATTTTAGCCCTCGTAGTTCTTGCACATTTACTCTAGCCCTCATGGGGCTTGCACTTTACTTTAGCCCTCGTGGTGTTTGTCATTTACTTGTCATTTATTTAGCCCTTGTGGGGCTTGTTCTTTATTATTGATATATTAATGTGATGATGATGCCCGATAAGGCCAGAGGATATATTGATGTGACGGTGATGCCCGATAAGGTCAGAGGATATATTAATGAGATGATGGTGCCCGACAAAGCTGGAGAATATATTGATGTGATGTTGATGCCCGGTAAGGCCGAACGATATTATGATGATACCTAGTAAGGCCGGAGGATATGTTGATGATATTATGATAGCTGGCAAGAAGATATGATGATGATGCGATGATACGTGGTGCTCTGGATGATATGTTAATGACATTATGATGCCCTATTTGGCTGGAGGATATGTTGATGTTATGATGATACCTAGTTATGATACCCCGTTCAGATCCGGCTAGCCCTATGTATGGAAATTATATGTTTATTTATGTTCTTGTGTAGTTGATTATAATATTTATATTAGAGATGCCAGTTATAGCCTTCTAATGAGTTAAGGTATAAAGTGGTATAGCTATTGATTTAAGGATGAAAGATGCTTAGTAGTGGATATTACTTAAGCGGTTAATAATGACTAGTCGATTTGTGAACCTTAATGGTAAAGAGGACTAGTGGCGTTGATGGATATTAATTGGGATAATTATTTCATTATGGTGGTAGTGATAATGGGTTTAGCTATGGTGATGTTTAGTTTCTATTGATGACTAAGTTTATGATATTGATTAGTTATTTAACGAGGATTTGTGGACTAGCGATGCTAGTTAATAAGAGATGTTAGTTGAGAGATGAATTAGTGTATAAAAGGTGATTAGTGGCCTTTTGTTAGATGGTAGCTAGTGGGATTATGTTGGCTAGAAATGAATATGGGTTAATTGATGAATATGGCCTAGTGGTAAATCTTGACTAGATGCTACTTTTGGCTAGTGAGTAAATAATGGTTAGTTGTTAATCCGTGAATTGTGACTAAGTGATGAATAGTGGATGGATAATAATTAGAGGTTATATGATGACCAGTGACTAATTCGTTTCGTAATGAGTGTTGTCTAGCTAATAATGAGTAAATAGTGTGTATTGATTAGATGGATGCCTATATAGTGGTAGGGTTACGATTATGAGTATATTGGTATATGTTATTCAATTATGATTATTAGTAATGACTATGAATGTTGGAAAATGACCATTTGATGAAAATTGTGGAAAACTATTGATAATGAGGAAGTTGGTTATATATATTGATGATTTGATTCTTTTATTCTCTCTTAGATGTTCTCTTCGGTGGTATGGGATGCCGTGATGGGTTCATTACTTTATGCTCTCTGAGGTGTACTCTCTAGTGGTGTGGGATATTGTGATGAGTTCTTTACTTTATGCACTAGGCGTATAGGCACCAACTTTTTACTTGTGTTTGTTTGTGATTGCACTTGTGTTGCTTTATGAATCTAGATCGTTTATTTCTTATGCACGGTGGTATGAGCATACATTGATGCCCCATGTTAGATAGATATTTTGGCATTTCATACTTGTTATGTAAGTCGTACAGGCATGCGTTGATGCCTTATGTCATACTGTGATTATGATATTTCATACTTGTTATGTACTTCACTATTGACATATGTATTGATGCCTTATATTATACTGTTATTACAAATTACTTACTGATTATATACAGTGATGATGGAGTTGATTCAGGTTCGATTCTGTTTCTTGACTTAGTTATGATTATCTTGCACTTTATCATTCTTATATTATGATTTAGCTCAGTCGGCCAATGATGCCTACTGAGGACATATTGTTTTCGTACACATACTACACTTCTATACCTTTTTGGTGCAGATTCGAGTATTAGTTATCGCCGTTGATCGTGGTTCATGTAGTGATTAAATTTCGAATATAGGGTGATCTCTTGGAGTTTGGGTCACCCAATTTTATTCCATCTCTTATATTCAGTCTTTAGCATTTGAGACAGATGTATTAACTAATCTAGATTTGGAAAGGTATTGATACTATTAGTTGCTCTTGTACTAGCTCTACCAGGTTTTAGGATTAGTATCTCATTTGCCTATCATTTTATCTAGAACCCTTATGTTAATAATTTGTCCTTAAAGCATCATCTATGTTGGGCCTTTCTTACCTAATTAACCAATTATATTAGCTCTGGGTCACGGTATTGGTTTACATACTGGTGGGAGTTGGTAGGTGCCATCATGAATCGTAAATCGTGTCGTGACAAGAAACCAAATTGAATCCATAATATGACAACTCTATGATTAATCAGGCGAAGAAAATAACACAAGCAATTTAAGAATCCACCCTAATCATTCGATCTAAGCTAACAATTAGCATTGAACCCAATTGCTACCCTAATCTAGAGTAACTAATTATCAAGTCTATTCAAGACAATTCAATCATCCAAAATCTACATAATGAAAATGTCTAAGGCAACTATTTATGGTCATTGCTTTTACAAAAATATCCCTAAAGTGACTATTATACAAATAACCTACAAGGGACCTTCATGATTGACCAAATGGCATATTAATTGCTTATAACCTTGTGAATTTGTTTCTTCATGCCTTACTTCAGGGTCTAAGATATCATCTATATATGGAAGACCCTCTTAATATGCTCCATGCTAACCATGCTCGTATCATCCTCCCCTTCTTCAAAAGGATTCATCCTCGAAATACAAATATTGCAAACATATAAGAAGGACAAAACAACCAAACATTCCTCATAGTATGAGGGTTAGCATATGGGCTAGCAATAACAAACCTATCATGATTTCAAGGGTGCACATACTTAATAAATAACCAAGTAACTGAATGAGTCACAAGTGGTTTGTAACCCAACAAAACAAGAGCGACTTGGATACTTAAGAAACATTGACAAAGGGGTGAATCAAATGAGCCATGGTGTTTAGGAAACCACACATGTAATTCCTCAATGGTTCTACATTTTGAAAAACACAAATCCATCTTTAAGTCAAGTAACACGTGATGGCCCACATAACTAAGTGTTATGTCATAAACAAGGTCATCCCAAGTTAAGACTCTCCCAAATGCACTGGCTATCTTTAAGAATGGGATTACTCCTAATCACTTTCAAGGTCTAATACAAAGATATTCCCCATGTAAATTGGCAAATATATGTCATTCAAACCTGTATGATCAAGCTATAACACCAATCTATAATCAGATAAGAGAAAAGAAATATTACTACTATACTTGTCACCATGAAAGCCAACCTCACTCATAACTTTCTTGTTATTTAGACCAAGCATTTCATTTCTAATGCCACTATTCAACTTATTACCGGGACCAAAGGGAAAGAAAATAAAAAAACATGGGTCAAGCATACACCTATTTTATTTATTGTAACTTGACTCTCAGACAACATACTCCACTCAAAGGCAAAAATATCATCATATACAAATAAATAGTATAGGAAGGTGTCACACAAGTGAACACACAATGAGAAGGAATAGTTGTACCACATACATAACTTCCTTTTGAACACCATCATTTCCAATAGATGCACAATCATCTTCCAAGAAGAAAGTTTTGTCTTTGAAAAGTTTGTTATCATACCATAGTGGATTCTCAATAACTTGGTAGCCTTTAAGAGGGGCTACACTTCTATCATGACAAGAGACACCACTATGCATTTCACCTTCATTAGTCATGTCAATCTCAAACAAGGTATTATCCTTAAAAATGCATTCCACTTCAAAATCCTCATGAGAAGAACAAGGAATGGGATCATAATTCAAGGATTCATTATTTAGGTGCAATGACTTTACATGACTATCTATATGACCAACTATATCAATGCCAACACTAAATTGAGGTTCCTTAAGTTCATCACAAAACTCCTCATTTAGTGGGTCATCGTTACCCACAAGTTGATCAACACCAATATCAATTAACAATGAACTATCATTCAAAGAACATGTATCAATACTGGGTGTACATATATTGATCTTACAAGGTGAATCAATTCGGTCCTCAATAGGATCAACTAGTGTATGAACACTCTCAACAAATACATCATCACTATGTAACAAGGTGTCATCAAGATCATCACAAGGCAAAGTATCTTTAAGCTCACAATATACATGTCATCACTTACACTCAATTGGCTACTAGCCACACAAGGATCTTCTACTTTTAACAAGGTGTAAGGTTTAGATTTGTTACATTATAGCTCATAGAAAGGATTACATTCACCTTACTTTTCAACATTAGAGAACATTTGCTCTTGTGGAGAGCTTTCTAGAACCTCATGATTTTTTATTACTCGGGGCGTCTCACTAGGCTTGTTTCAAAGGATACCTACACAAGAATCGAGACAACTAGAAAAGGAAGAAAATTTACAAAATTTAGTATAAGGTTGTTACAACCCTCTCACAAACTCTACTTTTTCCTTCATATAGTTGTCACATACCACACCCTTACTCCTCTCAATCTTTTGGCTCTCGATTTTATTGGAGTTAGGAAAAGTGCCAACTTAGGAAGGGTTTGGAGATCCTTTCACCTCTAACATCCACTTTGGATTGCTAGGATTAGTCTTTCTTTCATTTATTAGATCCTCTTCAAGCACATTTTCACAAGGAGTAGCTTGTTTTGATTTTTACTCCTTGCAGACCATTTGAGAGATCTTGTCAAGGGTTATTAGACTGGAAGCAAACTATTTATTCATCGCCAAAGCAATAAGATCCTTAATTGGTAGTGGTTCATTTGTAACTTTTGTTTCATGAATTATCCTCTTCAGATCAGACACATATTGAAACAATAAGTTTTCTCTACTTTTAAGGATCATTGATCCTCCTACCGTTCCTCGGACATCATTACCAAATGGAGAACTAGTAACATTGGAATGAGGATAATAAGTACAAGTTCTTTCACCACAAAAATAGAGAATATTTGTAACGCCCCAAGAACCTATCCCGAGATGTCACATGGTGCTCAAGGCCACACGTGGCCTCAAGCTAACCCTCTAAGCCTGTCATCACTTTCAGAACTCATTATAGCGCAAAACATGCTAAGATAAATAGGAATAACCATGTCATGAACATACTGAAATACAAAGTAATACTGCCCTGTACAAACAAAATACTAAAATCTCTGTACACGCTGGTACACTAGTCTGACAAAACCACTACTACATAGGACTGAGGAGCCATTGGGACAGATCCTCAACTGACTCATACTGAAATGAAAGTAAACAACCATCTATTAACAAGAAAAAATCGAAGACACAGGTCCTCGAACCATAAGGACGCACCAACCGCAGAAATGAAGATGAAGGTACTCAAAGATCACTGTCGCTGCTGAGATTGAGTACCTGAACCTATATCATGAGAAAATATAGAGTACAAAAGAGTATGGGAGTCGGTACTTGGGAATGTACTGAGTATGTGGGGATGGATACAACATTTTAAATAATATCATAAATGTAAAAGAAAATCATGCATGCTGACAATAACAACTCTCTTCGCTTGAATTATCTAAAACATCATTTCCGAAAGTCATCAGTAATAACATATGCTTCATAAATCTCGTAAATCACTTAAATCAACTCAAAGTCTTTGACTCATTACTTAGAGTGACTCGGTAACTCATGGTACTTAGTTGATTATGGATGTGGGAGTTTCCTATAACTGACATAACTACACCATGCGAGCCGCATGGAGTCCAACGTTTTGCCCTCCTAAGGAGAGAACCCCATATTGGCGGGGATGTTGTACTCTTGCCAGGGAGTATAACCTCAATCTTGTTATCACAATCTCATACTCGGCCTTTGTCCCACAACTATCAACATCAATCCTACGGTGGTACGTAGTTTTAGGGAAATACCACATTTCCCGCTCAATGCTAAATACTTCTCCCAGACTCATCTCAGAACACGTTAGGAAATCCACCTTAATCAATATCAACTCATGGGTCTATTTTAAAGACCAAAACATAAACATATATATATATATATCTCATCTGCAAATCATAAACATCTTGTGGATTCCTAATCCGACTCAACTCAACACAATCTTTCTCAACATCAAGTACATTTTCTTTTCGAATCATTTTCAAATATCAAAACTTTAAGGAAACATCATAGGACTCATTCTTGACTTTTAATCTCAAATATCGATATATATATTCAATAGTCAAATTTCTCATGGAAAGGCATAACTCATGACACTTGTCTTAAATCGCTTAGAAATCATCAATACGTAAAGACAATATACAACTCATGGAATAAATTCTCAATTTAAGAAACATGATGGTGGAATAATCATAAATATCAAACTTATTCAACTCAAATCTCATAAATCATAAATAAAGAAATTTGGGTGTAAACCCACTTGCAAAATCATGTAAATCAATAATAGAAAGTAAATCTTTAGGCACAAGAATGAAATGAGTGTTCTTGTTCAAACCCCACATACCTTGGATTATAATTTTGGAGATGTAGAAACTTGTTTGGAACTTCTTCCTTACATTTTGAGCTAAGATCCTTGATGCCTTTGACTAGGGGAGCTTAATTCTTGGACAACTTGGAGAAATCTATGGAAGATCCTTGAATTTCTTGGAAGAAGATTGAATTTTTTTGGGTTTTGGAAAAACCCTAATTTCTAGATGTTTCTTGGAAGAGGAAAGGAGAAAAATGAATGGCTATTCTCTACTAGGATATATATATATAAGACCATATGGGGCGGAAATGAGCAAAATGCCCTTTTTGAAAAAAGTTGAAATTCGCTGATCGGGGCCTGTGATGGTCGATCTGACGGTCCGTCAAGTCTCCTGACGGTCCACCAAATCGTCCGTCACTCGAGTGCCAAAATTGAAAATTTCTGTCTCGACGTGACGGTCCATCAGGAAACTGACGGTCCACCAAGTTGTCCGTTACTCGAGGGCCAAAAATGAGACATTCTGTCTCGACCTGACGGACCCCTTGACGGTCTGTCAACTTTTTGACGGTCCACCAACTTGGCCATCGCACGATGGCCTGAAAAAGGAGTCACTGCCTTGGCTTGACGGGGAACTTGACGGTCCACTAGGAACCTGACGGTCCGCCAGGTCGATCGTCAACCTGGGCAATCCGACATCGTTTAGTAAAATGACCATAATTCCCTCGTTCGATGTCAGATCTCAGTGAAATTGGTATAGATGGAAAGATTATTCAATGATATACATGAAAAAATATAAATTAGATAAATACAACATGGTTTAAACATAAATCACTTTGGAAGTCATACAAATCCACTCAAAAGATGGATTTAGGCTTAAGAAACGATCGGGGTATTACAATATTCTACGACGAAGGTCCACATGATGTCTTCGAATTGATTACACCCACCCATCTATAACCCCTTGATAGGATAGTAAGTAGAACAAGATGAGAAAGGTAATTCATCCCAACGAATTCTCCTTCTATCACTATCCTCCTCAAAGAGTTCATAAGACATGAGATAAAGAATCGCACCTCACATTGTCTTCATCACCATGGTGTGTAATATGAGAATCCCTATACCCTTCATCTTCACTATCAAATTCATCATAAGATACTTCTACTCCTTCATATTCATTATAATAGCCATGAGCTCCAAACATCTCATATTCATCTCTGGTGTAGTAATTCTCATCACCATGTTGACCATAATATTTTGGACAATAATATTATTCATTGGATTCACCATCATGCTTATGAGCTTTATTACTTTACTCGAAATCTCTCAAAGAACCCTCATTTGTCTCATCATCACTATACTCATAGTTTATGTCCATACAAACATACATTAATGTCATCTCCACAATAATCCGATGTTATGGATGACATTCTACCCTATTATACCTACAAAACTAGCAAACAAATTAGTAATAAAAGCCATAAGACACTCTTTTTATGGACTCTCAACTCACCTTATATGTCTTATTTCCTAAGATAGTATTACTAATTCCGCTTGATCAATTCAAGGGTATCTATCCTTGTGGAGGCATGGATCTTTGTCACTTTTGCAAAAAGACCGACTCAAATAAAACTAACGAACTTGAATCAAGAAATCAAAGATGAAAAAATGATAAATACACACAAAGAAATGCACCAAAAAATCGAACTTAAAGATTGCGATAATACTTAGTAGGGTAATCTACTAATTAAAATCAAGTATGAAGCTAAAGAAAAGAAAAAATAAGAAAAAAAACTAATTTACCAAGATTTAAAATTAAGAAAATTAATTAGGAAGAAATTTGGATGAAATTCATGAAGAGAGGCTCCACAAATGGAGCAAAATAGTTGAAAATGCCCAAAAAATGGAGTTGGCTGGCTACTAACGTGCGTTGAGCTCAGCTGAAGTTCGCTGACTTGACAGCTTCAATTTTTTGTTTGCAAATTTTGGATTTTTTTGTACTCCTTTGGATGCATAAACACCTTTAACACTTTTTTTTTTGCATCAAATGCTCCCTTTTTACTCCTTCTTCCTCAAGAACACATGGAGAACATGATGAATTTGAAGAACACCTACATTTATAACTTCGTTAATTCTACACGAAATTGTCTCAAAATTTAGGAGTAACTTTTCATCAACCTAGAGAACAAAATTCACTAAATTTTAACCTTCAATTCAACCTCAAGTGAAAGATTCATTTTTCAAATTTATGAACATCTTTAAACCTTTAAGCTTATAAAGAATACCTAGTTTTCCAACATCTCTCAAGTCTCCTAGAAATCGTCTCAAATTTTAGTAGTAGATTCCTTTCAAGACAGAAAATAGAACCCAACAAATTTTGCACCTCAAACCACCTCTAATCTTCAAGACCCATTTGCAAGTTTTAAACCTTCAAGCTCCTTTAATGATGGAATCTTCCCTATAACTTAAAATTAGATGAAAATTTTGGATTTTGACTCAAATGACACTAGAGAATAAGGATCTGTCGTCAAAAACAACAAATCAAAACGAAAAAATGAATTTTTTGGGTGATTTTTTTATTTTTGAAATTATGAACCTAGGATTAAGATTCGTAGAAGTGAAGCTTTAAAGTGGCTCTGATACCAAAATGTTAATGATCCTAGTCGGAGGCGACTAAAATTGATATCAAAATACAAAATTAAATAGCAAAATTAAAGGATAATTGAGAAATAAGAGATGAGGAGTGAAGAAAGAAAGGCTCAATTGAATAACAATTAAACCAAGAGAGAAGGAGAACTCAATAAAATACACAAAAAGCCCGAATTGAATCCACAATATGATAACTCAATGATAAATCAAGCAAAGAAGATAACACAAAAAATGAGGGAATTCACCCTAATTCAATTTAAGCTAACAATTGGAATTGGACCCAATTACAACCCTAACCTAGAGTAACTAAATATTAAGTATATTCAAGGAAATTTAATCATCTAAAATATAAGTAATGAAAATGGCAAAGGCAACAATTTATAGTCATTATTTTTACAAAAATAGTCTATTACAAAAATAACCCAAAAGTGACTATTTTACAAATAACCCACAAGGGACCTTCTTGATTTCCCAAATAGTATATTGATTGCTTATGACCTTCTATATTTGTTTTTTCATGGCTTCCACCGGGCTCTAATATATCATCTATATATGGAAGCCCCTCCTAATGTGCTCCAAGCTAACTATGCTCGTATCATAAATAAAATAATCCAATAATGTTACTAAGTTAATTTCGACTTTACAGACTCAATAGAGATGTCAAATTTTTAAAAAGGGGTCATTTTCACAAAATTAACTTCGAGACCCCTTTTTACTATTTTTCAAATGAAGGATAAAAATAAAATATAAGGGCCCTAAAGCCAAACCAACCCCGCTACTAACCCAAATTTGACATTTCAGATCTACTGTTGCAGTTCAAATTGCCATCCGACACTTGGATCAAGAATGTTTACCGAGGTCAACTATTAGCTCTGAAAGCCTCAAAATTACTTCAAACTCACCCAAAACCTTCTCGAAGGCCTTGAGAATAGCGCCAACCATCCCCACACACCAAAATTAATATATAGAAACTATGGGGAAGAGTAGAGTTGTCAAGACACAAAAATTTCTAAGTTTCACTACAAGGATTATTATAGTATCCACCACTAAAACTCACGTACGTTCTCAAACGCACAAGATTTTTTTTTTTCAAATAAGTATAGGATAGAAAATACCCTCGAGAAACATCAATCAAGCACCCCAATGTGGAGTTATAACCATAGAACTACCAGAACTACTAATCTCTCTTTTTACCTTTTCACACTGCCTGGTGACTTCAATGAGTTCAAGAAAGATATCTGACGTATACCCTGTAGGATCAACCCCATCCTAGTAGGGTTACTATATTTGACAACGACCATTTTATCTTTCTAATAAGGGGTAGTTTGGGCGTAATCACAACCGAACATAATATCAAGATCAAGTAATCATTATCCATCAAAATGGGTAAAAACAAAGCTTAATAGGGGCTAAAATCAAGACCTAAAAGTTTTAGGGGTTTTGAATAATAAATCAAGATATTTCACCAAGAAAATGGTGAATTCTTGACTCATATCGGAAGATAATCGCGAAAATAAATGTTTAACAATCTCCTAAGTCACCCCAAGCTTTAATTTTAAGATTTATCACTCTATAGGGTTTTTTCTATCAAGTGATGGATGAAAAATAGGCAAAATTGCAAAATAAGGGGTCTATTCATACCTAGTCCAGGTGCTCGAGTTTCGCTATCGCGACCCAAGGCCTCGAGATCGCGATACCTATTGTCTGTTACATGAGTTTCTATCGCGACACACCCTTCACAATTGTGGCGTCTCCTCTGCTTGATGATTTACGATCGCGGTCCTATGTACCACTATTGCGGTGCACCAGAAGATTGGTGCACTAAATTTCTCAAGTCTAAAATGGACTTCAACTGGGTGCTCGAGATTCGTTTGGAATCCCGTATAGATAAACGAACAATGTAAACATACTAAATTTGTTGTTTCAGACTCAATGGTGAAATTGAATTTTTCATCTGAGGTCGTTTCGACCAAATATGGGTCCCACACCCATATTCCATTTTCTTAACTTTTCGACCAATAGGTTAAAATAAGCTCGGGTGTCTTGAGACTTGAACTAAGGCCCCACCTAGCTTAAAATTGATATTTTAGGGCTTTTGGAGTAGTTAGAATTTGCATACAAGATTGTTTAACTAAAGTTTTCGCCCGATGGCCATTTGGAACAAGCGAAGACTTTCAAATAGGAAATTAGCTCTAAAAACCAAACAGACTGCTCGGTAACTTAACTGTCAGTACTAGAAAGTCACAAATGACCTGGGTAAGCTATGAAAAATCTCTAACGGCAAAAAATAAGTGGAAATATGGAAAATAACCTGAATGATAATTACATAACATTTGGAATATTATGAGTCGTGGGGTATGACTAAGGCTTTAGAGGAGAGATAGATGTGTAGCCCTATTGGTATTATTATAAACATTTGTATATATATATGCACTCTCTTCCTATTTTCATCCCATATTACTTGATTGATTATATTTTATTAAGCCCGATATACCTTATTAGCGAGTCTTCTTCATAAATGACTCCCCTTATAGATTGATCATGGAATTAATAGTGTTGACTCACCTAGGTTAGTGTGCCTATCACTTTTTTGGTGAATTTTTTGACCATGTGTTGGGTTACCCGTACTAGGATAAAATGATGTAATTACTGGATTTTAGATTGATTGGGGGAAACCTTAAGTAGTTGGGATGGTGGTTCTCGCCATCATTTTGAATTAGGGTTATGTATCCATAATTCTTGCTGAGTACACATGGTTTCATATTCTCCATTGATTTTCTTTGTTTTTCCTTATTTTTCTGCACCTCGTACAAGTATTGGTTCGATTGGTATATGGCAGATGGCATTTTCATTGGAGGTGACATTGCGGAGATCGAGGTGGTGGCTGATGGACTTTAAAACATCTTCGATCTCTCTATTTATGTCTTATGTTTCATTCACATTTAATATAGTTTAGATAATTATTATTATTAGTTGAATCTGTATTGGAGGCTTGTACTGATGACAACCAGATACGAAATGCATCTTTGAGAGTCGGTTTTGTATTTATATATATAAATATATTCATATTGGGATTATTTATTCTTTTATTTCAGCTTTTTTCTCTTTAAAATTATGTTCTTTGGGATGGGTTAAAGTTACTTATCTAGTAGGTTCAACCAGTGCCATCAAATCTGTATTCTGGGTTGTGAAAAAATACTACATGTAGAAAATTCAAGGAACACTATTTATTTATACATGACATTATAAACATACACATGATCAGTAACGGGATAAGAATCAGGGAGAAATCTAATGAGACCTTATCTTCATTCATCAACATTATTCCTACAAGGCATTGAGCCAAAATAACCTAACAATAAATATGAAAATGAAAACATTGAAATAAGTATTTATAGAACATGAACAATAAAAAATTAAATAAGATTCACAAATCAAAATAAATTGTATAAATATAAACCTAAAATATTGAGATGCCGACATAAGCATGAATCCTGTGAATTAAGTGCGAAAACTTTTAAGCTTGTAGACTTTTTCTTTTCAAGAAATTACAATAAAAAAATAAATTTAATATAATGACCCTCCAAGTTTTTTTTTTTTTTTTGTATTTTATCTCATTTTCACTGTTTAAAGCTTTCCTACAGCAGCCCCAAGTCATTTATGACTTGCTGGAACTGACAATTTGGTTATCAAACTGTTTGTTTGTTTTTTAGAACCAATTTTCTATTTTGAAGTCTTCGCTAGTTCAAACTAGCTATCGGGCAAAAACTTTAATAAAATGACCTCGTATGATAATTCTGACTGTTCTAACAACTTTCTAACATCGATTTTAGGTTAGTGGAACCTTGGTTCCGATCCCAAGGATCCTGAACTCATTTTGATCTATTGATCGGAAGTTAAGAAATATGGCAAGTGGATGTGGGATCCAATTTTCATTTAAGCAAGCTCGGATGGAAATTTAACTGTGCCATTGAGTTTGAAACGTCAAAGTTGATTAGGTAGCATAGTTTATATGCGTATATGGGATTCTAGATGATTCTCGAGGGGTTGACGGAGACTTTGAAATGTTCCCAGTCTATAGATGATGCAAGTAAATTTGGTGCGACCTCTAAAGTGGCATTTTGGCGCTTAAGCATCCCTTTGGGAATTTTAGCAACCCTGACCAAATCGGTAAGTTTCGCTTTAGTGGCTAGTTGGCCGATAAAGTGCTAGTTGCTTTAGCGCCGACCGACTGCCTTAGCAGCCTACCATGTCTGCAAGGTACCACTTTAGCCGTCAGCTGAGCGCTTTAGCGCCTATGCTATAGAGTCCCAATGTCCTCTTAAGCAACATCCGCATACCTAGGAAAGGTATAAATACTCCACTTAGCTAGATTTTCACCATTCTTCAACCATTCTATAGAATATTGAACCTTAAAAAGTGGAAATTCTTGGGAGAGTTAACTGTGGGTGATTGTGGAGCTTTAGTATCATCAATTTACGTGATTTTTCAACAAATTTATGGTAAGATTCCATTATTTTCATAGTTGATTTCTCCATACTTTTTCTAAAACCCCTAAAATCTTGGTGGCTTGATTGTAGAACCATCATAGCTCAAAATTCACCTATTTTGAGGGTAAGGGTTCTTGAGCATTGAGGGACGTTGTGTTGGTTTCGGAAGTGTGATTTCACAAATGGGCCCCATATGGGATTTTATGTGATTTTGGACCCAAAGCCCAATAATTCAATATGGGTAACATTATTCTCATATTGACGAGTAGATTGTGATTTTTATAGCATGGCACCTTGCAGAAGCTTCTCAAAAAGGAAAATGAATGGTTTAGTGGACCCTTCGAGCTTTTCTTTGGTATCCAGATAGGCTAGGTTTATCCTCTTCATATATTGAGTTATTTTTTAGTATGCTTGTGATACTATGCTAGATATGGGGTGAGATTTAAGTGTTGGAGAGATTTAGGTATTGGAGATATGATTGAAAATATTTGGGTTAGTTGGACTATTAGGCTATCTTGACACTGTAATTTAGGTGATATTGACTTAGTTGCTCATGTATTAGGATAAATTGCTATCTTATGTCTAATTTGGGCTTATTTAACATCTAAAAATAAATTTAGATACCTTATCCTAGTTCGGGGTAGAATTTTTCTGAAATAAATTTTGGGAATTGGAAGTGGGCCCACCCAACCCACCTTAGACCAAGACTTGTGTTAGCTTTTGTAGACCTATTTAAGTATGATATACTCTTAATAATTCTTATTTTTGGATCTTGAATAGATTAGGTGCTTATTTATTATGTTAGTTTGGTAATTGAGATTTACTACTAATTTCAGGTAAGTTTGATGGATGATTGTTGTGATTTAGTGACATGTCTTATTATTATAGTTTACTTACATGGTCTAATGATGTCTGAGTTTTGTTTTGAGTCTGGAAATTGATGATTATATTGATGTATAAGTCCAGTTCAAGTCTGGTATTTGATGATGATGTGGATAATATGAGTTCCAGCTCAAGCTAGGAAAAAGATGATAATGATGATGGCACTATTGAGTTTCAGTTCAAGTCCGACATTGTGCAAATTATTATGATATGATATGGTTCATATGGATTATTCGTCATAGCATGGTAATTGGTAATTTATGATTAATGGGTTATTTACTTTCATTGATTATACCCTCCAGACTTATGGGGGGTTTACATTGGGTTATATACTTTTCCACACTTATTGGCTTATGGGTGTAATGAATGACCTTCCAAGTTATTTCCTCAATTTTCATGAATTTCTGACATTTCGAGCCTTCATACAATGGTTACAAGTCATTTATAACTTGTAGGAACTGTCATTTCGATGATCAAATAGTTCGTTTAGATTTTAGGCTCATTTTCCTATTTTGGAGCTTTCACTATTTAAGATTTAGGTCTGGACCAAAAATCCTAGTTGAAGATCTCGGATGAGAATTTCAACACTGCCATCAGCTTCAAAACATTGATTTTAGGCTAAAGAGACCCTTGGTTTAGGTCCCGAGGATTTTGGACTGATTTTTGGCTGTTGGGCGAATTGTGTGAAAAATAGAACTATAGGTGTGGGCCCCATATTTAGTCAAAATGATCTCAAATGAAAGTTTTGATGGTTTGAGTCTGTAACGTCCAATTTGGTATGGTAGCATATTTTGTTTACGTGTGTAAGGTTCCAAACAAAGCTCGAGCACCCGGTCAAAGTCCATTCCAAACATAGTAAAATATGGTTCATGGTACCTGAAAGTACTGCTTAAGAGCCTATTCAGTCGCTTTAGTAGCCCTGGTCCTTTACCATTGGTACGCTTTAGTGCCCAATGGCTGCTAAAGTGGTGCCCGCTTTCGCACCATTGTGGCTGCTTTAGCGGCACCCGCTGCTGTCGCCAGACTCTTTAGCGGTCGTGTTGCCGCTTTAGCGACACTTGTAGCCTTTAAATGCCCTCTTCCCCACCTAATTTTCTGTCACTTCTTCCATCATTTTACACCAAGTTTAGAGATCAAAGAGAGGAAAAAGTGGGAAATCATCCACCTAGGTTAAGGTAATCTAACATAACTCTTTTTGGTTATTTCCCATTGATTTTCCCTTTAATTTCCATCTAACTCTTGGTAAAATCCTTAGAAATTAGGTATTAATTTCCTAAATTTCATGGGTTGATTTGAGACCGAATTTGTGCTCAACTTTTGAGCACACATTCCATGTCTTTCGAGGGACCTTATGACGTGTTCAATTTTAAATTCCATTTTGCGGGCCCTTCGGGTCCATTCATAACCTGAATATCGACCCAATCCTTAATATAGGACTATGGTTTTTTTTACTCATAGCATGTATTTTACTATTTTGATAGCATGCTGGCATTTCAAGAACGTAGAGTGAAGACAAATGATTTATGGATGATTATATAGTTGCGGTTTGACTTCGAGGTTGGATTCTGTCTACTCTTTTTATTGAGATGGTATTTTATGTATATTGCATATTAGATAGGGATGTTAGTATGTGATGGTGGGTAGAACACAGTGACTTAGCCTAGATTGTGAGTTTGGGGGCTAGAAGGGTATTTGGCCCTTAAGTTGAAATACTTATTATACTTCTATAATCCTATTACCTTCTTTATAGATAGAGCTAATTCATAGTATGATTATGATATTATTTTAGATATTAAGCAGGATTTAGTATTGGAAGCATGATTAGTATGACTGGTGTTATTTAGACCATTTAGGCTATCATGAAACCCTAAATTAGGACTAATTTGCTTAGTTACTCAAGTCTTAGATGAATTTGGCTTCCTGGCTCATGTTTGGAATGAAAATGCCTTAGTTGCTTAAGGTAAGTGAATTGCCTTATGTTGTGGTCTATCACACACTCAAGTGCATGTGATCGTACAAGTACTATAGTGACTCAAAAGAATCAGATATCTAACCCCCGAGGACTACTTGATTAGTAATTCACTTAACGTCAGTTTCGACAATAATGTATTCAAGTGTTTCAGAGGATCTAATTTGTTTTAACAATTAAATGAATAATTCAAAAATTAAATAAATAACAAAATGTGTCAATTACAATGTAAGCTAGGTTGTAAACAATACGAGAGAGAATTCCAGGGTTGAGACACTCTTAGCAATCATGTAAATCTCTATCCTTATCATGATTGTGTTGGTTATTGGGTTGTTGAATCGTATGGTTAAGAATATGATCATGGTCTTTCGAGCCTCTAATCTTCTACCAAAAAGGACATCACAACTACATCGTTGAGTAGCCTACGACTGAACCAAAAAAGGTGACTAAGTATGTTTCTATCCTTGACACTACTTCAAATCCTTCGTTATGTCGAAGAATGAGAACTTGCTCCTTAATCCCTTTGATCTATCCTAATGTTCCTCCTTTCGGCATCAAAAGAGAATTAAACATGTATTTTAATGGTGGCCATGCATTGAAATAGTAAAAAGAAGAGAATAAGAACAACCCATGCGATAAACCAACGTTTAATCCCTTTAAGAATATCAAAATACAGTCATGTCTTCGGCCTCAACACAAGAATAAGGGTGTAACATGTTCAAAATTAACATCAAAGAAATAAAATTAATCATACCAAAGTCTATGTTCAAAGACAAAATGAAAGAACCCTAATAAAACTCCCGTAATTGTTTTTTTCCTTTTCTATTTGTATGCCAAAGATCATCCCAAATTGTATTAAGTGTCTCTTTTATAGTAGGGCAAGATGTAAGAAAATAATCCTTCACCGTATCACGGACCTTATCGCGGTGAATATGGTCTGTGACACACCAGTATCATGGATGCGTACTGGAAAGTCACTTGCAATATTTATAAACTTTCATTCCACGAAGGTTATCATAGAAACTAAGGCTTGTGGCATGGGGCTATCGTGGATCTTCACTGGAAATTGCCATTTGGTTTTAAGTCAACGTGCCACGAAGCCTAACACGGAGGCTAAGGTTCATGGCATAGAGTCTTGTCATTTTCTCTCTTTCCATCTCCTTGTATATTTTCTTGTTTCGTACTTTGTTCCATGCTTTCAAACCCTTTTCCATTGTCTTCATGCTCAGCATGTAACTCCACATGATTCCATGATCCAATAGATCCATGTTAATGCATCAAAGCACGTACAATTTCATCACGATCAAGACCTATAACACTAATCATGTCAATTAGCTGACAATTATGATTTTAGCTTAAACACACTACAATTAACAAGTTTGATCTCATAGAACAAGTACACATATGGATAAATATTAGCACTTGGACGTATAAATATGCCCCAGAACACCACCCCAAACTTAGAATCTTGTTTTTCCTCGAACAATCCCAGGCAATAATTATCACAATTAGGTGTGATACCATAATCTGAACAAGACACTTTTGGTGGGCACACACAGAGGCTACACATGACTCATCAATTTTCACCTCAAACATGTCATATAGCATATGAAACCACAGGATTACAATTTTCAAACTCCCTAATGTCTCTAGTGGACTCTAGCACGTTGGCAAACTTATGCACATTATTCAATTAAGCATTTCTACAATTCACCTAACTATCCTCCACATGCACCCTCATAATAAAATAATGACCCATATTCTCTCCAATTATGAAATCAATTATAAAAATTGGTGCACAGAGAAAAAATTTCGCTCACTCTCACAAAGAATTCACACATGATAAATGATGAACCATAGTCTTGTCCTTAATGTATTACTCCACTAATAGTCGAGTGTTAAGATTAAGGATCATATAGGTTTTTAAAGATTGTAATGTAAGATAAGGGACTGGTAGGAACTATTTGGGTAAAAATAGTGGCTAATCTCCCTAAGAGCTTTAATACATCATAGGAACACTAAAAAAACTCAATTAACAACCAATTCTTCATCTCATCTATCTTCTCTTTTTCTTTTGTTTTGGATCTGTCTCATTAAGCTAATTCTTATACACTATGGAAGGGAGACTACTTATTCAACACATTATTCATTTTTCTTGAATATTCTTTATTCTTTTCATCACATACCTCCCGACCTCATTGCACCTCAATTATTACGCCAATAGATATATTTTGAGGCTTCACTATAACCTTTTCCTACTTGTTTTTCAAATCCTTACTCAACTAATTTTTTACTAAAGCGCCTAGGAGCTTTGGATCAAATTAAGGTCAAACAAAGAAGGGTTACAGGCTATATATGAGGCTGCCAAAGAAAATAGGCCATAAGATCAACAAGGATAACTAGAAATAATCTCAAGGGTAGGTAAAAGATGTCTAAACCATAGCTATCATCAAAATGCCTACATTATCTCCTAAATCCAACACCCTTTATTTCGTTTTGTAAACACATTAGGTAAGTTCTAGACATCACTATTCATGTGGAATAACTAGATAATCTCACTCACACATGGTGCATGTTATATTCAAATAGGATCCCTATAGACTTTTGATCTAGTAATTACACAATTTCAAAATTAAGCCAACAAACCAAGAGTCACACAATTGAAATTAGGTGTCTAAAATTAGCATCCCTCTTTTAAGTTTGACATGCTTCTCTCTAAAATAAGTGTTTCTCATGTTATGTATCCATATGGACCAACACAACGTACCTCGCCCTAGAGTTATGGTTGGGTTCTTCTCACTTATTTATTTCCTAAGACTAATTCCCCTTAAGACGGTCGTCATCTATCCATCATAGAGGAAGACACCTAACCATGATGAATTATTAAAATCACCTTAAGGGCAAAAAAATTACTCCTAAAATCGAATTAAGCTTAGATAAGCAAACAAAAATTATGAACCAAAAGTAATGAAATAAGCAAAGTAAAGAAACCACTACGAATTAAAATTAAGCAAATATCATAATTACTAATTATTACAGACCGAATAGTTAGAATGTCAATCAAAGACCACATCAACAACAACAATAATATCCAAATATAAATATCCATGAATAACAAGAAGATAGAATTAGCAAATGAAAAGTGCAAAGAGTAGGAACCGCCACCCGCACTTAAAATGTAGCACTTTCCTCAGTGCTTGCAGACATAACCAAGTAATGAGGTGGTGTAACACTCCTTGATCAGGACTCATCCTTGTCATCATTCACATCTGGACCGTAGGCCACTACTCCAAAATTTGTGTCCACAACCTCCTCCTCCTATGAATTGATATCAGAATCTTTTATCTGCCACTCCTCATCGGTGGGAACATCATCATCAATAAGCTCTAAAAAATCTGGGCCTATTCGTAGCAATGTATGGCATGATGACCGAGCATGACTCTCGAGAAAAGTAAGAACTATCCCATAAGCCACATCTAATCCATAAGTCCTGGTCATATCAATAGGGCATGTGTCTATAACTGGCCTATAATCTAATGCCTCCTCCTCCTCAACATTGTGATATCTTAGAAACCTGGTCAACAACCCTCTGAACCCATATTTGTTCCCCTGATGATAGCACCCCTTCTTCATCATGGATAGGATAACAACACCCACATTAATATCAATATCATCCCGCATCAAAGCATAAACTAGACAGACCTTATCATAAGTGACATTTGTCTTGTGCTTTCCTAAAATAAGGAAATGATCAATAATCTTCAACCATATACATGCCTCTTTATTCATTTGAGCATATACAAATGTCAGATAAAGTCCACTCTCTCTGTGATGAAACCATGTAGCTGTCGATCTTTTGCCACACAACAGATGTCTGATGTCAGCGTATGGTGGGGTAATATTTAGCTGCCTCAGTGTGAGCGCATCTACCTCCAGAGTACCTAATATAACATTGAAATCATGGGCCAAAAAAGTCACTTCCTATCCATGAATCCTTACTTTAGAATTGGGATCCCTGTGGCCCCAGTTACCCAAAAATTCTCTAATGAGGTACAAGTTGCATTCCATGGGATGCTAAAAAAGAAAGTTCATGAGGAACTTCTCCAACCTCCGTAAAATGATAGGGTAGAATATTTGGTCTCATTATTTTCACGATTCAAGACTACCCCTAGTCGTAACACGGTGCTTGGAACCACAAGTGATCCAAGCTAAACCATAAACTGGTATACTTCTTGAGCAAATGATTTAAATTGTATAAAGACTAAATTTACTGAGCTAAAACTTGATCATGAGAAAGTCTAAATAAATGTAATACAGATAAAGTTTACAATATGATAAAACTAAAGAAATAAATTTGAATTACATGTAATGACTCTGACAGACTATCTATGAAGCCTCTACTATATTGATTGTAGGCGGCTGAGACATGCTTCCAACTACC
Organism: Capsicum pubescens; assembly: GCA_030864215.1. Taxonomy (NCBI): domain Eukaryota; kingdom Viridiplantae; phylum Streptophyta; class Magnoliopsida; order Solanales; family Solanaceae; genus Capsicum; species Capsicum pubescens. Next base: position 103,799,636 of record CM061547.1, read on the forward strand.
ATAAATCAATACATAAGAATGATAACAATAAAGTATATGAACTATAACTAACTAGAATTCCTAAAATAGGAGAACTCATTACCTGCTGGCTGAAAGCTGAGAACTGTTGAACCCTGGTGTATTAGCTACATATGGTACCTACATTATAAAGGATGTAGCCACAAATGCATATATGTGGTCAGTACTTTAGAATGCACTGAGTATATGGAGACATGCACTAAATCATGGAAATATTTAAAGTATGCTTTAAAACTATGGACATAATTTATTTGTTGAAACATATATTTAAAACATGGCTATACGTGAAAATGTAAGTCATAGTGAGATTTATAAATCATGGACCAAAAAAAACTGTAAGTTGGGAAATGGTAAAACATGAATACTGTATGTAAATCTTATGTAAAGCTGAACATGATACAAGACTGAACTGAGGATCATGTATGGATACTAAGCATAAAAACATGAACATGTAAATCTGAGAATGCAAGACCAATATAGCATGTACTGACATAATCTAAATAACATGAATAATCTGTAAAACTAACTGAATAATTACAGAAATCAGATTACTTGGTCAAGCAAACCTGAATGGAGATAAACTGAATACTGACTGAAACTGTGGGAGCTAGCTATAACTGACATGCCCTAATCGAAACTATCGGGGTACAACCTGTAACCTCAGTTAGAAAGGTGTTGGTACCTTACCATAGGTACCAACACATGAATGATGATGTGGATCCACAAGGCTAATGTCTCAAAGGATGAGGGTGTCATGCCTAACTGATGGGGGACTCCTTATAATCTATATTGGCGCCATAGGTATAGAACTTAGGGACTGCTACTAACAACTCATGCCTAACTGACGGGGAGTCACCATCCTTGATTTCACTTGGTTCTAAGTGTTACTCCCAACTGAATGACACTGATGTTATTATTAGTTTAACATGATATAGTACTGTACTAATAAGTGCTTAGCATGAACATGGTAATCCGAACATAGTAAATAAATCATGGTCTAAATGACTTGCTGCTTGGAATGGTATCATGTAAAACACATAGGCATCGGGTGTTTATAACTTGCCAGCATAAATGATCACAAAAATACGACAACACCATTTATAACAATCGTATGCAATCATAGTTCAAAGACCCAAAACATAAGACATTTCAATAATTGAGTAAAATACATGAACTTGAACATGAGGATGAGTTAAACTTGAGAAAACAACATATTCACATGATTTGACTTATAACTCGAAGATTTGACATGGAATCACTTGAATAGAAGATGAGTAATTGAAATTAAAACATTGAAATAAACTAGTTTACATGAGGACACATGTTGACATGGGTTGAATTCAAATTATTGAGAAATACGTGAATTAAGTTCATAAGTTGCATGGATAATTTCATAAAATAGGATAAATTTCATATGTTAAATCAAAAAGAGGGTTTTTGGGCCCAATGGGTGAAAGGGACCCATTGCTGAATACCCCACATACCTCAATTACTTTAATCCTTGAAGAAAAGGTTGAAATTGGAACTTAAATTCTTGAGTTCTTGAGGGAAGAGACTTGAATTTTGTTCTTGGGAAGAAGGAAAGGGTTTTAAATCATGTATTGGACGTTTGTGGTTAAGGCAGTGGAAATAACATGTCTTTAAAGCCCCTTAATTCATTTAAAAATGATTAGGGATGGTTTAGAGGTGTGAAAAGACATCAACACCCTTTAACAAAGTCCAAATGGAGAAATTTTGGCACTGTTCTTTTTCTAGGTGGCACACAACTAAAGCACACCTTAGGGTGTGTGGCGCACGACAAAAGCTCAGCCCATCCAAGGGCTATTGGTGTTTGTCATATGACACACGGCCTTAGCTTGGTCATAAATTTTGACTCGGATATCGGATTAAGGAGAAATTGGTATCTTTGGAAAGATAATTCAATTATCTATAATTTGGTGGGTCTTGAGATGCAAAATTCTGCATATGTAAAAAGTTATACATGTTCAAAGCTGACCCTTGTAGAATCGAATACCAAAATATGGCCGAATCAAAGGCTCTTAGCTCAACTTTGCTCTAAGTGATTCCTATGAACATTTTTCCACCTCTTAAGCACTCTTCAGACTAGGCTAATGATCATCACACATGTATTCAAATATAAATCGTGGGATTAGAGTTTACACATGTAGGAATGACAGTTTGATTTTTCGCTCAAAAATATGGTGTGTTACAATTATGCTTTGAGTACCATTTCTTTTTAGCTTTCTCTACCCATTTAGTTCCATATTTTCGTAACTGACCACGGGGTCTGCAGGAGCTCTCGGTACCCAACCATTTTGTCTTTTTCTCTTTATGAGGCTCAGATGAACCAACAATATCTTTTACCTTTTGTTGTCTACTTTCCATAGTACTTGTCAGTCAAAATGTGCAACAATATGTCAAACGGAGCATCCAATTGAACTAGCAACCACTAAGTGTGGAAGGATATTGAAACCACCCCACACTTAGTTGCTAAAATAGGTGCCTAGATTTATAAACTAGGGTACTCAGACTTCCCCTGTTTAACATTATAATCTCACTTTCCACAATACTTAAGCCACAATATTGACCCACTTGGGTGTTGTTTTACTTAGACTTCAAACATACACCACACTTGACATACACAGGATTCCATCCTTATAGCTTTATCAAATCAACATTTTCTTTTAAGTTAACGCATAAACCTGGTAGCATTATAATTTCAGGTAGAGTACATGTGAAAGATTCATAAGGATAAAATGTTTAACCCTGAATATGAAGTTGTATATTAACATCACATTCATTATGGACTTAGTTAATCAAAACTCATTTCCTATTCAAATACTTATGCTACCAGAAGTGTGAAACATATTTGCATAATTACAACCTTTTACAATTCATTACAAACTACCATGCATGCTCTGTGTGCACAAGGACATCACATTTAAGTACTCGGGAATGAAGCACATTATATAACATGAATATACCACAACTCCAATATGAGCCTTATCTCAGCTTAACAAGTTCAAATGAGATTATTCACATTTACTAATATCACTATATGCTCATGTGCATAAAAGCAAACTCACCAATTCACATGTTAATTAGTATAAAGTTAGATTAGTGAATACCAAGTGTGGGAGGATTTAGGGGCCACCCCACACTTAGTTTCTAACATAGGTGTGTAAGATATGAGACTGAGGTACTAGAATTCCCTTTTGTAATTCACGCCTACATGGTCACAATACATAATCAATGACTAATCAGCGTGAATGTAAAACAATTACACACCAAAGGTGAGGTTATGCTTCTTTACTCAGAATTTCAAGTGCGCACCTTTTTTCCACACACTACTCACTATACCCACGTATACCTAAGCATTGTCATACTTATAACTATTTTTAGAGGATACATATACACAAACAATACTTATTGACTCACAAGATTAGATTTGTATGCACCCAAACATCTTGCCCTGGTTCAGTTCTAGCAAATCAAACTAAAATTATTCCAGCAATACAACCAAGCACACACACCAAACATAATTTCAAATCAGGTTTTGAAGCACAATTCACCAAGTTATTCTCATATGTTGGTACACAAAACATTATCACTATTTAAAGGAGGGAACAATCATTCAAAGCATATAAAATCACACCCATGACTTAGTGTACCAAGAATTCCCACACAACATTGAACAATTGAAATATTCTAAAAATTTAAACCTAGCAAGTAGTCAACTACTATATTTAGGCCAAATAAAGAAACCAACATATGAGAACTTACCTTGTTCAAAGTAGTGGAGAAGGAAAGTTGAAGAATTTGGGTGTAAACTACCGTGGAACGCTGTGGAATTAAGGGGATTTAAGAGGAGTAATACGCTAGGTTGAAATAGAAATAAGGGGAATTGGGGTTTTAAGGGTATTAAACTGGGGGAATTTTTTGTTATGAGGGGTTGGGTCAGGTCAAAACCCAACTTTTTAAAATAAAAACCCGAAAAACACCCCTTTATGTCACGAAGCTTAGTATCTGCGATAAGCTTCGTGGCATAGGGCTATCACGGAGGCTCACTAGAATTTTCCTCTATGAAATAATCCTTTGGAATGACACGGATCTTATCGCAGAGAAAAAGGTCCGTGGCATGAAACTATTGCGGTGGCTCACTATTTTCTACTTAGATGGATTTTTATCTCCCTTTCTCTTACCTTTATTGTTCATCAACGTGATACATATTTTACGTACCTGCTAGCCTCAAAAACACAAAATTCACACACTTTTAATTCCTTTCTCCTACCAAGAGGTTTCTCAATCCTGCAATCTCATCAAAAACACAAAAACACATAAGAAAAAGTGGGTTGTCTCCCACTTAGCGCCTTAGTTTTGGTTGTGGCTCGACACATCTTTTTGTATTTTTGATTTATTTTATTTTTTTTTAAATAAAAAGGAAATAAACTACGCTATTATGTTACATTCGTGGGTTGCCTCCCATGCAACGCTTTATTTAATGTCGTGGCATCACCAAGCTCAACTTAATTCTTCTTCAAATATGATGGATGTCTTGTGCCTTTCCACATGATCTGACCAGTAATGCTTAACTCTCTGTCTATTTACCAAAAATGTTGCACTCTTATCTTCTTGCCAAAGCTCAACAACCACAAGAGGAGTCATTCTTACCACTTAAAATGGACTATACCACTTGGATCTCAATTTACCTAGAAAAGCTTCATCCTTAAATTAAATAGCAATACTTGACAGCAAGGCTCAAAGACTCTAGTCATAATCTGCTTATCATTCCATCTTTTGGTCGTTTCCTTATACAGTTTTGCATTTTCATAAGTATGTAAATGAAAATCATCAAGCTCACTCAATTTTATCATCCTCTTCTCTTCTGATATCTTTGGATCCATATTTAAATTCTTCACTGCCGAATAAGCCTGATGCTCAAGTTCCACGGGTAAGTGACACGCTTTCTACTCCAAGAAATAAGGAGAGGTCCTAATAGGTGTTTTATAGGCTGTCCTATACGCCCATAGTGCATCATCCAGATTAATCGACCAATTCTTACACTGACCATTAACTGTTTTCTATAGAATCTGCTTGATTTCTCTGTTAGATACTTTCACTTAGCCGCTCATCGGTGGATGATACGATGTGGCCACCTTGTGTCTGACTCCATACTTTGTCAATAAGTTCTTGAACCAATGATTCCCAAAATGGGTTCCTCTATCACTAATGATTACTCTAGGTGTACCAAAATGAGAGAATATATTATTCTTGACAATTTTCATCACCACCCTTGCATCATTAGTGGGGAGTGCTACAACCTCTACCCATTTGGAAACATAGTCTATAACCACCAAAATATATAGATTGCTAATCGATCATAGAAATGATGCCATGAAATCTATCCCTCACACATAAAAAATCTCAACTTCAAGCATATTATTCAGGGGAATTTCATGTCACCTTGAGATAGTACCCATTCTCTGGCATTTATCATATTTTTTTACATAAGCTACAACATCTCTGAACAATGTAGGCCATAAAAAACTAGCTTGTAATACCTTTCTTGCTGTCCATTCACCTCCATGATGACCTCTATAAGGTGATGAATAGCATCTTTCTAGAACTTGTTTGAATTCAACTTCTAAAATACATCTTCTCATAATTCTATCAACATCTCATTTGAACAAATAAGGCTTATCCCACATGTATGAGAGAGAATCATGGAAAAGTTTTTTCTTTGGTTGACTTGTGGCATCTAGAGGATAAATACCACTAATAAGCAAGTTCACTAATCAACATACCATGGAACTTCTGCTACATCAAGTTCCATGAATTGTTCATCTGCGAACTCATCCTAAATTTATAAGGTATTATAAAAAATATAAGCATGACTTTTAAGCCTCGATAAGTGGTCAGCCACCTGATTTTCATCTTCTTTTCTATCACGAACCTCCAAATCAAATTCTTAGAGTAGAAGAATCCATCTGATTAACCTCAACTTTGCATCTTTCTTGATGAATAAAAACCAGAATTGCAACATGATCCTTATGAATAATTACCTTCGTACCCACCAAATACACTCTAAATTTGTCAAATACATATACAAGTGCCAACATCTCTCTCTATAATAGTATAATTGATCTGGGTTTCATCTAAGGTTTTACTTGTATAATTGATAGAATGAAATACCTTATCTTTATGCTGCCCCAATACTACTCCAACAACCATATCACTTGTATCATACATCAACTCAAATGGTATTTCCCAATCAGGAGCAATAAGGATGAGTGCTTCTGTTAATCTTTTTTTAAAATTCTCAAATGCTTTTTTAACATTCAACCCCAAATTTAAACTTTACCCCTTTCTCCAGCTGTTTACATATGGGACTTGCTATCTTTGAGAAGTCTTTGATAAAACATCTATAAAACCTCGCATGTCTGAGGAAGCTTCTTACACCTTTCACTAACACTGTATATGGTAGACTTTCTATGACCTCCACTCTAGATCTATCCACTTCCAATCCTCTTTGTGACACCTTATGACCAAGGACGATATCCTTGACCAAAAAATGGCATTTCTCCCAGTTTAATATGAGGTTAGTCTCCTCACACCAAGCCAAAACCCTATCTATATTTTTCAAGAACACATCAAATAAATTACCAAAAATAGAAAAATCATCCATAAATACCTCAACAAAATCCTCCACTATATCATAGAAGATAGCCATCATGCATCTTTTAAAAGTCCCTAGTGAGTTGTATAAACCAAATGGCATATGTATGAATGCATAAGTTCCATAAGCACAGGTGAAAGTTGTCTTCTCCTGATCTTTTAAAACTATGGCTATCTGATTATAGCCTAAATATCCATCCAAAAAGCAGTAATATTCCTGTCTAACCAACCTGTCTAGCATTTGATTGATAAAAGAAATGGGATAGTGATTCTTTTGAGTGGCATCATTCAAATTCCTGTAATCTATATAGATCCTGCACCTAGTCACTGTACGAGCTGGAATCAACTCATTATTCTCATTAGTTACAACAGTCATCTCTCTTTTCTTTGGAAGACACTGCACAAGACTAACCTATTTACTATTTGAGATGGGATAAACTATCCCAACATCAAGAAACTTGATGAATTTTTTCTAACTACTTTTTTCATAACAGGATTTATTCTTCGCTAATGTTGCACACTTGCTTTGTATCCTCCTCCATGAAATATTTTATGCATACAAAAGGCAGGATTAATTCCTTGAATATCTGACATTTTCTATTCGATTGCCTTCTTCCTTCTCTTTAGTACTGCCAATGCCTCTTTCACCTGCATATTAGATAAACCTGCAGATAAAATCATTAGTAAAGTATCATCATCACCAAGGAAAGCATATTTAAGATAGAAGGGTAGAGCCTTAAGATATAACTTTGGTGCTTCCTCAATAGATGCCTTAGTAGAGGGACCAATTGGTCTATTCAAAAGCTTAAATTTAGTTTTTCTAGTAATAATTCTTGCCACATCCAAGATCTGAACCATTTCAACTACTGCAACATCACGAAAAGATCATATCCCACTAGTTCTCACTCCAAGGGGTCCTTGGATGTAATAAGGTGAAAGTCAGACTTGAGATCTAAGACTGTGATGGATGAAAGTTCCCCATATACTGTAGGCATCTTCATTGACTTAAATATGTCAAACTCGTTGACCTTGTCATGAGCACACATGGTCAGCTGTCTTATAGCTACATCAATCAATGAGCACCTAATTGTTGAAAAAAAATGTCCCAAAATAAATAGGATATCTAGATCTGCATCAAAATCAAGAATAACAAAATCAACCAAGAATATGAGTGACCCCACTTGTACTAATATATCTTCAACAATGCCATCAGGTCTAGTAAGTGAATGATTAACTAATTGCAAAACAACTATGGTGGGTATTGGGCTTCCTAACAAAGATGTGGGCATAAGATTTATGCTCGCCCCAAGATCACATATACCATAAGCACTTATTGATTGTCTGATTATAATCTGAATGGTGAAGCTCCCTAGATTTTTCAACTTTGTAGGTAGCCTGTTCTGAATTCATGATGTGCACTCTTTAGTAAGTGCCATAGTAGCATGTTTAGTCAATCGGTTCGTGTTGGACACTATGTCCTTTATGTGCTCAACATACTTTAGAACACTTTGCAAAACATTAATGAGAGGCAGGTTAATGTGAACCTATTTCAACACATCAATAAAATTTTTGTAGCAAGCTTCCTCTTAGTGTTTTTAAAGAATTTGTGGGAGAAGTGGAGGTAGCTTCACATATTCCACTTTAGTTTTCTTGCTTTTGGATTTATCTTCCGCAAATTTCTCTTTATTTTTTTGCATTTTCATCATCAGTAGCCCTGTGTTTCACCTTCTTAGGTTCTAACTCTTTTATCTAAAACCCACTCTAAGTAGTGACTGTAATCACTTATTTTGGATTTGTCTCAGTATCACTAGGTAAATCTCCCCGAAGTCTAGTGTTTTGGCCCTTGCAATTTGACCTATTTAAACCTCTATGTTCTTTGTAATCATATACTGGTTCTTCACATCTACTACCAACTGTGCTTGAGTAGCCATAGTTTACTTCAACATCTCTTCAATATTGTTAGATTGACTGGTGTCTTGATTCCCTGGAACATGCTGTTGTAGATTATGATTTACTAGCCCACGGTATTGATTGCATTCTGAGACTGATTTCTACCCCATGAGAAATTGGGATAACTTCGCTAGTTAGGATTATAAGTATTACAAATTTTTCGATGTCCTTGATGATTAGAATTTCCCATATAATTAATAGACTTTATATTAGCTACACAAGCATTCACTGTATGATCACTGTTTCCACAAACTTCACACCAAGTCTAAGTCTGATGAACTAAATTTTTGCTGTTGCTGGAGTGGACTGTGTGATCCCCAGGTTTATATTGCTGAGTGGTATAGTAATATGATTCTCCAGTGCAACAATCTATGCTTTTATAGCCATAAACTGATCAACCCCTAGCACACCTGCAACCTTATTTGGAGCACTCTTTATTATATCAATATGCCACTCAGGGTTCCCCTGCAAAATCCAATTCAAAAATATGTATAATTCATCATAAGTCTTCTCTAGAGCCTTCCCACCTGCTGCTGAATCCAAAAGAATCTTGGTGTTTGGATCAAGACCCTCAATGAAAGTATGTACTGACACATCATTAGTTTAATGATGGCGAGGGCAATTTCTAAGTGTAGCCTTGAATATTTCCCAAGCTTGGTAAAGATTTTCTCCATCTTTCTTCATGAAACTCAGAGTCTAACTTCTCAAACGTGCTATTTCCGGGGAGCTTATTGCAAATACAAGTGCATGTTATCATACAAGTAATATAGTAAATCAAAAGAATTGGATATCAAACCCACGAGGACACTTGATTAGTAATTTACTTAACTTCAATTTCAACAATAATTTATTCAATTATTTCAGATCATCAAATTGGTTTTAACAATTAAATGAATAAATTAAAAAAGTAAATAAATAACAAAGAGTGTCAATTGTAATGTAAGCTAGGTTGTAAACAATACGAGAGAGAATTTTAGGGTTGGGACACTCTTAACAATCATGTAAATCTCTATCCTTATCGTGATTGTGTTGGTTATCGAGTTATTGATTTGCAGGGTTAAGAATATGATCATGGCCTTTTGAGCCTCTAATCTTCTATATAAAAGGACATCACAACTACATTGTTGAGTGGGGATGTGATGATCCATTTTAGATGCTTTAATTTATCTTCCTGCAATTGAACTAAACAAGGCGACTAAGTATATTTCTATCCTAGACGCTCATTCATATCCTTCATTATGTAGAAGAATGAGAAGTTGCTCCTTAATCCCTTCAATTTATCCTAATGTTCCTTCTTTCGGTATCACAAGAGAATTAAACATGTTTTTAATGGTGGCCATGTATTTAAATAGTAAAAAAAGAGAATAAGAATAACCCATTCGATAAAAAACGTTCAATCACTCTAAGCATATCAAAATACAGTCATGTCTTCATCCTCAACCCTAGAACAATGGTGTTTAGACACTCATGTTCGAAAATAACATCAAAGAAATAAAATTAATCACAACAAAGGTCATCCTAAATTATATTAATTAATATCTCGTAACTATTTTTCCCTTTTCTATTCATATGCCAAAGGTCATCCTAAATTGTATTAATTGTCCCTTTTATAGTAGGGCAAGATGTACAAAAATAAGAATTCACCATGTCATGGACCTTATCGCGATGACTAAGGTCCGTGACACGCCAGTATCATGGATGCATACGGGAAAGTCACTTGCGTATTTACCAATCTCTGTGTCACAAAGGTTATCGCGGACACTATGGTTCGTGGAACAAAGATATCGTGGACCTTCACCATAAATTGCCATTTGGTTTTAACTCATTAATGTTCCACGGAGCCTAACGTAGAGGCTGAGGTTTGTGGTACGGAGGCTTGTCATTTTCTCCCTTTCCAGCTCCTTGTATATTTTTTTGCTTCCGTACTTTGTTCCATGCTTTCAATTTTTTTTTCTGTTGTCTTCATGCTCAATATGTAAATCCAAATGCTTCCATTATCCAAAAGCTCCATGTTAATGCATCAAAGCACATACAATTTTATTATGATCTAGCCCAGGAATGCTAATCATGTCCATTAGCTCACAATTACAGTTTTATCTCAAACACAATACAATTAACAAGTTTTAGATCATATAATAATCACAAATATGTATAAATATTGGCACTTGGACATACAAATATGATCCAGATTACCTTAATTACTCATGTTAGGGTGGATTTGCTATTATTTGTGCAAGTTAGGGAAATTGGCTTAGTTTTTATTCCATGATTAGGATCAGTTGAGGTTAATGAAACCTTAGTATGATGTTTAATAATTTACTTGGTGGATTGTAATGATCTTTCCTCTAATTATGATGTTATGGCTGTGACGATTATATATATTTGGCCCAAGGTTGTGATTACAGTATTTGTTGGGTTTTGAGAAGTATTCTATCCTTGTAAAGAAAATTGTCATAGTTTATAGACATATTAATACTTATAATTGTATTGTTTGAATATTGGTGATGATATGCATATAATCGATATAATCATGATCTCTTAGATGGTAAATGGTATGATTCCAACTAAAATATGGTTTATTACTCTTTTCCGAAAAAAGGATTTATCACAACTTTTCACCTTTAAAATAGGTTTCTTCATAATGGAAAGCATACCATCTTCATGAATAACTTATAAGCCTTCTGTACTAATAATAATGATCTTGGAGATTTGATCGAGATAGATTTTAATCCACAGTCTTACTACTATTATTTACCCTAATCGAGAGATGTCCCAACCCTTTCTACATTCATTTGATTACTTAGTTTTGGAGTTTACCTAGAACAATGGATTTATGGATTTTCACTCTTTTAGCCATGGTTCTAGCCGTGTACTTATACACACACACACACACACATATATATAGTACTAAATTAGTAGGCGATTGATGACGATATTGATGCTATGAGTTCCGATTCAAGTCTAGCAATTGATGATGATATCGATGATATGAGTTTATACACTGGTTACTTTATGTAATTTAGATAGGTTATGGTACTATGGATTATTTCTTGACATTTATTCATGCATGCTCATTTTCTATCACCAGTATGCCCTATAACTATTAACCTTAGGAGGGGTTTCATAGGTATAGGCTGGGACCATTATTTGCTGAGTGTTGATTGGACCTTCTAAGCCTAGGATAGTGATGGTTTATGAAAGGATCGATCAGGTATTATTTTTTTGGACTATTCGGTTAATTTTTATTTATATTTTTATTATTATGGTTAGTACGTGATAGGTTGATTGTTGGACCGGTATTGAAATTTGAGGTATGATTCTGATTCCCTTACCTTACATTTATGTTATTACGCATGATTATCCAATAGTTAGGCATTATGGCTTTAGACACTGATATTCTAATTCCTTTTTTATTGTTGCTTTATTATTGTAATTATCTCATGTTTAGACTTAAAGATTAGAGACCCTGATTACTTTAGCACTAGTTCCTACTATGATTGGGAGGCTTGGAGATGATAATGTGATTACTCAGGTTGTACCTTGAGTTAACTTTATTTATATACATAAGTATATCTATGATATTACTATATATCCCTTCCTTCTTTCATTTATTACTATTTTATATTCATTCCTTGGCCTTGTATACTATTATATATCTCCTTTTACTCGTTATTCATATATTGGACATTGATATATGATATAGTGTTGAGGCTCCTTAGTATGTCTAGAAGGGGATAGTCCATCCTTAATACCTCATAATCCTTATTATGTTAGTCTCTTGGATATGAATAGGATAGTTTATCCTTATTATCTAATTAGCTTTATTATGTAGTTTTCGGGATATTTAGATGTTGTTTACATTTCTGCTTGCATGTTATTATAGTTGCATTTTATTTAGATCTCAGTCCGCAGTTGCCTACTGAGTATCATGTGTTGGTACTCGTACGATACTTCTACAACTTGTAGATCATTGTACGAGCTCTTTCTATTATTGTGTGCATCGTGCAGAGCAACCATGGTTCAGAGACATAGGGTGAGCTCTTGATGTTCGCAGTATTGCTACTCTCCTTTTATGTATTAGAATAATCCTTATGTTGTATTCAGAGATGTGTTGTATCAGTATATTCATTTTGTACTCTATTTTGTAAGTTTTATGTATATTATAAGCACTTGTACTAGTTCACCCAGGTTTTGGGACTATCTCATGTAATTCAGTCTTTTACTATATTTATTCCACATTCTTCCTTCTATTCTATTGGTAGTCCATTACCAGTTGTTTTAGACTATTGGCTGGTTTGCCTACTGGTGTAATATAGTTGGTGCCATCATGACCTGAGAAATTGAGTCATGACAATTTGGTATTAGAGCGTAGGTTTACCTGAGTGTTGGTATAAGAGCTAAGTATCTAGTAGTCCTGTAGATCAGTGTAGAGACGTCCATAACCTATCTTTAGGAGGCAATGTGTCATTCTTAGGAAATTTTATTCTTGACTCCTTGTCATTTGTTCATATTTTTGTGAACTTCAAGTATGATCCTTGACTCTATTCTATTCTAGATATATGCTGTGAGGTTGTGGATAGATGTAGATGGGACTTTAGCACGCATTTCTAAAGTTTAGTACAACATTGGACCTAGGAGTTTGGGATAGATGTCGATGATCTTCAGCGCCAATTAAAGGATTTGAGGCCAACCCAGGTTTTGATAGACTTTATGACCGTTTTAGCCTTCAGACATTTGGCACTGGGGATCCTAAGTCTTTTTATGGATACCTCACAGCTAGGGATAACATTTGATTCATCAAATAGTTATAAGGTCAAAGTTGGGTTTGTTGGTATTTAGTAGGGTTCCGTGTCAGTTTCACAGTATGAGATTGGGTTTCTTGAGTGAGCTAGACATATTCCTATGCGGTATCTTTCAGAGAATGATGTGGTGCATGTATTTATTAAAGAATTAGCATTGCAACTCTATTTGACATCATATTATTTGATAGTAGTCAGGTCTTCCTTCTCTCAGGTTGTTGATCATGTGAGGGCCATAGAGAAAGCATGTATTGAGACTTATGGACATGGTAGAAAGAGGCTATGTCATCAGTATAGGGCTATTGATATTCCACCCAAGAGTGAGGATCCTTCTTACCAAGGTCAGCTTCACTGAAAGCCCATTGGTTCTATATAGGTAATGTTTCAGACTATGGATATGTTTTGGATTAGTCATGGTGATTACAGTGAGCAGAGTTTTAGTCAACCTTATGGAGTTTTTGGTATGGGTCTTCAGGCCGTAGGGCTATTCTAGATCAGAAAGGAAAATATCTCAGAGGATTCCAGGAACTTTTTTTGGTTGTAGTGAGATAGGATATTAGTCTAGAGAGTTCCCCAGACGTGAGTTAATAATTCGGGTAGGGTTAGCATATACTCCTTTCCATCCTAAGGCTCTTGAGGTACGTTATGATCAGAGAGAATAGTTATTTTAGTAGGGTGCTTCCTTGGTGTCAGCCAATTAGTTAGTTAGGGTCAGCTCATGTTTCTCGCTAAGTTAGGGCTTTAGGGGTTTGCTACAACTACAGAGGGATTAGTCACTAGTCCAGAGAGTGTCCTCGGCATGGGATTATTAGTCATTTGGACTATTCATGTTAGTATCATAGAGTTATGACACTTTAGGTGCACATAAAACCTCATTTGATGATTTTGATGCTCAATCCACTTTTGGACTCACTCAGATTCATTCATTTTTTAGCACATCAGGCATGTGACTTCAGATTTCACTGAGATAGTATTCTTTTTATTACCTGTCTTTACCTTTTCATTGGTATGTATTAGGGTTTTTGTACCCATTGATGATTGTATGCCTTGGTAGGTTTCTATCGATTATTGTGTACCTTGATATGGAGTTCATGATGATATAACTACCCCATCGATTATTTCTTTTAGTAGTTGATGAAATGGATCAGTATTGATATTTTCCTTATGGTTATAGCATTTTGGCTCGAGTCCCATTTATCTTGGTATATTGGGCTTCTTATGGCCATATAATGGTACTTGTTGTTGTTTTATTTTGGTACCCGCCTAGTCTTGCATATTGATGTTATATGACTATTAATATTATTTTCATTATTTAATGTTGATCCATCCTCGCTTGGTAGATGACTAGATTGTTAGTATCTAGTTAGAATTCTCTTTCTCACAATTCTTATTCGTTGACTTGGGCAGCTAGCTTGGTTGGATAATTTCACTCACATAGCAAGGTAAGGTTGGTCGATTTTCTCTTTTGTTGGCTATACTGTCTGTTCCTGGATCTGAGAGTTTTGGACTTTTCCTTTAGTGCTGAGATTATAGCTTTAGCTATCCCTCTCTATGTAAACTATTTATGAGGTTGACCAGTTTGGGGTCCGTTCTTCAGATGTAGCTAGTTCATCGCTCGATAGTGGTTTTGATATTGATGTCGAGAAGTCTTGAATTCATTTTTTAGGTTTTTTGGGTTTATCTCCCGATAATGGTTTTCTTTTGTTATTGGTGTGGAGTTGGCTACTACATTTTTATTATGATATGGTTCTTGTCTAAGTAGAGCTAGAGAGTTGGAGATAGGTGATCTTTCCCGTGACCGCTTCTTAGTTAGCAAATTGGAAATTTGTTATCTTGAGTTTCTTGATTCATTTTCTGGTAGTGGTCTTGACCTTGGCTTTTATGTTGTGATTTGGTGCTTTTTTCTTCGACATTATGATTCGTGATTCATTTGGGTTAAGGATGTCCTACTTGGGTAGATTTAGCAAATCCTTATTTCTGAAGTTGTTTGGTCGAATAAGACTTGGTAGAGTTCTTTTCTTTGGTTATACATGTATGGGTATTCATTGTTGAGATGGAGTAGTGGATTGACTAGTTTCCAGCTAAAGTTGCATTTCTCCAAGTTTCTAGAGTTTTGGTTATCTCTAGTACGATTTGTAGCCTTGGTGAGTTCTCGAGTATGCTTTGGTGGTTCATGCCTTCTAGTAGATATAGAGTTGGTTGCTTATGTTTACAGCCAGTGATTTATCCTTTATTATGATTTTGTTCTTCAGATATGTTTCAATTTTTGATCGACATAATTCAGTAAGGATGCATTTGATTTGAATAGTACGATTGTAACGCCCCAATTTTCTGAACCGGAATGCTACAAGGTGCTTATGACCCCGAAGGACCACAATCTAACCCATGACTGATATTTGTACCCGTACACTGCATAATATACTTGTAAAATGCGGAAAACATGAACAATAGGCCATAAGGTTCAACTGAATAAAGAAACTGTCAAAACATGACATCCATGTGGGTAGTAAATACCCAAAACAACTGAATCTGAACTGAATCTGAAAACCTCTAAGTACTATCTGAATAAGGAGTTGAAGGAACATGTCTCCAACTAACTCCGTAAACTAAAAACTAACTGAATTAATAAATGAATAAATCAAGTAATATCGTCCTCGAATGAAGAGGACTCACTGCAACTCTGTGTGCTGAATGCGACTGCTACTGCTGGTCTGGAACTCGTGTCTCTGAACCTATGGTGTAACATGAAAAGAAAGCACAATAACGCAAATGCGTCAGTACATCTGGAGTACTGAGTATACGAGTGAGGTAGGCTAATGCAAAGGGTTTACATGCATGAATAATGCTAACTGATATGAACGTAAGAGTGCAAACATACATACATAGTAACTGAGGTCGTGAGTACATGATAGCTAAATCTGTACGTTAATACATGGCTGAAAATATAGTTCTGATAGCATGAAGGACTGTATCTGACAGTCCAGAATCTGATGGAACTGTCTGAGTTTCGTACTATAACTAAGATTTGACTGTATCTAACAGTCCTGTGTACGTATATCTGAAGAACAGTCTGAGTTCTTTTACTGAGACTGAGTCTGAAACTGTGGGAGGTAGTTGTTTAACCGACATGCCCCATGTATACTAAAGTAGCTAAACTGGGGCCCAATCGCTGCCCCGATTAGAAGGGTGTCAATACCGTGCCACGAGTAAAGACATGCTGTGAGTGACCCTCAAATCTGGAAGTGTCCCCAAAAGAGAACGACGGATGTCCATCCCATCAACCCTCAAGATGGCAGTGTTGATGTCTCAACCTATGCTGGCTACGTAGTTCTGGAATGCAAGGATTGCTTCTAAGAATCACACCTTCATCTGTAGCAGGTGAGTTCCCATCCTTGGGTTCGCTTGGATCTAACTCCTACTCCCATATGAAGAGACTGAACATGACTTAACTGACTATACATGAACTGGGTTTACTGAATTTCTGTTGACTGACGGAATAATACTGATAACTGACTGAGATCATGAGGTTTCTGAGGTTTCCTGAGTCACATGACTGATTGAATTCTATGGAACGTGGCTTGACTGAAGATATCATGACAACATGACATGGCTCTAGGCACACAACTATAGTTTCAGGTACGAATACCCCCAGGACTCGATAGAAGGAAACTGACACACATGACATGACTTGATCATAATATTTGAGTCCACAATTCATAATATCATAAGTAAGGGATAATGTACTTCATGAGTCTATTCAACATCTCAAACATGGTAGGGAAAGCATGGATACATTTTGTGTACATGATCTATAATTCCATTATCACACATGTTTCACACCACAACAATAGCAACACATAAATAGCATGGAATTCATATTGAGTGTATAGCTAATATGGACTTGTCATTTAGGTATCATAAAATCATGTAAATATGGACTTCTAGCATCTTAGGCATTTTAACAAACACCTTGCATGCACATCTTGGGCATAGGTTTTCTCAACAAATGTTAATCATCTTGAACCACCCAATTTCATGGGTTTTAACCACAAACATGCATGCTTCATGGAAATCATCTTAAAATAATAGTCTGACGTTTAAACAATGGTCATTGACATGAACAACATCACATAGCAACAAGGAAATCAAAGTTTCTCATTTAAAATCATGGTTCTTGAATTCTATGAACGAAAGGGGTCCATAGATGAACACTACGTATACCAGACTCAAGGTTCTTGATGTTTTTGAACTGGAAGGATTTGAAATCCCCTGATTCTTGAAGAAGATTGAGTCTTGGTCTTGAAGATTTAATTTAGGGAGAAAACCTAGTTGTTTTTAGTGAAAGAATGATGAAAAGTGGCTGAAATCGGGTGTAATTGGGTTTATATAGACGAGTGGTAAGTTACCAAAATACCCCTGTTAAAACGACCTAGAAATAAACTGAACGTGGCGTGTGATGGTCCGACTGACGGTCCGACTGACTCTTGGTGGACCGTTATTTAGCCCGTCAGACGTGGACCAGAAATGGGCTTCACTGGATAAGGGTTGACGGTATGAGTGACGGTCCGTCAAATATCTGGTGGTCCGTCAACTCATCCGTCACACCTTATCCAGAATGTGGCTCAACTGGTATGGCTTTGAAGGTCCAAGTGGTGGTCCATCAGTAAGTTGATGGTCTGTCAACTTGGCCGTCAGGGCTTAACCAGAATGGGGCCCTTCTGCCTTGGAAGTGACGGTCCAAGTGGTGGTCCGTCACTAGTTTGACGGTCCACCAACTGGGCAGTCGCACCTGGGCGATTCTGACAGTTCCGAGTAAAACGTCCATAACTCCTTTGTCTGATGTCGGATTTAGATGAAATTGGTATCGTTGGAAAGACAACTCAATTTCCCACGTAATAGAAAGTGAAAATCTAAAAAATACTGCATGTACAAAAACAGATTTTCATTTCAAAGTAAGTCCTAGCATTCTTGAGATGATTTCTATCTAGGAAAAGGCATGGGTATTATAATATCTCCCCCTAGGAAAAGGCACGGGTATTCTATCTAGCATTTGAGGGAACATCGTGTAATCTGACCAACTCCCTGATGTAGAGTTTGGCATAATCCTCGGCTGAGTAAGAAGTACGAACTGGAAGGAAATAAGTTGACTTAGTCATTCTATCTACAATGACCCAAACTGAATCATGCTGATGATGAGTGCGAGGCAAACCTGTCACGAAGTCCATGTTCACTTCTTTCCACTTCCAAGTAGGAATGGTGAACTCCTTCATGGAACCACTAGGTTTCTGATGCTCTATCTTAACCTGCTGATATGTAGAGAACTTATCCACAAACTCAACAACATCTCTCTTCATTTCACTCCACCAATAGATCTCCCGCAAGTTGCGGTACATCTTAGTGTCCCCTGGATGAATAGAGTATCGCGCACCATGTGCTTCTGCAAGAATTTGTTGCCTCAAGTCATCTACGCTTGGAACGCACAACGACTCGGATAACGAAGAACACCATCTCCCCCTTGGGAGAAAACCTCAACCTACTAATTCTGAACTGAATCTTTTAGCTTGACAAGGCTAGAATCCATGTCTTACTTTTCTTTTACCTCGAAAACTAGAGATGACTTTGAACTACTTTGAACATATACACCACCCTCTGAAGAGTCGATTAAGCGAACGCCTAGTTTGGCAAGCTGATGGATTTCCTGAGCTATTTTCTTCTTGCTATCCTTAACGTGAGAAATACTACACATGGAGAGTCTACTGAGAGCATCGGCCACAACATTGGACTTGCCCGGATGGTAAAGGACACTCATGTCATAATCCTTCAAGAGCTCTAACCACCTTCTCTAACGAAGATTGAGATCTTTCTGAGAAAATACATACTGGAGACTCTTATGATCTGTGAATACGTCTACATGAACTCCATAAAGATAATACCTCCAAATCTTTAAGGCAAAGACTACGGCTGCTAACTCAAGATCATGAGTGGGATAATTCTTATCATGTGAATTTAACTGTCTGTAGGCATAGGCTATGACCTTACCATGCTGCATGAGGACACAACCTAAACCTACTCTGGATGCATCACAATATACCACGAAACCGTCTAAACCATCTGGAAGGGTTAGAACTGGAGCTGAGGTTAGTCGAGTCTTTAATTCCTGAAAACTCTTCTCGCATGAACCTGACCACTAAAACTTGACCTTCTTCTGAGTCAATCTGGACATAGGAGATGCAATAGAAGAAAATCCCTCGATAAACCGTCTGTAATAGACAACCAAACCTAAGAAACTCCTAATATCTGATGGAGAGACAGGGCGAGGCCAATTTCTTACTGCTTCAGTTTTCTGAGGATCTACTCTAATGCCATCACCAGAGATAATGTGGACAAGGAATGCTACTAATCTTAGCCAAAATTCATACTTGCTGAACTTGGCGAATAGCTGATGATCTCTGAGAGTATGAAGAACAATTCTGAAATGGTCTGAATGATCACGCTTTATGCGAGAGTAGACCAGAATAACATCTATGAAGACTATGACGAACATGTCCAAGTACTGGTTGAACACCCGATTTATCAAGTCCATGAAAGCTGTAGGTGCATTGGTAATACCAAAGGACATGCCTAGAAATTCGAAGTGACCATACCGAGTACGGAAAATAGTCTTCGAAATGCCATATTCTCTAACTCTGAGCTGATGATAGCCTGATCTGAGGTCTATCTTGGAGAAGTAACTGGCACCCTGAAGTTGGTCGAACAAATCATCTATTCTGGGAAGTGGATACCTGTTCTTGATCGTAACTTTGTTGAGCTGATGGTAATCGATACACATTCTGAGAGAATCATCTTTCTTGTGCACGAATAAGACTGGTGCACCCTATGGGGATACACTTGGCCTGATGAATCCCTTATCTGATAGATCCTTCAACTGATCTTTTAGTTCCTTAAGATCTGCTGGTGCCATTCTGTATGATGGAATAGAGATAGGCTGAGTATCTGGGAGAAGGTCTATGCCAAAATCTATTTCCCTTTCGGGAGGAATGCCTGGAAGATCTTAGGGACCAGAAATGGGCTTCACTGGATAAGGGTTGATGGTATGAGTGATGGTCCATCAAATATCTGGTGGTCCGTCAACTCGTCTGTCACACCTTATCCAAAATGTGGCTCAACTGGCATGGCTTTGATGGTCCAAATGGTGGTTCGTCACTAAGTTGACGGTCTGTCAACTTGGCCTTCAGGCCTTAACCAGAATGGGGCCCTTATGCCTTAGAAGTGACGGTCCAAGTAGTGGTCCGTCACTAGTTTGACGGTCCGCCAACTGGGCCGTCGCACTTGGGTGATTCTGACAGTTCTGAGTAAAACGTCCATAACTCCTTCGTCTGATGTCGAATTTGGAAGAAATTGGTATCGTTGGAAATCCAACTCAATTTACCACATAATAGAAAGTGAAAATCTCAAAAATACTGCATGTACAAAAACATATTTGCATTTCAAAGTAAGTCCTAGCATTCTTGAGATGATTTCTAGCTAGGAAAAGGCATGGGTATTACAATGATCGATTTAAGTATTTGGCCTTAGTTCAGGCTTGTTAGCTTATTTTTGGATTTGATGCCTTAGAATGGTGATTTGGATGTTCTGATAGATTTAGAGTATGGATGCTTACCCATATTTAGGTTTTGTTTAGGTAGTTGAGATTGAGTAGTTTAGCCTTGGTGTCTAGAATTTAGTTTGGAATCATGGAGCTTAGGTGCAATCTTCAATTTAGATTTTTCTCAGTTGGGATTTCATTTATAGTCTGGTTACGCCTACTCCATGATTACCAACTCGGTCTTGTTTAATTTAGATAGATTATGGTTGATAGGTGTTCAGATAATAGTCCATGGAAATGTTGTTGGTTTCTTCAGCTTTAACCTCAGTTTTTAATTTTCATCAATTTTTTTGATTATTTACTCAGTGGGAGTGGTATGCTTGAGTTGGATTTTGCATGGCTTTATTCTCATTTGATGAGACATCCTAGAGTGGATCCTTCAGTAGTAAGTAGTTGTCCTTTAGCCGCCTGGTTTCTAGATTCGATGATCATTCAGATTGGTTGAAGTATCAACCTTAATTACAGACCTTGGTTTTATC
Organism: Capsicum pubescens; assembly: GCA_030864215.1. Lineage (NCBI taxonomy): Eukaryota > Viridiplantae > Streptophyta > Magnoliopsida > Solanales > Solanaceae > Capsicum > Capsicum pubescens. The sequence continues at coordinate 103,821,202 of CM061547.1, forward strand.
CATTTGTGTGCACAAGTAGTTACTTATTAGCTTATTCTCATGCTTGCTTTTATGAGTTTTTAGTGGAGTAGCTTCCGTTCTTTGGGTTTACTATGATGAGATTGCACAGATAGGACTCAGGTGATTTTCTTCCTGGTTTGGAGTGGATAGCAGGTTTGGTAAGGCAAAAAAAGGTTATATTTGGATTTACAGTTTGTTGCATGACTCGTGCTTTGGTTTGCATTTGTCTTGGATGATTTTTCTTTTTTTTGTTCTTATATCAATGTGTTATTAGTGTGTCATGGTTTGGATTTGCATGTATCAACCTTTCTCAATTCAGTTGGTGTCTAGTTGATGGTTGAGGACGAGTCTTGGTTATTTGAGAAGGAAAGAAAGGAAGTTGGTTGAAAAAGGGATACCTCTGGTAAAATTCCTTAGAAACTTTGTGTATTCTTAGAGGTTATCTAGGAAGTTGTGCTTGGAGCATACGACAGTACCTCATCATTTTGAGCTTTTGTAATCTTTATATCCATTGACTTTCGTGGACGGAAATCCTTTTAGTAGTGGATATTGTAATGACCCTCCATGTTATTTCCTTAATTTGGATACATTTTTGACATTTCAAGCCTTCCTACAGTCTCTACAAGCAAATTATTACTTGCTAAAACTGTTGGTTCGGTGATCGGACAATTCATTTTTGATTTTAGGCTCATTTCTTTATTTTGGAGCTTTTAGTTTTTAAGATATGGTCTTGGACCAAAACTCCTAGTAGACAACCTCATATGAAAATTCTGACAGTGCCATCAACTTCAGAATGTTGATTTTAGGCTAGAGGGTCCCCTAGATCAAGTCCTGAGGCTTCTAGACTCGTTTTGAGGTTTTGGGCAGATTATGTAAAAAATGGAACTATAGGTGTGGGCCCTATATTTAGCTGAAACAATCTTGAATGAAACTCTTAATGGTTACATTGAGTCTGGAACTTCGAATTTGGTATGATAGAATAATTTGTTTGCGCGAGCGGGGTTCCGAAAGAATCTCATGCACTCAGTAAATATTTATTTCACACATAGCAAAATTTTGTACATGGCACCTGAAAGGACCACTTAAGCTCCTATTGGGTCGCTTTAGCACCCATGGGACACTCTAGCGGCCTTGGCCCTTTGTCCATAGTGTACCTTAGGGCCAATGGCTGCTAAAGCGATGCCCGCTTTAGCGCTATTGAGGCCGCTTTAGCAGAACCCCCTGCTATCGCCAGAATGATTTAGTGGTTGTGTTGCCACTTTAACGGTAGATGCTTTAGCGCCCAGGTGTCTACTTTAGCGACACCTGTATCCTTTAAATGCTCTCTCCCTCACCTAATTTTCTATCACCTCTTTCACTATTTTTACACCAAGTTGAGAGCTCAAAAAGAGGAAAAAGTGGAAAATCATCCACCTAGGTTGAGGTAAGATAACCTAACTATTCTTGGTCATTTCTCATTAATTTTTCCTTTAATTTCCATCCCAATTCTTGTTAATATCCTTAGAAATTAGGTCTTAAATTTCTAAATTCTGAGGATTGATTTGAGACCTGATTTGCGCTTTGTTTGTGCTCAGCTTTTGAGCATACCTTCCTTATTGTTTGGTGAACTTCGTGGAGGGTTCAATTTTAGTTTCCATTTTTGGGGCCCGTGGTCTCGTTCTTGACTTGAATTTTGACCCGACCCTTAATATAGTAATACAAGTCCTGGTTTTCTCCTAGAGATGTATAGATTGCTATTTTTATAGTGTGATGACATTTTGGGATTGTGGAGTGAAGATAGATAATTTGTGGATGATTCAATGGTTGCGGTTTAGCTTCAAGGTAGGCTTCTATTTACTCTTCTTCTTGAGATAGGGTTTATATTGCATGTTAGACATGGATATTAGGATGTGATTGTGGGTAGAACACCATGACTTAGCATGAATTATGAGTTTGGAGGCTAGAAGGGTATTTCATCCTTAAGTTGAAATACTTATTATACTTCTATATCTTGTTACATTCTTTATAGATAGAGATAATTCATAGTATGATTATGATATTATTCTAGATACGAAATGAGATTTAGGTATTGGAAGAATGATTAGTATGATTGGTGTTGTTTAGACCATTTAGGTTATCATGAAATCATATATTAGTAGTAATTAGCTTAGTTACTCATATCTTAGGTGAATTTGGTTTAGTGCCTCATGTTTGGAATGGAAATGCCTTAGTTGCTTAAGCTAGGTGAATTTCTTTAATCACTCATGTTAGGGTGGAATTGATCTAATTTGTATAAGTTAGGGGAAATTGGATTAGTTGCTTTTCTTTTAGGTGGGATTAACTTAGTTACTCGTGATTGGGAAGAACTATTATCTTAGGTCTATTTATGGCTTATTCAACATCTAGAAGTGACTTTAGATACATTAGCCTATCTCGGGATAGAAACTTGTCTAAAATGGATTTTAGGGATTAGAAATGGGCTCTTCCAGCCCATCTTAAGCCACGACCTATGTTAGATTTTGTAGACTTATTTATGCATGTTAGCATGATTTGACTCAGTTGAGGTTAATGAACTCTTAGTATGATGTTTAATACGTTATTTGGTGGATTGTAATGGTCTTTCCTCGAATTAAGATATTTTGGCTATGCCAGTTATATATATTGGGCCCGAGGCAGTGATTACATTATTGGTTGGGTTTCGGGAAGTATTCTATCCTTGTAAAGGAAATGGTCATAGTTTATAGACATATTGATGCTTATAATCATATTATTTGAATACTGATGATGGCATGCATAGATTCGGTATAATCATGATCACTTAGACGGTAAATGGTATGATTCCAACTAAAATATGGTTTAATTACCCTTTTCCTAAAAATGGATTTATTCCCACTTTTCACTTTTAAATAAAATTTCTTCATAACGAGAATTGTACCATATTAATAAATAACTTATGAGCCTTTAAGACTAACAATGATGATCTTAGATATTTGACCGAGATAGATTTTGGTCCATAGTTTTACTACTGCTATTTACCTTGGTCGAGAGAGATTCTGACACTTTCTACATTTCTATAATGATTTAGTCCCGAAGTTTACTCCATGCAATGGATTTATGGATTTACACTCCCTTATCCATGGTTCTATGCGTGCACTTATACACACACACACATATACACACACACACACACATCTCCGATACTGAATGACTATGCGATTGATAATGATATTGATGATATGAATTCCAATTCAAGTATAGCTATTGATGATGATATTAATGATATGAGTTTATACACTAGGTTACTTTGTGGAATTTGGATCAGTTATGATACTATAGATTATATCTTGACATTTCTTCTTGTATGCGCATTGCCTATCACCAGTATTCCCTATAACTATAACCCTTATGGGGTGTTGCATAGGTATAGGTATGAGTGTTACTTTCATTATATTATGTGGAGCTTGTATTTACCAGCCTTATAGAGGGTTGCATAGGTATAGGATTGAATTGTTGTTTGCTGAGTGTTGATTGGACCATTTGAGCCTATGATAGTGATGGTTTATGAAAGGCTCGATTAGGTATTGTTTGTTCGGACTAGCCGGTTACTTTATATTGTTATTGTTATTATTATGGTTAGTATGTGACAAGTTGATTATTGAATTGATAGTAAGATTTGAGGTATGATTCCGATTCTCTTGCCTTACGGTTATGTCATTACACATAATTATCCCATGGTTAGGCCTTATGGCCTTAGACCCTGATATTCTGATTCGTTTCTTTATGATTGCTTTATTATGGTGATTATCTTATGTTTAGATGTATGGATTAGAGACCGTAATTATTCTAGCACTAGTTCCTACTATGATTGGGAGGCTTTGAGATGGTAGTGTGATGACTTAGGTTGTACCTTAAGCTAACCTTGTTAATATACAAATATATATATCTATCTATGTGTAGCTATGGTATTACCATATATCCCTTTCATCCTTCATTTATACATGTTGTATATTCATTCCTTGGCCTTGTATACTATTATTTAACCTTTTCTTGCCTGTTGTTCATATATTAGACAATACTATACGGTATAGTATTGAGGTTTCTGTGTAATGACCCTTTTAGGTCATTTTCCATATTCCACATATTTTCGCTGTTAGAACTTCTCTATACACTATCATCGCATTTTTTCGATTGAAATAAGTAGTCGGAAATTTCTGTTCCGACTACTTCAGTCGGAAATCTTATTTTTTTTATTTTTATTTTTAATAAAATATTTTTTCAATACTATTTGTGACAAAAACAGTCAGAATATTTGGCGGCAAATTTTGAGAAATATATATTCCGACTACAGTAGTCGGAAATATAAATAATTAAATAAATTATTTATTTAAATAAATTATTAAATATATGTTTCCGACTACTATAGTCGGAAACACTAATAAATAAATAAAATTAATAATTAATTTAATATATATCCAACTACTGTAGTCGGAAATATAAATAATTAAATAAATATAATACTATATATATAATCAGTCCTTTATACGAAAATTAAATAATTATTTAAATAAATTATTAAATATATATTTCCGACTACTGTAGTCAGAAATACTAACAACTAAATAAAATTAATAATTAATTAAGTATATATCCGATCACTGTAGTCAGAAACATAAATAATTAAATAAATATATTATTAAATATATAATCAGTCCCTTATATGGAAAATCAATAATTATTTAAATAAATTATTAAATATATATTTCCTACTACTATAGTGGAAAATACTAATAAATAAATAAAATTAATAATTAATTAAATATATATCCGAAAACTGTAGTAAAAAATGTAAATAATTAAATAAATATATTACTAAATGTATAATCAGTCCCTTATACAAAAATTAAATAATTCTTTAAATAAATTATTAAATATATTTTTTCGACTACTGTAGTCGGAAATACTAACAACTAAATAAAATTAATAATTAATTAAGTATATATCCGACCACTATAGTCAAGAACATAAATAATTTAATAAATATATTATCAAATATATAATCAGTCCCTTATATGAAAATTAAATAATTATTTAAATAAATTATTAAATATATGTTTCCTACTACTGTAGTCAAAAATACTAATAACTAAATAAAATTAATAATTAATTAAATATTTATCCAATCACTGTAGTCGAAAATGTAAATAATTAAATAAATATATTACTAAATTTATAATCAGTCCCTTATATGTAATTTAAAAAATAAGTAAAATAAATTATTAAATATATATTTCCGACTGCTGTAGTCGTAAATACTAATAACTAAATAAATATATGACTTAATATATAATCATATTCTTATACTGAAAATTAATTATTAATTAGATTTTTGACTACTTTAGTCGAAACATTTAATAATAAATAAATATATTACTAAATACATTACAAAAAAGCTTCTCTATAAATATATTAAATGTATCCGACTACTCTAGTCGGACATATTGAATAATTAAATATATTCAACTTTTACCCGACTGCAGTAGTTGGAAGATTATTTTTAATTATTAAAGTATTAAACTGTAGTGGTTTCCTTCTTCACTTCTCTACCTCTTTCAATTAGGGCAAAGTGTCTCTCTCTTTCTCCCTCTCCATCGAAACCATTGAAGCTCCAGCGGTGGCGGTATGATCTCTCTCTCCCTTTCTCTGTTTCTCTCTCACTCTCTCTCACACACACTCACCATATTTAGACATCACCGCTATAGATAGAGCCGAGTAGGCTACTGCCAACAAGATCAATCGCCTCCATGGAGGATGAGCCGACATATAAGGGTGTCTCTCACACCCTTTCTTTGTTGGTGAGAGTGCAGAGTAGGATACCTCTGCTCTCTTTTGACAATTTTCATTACCTTTAGGAAAATATTTCTCCCTTTTTTCTTGCTTGTTTATGTTAAGAGTATATGGTCTTTCTTGATTCAATTTTCTGTTATATTCTTAAGCTACAAAAGAGGAAAGTATTGACAAGTGGTTAGTTATTATTGTTGTTATCAGTTTGTTATGTAAATTAAACTAGGTATTATTGGTTCAGTTTTTCTTTTGGTTAGAGAGACTAACTTTGACGGATCTTCGAGGGATGGTCTGTATTAGTTCCTAATACTTCTAATCTTTCAAAGTCTACTTAGCGAGAGAAGTGTATCCGGTTGTCTTAGCATGGTTTAACCTATAGTCGGTGTAAGAATTCTGGAGTGAATTTTCTATATTTTAGAGGATGTGCCTTAGACTCATGAATTTTAGTTTGCTTGGGTAGACATTGCAGATGTTAGTCACCAACCTTTTGATATTCAAGTACAACTTATCCCAATCTGGTAGTTATATATATTTTAACATGATACGCATATTAATTGTTGTATTGTCTTTAATGGATTTGAGATAAATAGTCAATGATAAAGGTACAACAGGAGAAAGAAATTCTCTCTCTCTTGCTATGCTTATAGTGGACAAGTGAAAGTAAAAAATTATTTTAGTATAGTGGACAAGTGAACGTGAATTTATTTTTAGTCTAGTGGACAAGTGAAAGTGAACGGTTAGAGTACACTTTTTGTTATTCCATTTTTCTTTATCCTCCCATTTTTTCATAAGTATTCATGTGTCTAATATTTAGTGGCTTAGGAGTAATCGTTTCAATCTTCATCGGGAAGAATACCTACTTTGAGTTAGCTAATGCAAGTGCGACTACTAAGGCACCAAATGCTATCTTTTTTCCTTGCAAGATTATTGTTTTCCTTTTGCCCTTTATCCTCATTCTTCTAATTCTTGTGATTAATTTATTGATTATGCGATCACTTAAAATTGTAGCAATTTTTTAAAGTGCACCTAATGAAGTGTATAAAGTGTCATGTAAAAGTTAAGGCTTTGAAACAGTACATTCGTATTTGTAACACGTCCACTGTTGTGTCCTTTTCTTGGACCAGTAATTGAAAATATTTCCTTAATAGTGGTGAGGTTCAAACCCAACATTGATGTGTGTTATGATATACTTGATATGCTTTCATATCATGTTAATGCGTGTGTACCGTCTCATTTAAAAGCTTCAACAGTTCTTTGTATTGTGTGGTTACCTAGTGTAAAAGCTTCAACTTCCAGAGAAGAACATATTTATTTGGTAATTTTAGGCCTGCAACAGTTAATAAACACAATTTCTTTAAAATTCCACAAAATGATGAGTGTGCCATGGTAGCTGGTTGGGTGGTGTTCAAAACCTCCTAATGATCCATTTATACTGAAAAAGTCTCATCAGAATTTATTACTTCTTTTCCTGAGAGATTTAAAGAATGTATTTAGCTAGTTCGATATCTTGTTGGCTTCAAATAGTTTTGACTTCCATAACCTTGCAATCTACTCTTTTCTACTTGCTTCCCCTGGGTATTGGTCTAGGTAATTCTGATGTAGTGAACTGCATTCTTATACTATCTAGGTTTTGCAATAGCTATTTAAATAGTTGACAATGAATAATGTGCTTACTGATACTCGTCCTGCTAACATGTTTGGGAAAATAAAGACCTGTTTGTAACTAACCTTCTATTGAAACCTTCTAATATGAAGGAAAGTATAAACACTGATTCTTACCAGCTATGATGTTGTCACCATCTAATGCAAGTAAATTCCAAGAAAATCTAGAGTCTCGGGCTAATCTGTTATATGTTTCCACTATTATATATTTTTGATAAAGACGCACTTCACTATTAGTAACATATTGGTGCAGTAAAAGAATTTATGCCATTTAGGTTGAGTAGCAAAATATTTGGTTACCTTATCACATTTACTGAAATTATTACTTCTATAGATTGGTGTAACAGTTAGGTCACACTCTTGGGCGCTCATATCTATTCTTCTTAGGTTGTCAAAGCATCTTTGATCCAACTTTAAAACCTGATAATCATATATGGAACGAGTTATTTTTTATGCCAATATTTTGGCAGTCTTCTTTAGAAAACAAGCATGAAAATAGTCTGATGTGTAGCTTTATTTGCTTTAGTGGTTACATATGTTACTACTGTATTCATTTGTAATTTGTTTATTCCATATACTTCTGTGTGATGTGCTTATTTTGGTCCTTCAAAAGATTAATGTGGTATGTTTTTCTTTTGTCAGAGTTGCTGAAATAGGTCTGGAAGAATCAAATCAACATTCTTAGGTGACGGTATTGAAGGTCAATCAAGAAATTCCCATCTTCACTGATTCGAGGTAAAAATTTGTTCCATTTTCTACGTGGTCTATTTTTAGTACCTTTGATTGATGAGCAGACCCTAGTCTTCATTGTTGTGTCATTTGTGGTACAGGAGTTTATGGACGTGGTCATAGTAAAACTCTTCAGTGTTTTTAACATGCGCTTTCTTTTTATTTTCTTCTTTTAATTTCTTTACCTCATCTGCTTGTCTCCCTTTTTGCCTTTCTTTTATCTTATTTGTGAAGCTATTACATGGATTGAATACCTTTTACTGATAATTTTTTTTTTCTTTTAATTAAAATATTCTGTTGTTGTTGGCTACTTTACTATGTTGTATTGAATCTCTTAGTTTTCTGCTTGTGTCCACTGCGTAGTAGCATCTCTAAATAACCCTGTTATTGTTTTGTTTCTCTTCTCTATTATTATTGTTGTCGTTCTTATGTAGATGGAAAATAAAGATCGTACATGGATGTATAATAGACTTTATCCTAACCGTGCGGGGTTGAGAGAGGAATATAAAGCTGGGGTAGATGGATTTATTGCTAAACCAATGACACTTAATGATTTTCATATTGAAGGGACAATTAGATGTCCTTGTTGGAATTGCAAGTGTTGCAAGTTATTGAGTTCAGATGTTGTTACATTACATCTTTATAGAAGTGCTGCTAATAATTTTGCTTTTCAGAATTATGTTGAAAGTCCAATATGAGAGAATAATATTGAAAGTTCACGATATAGTGAGATGGTCAGGGATGCTTTTGGGACACACTCAGGGGCTTAAAATGAACCAAATGATAAGGCTAAGCACTTTTATGAACAGTTAAAGGAAGCTAGTCATCCATTGTATGAAGGATCAGTGCATTCTAAGTTATATATTACCGTTCGGTTACTGAGTATTAAATCAGATTATTCAATTTCTCAAGAGGGCATGAACTCTATCATTGGACTTATGAATGAACTTAACCCAAATAAACTTGACTTACTCAAATATTTCTACACAACAAAGAAGTTGGTTTCTAAGTTAGGACTTTCATCAGAAAGGATTCACTGTTGCGAGAAAGGTTGCATGTAATTCTATAAGGAAGATGCAAATTTAGAACATTGCAAATTTTGTAATCAGCCTCGTTATAAGAAAGTCACACATGCCAAAGGGAAGAAGGTTCCTGTGAATTCGATACATTACTTACCCCTTATACCATGGTTAAAGAGGTTATATGCATCAATAAGCTCTGCCCCTCATATGAGATGGCACTATGAAAATAAAAGACCACCTGGTGTTTTATGTCATTCGTCAGATGGAGAAGCATGTAAGCATTTTGATAGTGTGTATCCGGATTTTGCTAGTGAACCAAGAAACATTAGGTTGGGATTATCTACTGATGGATTCACTCCATTTTCTGTCTCAGCTACACCATATTCATGTTGGCCAGTGTTTGTGACTCCTTATAATCTCCCGCCTGAATTATATATGACGAGTCAGTATATATTTCTAACTTGCATTATTCCAGGTCCTTGCAATCCAAAAGTTTTGATTGATGTATATCTGTAGCTATTGATTGATGAGTTGAACTTATTGTGGCATGAAGGTGTGAAAGCATATGATGTATCAATGAAACAAAACTTTAGATTGCGTGCTACTTTGATATGGACTATAAATGACTTTTCTGCTTATGGAATGATGTCTGGGTAGTCGTCTGTGGGCAATTTAGCTTGCCCTTGTTGTATGGAAGACACAAAAGCATTCACTTTGAAACATAGGGGTAAAGACTCATGGTTTGACTATCACCGTCAATTCTTTCCAATGCAACATGAGTTTAGGAGAAATACTAGTGATTTTATGAAGAATAAGACTGATTTTGAGGAGCCACCGCCAATTTTTTCACAAGAAGAAATTTGGGATAGAGTGAGGAATCTTCCTAAGGTAGTAGAGTCTCCACCATCTAGGATACCTGGTTATGGTGTTACACATAACTAGACTAAACAAAGCATATTTTCGGAGTTAGATTACATGAAGGATAATCTTCTGCCTCATAATCTGGATCCCATGCATATTGAGAAAAACTTCTTTGACAACTTGTTTAATACTGTGATAGATGTAAGTAACAAAACAAAAGATAACTTGAAGGCCAGGATGGACTTAAAGGAGTATTGTCGGTGCAGTGAGTTGAACCTGACATACTTAAATAATAAGATTCAGAAGCCCAAGGCCAATTACACATTCACTTTGAAGGATAAAGGAGTGATTTATGATTGGGTTAACAATTTGAGAATGCCAGATGGATATGCATCAAATTTTTCTAGGTGTGTTGACATGAAGGAAGGAAATTTGACCTCTATGAAGAGCCATGACTGTCACATTTTCATAGAGTCATTGATGACTATTGCATTCTGTGCCTTGCCCAATAGAATTTGGAAGCCCATAATAGAGATAAGCTTATTTTTCAAAGATTTATGTTCTAACATATTAAGGGAGGAGAACTTATATTTGATGGATATCAACATTCACTTAACCTTAAACAAGTTGGCAAAAAAATTTCCTCCTGTTTTTTTTATGTTATGGAGCATATTCCAATTCACCTTGTGCGAGAGGCACGACTTGGAAGGCCTGTTTAGTGTCGATGGATGTATCCCTTTGAGAGGTATTGACTTTTAACATTTACATTCATGTGTTTTAATTAAACATTATTTTATCTAAAAGATCATACTATGCAGGACAATTGGCAAATATAAGCGGACCATAAAAAATAGAACCCGAATTGAGGGATCAATATGTGAGGCTTATTTGGCTAAAGAAACCTCTTATTTTTATTCATATTATTTTGAACATGATGTACCATGTCTGAGAAACCGACCTAATAGGCATGATGATGGAGACAATACAAATCCTTCGGCATCACCATTTTCAATATTCAATCAACCAGGTAAAGAAAGTCTGAAAGGCGGTCTACTTCGATATTTGAATGAGGCGGAGCTTAAGTCAGCTACAACACATGTATTATTAAATTGTACCGAGGTCCTGCCTTTTTATAAGTGAGTATATTTATATTAAGGACAATCATTCAAGGTCTATCTAAGCTTTAACTAATAAAGTCATAACTTTGTCGGACAACTACTTCATGGCTTTACACGGGGATATTGCTGTTTATCCTATGTTTTCAGTGTTGTTTATAGAATATGTAAGTTTAACTTAAATATTTAACATGATTTACACTTTTGTTCAATCTCGTGTATATTTAAATTCTAACTTTTTTTGAACTTTTTATAGGTTCATAATCTACTTAATTATGACCCAAATGGCCAATTTTTATGTGATATAGCTTAGGGACCTGATTCTAAGTCAGAAATTTTTCTAAGTACTCTATCAATGGGTACAGATTTCATTCAATGGGTACAAATTTCATACAAAAGAGTTCTCTAAGGGAAATAAAACCAACAATAGTGGAGTTTGGGTGAAAGGTGATGGCGGTGTTTATTATTATGGTGTGCTTCATGAGATTTTAGAACTCGATATCATGTTGGTTGGCCAAAGAAAAAATTGGTTCTCTTTCAGTGTAAGTGGTATGATCCTACGCCTAGGTTAGGTACAAAGGTGCACCCTCACTACAAAATAGTTGAAATTAAGTGTACAAGGGAGTATGGACTCTATGATCCATTTGTCATTGCACAAAATGTGAAACAAGTGTATTACGCTCCTTATCCTTTGTGTAAGAATAAATCTGCATAGTGGGTAGTTATAAAAACAAAGCCCGTGGGTAGAGTTGTAGTGGAGGATGCATTAGATGTAGCGTATCAAAATGACATTTCAAGTGTTAAAGAAAGGGTGGATGATGAATTAGCAGGTGACTTGCAACATAACGAAGGCCTGTATGAAGAATTTGATCCTTCTAAACTTAGATTGAATGTTCATGATTATGGAGAAGGAACATCCTGGGCAAATAACGAGGAAGATCCAATTGATGAAAATGAAATAAGCGAGGAAGAGTTACTTGATGAAAATGAAACACGTTATGAGGAAGAATCGATGAATGAATATGAAACAAGTGATGAGGAAGAATTGATGAATGACTATGAAACAAGTGACGAGGATTGAGTTGTTATTAATAGTAGTAATGTGTTGTAACAAGGTCTTGAATTGTATTTTAGCTGTTGCTTTTTGCTATTTTTCTTGACAATATAGTGTCTTTTCTTTGTTAACATTTGTAGTGCCAGTAAGAACATTTCTGGTTATTTGATTAAATAGCAGTGGTAAAACTACTGGTACTATGCATGATTTGCTTGTCTTGTTGCATTTTCTTAAATCCTACTTCTTTAGTTCCTTTGCATAAAGCAAGTCATTTGAATCCTGGTAAGATTGCTTGATGAAAATGACATTAGTAACTCCATGAACAAAATTGAAGTATATAATACCATCTACAGTGCATATTATAGACATTTTAGCAAACTAAAATTGTTCCAAAATATTTGACATTACAGGAAAATAAGATGAGGCTTTCTTTCACTTAGTACTACAGGGAATGCAAAATTTAATTTTCGTTTGATCTAAGAAACATATATGGGCAGCATAACACAGACTAACTCATTTTTGTGTTTTTTTTCTAGGTGGTTAATAAATAAAATCAGTGGCATCAAAAGGTCACAGTAATGGATGGCGTAAGAAAGGTAAGAAAGAACCTGATAATCTTCCCACAGGTCAATATACACCACCACCACCACCTGTTACCACAACTCTTCCACAGCTACTACAAATATTATTCCTCCTCTAAGGGCAACATTTCACTACCAAATGCATTTTTCATGCCCCACCGCCCTACCAGTTTAGCCCTCTTCTCTCCATAATAGTCTGCATAGTAGCTCTGCATCTGTACCTTCAACATCATCCACACCTAGCCTTTCTACATTGAAAATTGGAGGTCCCACCACATCAACATCGCCCTCCATTGATAGTGCTGCAGAGTCTAATGCTACAACAACTGCTTCTCAAATTCTGAAATTTAAAAAGGTAGTAGAATAGGACGGCAACGGAAGGCTAATTATCGCCCCTTATGTTAATGGGTAAGTAAATCTTATGTTTTTCCATAATTTTTAAAATTTTCAAAAGCTAAGATAATTTAATATAATTTTATTGCAGGTTCATTGCTGCATATAGTGGGGGACATCTTATTATAGAAGCAATTAAACCATTTTACACGGAGCCGTAGGGTAGTTGGAACGAGATTTGACTCTATATCAGAGTGCTTATGTGGCATCAGTTTGTAGTATAATCAAAATCAAAGAATTTACCATTTCAGTATGCTATCAATGATGAATTTACCTTTGTATCCGTCAACTTATTTCATGACTTTATATTAAACTATTTTGCAGACAAAGTATGCATGGAATTCTTGTCATGATAATGAAATACAACACATTTTCAAGTTCAAAGAAGCTCAACGGATCAAAGAATACTTGTATGAAGCCCGGAGAAACTTGGAAAAACCTTGTTGGCTGAATGCTAATGTGTGGGTTCAGTTCCTGGAAAAATAGGATACTCCTGAATATAAGACAAGGAGGGAACGAGCAAAGGAAAATAGAGTGTCTCAAACGAGTGGCTCATTGCACACTGGAGGTTCGATGAGTTTCGCTACCCACTGACGAAGACTGGTAATATTAGCTTAAATTTTTGATTTATTCGGTTTAGTTCAATGTTCGAAGCCGTGACATAGTGAATCCATGTGGGTCTCTTTCGATTCACTACTATTGTTATCTTCTTGTTGTTGTTTATCTTGAAGTCTAGTGAAGTCGTGTGTGGCCTATTTCGATTCACTAACATTGTTGACATCTTGTTGCTCTTGTTGTTGTTCATCTTGAAGTCTAGTAAAGCCGTGTGTGGCCTATTTTGATTCACTAGCATTGTTGACATCTTGTTGTTCATCTTGAAGTCTAGTGAAGCCGTGTGTAGCCTATTTTGATTCACTAGAATTATTGACATCTTGTTGCTCTTGTTATTACTTGTTTCTTTTATTGTGCACTTGATCTTGTATCACACTGCCTGATGGTTTTAGAAAGTAAGACGAAGAGAATTAGTCTGTATGGGAAGGGTGGCTAACTCTCTACCGTGATTAAAGGGGTCAAGAGTTTCTTTTGTTCAGTGACCAAAGTCCTTACTACCCTTTTCATGTCTGCCTTGTTGATTTTAGCTTCCAAAGCTATATTGAATGGGTTTGGAACCCTTAAAGAGTGTCATTGATAGTTTTAGCATCCACTGATACATTCTTTCCTAGAATATGATAGTTTGAAGAGGCAAATACTAGTAACATATCGCAAACACATGTGCAAGTTGGCAGCTGTGTGGAGTAATCAGTACAATAATGTACAAACACCTTGAATACAACACATCATAAAAATTAATGGTACATCATGTTTATTTGAAATTAGGATGACCATGAGGCAGAAACGCCCGACTCTTTCTTCCTCATGCTTTCTTTATAGCAGAACAGCAGGAGCATCTCTAGAACCCATATTTAGAAAGAGAAAGGAGGGAAATCATCATCATCTTTTTGATGGTATGATAATTTGAAGATCATTACTGAAAACAATAGGAGTTACTACTATAGTGGCCCTGAATGTGTAAAAGCAAGCATAGGAGATCTGTGATTGAATACTTTAGGAGTTACTACTAATCAAAGGTGTTCATACCTATCAAGATCCTTACTGAAAATAGAATTTGACCTCTGCATATCAACTGATTAGTTTTCACAGTTTTTGGTTGAAATTTAAACTGATTGGCAGTGATTTAATTATTTTATATATTTGGAAATATATGTGCTTTATATGGGGTTTAGGGTAGGAGTTAATCTTAGGAGGTCTAGTTTTGAACTTTGACCAAAATGCCAACCTTTTCAGGGTAATCGAGTGATATCTTGTGCTTCATGTCCAACTTTGTTTTCCTAGTAAAATCACTGAATCTGGGCCGAATGTGTTATTCAATAAATATTAGACTACAACCTTTGAAGCCTATGAGTCTAATGAATTGATAAAGGTTTATGATGTTAAGGTCTATGTAGCCTCTTGTCATTATATAGGATAAACCCAAAATCAGTACATAGTACCAAGACCTCGAATGGTGAATTTAACTTGGAAAATGATTTATATATTTCATCAAAACTCCTTGACAAACACAATAGGGAACTGGAGCATATGAGTGACAAATTGCCACTAAAGACAGTTAAATTCTTCAGTTTAGCTATTCTAAAGTATTTTCAACAATTCTCAGCTAACACTATCAAGTGCAACTGTCTTATGGTCATACTCCTAGAAACTGCAAGACCAAGACAACAGAACCAAATTCAACCACTATAGTAACATAACCACCGCTACATTTTGTGCCATCATCCTGCACCAGACCAATCCATCCCATGTGAAATTTTAAACTTTTCTTAAAAATTTTGAGATTTAAGCATCGATTAGGCTTGGTAGAGTACATTTGAACTCTTTTACACTATTTGGTATTGATTAGGGTCATATTCTCTCTATTTAACGATGTCTTGGTGCCTACAACTTAGTCAAATACATGATCTGTATATCTCTTATGAAGTTATATTGAAATGTCTTTCTAAAAATTTCTTAGCATAAAGATAATGACAATCAAATCTTTCACCACATTTTTAGTATCTTTGGTTTCTGAACATTTCTAGTATCTTTGGCACATTTCTGTTGAATGTATTAGCAACTTTGGGCCATTGGCTCCTTATATAGCTATAGACCCCTTCCAAACTATCTACTTATAGCTTAAACAATTGAATACAATCCAGCTAAACTACTACTTCTGTTGGATTTGAGTATTTTCGAATCATGGACTCCATGATCTATTTGTATTAGTCTTAAGATGTTTTGGTCTATGCTGCCTGGACTTGTCTTCATACTTGCATTATCTTTTTTTCTAAAATTTTGCAGGAATATGAAAATGGGGGAAAAGAGCTCCCTTTTACTTATGTCTACGAAGAGACGCATAGGAAGAAAAACAAGGATGATACAAGAGGAGATTGGGTCGAAATGCGTGCTAAAAATGCAGATGTAAGATAATAAATTTTACATACATTATTTTATTATTACTCAACTTTGCTTGTTTACATATTGAAAAATAATTTTTCTTTCAGGAAGAATTTCAAAAAAGCATAGAAGAGTGACGTCAAACCCAACCTACTTCAGAGGATGGTACCATGGTCTAACCATCACCTGTAGAGATAAATAATATGTGGACAACTGTGGTAGGTGGTCCAAAAAAAGGTAGAACCTATGGGACAGGGGTTCTACAATCCTCGAGTAGTCCTTCGTTGTTTTCCAGTTCCTCTTTTACTTTACAAACTATGGAAGAAATGAAAGCGATGAAAAAGCTAATTGTGGAATTGACGCAGAAATGTGCAGCTAACGATGCTAAGTTTGCTAAATTTGATAAATTGGAGGAGTTAGTTAAGAAGCACATGCCGGAAGTATTTCATGACGAGAAAGATAATGAATCTGATGATAATTAGATTGTAGTTATTGTTCTTGTTTTTTGTAGTGACATTTAGATGTTTAAACTATTTGATTTGATGTTTGTTTTGAATGGTTTAAAGTGGTTGTATTTATAAATTTTTGTCGTGTTTGATCTTATTGTGAAAAATACATTAGTTATGTTGTTTATAATTTGAAAGCAGTGTAAGCTAATGCAATAAATAATTATTAAATAATTATTTATTAATTTTCCGACTACAGTGGTCGAAATAATTAAAATTATTAAATAATTATTTATAAACTTTCTGACTATAGTGGTCAGAATAATTATAATTATTAAATATTTATAATTATTAAATAATTATTTATAAAATTTCCGACTACAGTGGTTGGAAAATTATAATTATTAAATATTTATTTATTAAATTTTCGACTACAGTAGTCGGAATAATTAAATTATTAAATAATTATTTATTAAATTTCCGACTACAGTAGTCGAAATAATTATAATTATTAAATATTTATTTATTAAATTTCCGACTAGAGTAGTTGGAATAATTAAATTATTAAATAATTATTTATTAAATTTTTGACTATAGTAGTTGGAATAATTATAATTATTAAATATTTATTTATTAAATTTTCGACTACAATAGTCGAAATATTTAAAATTATTAAATAATTTTTTATTAAACTTTCGATTACAGTAGTCAAAATATTTATAATTAGTAAATAAGTATTTATTAAATATCCGACTATATTTCTGGCTAAAGTAGTTGGAAATTTTCGAACTGTAGTCAATAATGTTTTCCCGACAAGCTATATTCCAACTACCATCAAGTAGTCGAAACTACCTTATTTTCCGACCACATTCCGACTACATTGACCGTCGGAAATTTAATGTTTTCTAGTGGTGATAGCTACTCCAAGTCATTTATGACTTGCTAAAACTGACAGTTCGATTATTGGACAGTTTGTTTGGGTTTTAAAGTCAATTCCCTATTTAGAAGTCTTTACTAGTTCCAAATGGCCACTGGGTGAAAATTTTAGGAAAAAGATCCCGTATTCAAATTTTGATTGCGCCAGCAGCCCCAAAATATCAATTTTGTAGACCTTTGGTTGGGGTTTCGAGGTACCTGGGCTTATTTTAACCTATTGGTTGGAAAATTGAGAAATTCAAAATATGGGTATGGGAATCACATTTGATCTAAACAATCTTGGATAGAATTTCTGAGTGCGCCATCGCATTTGGAACATTGAATTTAGTGTTGGTACATAGTTCATTTGCATATACGGGATTGTGAATAAATCTCGAGCACCTGGTCGGGCCCATTTTAGACTTGGAGAATCTGGTGCAACACCAGATATGGTGTTATCATGATTGCACCTCTTTGCACTGCAATCGTAACTATGTGTGAAATAGATATGCTGTGATCGTGACTTATCTATCAAACGAGAGGTACCGCGGTCGTGAGGTATCAAATCGTGATAGCGATTGCCAAGGGCCTGGGATGGGTATAAATTGAGCCTCTTTCTATGATTTTGGGCATTTTTCATATTTCCCCTTGAGTGCTAAACCCTAAACTAGTGTGTTAACTTAAAATTGAAGCTCGTGGGAGTTTAGGTAAAATCTATTTTCGTGATTATCATTAAATTTAAGGTAAGATTCACCCTTTTCTTGGTGAAATTTCTTGATTTAGTTCTCAAAATCGTAAAATCTTTAGGGCTTGATTTTAGCTACAATTTTGTTTATTTTCACCCATTTTAGAGTAATGATTCCTTGAGTTTTTATGAATGTTGGGTTGGTTTTGGAATCACAATTTCCGTAAGTGGGACCCAAATGGGGTTTTTGAGGTGATTTTTGGACCCGAAGCACAATGGCACAATATGGGCATCAATGTTCTTGTATTGATGAGTAAATTGTATTTTTGATAGTTTGGCATCTTGAAGAGGCTTCTCGGAAGGGAAAACCAAAGGTTTAGCGGTTTGTTGGCTTTTTTTGGCGATGAGATAGGCTAGGTTTATCCCTTGTTAGATTGATCTATGTCATATTTTGATTATGATACCTTGGTAGATTGGGATGGGCATTAGGTGTTTGAGTGATGAAATGCAAGACTTGGGGTTAGTTTATCCATTTAGGCTACTTGACACCGTAAGCTTGGAGCACTTAGTTTGTTCCTCATAATTTAGGTGAATTAGGATTCATTACTCATGTTTAGCATGGGAATGCCTTCGATTTCTCAAGATTAAGTAAAATTCACTAGTTAATCATGCTTAGGGTATGGCCTTAGTTGCTTACACTAGTGAAGGTTGCCTTAGTTTCCGTTGGACTTAGTTAATGTATTTAGGGAGAATCTCTACCTTAGGTCTAGTTGTGACTTGCTATACATAAAAATTTATTTTAGATACCTTAAGCCTAGTTCGAGTAGAAATTTTCCTAAAATGGAACTTGAGGATTAGAAGTAAACTCCTAACCCACTTTAGGCTATGACACATGTTAGCTCTTTGGTAAAACCGTTTGCACTTATTACACTTTTAGAAATGTGTATTGAGGTAATATTGAGAATTATTGAACTTGATGGTTATGTTGATTAATTTTAGCGTTAAAACATATTGATTATTCTATTATTTATGAATATTAATGATACTATTTATGATATGGATTATATATATATATATATATATTTATATATATATACATACATACATACTCGATTCGAGTCCGTAAGATGATTATGTTGTCGTTTATATATATACCCGGTTTGAGTTTAGAGCATGATTATGGAGATATTGATTATTTATTAGTTCAAGTACGAATATTGATTATATTAACCGGTTTTAGTCCAACTGTTGATTATTTATTGGTTCAAGTCTGGATATTACTTATATTTACTGGTTGAAGTCTAGTTATTGATTATATTTATCGTTCCAAGTTCGGCTATTGATATTTACTTTTTTGAGTTCGGATATTCATATTATGATATGATTATATACTTTTTGTTATTAATGATATCAGGATGTGAAATTGAAGTTAGTAATTTGGCTAAGCTGGAAATTGAGGAAATGGTTAAAATGTGGTATGAAATAAATAGATTCTAGTAATTGAATAGATTGGTTAATAAGTTATGATTGTCTAATAAATAGTGATTAGTGAGCAATGATAGAAAGGTTGTTAAATGATGGTAACATTATGGAATGTGAGAAAATTGTGGAAGGATGGTTAATGACAACGAAGGTTAGTTATAATGTCTGTTGATTGCTTATTTTTCTCTTGAATGTACTCTCCATCCATATGGGAGGGTATGATGAGTTCTTTACTTTTCTGCACCTACTGGAGTATAGGAGCCAATTCTATACTTTGTGATTTCTTGTATGATGTTATGTTACATTATGTTATCATTCCAATTCATTTGCCTATTAAGTATGACGATTTTGGAGATGATCCAGGTTCGTTTCTATATCTTGACTTAGTTATGATATCTTGCATTTTATCATACTTATATTATGATTTAGCTTAGTCGGTTGATGATGCCTACTGAGTACCCATTACTTTGTCACTCATACTATAATTCTGTACCTTTTTGGTGTAGGCCCGAGTACTAGCTATCTTCATTGAACATTGTTTGTGTGGTGATTTATTTTTGGAGATAGGGTAGGCTCTTGTAGTTTGAGCCACCTATTTCCCTTTCTCTCTTATATAGTCTTTAGTTATCGAGACAAATGTATTGTCTATTTTAGACTTTAGAGTTGTATTGATACTATTAAATGCTCTTGTACTAGCTCTACCAGGTTGTGGGATTGGTATCTTGTATTGACTGTTTAATCTATCTTGAACCTTTGTTATTTATAAATTATGTTCATGAATTTTTTCCTATGTTGGGCATTTCCTACCGAATTAACCCTTTATGTTAGCTCTGGTTTATGGTTTAACTTTTCTACTCGTGGGATTTAGTAGGTGCCATTATGACTCATAAATCGAGTAATGGCAAATTGGTAGTAAAACCTAGGCTACACTAGTATTGTTGGTACAAGAGCAAGTGTCTAGTAGAGTACTGCAGATCAGAATGATGATGTACGTTTCCTATCTTCGGGATGCTATGGGACATTTTTAGGATTTCTTCACTTCTTTTACTCATATCATGCTAATAGTCTGAGTTGGTTTGTAGAAGTATTCATTTGACTTTAATTTTTTGTAGATGGCCAGTACATGTGCTACCGCTACACAAAATGAGGGTCCCAAGATCGAGCCTAGGGATCCTGCTCCCTTCTCCTATTTGTGGATAACCTAGAGGTCTTGGAAAACTGCGTGATGTTTCCCCAGCTAGGGGCCAGGATAAGACTCTTTCTCCAGGTTTTATTTCCGCTTCTGAGCCAAAAAATTTTCTGACATAGCCAGTGGTGGGACAGGGATTACCACAGGCTTTACTGGGGTTTATTCATTCTTCATTGCTCAGATATTGATGATAGGCGTATTTACACGCCTAAAGTACTATAATTTACCCATATTTTAGCTAAGTTTTGAGGACAAAATATATAATCCATGCACTTTTAGTCCTTTTTCCTGTAAGTGAGCGAACAAACGTGATTAGCAAGTTTTCAGGTATAAATGATGAAGATTTCAGCATTTTATGGATAACTTGACGCCCAAGGAAGCTTCACGAAAGAAGGAAAGGAGAGCTTGGACACCTAGGGACTAAAAGTGACGCATGGAAAACCTGTCCCGGGCAAAAACAACATTTCTAAAGACTTTGGGGATCAGCAGTAACTTAGTAGGATTAGGATTATGATGCAGTAACCTAGTAGGACTAGGATAAGTAATGCAGTAGCTTAGTAGGAATAGGATATGGGTGTTATAAATACCCTATTTTGCTGGAGATTTTTATTATTCCCATCCATCCACCATCCATCCATCTATCAAAACAATTCTCCACCACCCTCATCCCTATTCTATCCTTCCCTTTTTTCTTCATTAATTCATTGTTGACATTATTTTTCATAGATTCAACTTTTAATTTTTACAACAAGAGAAAAGCTATTTGCAAGGAATTCACGTGAGATTTTTATGATGATAATGTCTATTGTGTTTTCCGTTGCACTCATGCGTAGCTAAACTTCTCTGTTGGGGTTATGGAAGCCTTATGAGATACTATCTATTGCTATGATTTTGTGAATTCTTGACACGTATGCTGCTTATATCATTACTCTCTTCATCTTAATCTAAATTCTTGTGGTTGCAAACACAGAGAATACGCCAGTATAGCATTAACTTGTTCGAAAGAAAAGTTATATGTCTGGAAAAGAGATAATGTCAAGGTAATAGGGCACCAACCCCTGTTAAAAAGTTAGTGCCGTAACTGGATTAACCTCTTGGAGAATTTGTACCGTTAGATACGCTTTAAGCTCAAAAGAGTTAAAGTGAAATAATCCTTAATGGTCGAAAGACGCCTGAATTTACCATAGAATACAATTCTCTATAAGCACATGCATGTCTGAATTCCGCATAACTCATAGCCAATAGAGACGTATAAATCATAAGGTGGATATAACCCCAACTCTCAATTCTCATTGGTTAAACATCTTACTAAACATTCTTTCTTTTTACTTTGCTATTTTCTGTTTTCACTTTGTTACATTATTGCACGTTACAATCCCCCCTTTTACGAAACTTTTACCAAAAGTCTATTAATATTTGCTTACTTTGTGACCAAGTATTCTCTGTGGGATTCGACACCCAACCCAGTTGGGTTCTATATTTGACAACGACCGCTTACACTCTTACGAGAGCTGTAGTTTGAGTGTTATCAGATATGCGTTGATTTAACTTTTAGGGATAGTTGGTACTAAGGTAGGGGTGCAACCTGTAGCTGTGGCTCTCAGAGTTGAGATTCCTCCTGCACTAATAGTTGTTCAATCGATAGTTACTCTACCAGTGCTTGACCAACCTACTATGTCTTCTGAAGAGCAGAAGATGTTGGGTAGATTCTTGTGATTGGCTTTGCCTAGGTTTTCTGGTGCACTAGGCGAGGATACATATGAGTTTCTGATTTCTTGTAAGGATAGGCCTCAGAATTTGGGATGTATTAAGACTCATTCTATGGAGTACACCATCTTTTAGTTGGATTTGACTGCTCATATGGATTCTAGACCAGCTGGATCTTTTCCCTTAATCTGGGCTTAGTTTTTCGAGATATTCATAGAAGAGTACATGCCTCACAGCCTTAGAGATTATTTGACAGATCAGTTTTTGATATTGGAGAATGGACCTATGACGGTTGTAGAGTATGAGACTCCTTTTCATGAGTTGTCTAGACATGTGACTTTTATTCTTGACACTGAGTAAAAGAGAGGTCGCTGCTTTGTTAGAGGGTTAAGACTTCCCCTTCGTATGTCTACTCAGAGTTGAGTTACTGTAGGTAGGTATGTTGCTAAGGTTTTGGATCACGCTCGAGTGATGGAGGAGATAAATTATAAGTCCCAAGGGGGAAACGATAAGAGGCCTAGACTTCAGGGTAGTTTCAATGGGAGCCATAGTAGTTCCCAATTCAGAGTAGTAGTTCCCATGGTGGGTATTCTCTACGTCCATCCTATTAGTCTAGTCAACTGATTTAGGCAACTCTTTTAATTACTGATAGAGGTCAGTTTAGTGCTAGTGATTGTGTTTCTCAAGTTGGAGGTCAGCCTTCGAGGGGTTCATCTTTTGGTTATTCTAGTCGTGGTGGTTACTTTGGGCCAGCAAGATTTTTTTGTTCTAGTTTCGCTTTGGGTTTATGTTATAACTGTGGGGGTCTTTGTCACTATTCTCAAGAGTGCCATATTCATAGGGTGATTTTTACTTCGACTCAGAGTGTTCCCTGATGTGTGAGCAGACGCTAACACATTTGAGGCTTTTAAGTAAGAATAATTGCAAAGACTTAAGCAACTTTTATCGTTTTTGATTGTTTTATCTTTGATTTTGTAGTAGAAGCTAAGATGTTAGAGAACCAACAAGGATGGAAGCAAAAGAGTTGAAATTTAAAGAAAAAAGAAGAAAAGTGTGGCTGACGACATTCCTGATAAGTCGTCAGCCCTATGATAAGTTATCAGCTTCAACGTCAGCCTTAGATAGAGAACGGACCTCAGCTGAAAGTTGTGACTACATTTCATGATAAGCCGTCAAGGAATTGATAGGTCGTCAAAATTGTCGTTAATCTAAGGCAGAACATGGGAGCTGAGGTAGTTAAGTGACAACATTCGTGATAAGTCGTCAAATATCTGATAGGCCGTCACAGTTCGTCATCATCCTAAGGAAGAGAATGTCAAAATCAAAGAGGAGATGACTACATTTGTGATAAGTCGCAGCCTCTTGATAAGGCGTCAGGAATGGCGTCACCTGTTCGAGAAATTTCTGCACTCTATGATTTTTTTTCCATAATTAGGGTGAACTATTTAAAGCATTGTTTAGGGTTTTCTAAAGGCAGTTCCAAACATATTTTGGAGACACGTATTTTGCTACTTTTCTCTCTAGTTTCTTGGCTTGAAAAACAATTAACTTTGAAGAGATTTCCACCAATACTTTGGGGATTCCTATTGTGATCTAATCTGAGAATCCCTAGGTATTGTTCATCTTGTGGTAAGTTTATCTTTCAAATTATCAATTCATCTAGTTGTTCCGATCATTACATCATGAGTGGTTAAACCCCTCTAACTCGAATTATGGGATATATGGGTTAACTTTTGGTAAGATGCTAAGTGTTTAAGATTCAAAAGGCAATAGGACTCCTTGATAATTCCAAGATTTTAATCATTGTCTATTGGTTGCAAACAATAGATAGCACCTGCTTTGATTTGCTTGAGATAAGAAATCAAATACAGTAGGAAGTGAATTATTGACAGGGACTTGGAAGTACTAAAAACTTCCATTTAATAATTGACGCTGTAACAAGGTTGATTAACCTGAGGTAAAGTCTGGTCAGTGAATATAAATTCCCTAAGTCCGAGAGGATTAGGTAATTAAATGCTTAAGTAGGTCGAGAGACATTTAGGCATAACTTCGATAAAGATAATCTGTTGTCCTATTTACTATGAGAATCTTGAATCACTATTAGCATCTGTCAAGTACCAAAACCCATAGTAAACATAATTCTGGTTTTCCATAAACTCTTGATTACAAACACCAAAGCTAAAGTGACCAACAATTATTTGTTAAACTCAAAACTCCGCATTTCAGGAAACATCCAACTATCAGTTGATTAACTCATAAACGACTTAAGTTCATAGTAAAATCTTGGAATGATTAAAATCTTAGAATTATCATCAAGGAGGTAATAGGACTCCTTGATACTAATAGTGATTCAAGATTCTCACAGTAAATAGGACAACAACAGATTATCTTTATCGAAGTTATGCCTAAATGTCTCTTGACCTACTTAAGCATTTAATTACCTAATCCTCTCGGACTTAGAGAATTTATATTCACTGACCAGACTTTACCTCAGGTTAATCAACCTTGTCACAACATCAATTATTAAATGGAAGTTTTTAGTGCTTCCAAGTCCCTGTCAATAATTCACTTCCTACTGTATTTGATTTCTTATCTCAAGAAAATCAAAGCAGGTGCTATCTATTGTTTGCAACCAATAAACAATGATTAAAATCTTGGAATTATCAAGGAGTCCTATTACCTTTTGAATCTTAAACACTTAGCATCTTACCAAAACTTAACCGATAGATCCCATAATTTGGATTAGAGGGGTTTATCCACTCATGATGTAATGATCGGAACAACTAGATGAATTCATAATTTGAAAGATAAACTTACCAAAAGATGAATAATAACTAGTGATTCTCCGATAAGATCACAATAGGAATCCCCAAAGTATTTATAGAAATCTCTTCAAAGTTAATTGTTTTTCGAGCCAAGAAACTAGAGAGAAAAGTAACAAAATACGTGTCTCCAAAAAATGTTCGGATCTGCCTTTAGAAAACCCTAAACAATGCTTTAAATAGTTCACCCTAATTATGTAAACAAAATCATAGAGTGCAGCAATTTCTCGGATAGGTTACGTTATTCGTGATGCCTTATCAGGAGGCTGACGACTTATAAAAAATGTCATCAACTCCTCTTTGATTTTGACATTCGCTGCCTTAGGCTGACGACGAACTGTGATGGCCTATTAGATCTTTGACGACTTATCACGAATGTCATCACTTATCTACCTTAGCTCCCATGTTCTGCCTTAGACTGACGATAATTTTGACTACCTTAGATCCATTCTCTGTCTAAGGCTGATGATGAAGCTGATAACTTATCACAGGGAGGATGACTTATCAGGAATTTTGTCAGCCACACTTTTCTTCTTTTTTCTTCAGATTTCAACTCTTTTTCTTCCATCCTTGTTGGTTCTCTAGCATCTTAGCTTCTACTGCAAAATCAAAGATAAAACAATAAAAAACGACAAGAGTTGCTTAAGACTTTGCAATTATTCTCAGTTAAAAGCCTCAAATATGTTAGTGTCTTCTCACACATCAGCACCCTCAACTTAAAATAATTGCTTGTCCTCAAGCAACTCAAACACAACCAAGAGAATACAAAGTACATTTCGCAGTCAATCATCTATACCATATCAAAACATCTTCACCATCTCCAAGGTCAGTCAATTCAAGAACAACTGTGTATATTATTGAAGAAAAACAATGCAATACACAGGGATCAAAATATAGAACCAACTCAGCAACACAACTGTGCATGTATCAAGTTTACATTATCCAAACAAGTCAGTAACTAGCAATATAACCAGTGAGCCCTCACTACAAAAAAATCCCCCTTTCCTCATATCAGACATCACATCTATAACCATGGGGACAATCATAAGACACTCACTCTCAGAATGAAGTTCCAATTAATGTATGCTGAATACCATAGGCTTGCCCTTATTTTCATTACCCTGATCTCCAAATAGGTCAGCTAGGATCACTATAGGTCTTCTCTTAGGCTTGTAATGTAGTCTAGGGGATGGTATGATACTCGATGATATTTAAAGTGACTAAGCCTCATTGACACTACACTAGCTTTTTAGGGTTTCACTCATTAGCCTTTTTCTATTCTTCTCTTTTCTTGATCACACTTATTCAGGATGGGTGCGGTCTTTTCTACAATCACTTTTTTTTCACAACTTTTTTTTTGCTCTTTTCCACCGCACCCAACTTTTATTTTTTTCTTTTACTTTACCTTTCTTCCTACTCATTTTACATCACACACCCCTATGATATCCACCCTCAACTTAGGCCATTTGCCTAAGTCAAGGAGCACAGTGTCCAAGGAGGACTAGGGCCAAAACAGGTTCATTGTGATATAAACGGAAAGGTGACAAGTGTCATAAAAAAATAGGCTACTCAGGCTCAAATCAGGGATCAAGGGATATTCTACATACAAGGGAGGTTATTTAGGCTAAAGGTGAGCTAATATCAAAACGGCGTATGTTCCTTTCCTAACCCCTATCCTTTAACCTAGGTAAGACTAACCGAGCAAGTTCTGGATTCAACATATAATGGGAACTGAGTAATATCTCACACACACATGGCACACAAATATATCACAAGCTACTACTAATTTAGTTCATGCAGCTGTTTAGCACTAATTATTTTTTTACTAGAACTAATGCCATACAAAAATGCACAGTGGTCACACTAAGATGTAATTCATATAAGTAACTACTCAGTATATTGGAGAGGTGCTCAAAAATTACAAAAAAAAGTTAACTTCCTCAAGTACTAGTATTTTTCCTAGTCGACTACAAAATTTTACAACAACAATTTACCTTACACCCTCAACTTAAAATCAAAGAAAATTTGAACTAAGGGTTATGGTATACCTGGGCTAGATCAAGATCGGGGGTCATGGGTTCCTGACACTGCTACCGCATCATTAGCTTCCCTATCTCCATCAGGAAGCTCGCTCTATTCTAGTGCAGCTGGCCTGGCAGTTTCTAAAGGCCTACTAGTAGAGGTACCTGCGGCTCTCGCTAGGATGGTTTCCTCCTATCTCTCATTGTCAACTATAGATTCAATCCTCGCCTTCTTCATTTCCTCTATTTTAGTCTTCTTTCTTGCCCTCTTCTCTACTTTTCTTTCTTTATCACTGTCAGGCCTCTTTCTCTTACCCTTGCCTTTCTTCTCACCTTTCTTCTTTTTTTTCTTCATTGGTTCCTCTATGAGATCAAGCAATGGGATTTCTCCCTCAGATTCCTCAATATCCGTATCTTCAGACACAAAAATTTGGTGCTGTTGTAGCCTTCTAACCTCCCCTTTTACCTTATCTAGGTATGATCTAAATAGTGCAATCTCCGGAACTGTCCTCTCTTTCGACCACACATTGAAGCGGTTCTCCAATTCATCAATCCTACCCGGCAGAGCCTTGTAGGGCTCAAGTGCATCCTTAACCCTCTTTTCTACCGTGGCCGTAAATTATCTGGCAAAGAGTTGCATCTGCGCTTCACACCACTTGGATTGCTTTGCCACTCTCCTGAAATTTATAGGGTTGAAGGCAAATTCTGTTGTAGGCACTGCAGCTGAAGGATTTGTCTCAGTTCCAGGCATTGGATTTGCTGATGCTGAGGATGTTGTAGGTACAACTGTAGACTCCAGCACCTCTGCATTAGCTGCTGACTGGTCCCTATAACCGGTGGATTTTTTGGAATCTCTGCGCCTCTGTCAAGCATCAGCCTTGGCTGATTTTCATCATTTCGGATAGGATTGTGGGTCCTCTTGGCAAGCTGTACTTCTTCTAACCCTATAACCTTAGGCACATTGGCTGCCCTACACAACCTCGTAATTAAACAAGGGAAGGGATATGCTGTATCGGACCTTGAGACTCAAATTTTTATCTCTTCGATGATAATCTCTCCAAATTTCAATTTGAGGTTAGCCACAAAACTTGTGACTAGTATTACTCTATCATCCCCGAGGATATTATCGCCATCTGTGGGCATCAACGAGGTATGTATAATACCCCACCAAAATCTTGCCTCTGAATTCAAGGAGGCCTCTGAGTGTGGCTAACAAAGACTGTTGATTTTCCCGATGCTTCAACCGGGCATAGAAAGTAGGTGAAGTAGCCTGAGGAGTGAAGTTTGGGACATGAAGGACCCTATTGATTGTTGCTTTAGAAACATCCACCATTACACCCCATACCAGAACATTATCCAACAAAGGTTGGTCTGCTGCTTTCTCCCCTTCTTTACACATGTTTTCCAAGCGAGCTTGATAGTTCACATAGAACTCCCTAACTAGTGTAGGGCAAAATGAGTTTCCTCCTCTTGTAGTCCATCCCAAGTCTTAGTCACGAAATTTCTACCCCACCTTAGGATATCTACTCAACCCTTTAGTGATGATTCTCTTTTCTTCAAAGATGGGCCTCTTAACATCTCTTCTGTTAGTTCTGCGAAGCCCATCAAAGAAGATTTTTTGGGCTTTGGGAATTCTCCACCTAGTGCTGTCTCGGACTTTAGGGTTCTTGTATTTAACCATAGTTCCCCGAATCAAAGATTCTTTATCATCTTGTGGCTCAGCAGAAGGGGACTCCGTTGATGGTCCCTCGAATTCAGGTTGCCCAGACTCATGTTCCTCGGAATCAGGATGATCTGAATCATTCTCTTTAGATTCAGCATGTTCAGAATCTTGTTTCTCAGAGGCCGACTGCTCAGAAGTTGTATGCTTAGACGTTGTTGGCTCGGTATCACTGTCTTCACTCTCCTCCACCTCAATTGGTGGGGGTGGTGGAGGCTTTTTTGGGATTATCTTCTTTATTTTCTTTGTGAGCAGTGGCTCTTCTTCCTGATAATAGGATTACTCATTGAAGAGTTTCCGGGGTACACTCCTCTTTTTCTCTTTCTTTGTAGGTTTGGGGTTCTTTCCTTTGGGATCTATTACAAAACCTGTAGCAAGACAAAAACCACTAGCCGACCCTCAAGAGTATAAACATAAACACATATATTATTGACGTTCCAAACCCCTTGAAGAATTTTATTTATGCTTCAGATCCCAGGTGTGACGACATTTCTGATAAGCCGTCACAAATGTGATTGCTTATCACAAATGTCGTCATCTCTAAACAGAACCCACAAAATTCTTATCAACTTCTGATGACATGTGATAGCTTATCATGAATGTCGTCCACTCTAAACGGAACCCCAACTTAATTTTAACTTAATTTTTTTTATCCTATTTTTTGCTTAAAACTCCATCGATTCTCATTTTTAGGCTGAGCTTTCAAGTCTCAATCTTGCACAGCAAACCCTAGTTCCCGATTTTTACACATTGGTATCTACACTTGAATCAATTTTCTTGGGAACTTTAGTTCACATAAAGTTATTACTTACCAACTGAAGAGAGAAGTTAGGTTTTGAGCATACCTGATAGGTGCCTTCACTTGGTTACACGAGCAAGAGAAAGTAGAGGAAAGAAGATACTTGATTTTGATTTCAAACCCACAAACATAAGGAAGTTTTCTTTTGTTTTACTTGGAAACACTTTAGGAAGGGAAGAAAATAAACTAAAGATGGAAACAAAATAAAACTTAAAGTAAATAGAGCAAAAATGCGGGAAGGTGGAAAGAGAGCGTTGTGGGCCGGGTCGGATCTTTTCACCTGCGCCCAGGATTTTTTGATAGCTAATTTTGGGAAGTTTCTGACGACATTTTCTGATGGATTATCATAAGTGTGATAGCCCATCACAAATGTCGTCAGCCATAAAAGAACCTACCCCAAAGCTGATGTCTCTGATGACGAATCTGACGTCTTATCACAATTGTGACAGCCCGTCAAATATGTCATTAGGAACACTTGGCTAGATACATCGATTCCACCTTCTTTGAACTTAGAACCTAACTACAAAAATAATTAATTTGCTGGAACATAAAAATTTTGGGTTGCCTCCCAATAGCGCCTGATTTAATGTCACGGTACGACTTGGTTATCTTGACTACTCAGACTTCACCAAGACAACCTGTTGATACCTCTTTACCATTTTCATAGAATACATCCATGATTGAGAGAACACTCATCTCCTTTTTTCTGTATCAAGGATGAGTGTATTTTGAATCTTGTTTCTTTGTTGTTGAGTCTGAACTTCAGCTCATTCAGCTCTATATCCACTATCACTCTCCCAGTTGCAAGGAATGGTCTACCCAGGATGATGGGCACTTTGAAGTCCACCTCACAATTTAGGACTACAAAATCAACAGGCAATATAAAGTCGTCCACCTTTACCAATACATCATGTAATATGCCCACTGTTCACTTTACAGACCTATCTACCATAACCAATCGCATGTTCGTCGGGGTAGGATCCCCCAAACCCAATTTATTATACACAGAGAGTGGCATTAGGTTTACACTAGCTCCCAAATTGCATAGTGATTTTGTAAAGTTCAGGGACCCAACAGTGCATGGGATGGTAAATACTCCCGGATCTGCCTTTTTCTGCACTAAAGACCTTATGGAGATAGAACCACAATGATAGAGATTGTCCTCCGGATCATGTCTAACCTTCCATTTCTTCGTGACAAGGTCTTTCATGAACTTTGGTATCCTGGCATTTGGTCAAGTTCCTCAACCAATGGTACATTCACCATCAATTGTTTGAGCATTGCCATGAACTTGCTGAATTTTGCATCATCAGTTTTTTTCTTCAATCATTGAGGAAAGGGAGGTGGTGGTTTTTGGAGATCTTTCAACACTACCTAATTATCCTTTTTCTTTTTTCTAGAGGACCATCAAAACCATCCAGCTTCTCAGACTCTACTGGACATTCTTCTCTGGGTTCATCCTCTGTCTCAGTCACATCTGCAACCAAACTTTTAACCACAGAAGGTCCAGGTAACATCTTACCACTCCTAGTGGTAATATCCATACATGAGCCATCATTCTATGGATTCTGGACCGTATCGCTTGGTAACGTTCCACTCTTTTCCTGGTTAAATACTGCGGATAGTTGGTTCATCTGCTGCTTTAACTGTTTGATTGCAGTGGAGTGTGAGTTTACCAACTAACTAATAGATGACAGATCGGTCTTCATGGTAGTCACACTAGAGTTGGTAGCCTCCACTCCCTTTAGTAACTTAGCCATCATGTCCTCTATGGACATCTTTTCAGAACTTGTTGTAGCAGTCTCACGATTTCCAGGAGGGACATAGACCCCGCTCCTATCATTATTGTTCCTCCAATTTCCCTACTCCCTATCTTTATAACCAGGCTTATTATGATAATTCTGACCTTTATTCCCTTGCTCATTGCCTCGGAAACCCCCTGATTATTAACATAATTCGCCTCTTCTTCTGCATCCACATCAACTCCATCTTGAGATCCCACAACTTTCACCTTCTCATTCTTGCCTGATAGAAAGTGCTTGGTTAGAAGATCCATCTGTGTTTTTAGGTGAGCCATGTCTTGGTCATGCTCCTCATCTCTTCTGTATTGTTCCGCAGTTATGACCATAAAAACAATGGGGCTGGCTACCACAGAGTCTCTGGTATGCCATGCCCGACTCTGTTTGGTCATTCTCTCTAGCATCTCTGAAGCCTCTGGGAATGTAAGATCAACAAATGAACCACCAACAATATTATCTACAATTTGTTTTGTGACAGAGTTAAGAGCCCTGTACAAAGTCTCCATGAAGTGTATGTCTGTCATATTATGGTTCGGACACTGTGGCAGCTTCTTCTTGAATCTCTCCCAGGTTTCATGCAAGGCTTCAGTCGGGAGCTTTCTAAAGTTGCTGATCTCATCCCTCAACTGTACACTCCTAGAAGGTGGAAAGAACCTTTCTAGGAAAGCTTCTTTCAACTGCCTCCAGTTGGTTATAGAATCGGGTGTCAACTCATTAAGCCACAATGTTGCCTCCCCAGATAGAGACAACGGAAACAACCTCAATCGGATAGAATTTTGACCCACTCCTGGGTTATCAAAAGATTTACAGATGGTGACAAATTTTACCAAATACAAGTTCGGTTCATCCCCAGGAAGTCGACCAAACAACCCCTTCAGATTGAGAAGTTAAATCATAGTACTCGTAATGTTGAATTTTTCCCCAGATGACAACGGTGGAGGAATAATTGCACCCATTAAACCTGCTCCATCCATTCTATCATCATCATCATCGAGGTCATACTGGACCGACTGGTAATCTTGACTTCCTCGGAATGGATAGTTCCTGTTAGCATTACGTTGTACTGGTGCAGCTACTTGTTCTTCATGCCTTGGGTTAGAAGGATTTAGCAACTCGTCGTCTCCCAAATCTTTATCCTTAGGATTTGGATGTCGTTCTTATTTCCCGACACTCTACACATTCACCTGAGCTCTAGCTAAGGCTGCTAGTCTGTCATCCTCTTGCTGGTCTACCATTCTTCCAATTCGTTATGGTTCCGAATTAAGTGGTACTAATGGTTCTCCGGAACTTCTGGTTCTTAGCATACACTACACAGATCCTACAATAAATAAAAACAACCTAGAAAACTTGACTAACAGTCAATTAGCGAACACAAACTTTAATTTACAACTATATTCCCGACAACGACACAATTTTTGATAATGTTCAAAATACACCTTTCTAATGAGAATCTAAGCGATCATTGTCAATATATAACCCAATTAGGTTGGGTTCGAATCCCACAGGGAATATGGTGTGAACGTAAGTCGTTTGCGAGTTAATCAATTGATAGTTGGATGTTTTCTGAAATGGGGGGTTTTGAGTTTAACAAATAATTTTTGGTCACTTTAGCTTCGATGTTTGTAATCAAGAGTATATGGAAAAGAAGAATTATGTTCACTATGGGTTTTGGTACTTGATAGATGATAGTAGTGATTCAAGATTTTCATAGTAAATAAGACAACAAATTATCTTTATCGAAGTTATGCCTCAATGTCTCTCGACCTACTTAAGCATTTAATTACCTAATCCTCTCGAACTTAGGGAATTTATAGTCATTAACCAGACTTTACCTCAGGTTAATCAACCTTGTTACATCGTCAATTATTAAATGGAAGTTTTTAGTACTTCCAAGTCCCTGTCAATAATTCACTTCCTACTGTATTTGATTTCTTATCTCAAGCAAATCAAAGCAGGTGCTATCTATTGTTTGCAACCAATAGAGAATGATTAAATTCTTGGAATTATCAAGGAGTCCTATTACCTTTTTAATCTTAAACACTTAGCATCTTACCAAAACTTAACCCATAGATCCCATAATTTGGGTTAGAGGGGTTTAGCCACTCATGATGTAATGATTGGAACAACTAGATGAATTCATAATTTGAAAGATAAACTTACCACAAGATGAATAATAACTAGTGATTCTCAGATTAGATCACAATAGGAATCCCCAAAGTATTGATGGAAATCTCTTCAAAGTTAATTCTTTTTCAAACCAAGAAACTAGAGAGAAAAGTAACAAAATACGTGTCTCTAAAAGATGTTCGGAACTGCCTTTAGAAAACCCTAAACAATGCTTTAAATAGTTCACCCTAATTATGGAAACAAAATCATAGAGTGCAACAATTTCTCGTAAAGGTGACGCCATTCGTGATGCCTTATCAGGAGACTGATGACTTATCATAAATGTAGTCATCTCCTCTTTGATTTTGACATTCGCTGCCTTAGGATGACGATGAATTATGATGGCCTATCAGATATTTGATGACTTATCATGAATGTTGTCACTTATCTACCTCAGCTCCCATGTTCTGCCTTAGACTGACGATAATTGTAACGACCTATCAACTCCTTGACGGCTTATCATGAAATGTCGTCACAACTTTAAGTTAAGGTTCATTCTCTGTCTAAGGATGACGATGAAGCTGATAACTTATCACAGGGTTGACGACTTATCAGGAATGTCATCAGCCCCACTTTTTCTTCCTTTTTCTACAAATTTCAACTCTTTTTCTTACATCCTTGTTGGTTCTCTAGAATCTTAGCTTCTACTACAAAATCAAAGATAAAACAATAAAAAATGACAAAAATTGCTTAAGACTTTGCAATTATTCTCAGTTAAAAGCTTCAAATATGTTAGCGTCTGCTCACACATCATTCCCCCTATTAGAGTAGTTCACCCCTTAGCTAGAGGTGGTTCTTATGGTTGCCATGGTAGTTTTTAGGGTTCTTAAAAAGGTTCTCAGGAATGTAGGATAAGAGGTTGGTCAGGTGCCCAGCCAAGTGGCGGGTATGGTCAGTTTTATGCAATACCTGCTTGACCCGAGGCTGAGACTTCAGATGCCGTAGTTATAAGTATGATTTTTGTGTGCCTCTATTCGGCCATTGCTTTATTTGATCCTAGATACACTTATTATTATATATCTTCTTATTGTGCACCACAGTTAGTGTTGTCTTGTGATTTATTATCTATGCCATTATGTTTATCTACTCCCATGGGTGATTCTTTAGTGGTGGATCGGGTTTTTAGATAATGTGTTGTGACTATTAGCAATGTGACAATTCCCAAGCATACACACAAGTGTACATGGTCTACCAAGTAATATACTGACCTTCGATAAAGTCGAGTATCGATCCCACAGGGACTTGTTCTAATAATTGTTTGATTTCAATTCACACTTTAGATTCAATTGATTCAAGAGTAACCAAAAGAGAGTTTGTAATTTGTAAAATAAAAAAAAGTAAACAATGGGGAAAATAAAAGTCTTGGAACAATCTATGGAGTAAATCCCAGGGTTAAAGCCCTTCGAACAATCATACTATGTTATTGAACTTCATTCGTTAACTTTCTTATCTTGGTTGTTGATAAGTAGGGTTAATTTCATTATCATGGTCTCCCAATCTCTAACCGTTTACCTAACTTGAACATTGCAACTACATCATTGAGCGGGGAATTAATAGTCAAATTAAGTTCTTTAAGGTATCATCATACGTGTGAATAAAGTAAGGCTTCTAGGTATATCCCTGTACTAGACGCTAATTTGAATTCCTTATTTCATAAAAGAATACAAACCATACTTTGTTCATTCCCATTTTCTATCTCCCTATTTCCTCTCTCGAGATCACAAGGGTGACAATAGATGTATTCTAAGTGTAATCAATCCTCAAAATAATTAAAAGAAGAATAAACAAACAACCAAATATAATAAGAAAATTAAACAAAATTAATACAAAATAATAGTACTCATGTTCTTGACTTTAACCCCAGAAAGGGAGTTTTTAGACACTCATAGACATAGTCAACTTCCAAATAATTGTATGAATGATTAAAACCATAAAAAAAACTAAATTAAAAAATAAAAAACCTCAAAATAAAGTTGTAGCAACCCTTCAATGCTCCTAGCTGTTCCAAGATGTCCAAAATGGGTTTTAACACATTATATTTATAAGAGACCAATCATAAATGCATAGGATTAGGTTTTCACGCTGTTCTTTTGCATCTGAGCATAATTTTCCCACTTTTATCATCATCGCGTCGCACTAGGGTGTCCTTCGCTATAAACCTGTGATTCGGTGTAATCGCGTTGATTTTCTAGAAGTGACAATTGCTGATTTGAACATTACCGTGATGTACTATGCCCACCATCATTATTATCACCCTATCACGGTGACATACTCCCAGGTGTCAAATTCTCCTCATGTGGTCTTATGCTTTTGTCAGTGCACTCTAAGCTTTTGTATGTTGTTTCCACTTGATTTAAGGCTTGTAAATCCTTCATATATCATCATAGTCATCTCACCAGGACACCTATAACATTACACACCCCGAATTAAAGCTCAAAATAACACAACAATCACGGCAATGAACTAGTAACTCAAGCTAGAACACTAGTTTTCTCGTCTAGACCTAAAATACTCAAATTGAACCCAAACTCATATAAAAACACCATTAAACATTGTAAGAACATTCGGGTAAACTTAAATGCACATTTATAATATTATCAACACATAACAAACATGAATTATCCTTAAAACAAGGATAAATAGGCTAGATAGCAATGCTAGCATAAATACTTCCAACATCACAATTTTTATACTTATACTGATCTTATTATTCTAGATATGGTGGATTTTGATGCGATTCTATTCATGGACTGGTTATCCCACTATCATGCTGTCATGGATTATTTTGCCAACACCATTACCTTAGCCATGCCCGACGTACCCACAATTGTGTGGTAGGTAGCAATTAGATGCGAGCCAACGGGGATTATTTCTTATATTGTTGCTACAAGTCTTATTTTGAGGGGTTGCGAGTCTTATCTAACTTATACTTTTTCTACTAGTATAGAGATTCCGTTGCTTGACTCTTTTTCTTTTGTTTGTGAGTTTCCTGATGTGTTCCCTATCGACCTGCCTGGAATTCCTCCAACCTATGAGATTGATTTTGCTATTGATCTTGAGTTTGTCACCCAACCAGTATCTATGGCACCTTACCGTATGGCTCATACAGAGGTTAAGGAGATGAATTCTTAACTTTTGGATCTCCTTGGTAAGGGTTGTATTAGATCGAGTGTGTCTTCTTGGGGAGCTCATTTATTTTATATGAAGAAGAAAGATGGTTCCATGCATATGTGTATTGATTATAGGCATCTTAATAAGGTGATGAACCGTTATTCTATCCTCGCATTGATAATTTGTTTGACCAGCTTTAGACTTCCATAGTGTTTTCTAAGATTGATTTGAGTTTTGATTACCATCAGTTGTGGATTCAGGCTGAGAAAATCCCAAAGACAACTTTTAGAACCCATTATGGTCATTATGATTCTTAGTAATGTCATTTGGGTTGACTAATTCCCCAGTCACATTTGTGGATCTGATGAACTGAGTATTCAGGCCTTATTTGGATTCCTCTCTGATTGTGTTCATCAACGCCATCCTTGTGTATTTGATGAGTATAGAGGAGCATGCACATCATCTAAGGATCGTGCTCCAGAGTTTGATAGATCATGTTCTCTAAGTGTGAGTTTTGTCTTGAGTTGGTGATATTTTTTGGACATGTGGTATCTAAGGATGGAATTAGGGTTGGCCTAACTAAGATTGAGATGATTCGTGATTGGGCTAGACCTACATCTCCGATAGAGGTTCATAGATTCATTAGTTTGGAAAGTTATTATAGGAGATTCGTCGCGGGTTTTGCTACTATCTTAGCCCCTATGTCCAGATTGACTCAGAAGGAGGTTTTTTTTTATGGTACAAGGAATGTGATTCAAGATTTGGAAAGCTCAAGGATTTTCTTGCTTTAGCTCCTGTTTTGGCTCTTCCTATTGAGGGTGAGGGATTCACCATATTCTGTAATGCTTTCGGTGTTGGTTTGGGTTGTGCTTTGATACAACAGAGCTATGTTATTGCTTATGCTTCTAGATATATTATGGTGCATGAGCTTAACTACCCCACTCATGATTTGGAGTTGGCAGTGCTAGTTTTTGTGCTTAAGATTTGGAGGCATTATTTATATGGCGTGCATTGTGAGATTTTCATTAATTATCACAGTATTTAACATCTTATGACCCAAAGAGATCTAAATGCTAGACATCATAGATGGATGGAGTTGCTTTAGGACTATGATATTTCCATCTTGTATCATCCGGGCAAGGAAAATATAGTAGAAAATGCCTTAAGTTGGAAGTCATCCAATATGGGTAGCTTGTCTTGCATTTTAGTTTCTCAGAGGCCGTTGGCACAGGACATTCAGTCCTTACCCAACTTTACAGTTCGCCTTGATATTTCAGATCTTAGGAGGATTTTGGCTAGTGTAGAGGTAAGGTTCTCACTATTTGAGCAGATTCGAGATCATCTGTTTGGGGATAGTAAGCTTTACTTTCTTTCAGATCAGGTGTTGAGAGGTGAGTCCGAGAGGGTCAACATAGATTTTGAGGGTGTTTTGAGATTCGATGGTCGCATTTGTGTTGCGCCAATCGATGACTTGATTCAGTTGATTTTGCGTAAGGATTATAGCTCTAGATATTCCATTCATCCTGGTATAATCAAGATGTATAGATATTTTAGGAAGCACTATTGGTGGAGTGGTATGAAGAAAGACTTGGAAGACATCATAACTTGCTGCCTATGTTGTCAGTAGGTAAAGGTCGAGCATCAACGACCTGATGATTGACTTAGAGGTTGCCCATTCTTGAGTGGAAATGGGAACAAATCACCATGGATTTTTTAGTGGGTTTCCTCTCACTTCCCCTAGTTCTGATGGTATTTAGGTCATTATGGACCATTTGTACAAGTCAACATATTTCATTCCTTTTCATATGACCTTCAGTGCTGAAAGATTATCCCATGTCCATGTTTAAAAGATGTTTGTTTGCATGTGATGTCCATTTGTATTATTTTAGACCATGGTTATGTGTTCACTTCAAGGTTTTTAAGAGCTTGTCAAAAGAATTTGGGTACTCAGGTAGATCTCAGTATAACCGTTCATCCACAGACTGATGGACAGTCCGAGTGGACTATTTAGGTATAGAGGATATGCTCTGAGCCTGTGTTATAGATTTTGGAGGCCAATGGGTGTAGTACTTAGACTTTGCAGAGTTTGCGTATAATAATAACTATCATTTGGGTATTTAGATGGTTCCTTTTGAGGCTTTGTATGGTAGGAGATGTCGTTCTCCAATTAGATGGTTTGAGACTTCTGAGATAAGGCCATGTGGTACTGATTTGCTTCAGGAGTCATTGGATACAGTCAGGGTGACTCAAGATAGGTTGAGACCGGCTCAAAGTAGGCAGAAGACCTATGCAGACTGTAGGCTTCATTCTTTGAGGTTTGGAGTTGGTGATCATATATTCTCCGTGTGTCGCCCATAAAGGGTGCGATGAGGTTCAGGAGGAAGGGTAAGCTCAGTCTTAGATATATTTGACCTTTTGAGATTCTTCACATAATTGGTGAGGTGTGAGTTAGCTTTACCTCTAGATTTTTTTGTTGTTTATCTAGTTTTCCATGTCTCTAAGTTTTGACGATACATTCCTAATGCATCTCATGTGCTTATATGGGAGTCAGTCTAGTTGGATGAGAATTTGACCACTGTAGAGGAGTCGATGCTCATTTTTGCTAGTGATGTGAAGCAATTGCGCTCTATAGAGATTCCTATAGTTAAGGTTTAGTGGAGGAATCGGCCAGTGGATGAGGCCCCTTAGTAGATCGAGAGAGATATGCGAACTCAGTATCCTCACTTATTCAAGACTTCAGGTATATCCTACTCCTTAACTTTCGCAGACATGAGTTCCTTTAGTAGTGGATATTGTAATGACCCTTCAAGTCATTTTCCATATTTCAGTATATTTTCACCATTAAAGCTTCTCTATAACTTTTCCAAGTCATTTATGACTTGTTAGGAATGACAGTACATTTATTAGGAAGTTCGTTTGCGTTTTAAAGTCGATTCCCTATTTAGAAGTCTTCCTTAGTTCCAAATGACCATCAGGTGAAAA
Source organism: Capsicum pubescens (assembly GCA_030864215.1). Lineage (NCBI taxonomy): Eukaryota > Viridiplantae > Streptophyta > Magnoliopsida > Solanales > Solanaceae > Capsicum > Capsicum pubescens. Next base: position 103,861,274 of record CM061547.1, read on the forward strand.
CATCAGTAAAACGATCTCATATGCAAATTGTGACTACGCCAGCTTCTCCAGAATATCAAATTTAGGCTAGATAGACCTTTAGCTTGGGTATTGAGGCACCCGGCCTTATTTTGAACTATTAGTCGAAAAGTTGAGAAATTGAAAATATAGGTTTGGGACCTACATTTGGTCGAAATGACCTTATATGGAAATTTTGAGTGAATCATCACATCCAAAATGCCGAATTTAGTATGGGTACATAGTTCATTTGCATATACGGGATTTCAAACGAATCCTGAGCACCTGATCGGGCCCATTTTGGACTTGGAAAATCTAGTGCATTATCAAAGTTGGTGCCACCGCGATTACACCTCTTTGGACTACCATTGCAACTCTATGTGCAGTAGATATTTTGCGATTGTGAAGAGTTATCTAAATTGCAAATCCTCTGTCATACGAGAGGTACCGCGATCGCGAAGCGTCAGATCATGATAGCGATTGCCTAGGCCCTGGGTTGGGAATAAATTGAGCCATTTTCCATGATTGAGTTTTTTTCATCTTTACCCTCGAGAGCTAAAACATAAACTAGTGTGTTAACTTAAAATTGAAGCTTGTAGGAGTTTGGAAAATGTAGGTAACATATATTTTTGTATTTATCATTCGATATAAGGTAAGAATTCACCCTTTTCTTGGTGAAATTTCTTGATTTAATTCTCAAAATCCCATAATCTTTAGGGCTTGATTTAGCCTGAATTTAGCTTGGTTTTCACCTATTTTTGAGCATAATGATTTCCTGAACTTGTATAACATTAGGTTGGTTTCGGAAATGCAACTTTTGTAAGTGGGACCCACATGAGGTTTTTGAGGTGATTTTTCGACCCAAAGCACAATGGTGCAATATGGGTATTGATGTTCTCGTATTGATGAGTAGATGGTGTTTTTGATATCTTGGCATCTTAAAGATGCTTCTCGAAAGGGAAAAACAAAGGTTTAGTGGTTCATTATGTTTTCTTCATCGATGAGGTAGGATAGATTTATCCTTTGTTAGATTGAGCTATGTGATGTGTCATGGAAAGACGATACTTTCGATGCTTAACACCAAGAATATATGCTTGCACTTAGGTTATTTTGGTGGATATGAGGTGGTTTTGGTCTTGTTGCAAGTGAAACCGGCCAATAAAAGTCTTGGATCAAAATTAGATGAGAAAGACCTAAAATGACCAAGTCTACAGATAGTACGAGTCTCATCATGAGTCATCAACACCTCATACGACTCGTAGGTTGACTCGTATGCACAACAAAAAACAAAGACAAGAAGAAAAACTAAGTGATAAGAACTTACGACTGAGGGTACGAGCCATAAGATGAGGATACAAGTTGTGGCAAGAACCCATAAAGATAATAGAACCTCAGATTCCTATTCAAAGTTGAAGTCTTAGAAGAAGAGGAGCCAAAAATCTGAGTATGACTCGTATGGACAAAATGTAAGCAGTGCAGTGTTCAGAGCATGAAAGGAAGAAGTTCTAGGTGGATACAAGTGAAGGCCATGAGTGGTATGGTCAAAGTACGACTCATGAGCAAAAGTCATTAAAAGAACAGAAAGTTGAAGCCTGGAAGATCAAACAGTGGAGTGGATACGAGAGGCACAGTATGACTCATAAGAATACCTTATGAAAGGACTAGCGAGTTGTACCTTGTGTCGACATAACTTTTCCTTTTTAGTTTTTATTAGGATTTATGAGTATTTTTGAGATACTTTAAATACCCTAGGGTTTAGCTTTTATTGGCTGGCATTCTTTGACATCCTTTTGCATTCTTTCATACTCTATTATATACTTTTACATCACTTTTGAGATTTTTGGGTTATTATTCAATTCAAGACTTCAGATTTTATTCATTTTTTTGTGCAATTATTTAAATGAATTCTTCATTGATTATCATGGATTCTTGCATAAACACGAACGACTAATTTCCCTGACTAGGATTATAGGAACCCTGGTGGATTAGCTACATAAAGGAAGTGGATATTCATTTATTCTAAGGTATATGCATGTATCTTAATTATCTACATAATAATTAGCGTTGGATCTACTACGCAAGCTTGGGGATAGCCTATATTCGCAAACATTCTCACAAGGGAGTTTGTGATTAGGACAAGTAGATTAAGACAATAATTTGATATTCATGTCCATTTTATTATTCCATTATATCATCTAATCAACTTGAGACTCAAAAGGTGAAAGTTGAACTAAAGTTATAGACAAGGATCAATTAGGCAACGCCCTGAGTCTCACAAGGTGAGGGATGAGATATATTAACACATTCACAAGATGATTTATAATACATATCTTGTTGAGTTTACATGAAGAGTATAAGAATAGGTGGGTTGAACACGAGAAATTTACTGAGTTAAGAAGCTAGGGGGAACACAGTCCTAGTGTTTGACTTCTATTGTTTACAACTCACAGTACTCAAGATTTGGTAACTAGTTACTGATAATTCTAAAATACCCCCATTTACTTTACACACTACTCATGAATTACATCAAGGCTAAGCAAATGTTCAATATTTTACTTGTGCGTTCGATCCCAACCTAGATGGGCTACTATATTTGGCATCGACTGCAACATACTTCTTTTGGAGGTTAGTTTTAGGAGACATCAAATTTTGGCGTCGTTGTTGAGAAGACATTTTGAGTAGTTAATTGAATCGTTGAAGTTCTGGGTTTTTATTTTTTGTTCTTGATTTGGCATATGTCGATGTATGTCAAACACTAGGAGAAGATGAAATATCTTAATCCCTTTTGATACAGAGCCTTAAAGAATTCTTCAAACATCGAGAAGGATATTAGGTTAATTTCTTGATGGTGTTCTTACTGGGGTTCATGACCTTCTCCCTCTACCTGTTGATCCTAATGTGGCACTCTTGTGTGTTCCAGGTGATCCATAGAACATTATATATTTACAAATACAACAGTTAATGACTACTACTAAGGAATACAGAAGAGTAGCTGAAGAGGTTGAGTTACTTCATAATGGCGGACTAGCTAGACAACCTCAAGTAGCTGAGCATCGAGATAGAGTCTAGAGTGGTAGAGCTCCATTAATTCCTATATATCAACACTTTCACCCATACGATGAAGAAGAAGATATGGGTTATGTTGAACCTATTGAGACAGGAGCCATCATTCCTCTTACCTTACCCCCCAATGTGAAGTTTGATATTACTAGTGATATGTTTCAATTGTTGAATTTGAAGGGTGTGTTTTTGGGACCAGCTACTGATGATGCGAATATACATCTTGCTAATTTTACTGGGATATGCACGTCATACACTATTTTGGGGGTGGATCAGTAAGATTTGAGATTTAGTTTGTTCCCAGTTTCAATAACAGGTGAAGCATCACTATAGTTAGGGGAACTTCCAAGAGGTTCAATTACTAATTGGTATGAGTTGCGTAAACAGTTTTTGAACAGATTTTTCCCTCCTACAAGGATGCTATAGTTGAAAGATGAAATTTATTCTTTAGATAGGTACCTGCAGAATCCTTGTATGAGGCGTGGTTTAGATTTAAGAAGCTGATCATGGCACCTAATTACAGAATTAAAGGGTTAAATTTTTTGGAAATTTCTATAGATCATTGAATATCAGTTCTAGAGAAATGGAAGATATGATATCGGGAGGTGCATTCATGCATATTTAGTGGGATGTTGTGTAGGATATGCTTTATGATATTCCAGTTACTACTAGAGGTTGGCATACCAGAGATGTTGAGCGTGGTGTAGGTACATATACTATTGGAGAAGCTAATAATTATGGAGATGGTTAGGACTTGATATCACAAGAGGTTGCACAGCTTCGAACAGATATTGGGTTGCTTACAAAACAATTCACAATAATGAGTGTTGAGAAAGTGAATGCAGTTGCAATATAAGGATCTACTTCTAGAACTTTTGAGATTAAATAGGAAGAGGAAGAAAAATATCTTGATCGTAGGTTGGCAAATTTCTGAGCAGATTCATGGGTGAAATCAATATTAAAAATCAAATAACTTGAAAATATCATAATTTTATAATTTAAATAGGTTGTTTGGACTCCATGGATGAAAGGAATCCATGGATGAACATCTAACATACCTGGGATAATGAATTTCTTGAAGTTCATGTTGAGTTCTTAAGGATTGGTCTTGAATTTGAGAGCTAGGGTTTCTTGTTCTGGAAGAGGGTTGATTTTTAATTGAGAGAATAATGCAAAAGTGAGCAAATAATTCTCTCTTAGGGTTACATCCTGTGTTTAGGAGGATTTGAGGTTATGGGAAAATACCAAGCAGCCATTGGAATTTAAAATCGCCTAACTGGAAAAATTCTCGATTTTTGACCTTGGCACGACGCGCCACTATCGCGCCAAGCCACTAGAAAAGGGACAATTGGGAAACTGGTTGATGCTGCGACATGGGGAAATTGCGGTTCTTCACTGATGGGGACCTGGAAGTTCTCCGTGATGCGGTGAAATCGCAGAGAGACACTGGAAACTGTCAAATGTCAATCTGGCTTTTGGCGCGATGCGCCAAGATCGCGCACCTTCATTGAAAATTGCCAATCATCATTTAGACTGGATCCGCAATGGGTTAAGGGTTAAAATGACGGTGTTTAATGACTGAAACTTAAAATTGACATAACTTCTTACCCAGTTATCAGATTTGGACGAATTTTATATAGTTGGAAATCTAATTAAATTTCCTAAGAAATACTAGGCTCTAAGCTAAAATATACTGGATGTTTTGAAAATGAAATATATAAAGACTCATGTATAGGGGCTTACATAATGCTAACGAAATGCAGGGTATTACAATATCTCCCCCTTGGGATCATTCTTCCTCGAGTAAAACTAGTTAAGCCGAGGAAAACTGAAGGACTGAACTTACACACTGAACATGCATATTTGATGCATGGAATGCATGACTGAACTGACTCATGAATGCACGAATGACATGAACATGATGTGTAACTGAAACTGAGTATGATAGAGAGAAATCTTAAGAAGATTAGAACCTTATATTGAACATGAATTCACGGAGAAAAGATGAGGGTACTTGGTCCGCATATCTTCCTCTACTTCCCAAGTGGCTCCCTCAACGGAATGATTCTGCCAAAGAACTTTGACCAGTGGAACTTCTTTGTTCCTTAGTATACGAACTTGATGATCAAGAATTTCGACTGGAATTTACTTAAAGGAAAGACTGTTATGAATATCTACATTTTCTAAGGGAACCACTACATCTGGATCATCAATACACTTTTTCAACAACGAGACATGGAACACTGGGTATACTGAGGCTAGATCTGAAGGCAACTCAAGCTCGTAAGCTACCTTTCCAAAATGACTATGAATTCTGAAGGGAACTATATATCAGGTACTGAGTTTCCCTTTTTTTCCAAATCTCTTCACTCTCTTCGTGGTAGAGATTTTCAAGAACACAAAATCAACGACCTCAAACTCGAGATCCTTCTTTCTCACGTCTGCATAGGATTTCTGTCGGCTCTGGGTATCCCTAAGCCTTTCTCTGGTTAACTAAATATTTTCTAATGTATCAAACACCAAGTTAGGATCTACTACTGTGGCCTCACCTACTTCAAACCAACCAATTAGATTTTTATATATCTTCCCATAAAGAGCCTCAAAAGGAGCCATATGGATACTGAATGATAGCCGTTATTGTATGCAAACTCAATCAAAGGCAAATGTTCATCCTAACTACCCTTGAAATCAACAACGCATGCTCTAAGCATATCCTCAAGAGTCTGAATGGTCCTATTTTCTTGACCCTCTGTCTAAGGGTGGAAAACTGTACTGAGATGGACTTGGGCAACAAGACCCATTTGGAATACTTTTTAGAAGTGATAGGTAAACTGAGTACCTCTATCTAAGATGATAGATAAGGGAACACCGTGCAACCTAACCAACTCTCTAAGATAGAGTTTGGCGTAGTCCTCAGCTGAAAAAGAGGTATGGACTGGAAAGAAATGAGTTGATTTGGTCATCCTTTCTACGATGACCCAAACTGAATTATGCAAATAACGGGTACGAGGCAAACCTGTCATAAAATCAATGTTCACTTTCTCCCACTTTCATGTGGGAATACTAAACTTCTGCATGGACCCACTGGGTTTTCGGTGCTCAATCTTAACTTGCCGACATATAGAGCATTTAGCTACAAATTTTGTAATATATCTGTTCACCCCACTCCACCAGTAGATCTCCCGCAAATTACGGTACATCTTGGTGGCCTCTGGATGAATAGAGTAGCGTACACCGTGCGTCTCTGCAAGAATTCATTGCCTCAAATCATCTACACCAGGCACACACACTACCCTCTATAAAATCGACTAAGTGGACACCTAGTCGGGCAAGCTAATGAACTTCCTGAGGTAACTTCATCTTACCAACCTCAATATGAGATACACTACCTATAGACATTCTACTAAGATCATTAACTACTATATTAGCCTTGCTCAGATGATACAGAACACTCGTGTCATAATTCTTTAATAACTATAACCACCTTCTCTGATGTAAATTCAAATTTTTCTGAGAGAACACATACTGAAGGCTTTTGTGATCTGTGAACACATCTACATGCACCCCATACATTTAATACCTCAAAATTTTTAAGGCAAATACTACAGCTGCTAACTCAAGATCATGAGTCAGATAATTCTTCTCATGGGTTTTAAGCTGTCTGGAGGCATAGGATATGACCTTACCTCTCTACACGAGGACAAAACCCAAATCTACTTTAGATACATCATAGTACACAGCAAACCCATCTGAACCATCTGGCAAGGTATGAACTGGGGCTGAGGTGAGTCGAGTCATCAACTCCTGAAAACTCTTCTCCCAGGAATCAGATCACAGAAACTTAACTTTCTTCTGAGTCAATCAGGACATGGGGGATGCAATAGATGAAAATCCTTCAACAAACCGATGGTAATATCCAGCTAAATACAAGTGACCATACCGAGTTCATAAAGCTATTTTTAGAATGTCACACTCCCTGACCCTAAGCTAATGATAGCCTGATCTGAGGTCTATCTTGGAAAAATAACTGGTACCCTAAAGTTGGTGAAACAAGTCATCGATTCTAGGAAGTGGATATCTATTCTTGACCATGACCTTATTCAACTGACAGTAGTCAATACACATTCTGAGAGAACTGTCTTTCTTACGCACGAATAGAACAGGTGCGCCCTACGAGGAGACACTAGCTCTGATGAATCCTTTATCTAGGAGATCCCTCAACTATTCTTTTACTTCTTTAAGTTTAGCTGGAGCCATTCTGTATGGAGGAATAGATATAGGTTGAGTATCTGGAAGAAGGTCTATTTCGAAGTCTATTTCCTTTTTGGGAGGAACTCCGGGAAGATCTTCAAGAAATACATCTGAGAATTCATTTACTACTTGAACTGACTTAAGAGATGGAGTTTCTGAGATAGAGTCTTTGACTCGAACAAGATGGTAAATGCACCCCTTCGATATCATCTTTCTCGCTCTAAGATATAAAATCAACTAACCTCTAAGAGCTGTAGTACTACCTCTCCATTCAAGGACTGGTTCATTTGGGAACTAAAAATGAATTATTCTATTTCTACAATCAACTGAGGCATAGCATCAGTGGAGCAAATCCATGCCGAGAATGACTTCAAAATCCGTCATCTCTAACTTCACGAGATCAACTGAGGTAACTTTCTGAGATATTATGATCGGACATTTCCTGTATATCTGTCTGGCTATAATGAAAACACCTACTAGGGTAGACACTAAAAAGGGTTCTGTTAGAGTTTCGGGACTGACTCCAAAATTGACTGCTACATATGGAGTTACAAAAGAAAGAGAAACTCCAGGGTCTAGAAAAGCATAAACATATAATTGAAAGACCTGTAACGTACCAGTAACTATGTCAAGAGAATTTTCTTGATCTTGGCGGGAATGAAGAGCATATAATCTGTTTGGGCGCTAACCACTAGTAGCACTGGAAGCGACACCCTGCTAAGTTGGGCGACCAGATGGAACTGACGACTGATGGGACTGGCTGTGTTAATGCACATCCCTACCTTTCTGAGAAACTACCTGACACTTCTGAATTTGATGGCCTAGATTAACACACCCAAAGCACACACCACTACCCGCTCTACATTCACCCTGATGGTTTCTATCATATTTCTGACATAAAATATTTGTACGGGCACTATTAACACTGCCCTGGGACTTTGAGCCTGGTGCTCTATCCCTATTGTCATTTTTTTAATTTAGGTATTGAGGTACTGGATGAAGTGGGTTCTAGGGATGAAGACCTTTGGTGAAACTGAGGACGGTTACTGCCTTCTAACATTAGCTGACTAAAATTAAAACTACATGTTCTAGCTCTCTTATTTTCTCTCTCCCTATCCTTAATCTTCTTCTCCTCTATCTGCTGAGCATGGACCATCAGCATAGACAAGTCTATCTCACTATTCAGCATTGTGGTCCTGCATTCCTTGACAACTCTATCAGACACTCCAGACATAAACTTACTTATCTTGGATTTTTTATCAGCTACCACATGAGGAGCATATCTATTTAACTGAGTGAACTTAAGGTAATACTCCCTCACACTCATGCTACCCTGCCTTAAGTTAATAAACTCTAACACTTTGGCCCCCCTCAACTCCAATGGGAAGATTCTGTCTAGAAAAGTTGTGGCAAATTATTCCCATTCAATAAGCCCTGCATCAACACCCCTATCCACCTTCCACTACTTAAATTAAGTATGGGTTGTATCTTACAACTGATATGCATCCAACTCAGCACTCTGAATAGATGTCACCCCCATAGAATCCATTACCTTCAGACCCATATCTAAGAATTTATGTGGATCCTCTTCAGACTTGGATCCTATGAAAGAAGGAGGATTCATCTGGGTAAAGTTCCAAATTCTGGTTGCAGCAGTACTGGCCAGTGGGTTGGCTAAGAAAGCATCTATCTATTTATTCTTTGTTGCTACGGAGTTCGCTAGAGTAGTGAATATAACTCTAAATTTTTCATGAGAGACATGCTCATCCAGAGGATCTACCTAGACGAGCGGAGGTGTTTAATGGTTTCCTGTTCTTCTTTCGTTTTTCTTGGGAGGCATGTACTATAAATGGAAGGAAGAAATGGATTAGACAGGGAGTTTAACTTAAGCTATTGTTCTCTCGCATGACATGAAAACTGAAAGAAGGGAAACTTTTTGCTAAACGCCTTGTAGCCTCTCATCCATAAGTGTGGCGCGCTACACACCAATGCATGAGACTCTACTTGAAGCGGCTTTCAAATTCCTAGGACGATTTAAAATCTTAGGCTCTTATACCAAGTTTGTAACACCCCAAGAGTACACCTTGGGCGTCACATAGTGCTTACAGTCCCGAGGGACCACAAGCTAACCCATGAGCTGGTACAGTTGTGAGTACTGGATAACATTATCATAAATATGAAGAGTACTGATATGCCATAAGGTTTTATTACAGAATAAAAAATGAAAATATAAATCTATAGAAATAACTGACTGAATTTGGTAAAATACTGATAAACTGGATAACTATTTGTAATGTCTGAATACAAAAAAAACTAATTTAAACATTAATCATTTATAAAGTCATCACTAACTCTTCTGGAGACTAGATTTGACTTCAGGAAAGTTCGGGGTATTATAATATCTCCCTCTTATAAACATTCGTCCTCGAATAAGGCTGACTAAAAGGGGAGTAACGATAGACTGAAGCACATCCTAAACATAAATAACTGAAACATGACTCCATGAATAATATGACTGATAAACTGAATATATATCATACTGAACATGCATATCTGATGCATGAGTAACTGATTTATGATTGCATGAATGAATTACTGATAAGATGAGTTTCTCATCAAACTGAACATGCATATCTGATGCATGAATACATGACTGAACTGACACATGAATGCATTACTAACTATGCAATGGTACTTAATACTAAGCTTATAATGGAATTCTAAACATGAAATGGATACCAAGCTTGTCACTGAAATCTGAACATGAAACTAAAAAACTTAAGGAAAACTGTTACCTTGAGTTAGATTTGAGTTTGTGGAGAAGAGGTGAGGATACTTGGTCTGCAGGTCTTCTTCTACTTCCCAAGTAGCTCCCTCAACGGATTGATTCCTCCAAAGAACTTTGACTAGAGGGTCTTCTTTGTTCCTCAGTCTACGAGTCTGGTAGTCAAGAATTTCGACTGGAATCTCTTCATAAGAGAGGTTATTCTGAAAATCTATTCTATGAATAGGGACTACAACTACTGGGTCACCTATGCACTTCTTGAGAAAAGAGACATGGAAGACTGGATGAACTGAGGCTAGATCTGAAGGTAATTCAAGCTCATAAGCTACCTTGCCGAAGCGACTAAGAATTTTAAAGGGACCGACATATCGGGGGCTGAGATTTCCCTTCTTGTCGAATCTCTTCACTCCTTACATGGGAGAGATCTTTAGATAGACATAATCACCAATCTCGAACTTGAGATCCTTTTTGCGCACATCTGCATAAGACTTCTGTCGGCTCTGAGCAGCTTGGAGTCTTTCTCTGATCAACTAGACTTTTTCTAAGGCATCGAATACTAAGTCAGGACCTATAACTGAGGCCTGACTAACTTCTAACCAACCAACTAGAGATCTGCATCTCCTACCATTAAGAGCTTTGAATGGAGCCATTTTAACACTGGAATGATAGTTTTTGTTGTATGCAAACTCTATCAAAGGCAAGTGGTGATGATAGGCGGATTTACACGCCTATATCAATATATTTTGCCCATATTTTAGCCTAGTTTTGAGAACAAATTATATATTTCATGCACTTTTAGTCCTTTTTCCTGTAAATGAGCTAACGAACATGATTAGTAAAGTTTCAGGTATAAATGATGCAGAATTCAGCATTTTATGGCTTACTTGACGCAAAAGAAAGCTCACAAAGAAAGGGAAGGGAGTTTACACGCCTAAGGACCAAAATTGCTGCATGGAAAATCTATCCCGGGATAAAACAACAATTCTGAAGACTTTGGGGACTTACAGACACAAAGCTGGATTTTGACAATGATACATTAACCTAGTACAATTAGGTTATGTATTTCATTATTTTATGTGGATTATGATAATGTTACCTTAACCTAGTACATTTGGGTTAAGGATTTCATTAGTCTAATAGGATTTGGTTATTTATTTCATTAGCTTAGTAGGATTAGGATATGGGTATTATAAATACCCTATCATGCTAGAGATTTTAGAACATCTTCTGAACTTCTCGTCTTACAATTCAATTCTATTACTCTACAATTCTTCTAATCCTTCCATTAATTCTATTTTTCTTCTTCTACTCTTCTATTCTTAAATTCCACAACAAGAGAATCGTTACTTGCTAAGGAATCATGCCTCACGCCTATCACTTGATCTACACGCCATTACTCAATATCGTGATATAATAACAATGTCAATCGTGATTTCCTTCGCATTCATGGGTAACTAAACTTCTCTGTTGGGGTTATGGAAGCCGTATGAGATACTATCTATTGTTGTGAGTTTGTGAGTTCGAGGCACGTTTATTGCTTATATCATTATTCTCTTCATCTTAATCTACATTCTTTGCGGTTGCAAACGCAAGAATACGCCAGTCTAACATTTAACTTGTTCGAGAGAAAAGTTATTTGTCTGGAAAAGAGATAATGTCAAGGTAGTAGGACACCCTTTCCTATTAAAAAGCTAGTGCCGTAACTGGACTAACCTCTTGGAGAATTCGTACCGTTAGACACGCTTTAAGCTCGAGAGAGTTAAAGTGAAATAGTCCTTGTTTAGGTCGAGAGACGCTTGGATTTACCATCGACTACAATCCTCTATAAGCAATTGCATGTCAGAATTCTACACACTCATAGCCAATAGAGACGTATACCTCAGAAGGTGGACATAACCCCAACGCTTCAATTCTCATTATTTACAACCAACGTAACAATCTCTCTCTTTTTACTTTATTATTTTCAGCTTTTGTTTACATTACTTGCAAAACAAGAATCCCCCCTTCTTACGAGACTTGCACCAAAAGTTTAGTAATTTTACTTACTTGTTGGCCAAGCTATTCCCTGTGGGATCGACACCCAACCCAGGTTGGGTTCTATATTTGCTAACGACCATTTTACACTCAAACGAGAGCTGTAGATTGAGCGTTACCAAGTGGTCATGCCAACTACCCTTGAAATCAATTGCACACGCTCGTAGTATATCTTCTAAAGTCTGAATGGTCCTTTCTGCTTGACCATCTGTCCGAGGATGAAAGGTAGTAGTGAGATGAACTTGGGTACCAAGACCTTTTTGGAATGCTTTCCAGAAATAAGAGGTGAACTGGGTACCTCTGTCTGAGATAATAGATAACGGAACACCGTGAAATTTGACCAACTCTTTGATGTAGAGTTTGGTGTAATCCTCGGCTAAATAAGAGGTATGTACTGGAAAGAATGAGCTGATTTGGTCATCCTATCTACAATGACCCAAACTGAATCATGCTGACAACGAGTATGAGAAAAACCCATCACGAAGTCCATGTTCACTTCTTCCCACTTCCAAGTAGGAATACTGAACTCTTGTATGGACCCACTAGGATTCTGATGCTCTATCTTAACCTGCTGACATGTAGAGAACTTAGACATAAACTCTGCAATATCTCTCTTGATCCCACTACACCAATAGATTTCCCACAAGTCGCGGTACATCTTTGTAGCCCCTGGATGAATAGAGTAGTGCGCACCATGCGCTTCTGCAAGGATTCTCTGCCTTAAGTCGTCAATACCTGGAACACACAAACGACCCTGATAACGCAATACACCATCTCCCCCTTGGGATAAAACCTCTACTTTTTGATCCTTCACTGACTCTTCTAACTTGAAAAGGCTGGGATCTCTATCCTTTCTTTTCTTTCACCTCGGAAACTAGAGATGATTCTGAAGTACTCTAAACCCATATGCCACTCTATTCTGTATCGACTAAGCGAACACCTAGTTTGGAAAGATGATGGATTTACTGAACTAGCTTATTCTTACTATCCTCAACATGAGAAACACTACCCATAGACAGTCTACTGAGAGCATCAGCCACTACGTTGGCCTTACCCGGATTATAAAGGACACTCATGACATAATCTTTCAAAATCTCTAACCATCTCCTCTGACAAAGATTGAGATTTTTCAGAGAAAAGGCATACTGAAGGCTTTTGTGATCTGTGAACACATCTGCATGAACTCCCTATAGATAATGCCTCAAAATATTCAAGGCAAAGACTACCGCTGCTAACTCAAGATCATCAGTAGGATAAATCTTCTTATGGGGTTTAAGTTGTCTAGAGGCGTAGGCTATGAACTTACCATTTTGCATGAGGACACAACCTAGACCTACTCTGGATGCATCACAATATACTACAAACCCATCAAAACCATCTGGAAGAGTCAAAACTGGAGCTGAGGTGAGTCGAGTTTTCAACTCTTGAAAACTCTTCTCGCAAGGATCTGACCACTGAAACTTGACTTTCTTCTGAGTCAATCTGGACATAGGGGATACAATAGAAGAAAATCCCTCAACAAACCATTTGTATTAGCCAACCAAACCCAAGAAACTCCTGATAACTGATGGAGATATAGGGCGAGGATAGTTTTTTACTACTTTGGTCTTTTGAGAATCAACTCTAATTCCATCACTGGAAATGATATGACCAAGGAATGCTATTGATCTTAACCAAAATTCACACTTACTGAGTTTGACGAACAACTGGTGATCTCTAAGAGTCTGAAGCACGATTCTGAGATAGTCTGCATGATCACACTCACTGCGGGAATAAACTAGAATATCATCTATAAAGACTATGATGAACATATCCAAGTACTGCTTGAACACCCTGTTCATCAAGTCCATGAAAGCGGCTGGGGCATTGGTAAGACCAAAAGACATAACTAAGAATTCAAAGTGACCATACCGAGTATGAAAAGTTGTTTTTAGAATGTCATATTCTCAGACTCTGAGCTGATGATAGCCTGATCTGAAGTCTATCTTAGAAAAATAGTTGGCACCCTAAAGTTGGTAAAAAAAATCATTAATTCTAGGAAGAGGATATTTGTTCTTGACTGTAACTGTATTGAGCTGACAGTAATCAATGTATATTCTTAAAGAATCATATTTCTTACGCATGATTAAGACTGGTGCGCCCTACGGAGATATGCTGGGTCTGATGAATCCCTTATCTAAGAGATCCTTCAACTGATATTTCAATTCTCTGAGTTCTGCTGGTGCCATTCTATATGGTGGAATAGATATAGGCTGAGTATCTGGAAGAAGATCAATGCCGAAGTCTATTTCCCTTTCGGGAGAAATTTTTGGAAGATCTCTGGGAAAGATATTTAGATATTCATTCATGACTGGGACTAAATCAAGACTGGGGGTTTCAGAACTAGTGTCCTTAACTCGAAAAAGATGATAGACACATTCTTTAGATATCATTTTTCGTTCCTAAAGATATGAAACAAGCTGACCTCTGATAGATGAAGTACTACCCTTCTACTCTAGGACAGGTTCATTCAAAAACTGGAACTGGACTATTCTATTTCTGTAGTCGACTGTAGTATAGCAGGAATGAAGCCAATCCATACCGTGAATAACATCAAAATCAGTCATCTCTAATTTGACTAAATCTGTTGAGGTGACTTTCTGAAATATCATAATCGGACAGTTCCTGTATACCCGTCGGGCTATGATAGTTTTACCCACTATGGTAGATACTGAAAAGGGCTCTACTAGAATTTTAGGACTGATTCTGAAATCAACTGCTATATAGGGAGTAACAAAAGACAAAGAAGCTCCTGGATCTAGCAAAGCGTAAATATGCTTATGAAAGATCTGTAACATATCGGTAACCACATCAGGAGAATTTTCCTGCTCTTGCCGAGACTGGAGTGCTTAAATTCAATTTGGGTGTTGCCCACTAGTAGCACTGAAGGTGGCACCCTGCTGATTTGGGCGATCGAACTGAGATGGGGAATGGTTTTTCTGACCCTGATAACCTGACTGGGACAATCTATGAATCTATGGCCTGGCTTGACACATCCAAAATAGACATAACTACCAGCTCTGCAAGCACCCTTGTGGTTCTTACCACATGTCTGACAAAGGGGATTAGTTCGGGCATTGCTGACACTGCCCTGAGACTTAGAGCCTGGCGCTCTATCTCTATTACCATCCCTAAACTTAGGAGCTGGAGCACTAGCTGAAGAAGGAGCTGGAACTGATGAATTAGGATGAAACTAAAAATGGCTTTCTCCCTCTGACTTAGGTTGAGCAAAGTTGAATCTACATATCTTTTCTCTCTTATTCTGCTTCTTCCTCATCTTAATCTGTATTTTCCTCTATCTATTGAGCATGATTCATAAGCCGAGCTATGATCATGTCACTATTCAACATGGTAGACCTACACTCATTGACCACACTATCATTCACCCCAGAAACAAACTTACTCATCTTGGACCTACTATCTGCAACCACATGAGGAGCATATCTGGCTAATTGAGTAAACTTAAGAGAATGCTCTTTCACCGTCATGTTTCCCTGCCTAAGGTTGATAAATTCCAACACCTTAGCTTGTCTCAGCACTAGGGGAAAGAACCTATCTAAGAATACGGTGACAAACTCCTCCCACTCTATAGGCCCTGCATTATCTTAATTGAATAGGCCCTGCATTATCTAATAAAACATAACATTTGGAGATATGGTATATCAATACCAAAACAACTGAGTTAACTGTCTAAACATGCTAGTCTGAAAGCCTCTAAACTGTCTGAATAAGGAGTTGATGGGACATGTCCCCAACTAACTCCAACTACTGAAATAAATTAATTAATAAGATAATAAAGTAATGGTCATGTCCTCGAAGGATGAGGACTCACTGCTAACTCTGACTGTCGAGACTAAAATGCTACTAATTCTCTGGAGCTCGTGCTTCTGAACCTATGGTATAAAACACCATAGCACAAATGCGTCAGTACGATTGAATGTACTGGTATGCATGTAAGGTAGGCTAAATGCAAAGGGTTCACATGCATGAACTATACTAACTGACTGGATAACATAAATGTGAGAATGCATGCATGAATACATAATAACTATAACTAAGTTCGTGAGAACATGATTACTGTGCCTAAGTACTGATAACATGAGATACTGATAACTATATAACTGAAATAACTAATATGGAGTGACTGTATCTGACAGTCTAGGTTCTGATGGAACTAGCTGAGTTCTATGTTGTTCTGAGTAGACTGTATCTAATAGTCCTAAATTTTGTAGAACTATCTGAGTTCTATTATTGACACTGAATGACTGTATCTGATAGTTTTGATTCTGTAACTAAAACTGTGGGAAGTATTCATCTAACCAACATGCCCCAAATAAAGCAATATAGCTGAGTTGGGGTCTAATTTGTAACCCCAATTAGAAGAGTGTCAATATCGCGCCACTGGTAAGGACAAGCTGTGGGTGACCCTCATCTGACAGTGTCCCTAAAAGAGAATGGTGGGGCCTTCATCTGACAGTGCTTATCCACCTCATCAACCTTTACCTGACAATGTTGATGTCTCAACTTATGCTGTCTACATAGTTCTGTAATTCAAGGATAGTTTCTAAGAATCACACCCTCACTTGACAGTGTGTGTTCCCATCCTTGGGTTCACTCGGTGCTAAATCTTACTCCCATATGAAGACACTGAACATGATTAACTGAACTGAACTGCACTGAGTTAACTGAGTTCCGTTGACTGATGAAATACTACTAAGATTACTGAATTTCTGAGATTACTGAGTTTACTAAGTTTTCCTGAGTCACATGACTGACTGAACTTCTATGAACATGGCTCGACTGAGAGTATCTTGAAAACATAACACTGGCTCAAGGCACACAGCTAAATTGCCGGGCACAAGTACCCCCAGGACTTGATAGCATAAAACTGATAAGACATGACACTTCTTGACATATTGCCATAGTAAACAATTCATAGTACAATCATTGGAGATATTCATGAAGTATTTGCATGCCACAAGCTCACACATGAATAGAAGTGCATGTAAGCATGTCATAATTTCATAAGCCTAATCTCATGAGCATTACATCAATCTATCACAAAGCATAACAATAACATGGGAGTCATCTGAACTTAAGGGTGAAACATAGGTTCATCATTTTGGTCACAATTGAGTCATAAGGCATGTTTCCTATTTTCTTAGGCATTTTATCAAACACCTTGCATGCATAACTATAAGCTTAGGCTTGGACATTAAATTAATTCATCATAGTTGCATAAATCAACACAATTTAGTAGATTTCAATCCATATGCTAGCATAAATTAATAAAAACACATTTAACGATTCCAACTTGGGCATCATACACAACCTCAACATGATCGTAATCAATCCACAACATAAACATCACAATTTATAATTTAAAATTAGATCATTGGGCTTCATGGACGAAAGGAATCCATGAATGAACACTTGACATACCTGGGTGGATGATTTCTTAAAGATTTGTGGAGGAAAGCTTGAATTCTTAACTTGGAATTAACCACCTAAGGTTTTTTGTTCTTGTGGATTGATCTTTGAGAGAAACCCTAATTGGATGTTGTGAATGAATAATGAAGTTATGAGCTATTGTCTGGTATAATTAGGGGTTAAAACGGGTGGAAAAAAACCCAAATAACCTTTTAAAAATGGCTTTAAATTGCTGAACGAGATCTACGACGGCTTGCGCGATGGTCCATCGCTGGCTCGACGGTCTGTCATTCTGACCATCGCATGTGGACCAGAATAGGGACTCACTGCCTTAGTAGCGATGGCTTGGGCGACGGTCCATCGCAAGTTCGATGGTCCGTCAACCTGTCCATCATACCTTAGCCAGAAGATTGACTTACTGCCTTAGCTACGATGGTTTAGGCGATGGTCCATCGCTAACTCGACGGTCTGTCAACCTGCCCGTCGCACCTGGGCGATTCATACAGTTTCTCAATAAAACGTCCATAACCTTTTACTCCGATACCAGATTTGGATAAAATTGGTATCGTTGGAAAGCTAATTTAATTTCCCACATGATTAAAAGTCGAAATTGGGGAAATTCTATCTGATTTAAACATTAATCATTTAGGAAGTTATCACTAACTCTTCTGGAGACTAGATTTGACTTAAAGAAAGTTCAGGGTATTACAACTTTCTACACTCAACAAAAGAAGAGCACATGTAGTATCATAACAAACACTATGTACTGATACGGATTATGTAATGCCCCGAGAGTACACCTTGGGTATCATACAGTGCTTACAATCTCGAGGGACAACAAGCTAACCTATGAGATAGTACCTGCTGTGAGCACTGGATTACATTATCATAAATGTGTAAGAATACTGACATGCCATAAGGTTTTATTACTGAATAAAAAACAAAAATATAAATCTATAGAAATAACTAACTGAATCTGGTAAAATATCGATAAACTGGATTACTATCTGTAATGTCTGACTACTGAATAACTGACTCTAATGTCTGAAAAGCCTCTAAAACTGAATGACTGCGAGTTGATGGGACATGCCCCATCTAACTCTAACTAACTACTAAATTGAGACAAGAAATAAAGTAAGCATGTCCTCGAAGTATGAGGACTCACCTCTGTTACTGCTGAGGATCTGATAAGTTTAATCGTGAGCCGGGAACTGAGCATCAAAACCTATGATATAATACATGATAGTGCAAAAGAAAGGTATGCGATCGGTACTTTGAATGTACTGGTATGCTAAATGAGGTACGCTGACATGCATGGTTTCCTGAACAGGGATAATAATTGTCTGAATATACATGTAAAACATGGAGTACTGAATAGAGAGAATGAAATCTGTAGATACTAGAAATACATGAAATCTATGAGTATTGTGTATGCATAAATATCTATAAATACTAAAGATACGTGAAAATCTGTAGACACTGAGGATGTATGACCAAGCATATAAGATGGACTGACTAAAATATGTAAACTGAAATAAGGAAATAACGAATATCTATATGCTTTGGTCAAATAACACTAAGACTGAATAGCTGAACTGGGACTATAACTGAGATTGTATTTGAGATTGTATCTGAGACTGTGGGAAGTATCATCTAACCGACATGCCCCAATCTGAGCTGATAGGGGTCCAACTCGTAACCCCAGTTGAAATGGTGTTAAAACCGTGCCACAGGTACTAACACGGGCTATGTGGATCCACTAAACTGATATAATGTCCAAAAGACTAAGAGAGTCAAGCCTGAATTGACGGGTGATCCCTGCGAGATAGTAAAGCCTAATTTGACGGGTGACTACTCATATCCTACGCTAGCTACGTAGTTCTGGAGTAAATACTCTAGATAAAAATATAATACCTAGTACATCAGAAATAAGAAAACCAACCTATAATTACAAAAATAAGTTTAAAAGATATAATCCAAAGGATGAATATAAAACCAACCTATAGTTACAAAAATAAGTTTAAAAGATATAATCCAAAGGATGAATATTATAGATGGACACCAAAACAAATAATTAATTACAACTTTTTAGATTTAGACTGTGTAATAGACACAAATAAAATAATACAACTATGGGTAGGATACATGTCAAAACAATTATTAGATAATAAAATAGATACAACAAATACACCAGAATATATAGAAAAGACATTAATAGGAACAGTAAAATTAAAGTTTTTAAACCTAGCCGAAGCAAGTAAAAAAGTATTAAGGTCTGATAATAAAACAGAAGGAACATCAATACCTACTAAAATACTACCAACAGAAATATTGAAAAAATATGAAATAGCTATAAGAGAAGAATTTAGTAGTATAACAACAGAATAAGAAGAGCAAAATAAAGAGAAGGATACGAATAGGAATTTAATGTTAAAACTAGCAATATGTAATATGTGCTATATAGATGAGTATACGTGCGCATTTAAAGAATATTATTATAAAGGAACATATAATATAGAAGAAAGTAAATAAATAAGAAAATTATATTTTAGTAAATTACCTGAACCATTTAGTTCAAAAATAATAAAGAGTTGGGATGAAGCAAAAATAGTAGATACCCTAGGAGCAAGAATAAAAATTTTACAACAATGGTATAGAAATCTATGTGAAAATTATAGAGAAGAAATAAAAAAGGAAAAAACATTAATAAGAAATTTAGCATGTTGCAAAGATAAAATAGCACCTCAATTTGGATGTGAAGAAAGATATTATAAGAAAAGAAAAAGACATAAGAAATATAAGAAATACAAAAAATCAAAATATAAATATAAGAAACCAAGAAAAAGATATTATGTAAAAAATTATAAATATAAAAGACCATATAGGAAAAAGAAATCTATAAAAGAATGTACTTGTTATAATTGTGGAAAACTAGGACATTTAACTAGAGATTGTAAATTATCAAAAAATCCAAAAAATAAACAAATATCAGAAATAAAAATAGAAAATACAGAATATATGCAGATAGATTATATAGATTATGAATTAGAAAGTGAAGATAGTATATATGAAATTTCGGAGAATGAAACAGATAATGAAATAGATAGTGAATTAGATGAACCAAATAACTGAAGAAAATATAAAAATAATAACAAAGGAAGAATATTTAAATGAAGAAGGAACGGATCAAAAAATAATATTTGACAGCAATATATTTGACGAAATAAAAGGAAAAGAGTTAGACTTTAGTGTAGAAAAAATATTTAAAATACCAACAATAAAAAACATATTTAGTTGAAGAAAGGAAAAATACTACATAGTAAGTCAAAAAGAACATGTAATAGACTGTAGATATGCAAAAGGAAGAGCTAGTATACCACTAGTAACAAAAAAAATAGTTAATAAAAAAATAAACGATATAAAAAAGTAAAGACCCAATAAAATATGTACACCTTGGAGGAACAGAAATATTGATAAAAGCATGTTTTAGAGAAGGAATAGATACACCAATAGAATTATATTTAGCAGATGATAGAATTATAAAACCTATAGAAAAAAGTATAAGAACCGCTATAAAAGGAAATTTAATATACCAAAAATTTAAATTTATAATAAGTGTGAGTTATTCAGTAGCAATAACAGATAAAAATATAGATAAATCATTAGTATTATATTGGAAAATATCAGGAATAGAACTAACCCCAGGAAGTAAAATATTTACAGCAAGATGTAAAAATCTATATGTATTAACAACAAAACATAAAATAACGGGAAAAAATAAAATTAATAAAATACAAATAGAAAGTCCTTTTGAACAATTTGTGAAAACAATTGATAATAATGATTATAGTTACAAAGACATAGATATAGAAGAAGATTTAGAAATAATAAATGATAGAATAAGCACAACAAAAAGAATAGCTCATGAAAAACCAGAATCATCAAGCTCATAAAAAGGAACAAGTTATGAAACAACTTCAACAGTTAATTTAAATCAATATTACATAACAGGAACAATAAATGAAAAAGAATATTTAATACTCTTAAACATAGGATAAGAAGAAAATTATATAGCAAAATATCTAGTAAAAAGTGAAGAAATAAAATCTAATAGTGATATATGCACAGATCTACCAAGGAGTCTAATAAACATTAAAGATACGACAGAAAAAGAAATAATAATAGGAGTCAGAAAAATAAAAATAGAATTTGAAATAAAGGAAGAAATACAAAAAGCAGACATAATATTAGGAATAAAATGGTTAGAACAAGTAAAACCATACAATATAGAACATACACAATTATCTATAACATATAATAAAGAAAGATTATTCATAAAAAGAACTTTAACATGATATGAAAATATATGTACTTGTAAAAATAATAGTAGAAGGATATTATAATAGGTATTATACACCTATGATAGATACAGGAGCAGAAACAAACTTATGTAGATACAACTGTTTACCAGAAAGTAAATGGGATAAATTAAAAACACCAATAGTAGTCAAAGAATTTAATAATGAAGGAAGCTTAATTACATATAAAACTAAAAATGTAAAAATACAGATATGGGATAAAATAAGAACAATAGAAGAAATCTATAATTATGAACTAACATCAAAAGATATGCTTTTAGGAATGTCATTTTTTGATAAATTATACCCACATATAATAACTAAAACAGATTGATGGTTTACAACACCATGTAAACAAAAAGTAAGAGCAAAAAGAGTTATTAATAAAATAAGAAAGAAAACTGATTGGATAGAAGAAAGTGAAGAAATTACACAAAAGTTAGAAAATATAAAAAATACAGAAGACACAGTAGAACTAGTTGTATTTTCGATAAACAAAAAAGAAATAACTATATTTTCAATAGATAAGGTAGAAATAATAAAGAAAAAATTAAGACAATTATATAGTGAAGATCCATTAAAAGGATGGGTAAAACATAAAACTACTATAAAAATTGAATTAATAGATAAAAATAACATAATAACTCAAAAACCATTAACATATAATTTTGACGATTTAAAAGAATTTAAAATGCATATAGATGAATTATTAGAAAAACAGTACATACAAAAAAGTAATAGTAAACATAATAGTCCAGCATTTATAGTAAATAAACATTGTGAACAAAAAAGAGGTAAAAGTAAAATGGTTATTGATTATAGAAATTTAAATGCAAAAAATATGACATATAATTATCCAATACAAAATAAGATATTAAGAATAAGACAAATACAATGATATAACTATTTTAGTAAATTTGACTGTAAATCAGGATTTTACCACTTAAAGTTAGAAGAAGAATCTAAGGAATTAACCGCATTTACGGTACCATAAGGATTTTATGAATGGAACGTATTACCATTTGGATATAAAAATGCACCAGGTAGATATTAATATTTTATGGATAGTTATTTCAAAAAATTACCTAATTGTATAATATACATAGATGATATACTATTATATACAAAAACTAAAGAGAAACATTTAAAATTATTAGAACAATTTACAGATATAATAGAAAAAACGGGAATAAGTTTAAGTGAAAAGAAAGTCGAAATTATGAAAAACCAGATAGAGTTTTTAGGAATACAAATAGATAAAAGTGGAGAAAAAATACAACAACATATAGTACAAAAAATAATAAATTCAAAAGAAGAATTAGATACGAAAAAGAAATTACAATCATTTTTAGGATTAGTAAACTAAGTAAGAGAATATATATCAAAATTAGCAGAAAACCTAAAGCCTTTACAAAAAAAATTAAAAAAGGATGTAGAATATAATTACAATGAAGAAGATAAAAAATAATTTCAAAAAATAAAAATACTTTGTAAAAAGTTACCAAAATTACAATTCTCAGGTGAAAATAAAAAATTTACATATATAGTAGAAGCAGATGCAAGTGAATATAGTTATGGAGGAGTACTTAAATATAGATACGAAAATGAAAAATTAGAACATCATTGCAGATACTACTCAGGTACGTTTAATGAAACAGAAATAAAATGGGAAATAAATAGAAAAGAATTATGTTCGTTATATAAATGTTTATTAGCATTTGATCCATATATTGTATATAGCAAATTTATTGTGAGAACAGATAATACCCAGGTTAGGTGGTGGCTAACAAAGAAAATATAAAATTCAGTTACAACAAAAGAGATTCGGAGACTAGTATTGAATATATTAAATTTTACATTTACAATAAAAGTAATTAATACTAACAAAAATGTTATTGCAGATTACATATCAAGACAAAGCTACACAGACTGATATAATAGAAGATGATGTCCCTAACTACGCTTTCAATGAAAGTGAACAGTATGGGTAATGAAATAGAAAAGCTAAAGACTAATGAAGTTAAACTGAAGCCTGGAGCTACAAATCAGCTAACTCAGCAGTGTGCAGAGCTATGTCGATCGGAAGACATTAAAATTCTAAAGCTATGTCGATCGGAAGACATTAAAATTCCAGAGCTAAAAGAAGACGTTGGGATACTCCATAAAACCCATAACGTTTGTCAATCTACAATTGCAGGTACAAGCAAAGGAGTTAGTGGACAAAGATACCAGAACATGAACATGAATAAGATATTTGAGAAGCCATTTATACCAAAACTACACAAAAAAAACCTTGTACATACCCCTACAAATTACCACATAACGAGATAGTTTGAACCAAGATAAAAAACTTATAACCATCCAGCCCAAGGATACATAGAAAATATCTACAAAGTACAAACTTTTCTAAAACTTAATCCCAGAGCTACAGATATCCAAGAACCAAACACAAACTATATAACCCAAAGATTACAAGGTCATAACAAGCTAATCGCACTACCCAAAACTAACCCAAGCTTAATAAAAACTTATTTTGACTATGGATTATTAAATACCATGTAAACCCAAGATGGAGAAGAACTATCAGCTATGGAAGAATTACATAAAATATTCACCACTTATAAAAGAGTAACCAAAGAAAATCTATTTTATATAAAGTTTTATACTGCACCAGCAGAGATATTATACGACGAGATCAAACCAGTTATACAAGTTGTAAAAATAGGATTAAACAGAGATATCATTATACCGGAAGATATTGTACAACAACTAGAGATACCCAGAATTAAAAGACCTGATTTCTACGTAAATAAACGACTTATTGGACTAACTACAATTATTCAAGAATTAGCAAATAATTATATCAATGGAAACCCAATATGGAGCTATTATTCAAGAGACCATAAAATGATTTATTCAAATTCAAGAGAACTACGACAAACAGATATGAAAGATGTCAGACAATGGATAATAACGTTACTTAACCCAGAAAAATAATCTACTGTAAGGGCAATTAAGAAATGATTTATTTCAGACGGATTATTAACAAGATATTGCAAGATAATTGGACACAAATATCTAGACCATCAATGTTTGAGATGTAAATAAGAAGATAACGTTATACCAGGCGTACAACTAGAATGAAGATAAGCATGCCAGCTGGAAAGAAAATAGAAAAGCAGCAAATATGACAAGAAGAAAATAACAATGGAGCAATAATAGAGAGACAAGTTAATTAAAGTTGAAAGTGACATATGGAACAATAGATACTTTTTCTTGAAAACTTTACGTAAATTATTTATTAGATACTATTTACTTTAAGACTTTTGGAAAATATGTGCCATTATTAGTCTTTGATATTTTAGTTTTTGTCTTCATGTAGAAAGACTTTTTGTAAAGCTATTGTATAGACATTTATAGGATTTAATTAGTTTTTGTCTTTTTAGAAAACTTTTTTAAGTAGGTAGGTTACGTGTAAAGTTATAGGTGTAAAGATGTAAAAAGTTTACGCGTTTTTTGAACATTATAAATAGAGGCATGGAAGGCAGAAGAAAAAGCAAGTCTTCATGCGTTGAAGCAAATACTCTTCTTTCACAACAAACTTTTAAATATTTACTAAAAACAGGTATATTTCAATGGAAAAAGTTATGGATGAACAAAGCTTAGAATTATCAAACCTACGAGAACAAGTATATTTATTTATGATTATGAATAGCTAAATTCATAAATTCCTGACAATCATGATATGATAAAATAAGTTCATGTTAGTTACTTTATAGTAGAATCAGTCGAAAAATAGCATGTTAAGAAGTTTATTAGCAAAGTGGAAAAGGAGAAAAATTTCTAAGAACTATGTCATCCTAAAGGTGAAATCGGTGAGGCAAGAAAGCCGTGATAAGGGAGTAGCCAGAGTAGAGGCGCTGTTTAAGGGAAAAGTATCCAGATTACCATGCTAATAGTGACCGAAGAATATGTTTTTTAAGAATAATCTAGTATATAGTAATCTAAAATGATCATATTTTGTTATGTGTATGATTGAAGGAAATATTTTGAAAAAGCATCATATGAAAAATAAATACTTATTTATCTGATGAAATGGTAGATAAATTTAAAATACTTGTTTTGTATGTACTTAAGGATATAGAAATTGTAGATATAAGAAAAATCATATTGGAAAAAATATTGGATAAATATTTTATGACTAGAATAAATTACATACCTCACTATCTAACTACTCTTATAAATACTTACATACCAAACCTACACATCAACCATGATAAATCACGAATATTGGAAAATGAATATGAAAAATATACAATTAATAGAAAAACTAATGAAAACAAATTTAGAAGAATATATGAGAACCAAAGATATAAAATATATAGAATACCTTAATGAAAATATAGAAGAATTACTAAGATTAAAACAAACAACTAAAGAAAATTATGAAAAAGCATTTAATTAACCCACCTAAATGACAGATAATTTTGAAGTACTAGTTTTATACATACTTAGAGATATAGAAATTATAGACGTCAAGAAAATAATATGGAAAAAAATATTTAACTTTGAAGATGAAGAGTTAGATATAAATCAGATAGAAGACGAGTTAGGAGAAATATACTTAAGTGATGACAATCACTATTACTACCTAGATAATTATTCAGATAGATATTATACATATTAAGAAATGCTAGAATATATTCAAAGAGTTAGAGAAAAACAAAGTTGGCTATACGAAGAAATTAATTATAGAAACCAGCTTAGAAAAGGAAGAGAACAATTAAAAGAAAGATTAATTTGGATAAATAAAATCATAAAACAATTAGAATTAAAAGACAGTTTAGAATATGATTTAGATATAGAATTACTCATAGACGAAAAAGACAGGATAATTAACGAAATAGATAACCTAGAATTTAATATCAGATATAGTACAATTAGAATAAATTATTACAAAGAAATTTGCAGTATCACAACTACTTTAGGATAAAATGATAGACTATAAGTATTTAAAATATCGGAGACAAGATATGGAAGAAATAAGAGCAACAGAGATACTTATGAAAGAAAATTTAATTGAATATTTTAGAACAAAAGATATAGAATATTTATAATACCTCCAAAATAATATAGAAGAATTACAAAGACTAAGAGAAAAAACTAAATAATACTACTGTAAAGCTTTTAATCAATTACCACATAATCACCCTCCAAGATATGAACATTAATAAAATAAAAATATTTAGAGAAGTTAAGAAATATCCACGCACAAATAAAAATAGATCCATTAGAATTATAATAGATCTATTTATCTATTTATTTACCCAAGTTATCCGCACCCCCCTACAATTGGTATCAAAGTCTATGCTAATTAAAGTTACGGAAGTAGTATATATTATATTCTTCAAGGTTTGAGAGTTAGAGTTTGAGTTTGGATCTCCATTTCGAGTTTTTGGTGGCGACGTTCTCACTTCTGTACTCGATTTAGTTGGTTACACAGATTTTTATCCAATTTTATACTATTATTTTTGTAAATTTTATCGTGAGTCAAAGCATGAATTAAATTATTTAAATGGCTTCATGCATTATCTTGTACGTGCGGTTGATTGACTATGTGATTTTTATTATTACCGTGAGTTGTACGATTAAGTTTTCAAGTTACCGAATGCTTATATATTTGTACGTATTCTTTTATTGGGTTTACATTAATAGGTTTCTTCTTTGGTGCTTTTTGGTTTTCCTGCTTTGCTAACTAATTATATAAAGCTTAGGTCTTTTTACATTATATGGAATTCTATTCATGTTAAGCCTGCTAGTAGATAATATCCGGTTGGTGTGTTCGGCATTAGATCATTGTGAGTTGGTGAGCGGTTGTCTATTTGTGTATATTGGTAGTTAGTGCTAGGTTATATGAAATTGGTAAAAAATGATAATACAATGGTGAGTATGGGTTTTGTTGTGTGGTATAGCATGTCTTATAAGGAATTGCACAATTAAATTAGGATATGGCTAGAGAAAATGTAAAGTGTTTGTGCGTGTTATTTCCATGCTATCAAAAGATTTAACGAGCAAGAAGTAATATCTCATAGATTATGTACTGATCTTAACTCTGAAGAGGTTAATTTAATTTGCATTCTATCTAAGATAAAATCCGATAAATTAAAAATTTAGGTTGGTACTTTGCCTTATTGAAAAATAATTCTTATTGTTTGGCATGATTTATTAACGATTTGTTAGCATTATTTTGTCAACTGTTTTTTCTTTCTTCTTTCTTACCCATATGTAGTTTGGAAATGATTTGATTTAAATAGTTTCTCCCTCAATTTAAAAAATAATGACTTACTTTTCTTTTTAGTCCGTTTAAAAAAGAATAATTCTTTTCTTTTTTTGTAAATACTTTAATTTCTACTTTCCACATTGCATATTTAGGACCACAAAATTAAAGAACATTTTTATACATTTAACGCAACTTTAAATTTAAGGCCACAAGATTCAAAAGTTTTCTTTATTTTTTTAAATTTTGTGTCAAGTCAAAGTAGATCATTCTCTTTTAAACGAAGGAAGTATATTTTATTACTTTTGTTAGACATTGACTTGCTGTTAGTCAAAGTTAAGAAAGAATATTATTAATGCTCACACTCTCGATTTCACTTCTTTATTTTTGCCAACTGGGATGTTAAATTGGAAGGCGGCTAAAATGAATTAGCAATATCTTATAGCTAAAATTTCTCTCTCTCTCTTTCTTTTAACAGTAATTTATTATCAATAGAAGTTCGGGTCTAGACAATGTTTGTAATATGAAAATAATCAATATAATCATATCCTTAGATGGTTAAATACAAGTTATAATAATAAAAAATAGTTTATAATATTTAGCAAATTTATGGTATAATTTTTTTTTTTATTTAAAAAAATAAAATAAAGATTACATATAAGAAAAAAAAATGTATACCTATTAAAATAGATGACAGTTATTATCAGGATATCAATCATCTTCTTTTTCTCTTAGAAATGGTTCTCTCCTTCTTCAATAACGACATACTGTTTTTTTCTCAAATCTTTATTATTAAACATTGAACTTTTCTTCTTCTTTACTATTCTCTTTTAAATTATTTTGTCATATTTTTCTTCTTCTTCTTCTTCTTTTAAAACAGTACTGATATAAGTAATTTATTTGAAATTGACTTAAAATGAATGATGATAGTTTACATTTTCTGCTTGTGATGCATAGAGAAAGATGAGATTTGATAAATATTTTTTTATTATTATTTTAATCTGCTAATCGTGTAATTTTATTAGTTCTATTAGAAATTTAAATCGTTTTTTTGTACATAATACAAATTATTTTTTGAAAATAACACTGAAAATATAGTTTAAATCCTTTTCATACCTTAAATCCGTCAATGTTAATCTTGTTGATTTGAATATAAGCAGTTAACCTATTTATTTTTTTATGTGTATGTTTTGTTCGTATTAAATTTGTCGAAATTTTCAAATTTCATAGCTTTACACTTTTTTGAGCATTGATTCGTCAATAATTCTATATTATATTTACAAGTAGACTTAAAGATTTTTCAGTAGATGGTATTATGTATGATGCAGATATCAAGTATAAAGAATTGGTAAATGCAATAACAAAATAACTCAAGATTGATATCAACGCATTTCAAATTGAGATTAAGTTCTTGATAATTGATAGATGCCCACCAATGCTCAAACACGATAAAAAAAATCGTTGCTGATTTTTTTAATTAAATATCCATTGTACATAGTAAAATTGAAGATATGTCAATGAATATTATAGAAAATACTGAACAATCTGTTATATGTATTGGTGACAACATAGATAACTCCAGGGGATATATATATATATATATATATATATATATATACACACACACACACACACAGTGGCGAAGTCAAAATTTTCATTGAGGGGGTTCAGAAGTATATATATGAATTAGTCGAAGAAAATTCAACATTTACTATATATGCATAAAAAAATATTTTTAATCATGTAAAAATAGTATAAAAACAGTATAATTTTTCATCGAAGGAGGTTCGCATGAACTCACTAGAGCAAAGGTGGCTCCACCACTGTATATATATATATATGAGTGTGTGTGTGTGTGTGTCCTCACACGTGCGTGGTATTAATTTGATATGTTTGTTAACTTGTTGATTGATTTATAAAAATATAAACAACTGCTAGCAAGTTTGTGTTGTGGAAAATTGTACATGATTTCTTAAAGCTTCAAGTACAAAGAAATCAAAGGTGTTCAAATAAGAAAATATTGTGAAATACATACATGCACGGTAATAGATCAGGTTTATGCAAGACGTCGAGAAATGACAAAGTTTGTTGTTGGATTTGTTTTGCCTAATTTTATAAATACAAATAGAATATGCATACCTAATGATGTTGCCTCAGACATGATAAAACAATATGATGTGTGATTAAACTCTAATCAAGCATGTTGTGCAAAAGAAAAAACAGTTTAGATTTTGCATGGTGATCCTATCAAGTCATATAAAAAACTTTCAGATTATTTGTATATTTTAGAAAAACATTATCCTGATTCTATAATTAGTTGGGAGAAATTGAAAAAACATCATTTCCTGTATGCTTTTGTTTCTTTGAATGCTTCATGTCGTGGACGAAAATGTTACAGATCAATAGTGATTGTTGCTGGTGCTGCCCTAAAATTACTTTATGGTGATACCATACTAATTATAAGCACGTTGAACCTCAGAGGTAACTAATTAATAATTTTTTAATTGATGTTTAATTATAAAGTAAAAATCCTTTGACAATGTTAGTAGTTTATGCATAAATATGGTATGTATATGAAATTATTTTTCTGTTTCTAATTTAAGAGAACTCAACTATCATATTTCATTTAATTATGGTGTGTATGCAGGTTATATGTTATCACTTACTTATGCGGTAGTTGATTCTTAGAATATTGCATCATGGACATGATTTTTTTAAAAATTTAAAGAAACTTTTGGAGAAAGAAGTGATATGCGTATCGTATCATATAGAAATGATAGCATATAGAAAATAACATCAATAGTATATCTTAATATCTCACACCATGCATGTATTTAATATTTGTGGGACAATATAAAGATGAATTTCGAGAGAATGTTGATGAACTATATAAATTTTCTTTTGTCATGACAAAGGCATATACACTTTAAAAATTTGAAAAGTTAATGGAGATAATGGATCAAATTGAGAGATAGGTGAGATATATTTTTTCAAAATTAGGTATCATAAATGAGCAAGGATTCATTCTACGGTAAAGCTCACTTGAACTTGACGTTAGACATAGTTAAATCCTTAAACAATATAAACATGATCGTCATAAGATTGTCTATTATTTGTGTGATGGATTTTATAACCTTCGAATCATGAAATGCAAAATAAAATGAGGAAACAACAAATATGCTGATAGTTATCATGTAAAAATACAATAATATTATTGTCACGACCCAAAAATGAAGGTCATGATGGCACTTGTTGCGGCGCACCTTGACAAGTAAGCCTATCACCCAAACTAATACGAAAAGAGAAAAAGACAGAAACATCCCAAGATAAGACTTCTAGTACAAAGTCGAATCATATAAGTAATCATAATAATGTGGAAAGAATTTATCCGAAATATCAATCATGCCCAAAACTAGGTGTCAATAGTGTAAGAACTACTAATACAATCCAAGAGTCAAATACATCAGAAAAACAACCACAAAGGAATAATATCTCTCTCCAAATATTAATAACGACATAACCACTATAGAAAGATAAAGGTGAACTTCAGACGCATGGATGTCCAACCGCTACCTTAGAAGCTCCAACAATCTCCCGAGCCAAGCAAGCTGAGGCGCACTCGAGCTAGGACCTGCACCGAAAGGACGCAGTAGGAATGAGTACGGTCCACTTGTACTTAGTAGGTATCATAGGCCGACCAAACAAAGTAGTAAATAAAGCATACAAAATATACACTAAGGGCATGTCATCTGCAATCAGAAAGTATCCCACAATGGTAGCCCACACCACTTGCACTAACAGTTCTAATACATCTCACATATATTGCAACATCACATCAAGATAGAACAAAAGTACGTATTATATCACATATAAGAAAAATTAGGAGGAACATGTATATACAATATCATCAAATACAAGTAAAAAAAGATACGATAAATACATAGATGACAAGTCAATATACCAATACAACACAATATAACACAATAAAGTAAGTAAAATGTATATAATAATGATGATGATACTGATGCACGAGGTCGTCGCACAACCTCTGAGATCTTCGTACAACCTCTGAGATCATCGCACAATCTCTATATACATCTACGGAGCTAAAGCTTCCCGACGTAGGACCCATGGGGGTTCGTCAACCCGTATAAAATTCACATATCTCATATCTCCTTTCTGGAACATCCCTT
Organism: Capsicum pubescens; assembly: GCA_030864215.1. NCBI lineage: Eukaryota > Viridiplantae > Streptophyta > Magnoliopsida > Solanales > Solanaceae > Capsicum > Capsicum pubescens. Next base: position 103,893,698 of record CM061547.1, read on the forward strand.
GAAAAGGGTTTTATAAGGTGTTATAATATCTCCTCCTTGGCACATCCCTCGGGGAGGGTTTTAAGAAGGTGTTGCCAGTGTTTCTCAGATGTTGCCACGATGGTAACAATATTTCAAGAATGAGTATGATATGAGGATGTAATGCTCACAACCAATCACAATGAGTATTTTCACAATCAACCACAATGATATATTTCCACAACCATGTGAGTCAATATCCACTTATTATTTTAGTTTCATCCACGAATTTTCACATGTCTCATATGCTAAATAAAGAATGAATGTAATCATAATACATTAATGGTACAATGTTAAGCATCTTAACAACAAAATACAATTATTCACATGTATTCAAGGTTATTAATATCACATAGGACCCCACACGATCACACATATCACATAATAACTCAATTTCGATAATTACATCACATATAGGCCCCACATAGGCACAACACATAAATAACCATTTTTCATGATTAGTTCCCAACCTTAACATGCATTTTTTATCCTCATTTACAATCCAGCTGAGTCTGAAATAGTTAAGCCATAACCTACCTCGAAAGCCGAAACCGTTCTGTTACACTTGAACCCATGATCTTACTTTTCAAGAATAATTCTGAACTTCACTAAAAACATCAAATATAAAATCTATGCATCAAAACAAAACCAATGATACCCATATTGACTACTTTTGGTTCGGAGTCAAAACAGACCCCCGAAATAGGTTTTCGAAAAAAAAGGGCAAAACCAAAACTTCTCTTCAAAAGTATGTTCTCTATATTTTTAGGAACCTACATTTGAAATTTCAAGTTAAATCGAGTAAAACTTGAGGTTTAAATTGAAGAAAAACTATTTTTGAGCTTTATCGGGTAAAATCTTTGAAATCCGGGTTAAAATCAAGAATCAGAATTGTTTTGAAGGTTAATTTGATGAAAAACAAGTAATAATAAGATAAAAACATTATTCAAGTGAAAAGGAGCGAAATTTGGGTTTAGAATTATGTCGTAAGATTTTTGGGGTTTTGAGAAATTAATCAAGAAATTACTAAGAAAAGGGTGAATTCTTACCTTAAATCCGTAATAAAATTAAGAAATAGGTGTTAATCTAGCTTCCCAAGCTCCCACAAACTTTAGTTTTAAGCTCTCATACTATTTTAGGGTTGAATCTCAAGAGGCAAGATAAAAAATGAGCAAAATGGGTCAAAATTGGGTCGAAAAGCTACAATAGTGCAGATTTCCTTTCCCAAGTCCAAACGGACTTCGTTGGGGAGCTCGGGTTTCGTTCGAAGTCTGATATACACAAATGAACTATGTAACCATACTAAATTCGACGTTTCAGATGCGATGGCGATATCAGATTTACAAAAAAACATCATTTTCATAAAATTATTGACCCCCAAAATCCGAAATCATAATTTTCTAAATCGAGGGTTGAAATGAGATTTAAAAGCCGTAAAATCATACCAAACATGCTAAAACCCTCAAAATCGATATTCTGGATCTGCTGGCAAAGTTGAATTTTCTATCCGAGGTCATTTCGACCAAATGTGGGTCCCACACCTAAATTTCTATTTTTTCAACTTTCTGACCAATAGGTCAAAATGAGATCGGGTGCACTGGGACCCGAACCAAAGGTCTACCTAGCCTAAAATTGATATTCCAAAGCTGATGGTGCAGTCCGTTTGGCCATCCATCACACGAATCAAAAGATATCCACATAAGTCCAAAATAAGGCTCTTGAAGCCATCAAAAATCATGATATCGCATAAATGACACCAAAATACATCGAAAATCATGTCAATCACTCCCATACCCCAAAAATACCATAATGCATTTACGGGGAGGGGTTAAGCAGTCAAATCACATAAAATCATGAATTTCACATAGTTTATCAATTTTTTAGGTCGTTACATCATCCACCACCAAAAATCTAGTTCGTCCTCGAACTAAGGCAAAGAAATACCTAAATCAATGAAGAGCTGAGGATAAGAACTACGTATATTAGACTCGACCTCCCAAGTAGCTTCATCTACAGGTTGATGTCGCCACTGGACCTTAACCACAGGGATTACTCTAGAGCGCAACCGCCTAACAACCCTTTCCAAAATAGAAACCGACTCCACAACAAAGGACCACCGCTCATCTAACTGAACCAACTCCTAAAAAAAGACACGAGACTCTTCAGGAATATAGTGACAAAACAAAGTAACATGAAAAACTGGATGAACAGATGATAGATCAGGTGGCAAAGCTAACTCATAAGTCACATCACAAAGAGTCCGAAGAATCTAAAATGGACCAATATACTTGGGGCTAAGCTTGCCCTTTTCCCAAACCTCATCACACCCTTCATGGATGAAACTCGAAGAAAAACACGATGACCAACACCAAATCTAAAGGAACAAAGTCTATGATCAGCATGACACTTCTACTTATTCTGAGCCGCTCCAAGTCTATTCTGAATGACCCAAACTCTATCTAAAGACTCACGAAGCAAGTACGTACCTCAAGATCTTACCTCTAAAATATCAAACCAACCTACTGGGGAGCGACCACACCTACCATACAATGCCTCAAAAGGAGTCATATCAATACTGAAATGGTAGCTATAATTATATGCAAACTCTGCTAAAGCCAAATGCTGCTCCCACTGGCCACCAAAATCCATCACACATGCGCGAAGCATATCTTTCAAAATTTGTATAGTTCGCTCTGACTGGCCATCGATTTGGGGTGAAACATTGTACTAAGATCCACTCGAGTACCTAACTTATCCTGAAAAGTCTTCAAAAAGTAAGTTCTGAACACGGGACCTCAATCTGAAATAATGAACACCGACACACCATACAGATGCACACTCTCACGAATGTAGATATAGGCTAACCTCTCAGCATTGAATGAGACCTGAGCCAAAATAAAATAAGCGGACTTGGTCAATCGATCCACGATAACCCAAACACTGTCAGAACCATGAGATGTACGAGGCAAACTAGTCATAAAGTCCATGGTAATGCGTTCCCACTTCCACTCAGGAATGGGAAACCTCTGAAGCAAACTACCCGGGCTGATGTGCTCGGCCTTCACCTGCTGGCAACATAGGCAACGAGCTACAAAATTCGTTATATCTTGCCTCATACCACCCCAAAAGTAGTGTTATCTCAAATCATGATATATCTTAGTCACACCTGGATGGATGGAATATCTGGAACAATGGGCCTCCTCTAGGATCAACTTAAATAATCACCCATTCTCAGCATACAAACTCGGCTCCCAATCCTTAAAACTCCATTTGAATCAAGTGAGGCTTCTTTATCCTCCCCACTCAACACCTTATCTTGAATCAACCTCAATCCAACATTGTCAAACTGATAAGATCTAATCTGCTCTATCAAAGAAGATCTAGCATCCACAAATTCCAAAGCACGTCATGTATCAAAATATCAAGTCTAACCGTCTAGTGAGCTAAAGACCAAACCTCTAAGGCCAAGTGCCTCTCTTGGGTCAAAAGATGTGCCAAGCTATCCATGCTAGTCAACTTTTGGCTCAAGGCATCTGCAACCACATTAGCCTTGCCCAGATGGTAGAGAATAGTCAAGTCATAATACTTAAGCAACTCAAACCAACGGCGCTGCCTCATATGAAGATCTCGCTGGGTAAAGAAGTACTGAAGGTTATGATGATCAAAGAAGATCTCACAACGGACTCTATAAAAGTAGTGCATCCATAACTTCAAAGCAAACACAATTGCACACAAATTCAAATCATGGGTTGGGTAATTCCTCTCATGAAGCTTCAATCTTGACGAGACACATACATAATCACCTTGCTTTCCTACATTAACACAACACCCAATCCAACACTGAAAGCATCACAAACACGGTAAAGCCCACACTCTCTTTGGGAAAAGCCAATGTAGGAGCTGAAGTCAATAAATCCTTGAACTTTCAGAAACTCACCTCACAAGCATCGGACCACTGAAAAGAAATTTTCTTCTGGGTCAACTTGATCAATGGAGCTGCAGTAGATGAAAAACCTTCAACAAAACACTGATAATGACCCTCCAAGCTAATAAAACTCCAAATCTCAGTAGGGGAAGTAGGTTTAGCCCAATCACGAACCACTGCAACCTTGGATGGATCAACCATAATACCTTCCTTAGTCACGACATGATCCGAGAAAAAAAAATAGACTTCAACCTCTTTTAGAGAACTTAGCATACAACTTCTCATCTTTCAATCTCTGAAGCACTATATGTAAATGCTCCTTATGCTAAACCTCACTCTTTGAATACACAAGGATATCATCTATAAATACAATAACAAAGGAGTCAAGATACGATTGAAACACCCGGATCATCAACTCTATGAACGCGGCAGGGGCATTGGTCAACCCAAAGGACATGACCAAGAACTCATAATGACCATATGATGATAGGCGAATTTACACGCCTATATCAATATATTTTGCCCATATTTTAGCCTAGTTTTGAGAACAAGTTATATATTTCATGCACTTTTAGTCCTTTTTCCCATAAAGGAGCTAACGAACATGACTAGGAAAGTTTCAGTTATAAATGATGCAAAATACAGCATTTTATGGCTAACTTGACGCAAAAGAAAGCTCACAAACGAAGGAGAAGGAAGTGGGACGCCTAAAGGACCAAAACTGCTGCATGGAAAATCTGTCTCGGGCTAAAATAACAATTCTGAAGACTTTGGGGACTTACAGACACAAAGCTGGATTTTGACAATGATACATTAACCTAGTGCAATTAGGTTATGTATTTCATTAGTTTATTTGAATTATGATAATGTTACATTAACCTAGTACAATTGGGTTAAGTATTACATTAGCCTAGTAGGATTTGGTTAGATATTTTATTTATCTAGTAGGATTAGGATATGGGTATTATAAATACCCTATCATGCTAGAGATTTTATTACTTCTCATCTGACAATTCAATTCTATTACTCTACAACTCTTCTAATCTTTCCATTAATTCTATTTTTCTTCTTCTACTCTTCCATTCTTAAATTCCACAACAAGAGAATCGTTACTTTGCCTAGGAATTCATGCCTCACGCCTACCACCTAAGCTACACGAAATTACTCAATCTTGTGGTATAACAACAATGTCAATCGTGATCTCCTTCGCATTCATGGGTAACTAAACTTCTCTGTTGGGGTTATGGAAGCCGAATGAGTTACTATCTATTGCTGTGAGTTTGTGAGTTTGAGGCACGTATATTGCTTATATCATTATTCTCTTCATCTTAATCTACATTCGTTGCGGTTGCAAACGCAAGAATACGCCAGTCTAACATTTAACTTGTTCGAGAGAAAAGTTATTTGTCTGGAAAAGAGATAATGTCAAGGTAGTAGGATACCCTTTCCTATTAAAAAGCTAGTGTCGTAACTGGACTAACCTCTTGGAGAATTCGTACCGTTAGACACGCTTTAAGCTCGAGAGAGTTAAAGTGAAATAGTCCTTGTTTAGGTCGAGAGATGCTTGGATTTACCATCGACTACAATCCTCTATAAGCAATTGCATGTCAGAATTCTACACACTCATAGCCAATAGAGACGTATACCTCAGAAGGTGGACATAACCCCAACGCTTCAATTCTCATTGTTTACAACCAACGTAACAATCTCTCTCTTTTTACTTTATTATTTTCAGCTTTTGTTTACATTACTTGCAAAATAAGAATCCCCCCTTCTTACGAGACTTGCACTAAAAGTTTAGTAATTTTACTTACTTGTTGGCCAAGCTATTCCCTGTGGGATCGACACCCAACCCAGGTTGGGTTCTATATTTGCTAACGACCGCTTTACACTCAAACGAGAGCTGTAGATTGAGCGTTATCAAAAATTGGCGCCGTTGCCGGGGAATACAAGTGTCAATCAAGTTCGTGATAATTACTAGACCCTTTGGTCAAAGACTCTCGTACTTTTACTTTTAGTTTTCGTTTTTGTTTACTGCAGGTTTTTTGTTCAGTACATCAATGGATGCACAACGTGAAATACCATTCGATGATGATGATGATGATCTTGATGGAGCTGGTGCCACTGGAGCCATTATTCTTCCACTATTAGCCCCCGGAGCCAAGTTCAACATCACGAGCACCATGATTCAGTTATTGCAACTCAAGGGATTATTTGGTGGATTAGCAGGCGATGACCCGAATATGCATCTCATCAACTTTATTTCTACATGTAAGTCGTTTGACAATCCCGGCGTTGGTCAGAATGCAATTCGGTTATGCTTATTTCCATTGTCTCTATCTGGGGAGGCAACTCTATGATTGAATGGGCTGACTCCTGATTCTATTACAAATTGGAGGCAATTGAGAGACGCTTTCCTCGAAAGATTCTTTCCGCCATCCAAAAGAGCACAATTGAGAGATGAAATCAGCAACTTTCGTCAGCTTCCAACTGAAGCTCTTCATGAAACATGGGAGAGGTTTAAGACAAAGCTAGCGAGATGCCCAAACCATCACATGACTAATGTTCACCTCATGGAGATATTATACCGAGCCTTGAATTCAATAACTAAACCAGTGGTGGATAATGCGGCTGGAGGATCATTCATGGACCTCACCTTTGGTCAAGCAAGCAATATGCTAGATCGTATGACGAAGCAAAGTAGAGCTTGGCATACCAGGGATTCTGAGGTAGCAAGATCTACTTTATCTATTGGCATGACCATAGAGCAGAGGCGTAGACAAGAGGAACGTGACCAAGATATGGCGCACATGAGAACACAAGTGGATCTTCTTACAAAGCATCTATTATCAGGGAAGATCGAAAAAGTCAAAGCCATTGTAGCACATGGAAGAAACGAAGCTGATACGGAAGAAGAAGCCAACTACTTAAATAATCAGGGGGGTTTCCGAGGCAATGCCCAAGGAAACCAAGGTCGGAACTACTATGAGAAATCTGGAAACAAGGACCAAGGTAGTTGGAAGAACAAGAATGACAATAGTGGTGTGTATGTTCCCCCTGGAAGACGTGACACCACCACATCTAGTTCTGGAAGTATGGAAGACATGATGGCTAAACTACTGAAAGGAGTGGAAGCAACAAGCGCAGGAGTAACGGAGGTAATAAATGATTTGTCCTCTATGAAGCAATTAGTTGATTCTCATTCCACTTCAATCAAGAAAATAGAGCAGCAATTGAGCCAACTTTCAGCAACACTCAATCAAAGAAAGGCTGGCACTTTACCTAGCGATACTGTGCAAAACCCAAGGAATGATGGGTCATGCATGGCCATCACTACCAGAAGTGGTAAGGTGCTGGAACCTTCAACAAAAGGCAAGCAAGTGGTTGACGAAGTTGCGGACATGGATGATAACGCAAAAGGAGGAGATGCCGCAACAACCAGTCCTGACGTCATGGACGTCACGCCCAGTGACGTGCAGCCTGAAAAAATGGAAAAACGGAAGCAAGAGGAGAAGAAAACCGTGGAGAGAACACTTCTATACCCACCACCACCTTTTCCCCAAAGACTGAAGAAGGTGGCGGATGACACTAAGTTCAGCAAATTCATGACTATGTTAAAGCAGCTGACCATTAATGTTCCATTGGTGGAGGCACTTGAACAAATGCCTGGGTATGCGAAGTTCATGAAGGATCTTTTGACAAAGAAGAGGGCAGCAAGTTATGAGCTGAAAGACGATGTGCATCATTGTAGTGCAATTGCTACCCGATCAATAGCTCAGAAGAAGGCTGACCCCGGAGCTTTCACTATTCCTTGCACCGTTGGATCTTTGAATTTTGCCAAAGCATTATGTGATTTAGGAGCCAGCATCAATTTGATGCCATTATCTATCTATAAAAAGTTGGGGTCGGGTGATCCTACTCCAACCAATATGAGGCTCGTCATGGCGGATAGGTCGGTAAAACGACCTGTTGGTATCCTATGTGATGTCTTGGTAAAGGTTTCTTCATTCATCTTTCCAGCAGACTTTGTTATTTTGGATTGTGAAGCGGACTCAGAGGCTCCCATAATCTTGGGATGCCCTTTCCTTGCTACAGGAAGTGTGCTCATTGATTTGAGAGCTAATGAGCTTTCATTCCGAATAAATGATGAAGTGGTTTGCTTTGATGTTTGCAAATCAATGAAGCAACCCAAAGATCCGAGTGTATTTTCGGTGACTGATGTTTTCTTTGATGATCCGAAAGAATTACTTAAAGAAGAGCAAATTATTACTGACCCTTTGGCGGTTGTGCTCATGAATGTAGAGAGTAAGGATGCTGAAAATTGCCAAGAAGCTATTTGTGCTCTATCAGGATTAGGGACATATCGCTATGCTCCCAAGAAGCTGGACCTTGATCACAAAAATCGACCCACACCACCAGCGAAGACTTCCCTTGAAGAGCCACCAATGCTAGAATCGAAAGAGCTCCCCAATTATCTAAGGTATATGTTCTTGGAAAGTAGAAATATACTTCCGGAGAGTGCAGATGATTTAAGTGAATAGCACGTAGAAGCTCTCATCTCTGCTCTGAAGAGATACAAGAGAGCTATGGGTTGGACTATTGATGATATAATTGGTGACTCTCCGGGGAAATGTATGAGCCATCTCGAAAAAGATTGCATGCCCACAGGTAAGCCTCATTATCGTCTAAATCCTTTTAGAAAACGATCCACCATTTACCTCGACGAAGTCTGAGTACTCGAGGTAACCATGTCGTGCCACGACAATAAATAAGGCGCTAGATGGGAGGCAACCCATCGTTTATCGTTTTTCATTTATCGTTTATCGTTTTCTTTCATTCTAGTACTTGATTTGTTTTTAATTAATGAAAATCCAAAAATAAGAGTCGTGCCACGACCAAAACTAAGGCGCTTGGTGGGAGGCAACCCATCGTACTAATCGTTTTATTGTTTTGAGCAAATATAGGTGCAAGAGGTATTCAATGAGGAGATTGGTTTCAAATGACGATTTGGATGTATTGAATGGTAAAGGTGGTAAGTTAGGCATAAGGATGCATAAGGCTACTGATTGAGCATTACTCATGCCAAAATAGGCATCAAAGAAGGCTAGGCCTAGGTAAAACTAGGCCACGAACATTGCAAAACCTATCCTATAGCCTAAGGCCTCGGAATCTAGTATGCTATACACTATGCGCCGCCCATTCTTAAGTGTGCTATACACTATGCGCCGCCTATGCTATAGTATTAGGTCTCAGTATCTCAAATGCTATACACTATGCGCCGCATATGTCCCTAAATGCCATAGACAATGCGCCGCATAGTGTATGGCATTCTTAAATAAATGCATGGCATATGCTATGGCATTCTGCTCAACTAGGCAAAGCATTAGGCACCACCTATGGTCACTTTTGGTCTCCAAATCCGATTTTAATGGGCCAAAACTCGACCCAACCTTTTATTATAAATATGAGACTTAGTCTTGAACCAAAAACACATTGGAAACCTAGCTTATGCACCACCTATAGTCTCCAAAACCTATCAAAAAGTTTCCTTTTGCTCTTTTTCATCACAAGAACATCATCCAAAGGCTTCAACCAAGTAAGTACTACTTTGTTCTTCATTTATATTTTGTAAGTACTACTTTACTACACCTATTATGAATTTCTAAATCTTGAAAAAGTATTGGTGATGTGAACGTGTTTGAATTGTTGATACAAAACCAAGTGAGTGAACATGTACGTTAGGATGCTCTTAACTTATGTCCGACTTGAATTTGATTTTGATGCATTGTTATACTACTTGCAGAATTGCTATAGTAATGAACATTGCATAATCTTGTCACTTGAATACTTACATGTTAGAATATCCCGTTCATCGGAATAAGACTTATAACTGCCTACCGACATAGGAGGTTGAGTTTATTGATAGAAACGATACCATGATGTAATCCCTATGTAGTAGTCTTGTTATACCTAACATGAAAGTATTGCAAAGGTTGAAAGAAGTGATATATCTCTGATTTTCTCATTGGAATATAGCTCCTAAAACGCATGTCGATGAAGTCTAAGTAATCGACCACTTTCACTTTACTAATTTGTAGCAACAAACTAAGTGTGGGGTGGTACCCCTACTGCTTGTGTATAGATTGTATCCATTGGGATTGTTCTACCATTAACACTATTTCAAGTCTCAGGTACAATGGCACCCAAAGCAAGACAAGGCAAAGAAAAGGCTACCACTTCCCAAAAGAGCAAGAAAAGAGGCCGCAAGGAGCAAGGAGAACCCTCCTCGCTGCAAATACCTCGACTCACGCTTGGAATTAAGTGGGATACTTATGAGGAACTTCTAAGGATGACGACTCTGATGATGATTCCAATGCAAGGGGTATGACCCCAGACACAGAGGATGAGTCCGACTAACCAGGTTCTTCTTATTTATTTTCCACTGAGGACAGTGTACCGACTAAGTGTGGGGTGGTGGTATTGCATGCTATACTTCTCTACTCGCATCTATGTTTGTTTTCTTTTGTTTTATTTTTGTTTCATTTTTTAGTTAAGATTTTTTTAGTAGTTAGTATTTTTTTTTTTAACTTAGCTTCGCATGAGATTATTCTAATAGGCAGCATGAGATTATAACAAGAGTATGTGCTAAAATTATGACTATTGAGACGTTTAGGCTCCAGTTGTGACTCATTATGTGATATTGTGTGGTTCAATTCCTTCACTTGTTGGGTCAAGAGTCTATATTACCTCCAATAAAGTCGACCATGTACCTTGTGTGTGTGAGATAATAGTATATTCTATGTTTGTGGCTGATGCTAGAACTTGCCTGGTATGTATGCAAAGCGAAAATAAGGAGTGTAAGTTTAGGAGGTGATTTAGGCATTTCTTTGACAACCTATATTTGTTTACCTTCAGTTTTACCTACCCATGGACATCATCCTAGTTAACCCCTTTTGAGCCTTTAGCCTATTTATTTGACAACCTTGTATGTAAGCCTAATCCATTTTGTTCAAGACCGTAATTTGATCCAAATTCCTAAGTGCTTTAAAGTGAAAAAGTCATGTGACAACATAAGAGGAAATTGGGTAAGTATGATGCTTTAAATTGTAAGGGTGCTTGAATGTGTTATGAAAAAGAAAGTGCTATCATAAGAGGTATGTTATGAAAAGAAAAAGGAAAAGAAAGCTGAAAAGTGAGTCATGCTTAAAAGTGAAAAACAAAAGAGGAGAAAAAGGGTGGTAGAAGAAAAGAAAGAAGAAAGGTTGTGTGAAAGAAAAAGTGTTAATGATACAATGTGATGTACTAAGCGCTTAGGAACATAGTCACTATTCTAGCCAGAAATAGCTGATCCTACCCGTCCCTTAGCCTACATTACAACCATCAAAAGACCTATTTGATTCTAAGCTTAGCATTCTGACATTTAGTGGAGCATTATACTAAGGGCAAGCCTATGGTCATCAGTTGCTACATATGAATTCTTTGTAAGAGTGAGAGCAAGGATATTTTGATACCCATGTTTGAAAAATATGCTATACTTGAGAGTGATTATGGGTAGTATATTGTGAGACACACATGGTTGATGAGTTTTGGGTAGTTGTGTATGATTCTTTGTGCCTTAACTTTTGAATATGAGTTGACCACCATCACGAGTTTATGCTAGAAGTTAAATTGTTTCTACTAATGATCGAAAAACTACTCTTGGTTGATAATTGTTGTGCTTGTCTTGACGAATATTTTGTGTTGTTGCTGTGAAACCCTAAGTTGATGTTTAGAGGGACATGATATTTTTTTTGAGGACGAACAAAGCTTTAAGTGTGGGGTGTTGATGATAGGCGAATTTACACGCCTATATCAATATATTTTGCCCATATTTTAGCCTAGTTTTGAGAACAAATTATATATTTCATGCACTTTTAGTCCTTTTTCCCGTAAATGAGCTAACGAACATGACTAGGAAAGTTTCAGGTATAAATGATGCAAAATACAGCATTTTATGGCTAACTTGACGCAAAAGAAAGCTCACTAACGAAGGAGAAGGAAGTGGGATGCCTAAAGGACCAAAACTGCTGCATGGAAAATCTGTCCCGGGCTAAAACAACAATTCTGAAGACTTTGGGGACTTACAGACACAAAGCTGGATTTTGACAATGATACATTAACCTAGTGCAATTAGGTTATGTATTTCATTAGTTTATTTGGATTATGATAATGTTACATTAACCTAGTACAATTGGGTTAAGTATTACATTAGCCTAGTAGGATTTGGTTAGATATTTTATTTATCTAGTAGGATTAGGATATGGGTATTATAAATACCCTATCATGCTAGAGATTTTATTACTTCTCATCTGACAATTCAATTCTATTACTCTACAACTCTTCTAATCTTTCCATTAATTCTATTTTTCTTCTTCTACTCTTCCATTCTTAAATTCCACAACAAGAGAATCGTTACTTTGCCTAGGAATTCACGCCTCACACCTACCACCTAAGCTACACGAAATTACTCAATCTTGTGGTATAACAACAATGTCAATCGTGATCTCCTTCGCATTCATGGGTAACTAAACTTCTCTGTTGGGGTTATGGAAGCCGAATGAGTTACTATCTATTGCTGTGAGTTTGTGAGTTCGAGGCACGTATATTGCTTATATCATTATTCTCTTCATCTTAATCTACATTCTTTGCGGTTGCAAATGCAAGAATACGCCAGTCTAACATTTAACTTGTTCGAGAGAAAAGTTATTTGTCTGGAAAAGAGATAATGTCAAGGTAGTAGGACACCCTTTCCTATTAAAAAGCTAGTGCCGTAACTGGACTAACCTCTTGGAGAATTCATACCGTTAGACACGCTTTAAGCTCGAGAGAGTTAAAGTGAAATAGTCCTTGTTTAGGTCGAGAGACGCTTGGATTTACCATCGACTACAATCCTCTATAAGCAATTGCATGTCTGAATTCTACACACTCATAGCCAATAGAGACGTATACCTCAGAAGGTGGACATAACCCCAACGCTTCAATTCTCATTGTTTACAACCAACGTAACAATCTCTCTCTTTTTACTTTATTATTTTCAGCTTTTGTTTACATTACTTGCAAAACAAGAATCCCCCCTTCTTACGAGACTTGCACCAAAAGTTTAGTAATTTTACTTACTTGTTGGCCAAGCTATTCCCTGTGGGATCGACACCCAACCCAGGTTGGGTTCTATATTTGCTAACGACCGCTTTACACTCAAACGAGAGCTGTAGATTGAGCGTTATCACCATATCGAGTCCAAAAAGCTATTTTCAAAATATCTGAAGCTCTAATTCTCAACTGGTGATAACCGTACCTTAAATCAATTTTTGAAAACACCGCAACACTCTAAAACTGATCAAATAAATCATCGATGTAAGAGAGATCATACTTATTCTTAATTGTTACCTTATTCAACTGTCGATAATCAATACACATCTGCATATACCCATCCTTTTTCTTCACAAACAAGACAGGCACACCCCAAGGTGAAATACTAGGTAGGATAAATCCCTTATCCAATAACTCATGCAACTGATCTTTTAGTCCCTTCAACTCTGTTGGGGCTATCCTATAAGGAGAAATAGAAATAGGCTTGGTGCCTGACTCAACACTAATAATAAAATCAATATCTCGATCTGAATGCATACTAGGAAAATTCATAGGGAACACATCCATAAACTCTCGGACAACACAGAAAGAATCCAAGAAAGGAGGCAAAACAACACTGGGGTCACGAATATGAGTCAAGAATGATAGACATCCCCTGTTAACCAATTTACATGCCTTAACATAAGATATAATCCTCTTAGGACCCGAATTAAGTACACTCTTTCAAGCTATCCTTGGCATACCCGACGAAGCTAAAGTCACAGTCTTGGAAAAATAATCTAAGACAGCATGATAAAGAGCCAACTAATCCATGCCCAAAATAACATCAAAATCGGCCATATCTAATACACGTATATCTACCAAAATCTCACGCCCGGTAAAAGTCATAACATAAGATCGGTACGCTCTATCCACCACTAAATAATCACCTACCGAGGAAGATGTACAAATAGGCATAGAAAGAGGCTCACTAAAAGAATCAAAAACCGAAGCAAAATACACATACACATATGAGAAAGTCAATACGGGATCAAATAATATAGATGCAGGTCCAAAACAAACGAGAAAGATACCTGTAATCAAAACATCAGAAGCCTTTATCTCAGGTCTGGATGGTATAGCATAACAATGACCACGACCACAAACTGTCTGGGTAGCCCCACGACCACCACTACGGACTCCTCCATCTTTACCTCTCGCACCTCTGGTAGAACCCCTACCTCTCACAGCCAAAATAGAAGTAACCCAAATCAACCAACAGAGATAATTCCTAGCCATATGGCCAATGTTATCATACACATAGCAACTTTTATGACCAGTCTCAACAAAAGAAAGTACAACTAATCCCGAATGACCATACTGAACTGCTGAACTAGAAAATCCACTACCTAAACTCTATAAAGTCACCTCTAATTTCCTACCATGGCATCCACGAGAACCTATAAAATCTCTGCCTCGAGAGATCTAACTCCTGAACTCACCAAAATGGCGCACCCTATTAGCGCTTCTTTGAGATACTTTAAGAATACCCTCTATTATCTTAGCGTGATCCACAATACTCTAAAGAGGAGCCCTAAGCACAACCATCTGAGAAGTATCCAACAAAAGAAAGATAACCAAACCCTTTACAAACTTCTGAATCTTCTTAGACTCACTAGAAATGCTATCATAGAAATACCTGGATAGGGTATGGAAGCGTGTCTCACACTCAGCAACTGTCATGGATCCCTGCTCTAAATGATCAAACTCGTCCCATATACAATCTCTCAAATTGAAAGACACAAATCTATCCAGAAAGACATCAACAACCTGATCCCATGACAACTTAGGTGCATCAACAGTCCTATAACCGACAAACTATATCCACCAATCTCTTGCAGCATCTCTCAACCGATATGTAGTAAAAGCCACACCATTCACGTAGAAAGAGTGAAATATAACTCAGAATACAAGGTATAAAAAAACTTTGCACGATAAAGAATAAAATAAGAAAAGTTTCCTAAAGACGTCCTCTAGCCGCTCAAAGATAGATGCAGACGTTTACGTATCGATCCACGAGACTCTATTAGACATCTCGTTCTTACACCATTGAGACCAATGAAACTTGGTTGCTCTGATACCAATTTGTCATGACCCAAAAATGAGGGTCATGATGACACTTGTTGCGGCGCACCTTGGCAAGTAAGCCTAACACCGAAACTAATACGAAAAGAGGGAAAGACAGAAATATCTCAAGATAAGACTTCTAGAATAAATTCGAACCATATAAGTAATCATAATAATACAAAAAGAACTTATCCAAAATACCAATCATTTCCAAAACCAGGTGTCACTAGTGTAAGAACTACTAATACAATTTAAGAGTCAAACATATCGGAAAAACAACCACAAAGGAATAATATTTGTCTCTAAATATTAATAAAGGCATAAATACTATAGAAAGATAGAGGTGAACTTTGGATGCATGAATGTCCAACCGCTACCTTGGAAGCTCCAACAATCGCTTGAGTCAAGCAAACTGAGGTGCACTCGAGCTAGGACCTTCACCGAAAGGGTGCAGTAGGCATAAGTACGATCCACTTGTACTCAGTAGGTATCATAGGCCGACCTAAATAAGGCATACAAAATATACACAAAGGGCACGTCACCTGCAATAAAAAAATATCCCACAACGGTATCCCATTACACTTGAACTAGCAGTTCTAATACATCTCACATATATCGCAACATCATATCAAGATAGAACAAAAGTATGTATTATATCACATATAAGAAGAACGATAGGGAACATGTATAGACAAGACCATCAAATACAAGTAAAAGAATATACGATAAATACATAGATGACAAACCAATATGGCAATACAACACTACACAATAAAGTAAGTGCAATGTATATGATGATGATGATAATGCACGACGTCGTCGCACAACCTCCGGGATCATCGCACAATCCCCATATACACCTACGGAGCCAAAGTTTCCCAACGTAGGACCCATGGGGGGTTCGTCAACCCGTATACAATCCACATATCTCATATCTCCTTTCCAGCACATACCTCAGAAAGGGCTTTATAAGGTATTACAATATCTCCTCTCCTGCACATCCCTCAGAATGAGTTTTAAAAATGTGTTGTCAGTGTTTCTCAAATGTTGCCAAGGTGGTACCAATGTTTCATGAATGAGCATGATATGAGGATGTAATGGTCACAACCAATCACAATGAGTATTTTCACAACCAACCACAATGATATATTTCCACAACCATGTGAGCCAATATCCACTCATTATTTCAGTTTCATCCACGAATATCCACATGTCTCATATGCCAAATAAAGTATGAATATAATTATAATACACCAATGGTACAATATTAAGCATCTTAACAAAACAATACAATTATCCACATGTATTCAAGGTTATTAATAGCACATAGGACCCCGCACAATCACACATATCACATAATAACTCAATTTCGATAATTACATCACATATAGGCCCCACAATGGGCACAACACATAAATAATCATTTTTCATGATTAGTTTCCACCCTTAACATGCATTTTGTATCATCATTTACTACCAGCCGAGTTTGAAAGAGTTAAGCCATAACCTACCTTGAAAGCCAAAATCAATTTGTTATAGTTGAACTCGTGACCTTACTTGTCACGAACAATCCCGAACTTCACTAAAAACATCAAATATGAAATCTACGCATCAAAATAAAATAAACGACACTCATATTGACTACTTTTGGTTCGGGGTCAAAACAGACCCCCAAAATGAGTTTCTAAAAAAGAAGAGCAAAATTAGAACATTACTTCAAAAACATGTTCCTCATATTTTTAGGAACCTATAGATAAAAACTCAAATTAAATCAATTCAAAAATGAGGTTTAAATCAAAGAAAAATTATTTTTGAGCTTTACTGGGTAAAATCTTTGAAATCTAGGTTAAAATCAAGAATCAGAGTTGTTTTGAAGGTTAAATTGATGAAAAACTAGTAATTATAAGATAAAAATATTATTCAAGTAAAGAGAGTGAAATTTGGGTTTAAAATTATGCACTAAGATTTTTAAGGTTTTGAGAAATTAATCAAGAAATTACTAAGTAAAGGGTGAATTCTTACCTTAAATCTGTAATAAAACCAAGAAATAGGTGTTAATCTAGCTTCCCAAGCTCCCACAAACTTTATTTTTAAGTTCCCAAACTATTTTAGGGTTAGATTTCAAGAGGCAACATGAAAAATGAGTAAAATCGGTCAAAAATGGGTAAGAAAAGACTGTTATATAGCAGAAAATCTGCTACTATAGTGAGGATTTTCTTTCAAAAGTCCAAACGGACTTCGACAGGGAGCCCGAGATTCGTTTGGAGTCAGATATACACAAATGAACTATGCAACCATACTAAATTCGATGTTCCGGACGCGATGAAGATATCAGATTTAAAAAAAAAAAAATTATTTTCACAAAATTGACCCCTGAAATTTGAAATCATAATTTTTCAAATCAAGAGTCGAAATGAGATTTAAAAACTGTAAAATCATACCAAACATGCTAACACCCTAAAATCAATATTTCAGATCTGTTGGCGAAGTCGGATTTTTCATCCGAGGTTGTTTCGACCAAATGTGGGTCCCACACCCAAATTTCCATTTTTTCAACTTTCCGACCAATAGATCGAAATGAGTTTGAGTGCACCAAGACTCAAACCAAAGGTCTACCTAGACTACAATAAATATTTCGGAGTTGTTGGCGCAATCCGTTCGACCATCTCTCACACGAATCAAAAGATATCCACATAAGTTCAAAATAAGGCTCTCAAAGCAATCAAAAACCACAATATCATTTAAATGATACCAAAATGCATTGAAAATTATGTCAATCACTTCCACACTCCAAAAATACCATAATGCAACTATGAGGAGAGGTTAAACAGTCAAATCACATAAAAACACGAATTTCACATATTTCATCAATTTTTTTGACCGTTACAATTATCAATGATAACCGTCATGAATCACTTAATATGACAGTAAGTGTATAAATATTTTGCATCTCTTATATTTACAAACGTTGGTGCATCGTCTTGTACTTTTATCATTTAAATATGATACATGAATAACTAAAAATATAAATCAACTTCATTTGGTACTCTGGGAAGACATATGAATACAACTTACTCCCTCCCTCTCATTTTATGTATCGTCGTTTTTTTTATCCGTTTAAAAAAGAATGTAATCTTTTTTTATTTGGTAACTATTTAAAGACACAATTTTACTTTTACCCTTATTTATCTCACCCACTTAATTAAATATAATAATAGTATATTTTTTAATAAGGACAATATGATAAACATCATCAAATCTTTTCTTATTTTTAAAATTTTATATCTGATCAAACTATCACACATAAAATGAGACGGAGGAAGTATATTATATCAATAGAATATTCATAAAATATGAAAAAATTCAAAATTAATATTTTTATTAGTTTGTTTACATTAAAGTACTGAAATATGTTTTGAATATTTTTATGAATTTTTACTGCAGTTTTTAATTATATGATATAAGTATTTTCAATATTATTTGTTGTAGTTAAGAGCTTCAAACAAATTCTTGTATATCGTGATATGTGGAATAAAAAGACTTATCGTATGTCTATGAAGTAGAAAATATAGTTGAGGTAAATTTCAATTAGATGAGATTTCCTTGTTCACATGCAATGATTGTTGTTACATTTCGGAATCAACATGGACAGAATTATTGCTCGTCATACTGCAACAATAAAAATTTTAAGTATGATTATGAAAATATAAGTTGAGAGCCTTTTCCGTGTGGGAGTACGTGAAAAAATCTGCAAGAAATTTTGGATAAAATTATTTTACTGCCTAATTCTATAAGGGCCACTAGAACGACCATGTGTTGAAAGATGGCAAACACAAATGAAGAAAAGTGTAAAAAAACAAAGATGACATATAATAGCTATCATCGAGAGGGTCTCACCAGAAAAAATATGCCATAAACATACACCTTAAGTTTAGTAAATAATTATTCTTAATTTTATTTTATTTTTAAACTTTTGTTATGATTCTGCATCATATTTCAAGATGTTGGAAGATATTTTTTCTTGATTCTATGAAAATTAAATAACCATTTCATGTTTTGTTTCAAAATAATGTAATTTTTTTATTTTTTAAATTGTAGACTGAATATGTTATTAAAATATTAATTCATATTGTACCTATCCATATGAATACTGAAAATAGAAGTAGATAATCAATACAAACTATAAAAATTCACAATTATTAATTAAAAATATATTATATCAATTTTAATATAAAAAATATGCTTGTTATAAACAAGATATTTTGAAATTCAATTAATATGAAAACAATAGATTGACCAATTCCACAATTATAAGATATTTTATATCAAATTAATACAGAAGATCATTACATTTAGAAAAAAAAATTTAGTGTTAATTGTATATATCCAACAAGTTAACAATCCGATTCAATTGATATCAATTTTAATACCAACTAAATTGTTGATTACATTAAAGTGTTATGCTATACTACTTTTATATAGCATGACGTATACACATAAAAAACGATTATGGCAGCACTTAACTTAAACCTTAATAGCAAAACAATATAATAACAAATATGTCAATTTTAAAATTTTAAATAAAATTATAAATTCTAAAATATCAAAACATAGTTTGTTTAATAATATGTAAACTATTTAAAGGATATCATTACTGAGAAACAAAATAATAACAAAAATTCAGATCTAGATACAGTCACCGTATAGTGCGGTCAAAAAATTATATTATTCTATTTTTTCTATTACTGCGTCGAAGTTTCTGAGCATCCAAAATAATTTGTCTCAAAATTTTTGGACCATCAAGTCTGCTAGTGACATTTTCAGTCACTTCACTTTCACTAATGAGACCATCATTTTGTTTTCTTCTAGCATAATTTTAAAGTAAAGTAATATATCTAATACGATGATTGAAAGCATTGAAGTTGATGCTTAAAATTTGAAACACATCATAACTTACAAATTCAGCAAATGCACAGAAAAATATGTCACAATCAAAAAAATAAATAAATAAAAAATTTAGGTACAAATATAAAGTGCTAAGGCGAACATATTAAAAAAATATGAAATGACATACTTAGAATATGAGTTTGTTGTGGAGCATCCTTCACAAGTACATACTCTAATGGATTTGTCATGGTCTCGTCAATGTTTTCAGACTCTCTATGGCAGTTAATATCCGCTCGTTTGCCATAAAAATCAATGGCAATAAAAAATAAAGATATCATGATAGCAAACGATTGAATATGCTGATGAATATTTTTTTGTGTTCATAGCACCTTCAATTAATGAATCATATACATAAAGACACCTGTGTCTAATTTGAAATAGAACAATAATTCAGTGAAATGAGTTACTAACATTAACAGGAAGGATAATGTTATCCATGATACGCCCAAATTACAACTCTTGTTAGAAAGTGCAAGCGGTCGCTGTCAAATATAGAACCCAACTGGGTTGGGTGTGGAATCCCACAGGGAATACTATGATCACTAAGTATTGCGATTATTATTAGACTGTTGATCGAAGGTTCCAAAGTAAATGGGGGTTTCAGTTTAAGTGCACAATAATATTATCAGTGTAACAATGAGATGATATGTGTAATAGTATTTTATTGCAGAGAAAGACAAGTTAGGGTTATGTCCACCTTGTAGCTTTTACTTCTCTATTAACTATGAGTATTAAGGATTTATACATGCATGCACTTATAGAGAGATGTATTCGAATTCTAAATCCAAGTGTTTCTCAACCATCAAGGATTAATTCACTTTAGTTCTCTCGAATCCAAAGTGTACAACCAATCATATGAACTCTCCAAGTCATCAATCCTATTAAGGCATTAACGTGTAAAATAGAGGTTGAAAACCCTATTTTCTTGTCACTACTCTCTTTTCCAAACATTAACTTTTCTATCGAACAAGTTATTGCTATAATGACACATTCCCTATGTTTGCAACCACGAGAATTCAATCATAACGAAGAGAGCAATGATATAAGTGGATCAACACATCATAAATTCAAAAACCCATAGCAATAGAGAGTATACTACAAGGTTTCCATAACCCTAACAAATAAGCTTATCTACTCTTGAACCAAAAGGAAATAACCATAAGAATGTTCATCATACCCAAAACTAGAGGATGATCTTTGTGTCCACAAAATAGAGAACGCAAGAGGAGAAAACATTTTTTTACTCTCACCCTCAGCTAAGCCGCCTTTTCTTGCTTTTCAAAATAATACAGAATAATGAATCCCCTGTAAAAATTCAGACATAAGTTTTTTAATAACATCCTTCTCTAATACATTTCTACTGAGTCCTCAACTATTTAAAAATATTGAGTTTGCCCGAAAAAAAGTTCCCATATATCACATTCAGTCCAAAATCTGCTTTCCTTTTATGTGAAGTTTTCTCTGCTATCCACAGGTCCCCAAAGTGTCGTAATCTTCCTCATTAGTATCTAAAAAGCATGCTAATGAAATAGGTCTTCTCACTTAACTAAAAATAGACTAAAATTGCAAGAATTATGTATTTTATCCTCAAAACTTAGCTAAAACATGGGTAAGTTATGGTGCTTAGACGTATAAATACGCCCAATATCACCACCCCACACTTAAAGCTTCGTTTGTTCTCGAACAAAATAATACATCCATGCAAATACCTAACTAAACTTCACAAAAGTAACATGAAATTTTTAACAAGACATACACAACAATTATTATTGTGCGCTCACACAAGAAAGTTATCCATAATCACTCATAATTTTGCATTCTTCAAAGAAAAAAAAATATGGGTATAACTTGCTCTCACTCTCACAAATAATTCTTAGATTACAACTGATGACCATATGCTTGACCTTAGTGTAATGCTCCACTAATATCAGAATGCTAAGGTTAGGATCAAATAGGTCTTTTACGGGTTGTAATGTAGGCTAAAGGGATGGGTAGGACTATTTTAGCCAGAAATAGTGACTATGTTCCCTAAGCGCTTTAATACACTACATTATGCCATTTAGACCAACTTTTAACAACCACTCTACCTTTCTTTCATCTACCAAACTCTTTTATCTTCATCCCATTTTATTACATAATAAAAAACACTATAATGGGAGTATACAACTCTTTTATTTTGCATCAATTTCTTGTTACGCATTCCTATGATAGCCACCCTCATCTTAGACTATTTTCCTTAGTCAAGGTGAACAATGTCCAAGAAAGGACCAGGGCGCCACTCCCAATCACAATATTTTCATGTACCAATAACTAAACTTTGGGGCATCACTTTCACTATTTTCCTCTTATTTTGCCACACTCTTAACTCAACTTGATTCTACAATTTAAAGCACTTAGGAGCTTTTGGATCAAATTATGGTCTTTAAAAAAATGGATTAGGCTACATATGAGGTTGCCAAAGAAAATAGCTAAAGGCTCAATGGGTGTTCAACTAGGACAATGTACAAAGGTAGGTAAAAAGAAGATAAAAATAAAGGCTGCCAAAGAAATGCCTAAATCATCTCCTAAACTCACAATCTTTATTTCGCTTCACACATACACTAGGAAAGTTCTAGCATCAGTCGCAACAAAGAATATATAATTACCTTACACACACATGGCACATGGTCAACTTAATTAGGAGAATTATAGATTCTTGACCCAATAGATAAATGAATTAAACCACAACCAATTATCACAGCACAAGTCACAACTTAGAGCCTAAATGTTTCAATAGTAGTGATTCAACAAAAACTCATGTTATAATGCCATGCCGTCTATAAGAACAATTTCATGCAACAATCTGACTAATTCTCTCTTAAGACGATCGTCATCCATCCATCATTGAGAAAAGTGACTAATTACGACTAACTAACTACGACTAAACCAAAACAACTATAGAATAAATGTGGGCAAGCAGTAGGCAATACAGCAGACAAGTCAATCAATGCGTACTTGTACCTTCACCCCACACTAAGAAGGAACACACTGCCCTCGGTGTAAATAAATAAGAAAAAACCTGGTTAGTCGGATTCTTCCTCTACATCCAGGGTCATACCCCCTGCGTCAGAATCATCATCAGAGTTTTCATCACCAGAGTTTTCCTCCATATCAGATTATAGCAGTCAGTGATCATCGTCTGTCGGCACATCATCATCTAGAGGTTCTTCAAAATTTACCCCCACTCCACACATGGCCCGAGCATGATCATTAAGCGAGTAGTCATAGTCAATCTGCCGAAGCTCTCCAGCAGTAGGCACACGACCCCCATTCATCATAGTAAACCTAGTCATGCCATACAGATGGAGAAGAAAACTCTCATGTCGAGCATGTCTTTCAGCAGTGGTAAGGTTGATGCCTTGACTAGTTTCTGGATCTTTGATTTTTGTGAGATCCACCTTCTTTGGATTTTGTGGCAACTTATGGTCTGCTGGCTCCTCCTCAATATGCTCTTTCCTTAAAATTGCAGTCAACAAGTTGCCAAAACTGAAGTGGGACTTGTTGTGCACCCTTGCTTTGCGCATCGATGTGCGTATAACTGCACCAATGTTGATGGGAACATTCGTCATTAGAGCATATACCAAGCAGACTCGATCACGCGTGACCTTAGTGTATTGTGTCCCAGGAATCAAGCAAGAATTGATTATTCTTAACCATATGTGAGCTTGTCTATTCAAACAAGCATATGGGTAAGTATTATGATGACCATTATACTTATGACGAGTCCATCGGGTCATGGACCTTGATCCACACAACGTATGTCTGATGGCTCTGTAGGGAGGTTTGATGTAGAGCTCCTTGAGTGGTGATTGATCCATACTTGGAGTACCCAGGAAAGAGTTGAAGAAATCAACATTCAATTGCAAGACCTGCCCTCAAATCTTTACTTCATTTCCCGTAGTCCTTGGGGACCAGTTGGCATAAAACTCTCGAGTCAAATCAAGATTACACTCGCCCATGTCTCGAAAGATGAAGTCAAGATTTAGTGCCATAATCTTTGCCAGAATGCGAGAGTAGTTCTTTGATAAACTTTCCTTCTGCATCAACACCACATGTATATATTTCTTTACTTTATTGTTTCTGTACCATTCCTTCCCTTCCTCTTCCAGCCCATTTGATCCCAAAAGTGCATCGAGGCACTTGAAGAGAGGAGGAATCAGCCTGGTCCTTTCTTGCCCTTTTTCGACCTTTTTGTGATGTAGATGCTTTCTCCTTTTCCTGTCGTCCTTTTGGAGCCATGTCACCTGAGATCATAATAGGGTCATGTTAGTCTCATTTCGTAAAATTCACTATAATCGAAGAAGAAAATAGTGATGGCACCACCCCACACTTAATTCGTTTGCACAAACTAATTAAGTGAGCGTTTTTGAGTACTCGGACTTCATCGACATACATTTAGATGGTATGTGCCAACAACATTAATAGTGCAGTAACACTTTCAACCCCTCACTTTACATAATAATTTCTCAGTTTGATATACAAAAATAGAACACAATGGTCCTGTAATCTTGACTATCATTTCCAATTTCATTTTATTTCAGCAATTCAATCTTTAAACAAGACTACCACATAGCAATCTCATCATGCCATAGCATAGAAAAAACTTCACAATCTTATGCTTTTGGTTAACCATGCTCAATACATCGATGAACGAGTCACTCACATACTCAAACTTACGACTCCCAGAATCATGCGTTAAACTTCAATAGTTAAATTTTATAATAATTTTTTTTTACAGTGAATACCAATCAATACATTCCGGAGTGAAATCAAGATTATCCACGAGAATCCTTTCACTCAATGAGATGTATTTTCCCAAATCATAGCAAACTAACCATAATCTTATCACCAAGAACTATTTCAAAATCCAATTAACCATTATGAGCCTAGCAATGAAATAACTAAGGAACATGAAAGAACAACTTGATGATAAATGATTGATGAATCATGAAGGTGAGCCTGCAAGATTACATGAGAAAAGAGAAGGGCTTGGAGAGGGAAAAGGTGTTTGGGCGGCGCTTAGGTCAAAGAAAAATGAAATGGGATTTAAGAGTAGAGAATATGTTTAAAAGAAGAGACATGGGTCAGTTTGATCCTTTTAAAAATGGATTATTAGGCAAAAATTACACTAATAGGTGGCGCCCATGAAATTTCCTAAGAATAAGTAGGCGGTGCCTAAGCTATTGCCCATGTTGACATAGGCGGCGCCTAAGCTATCGCCTATGTTGACATAGGCGGCGCCTAACCTATCGCCTAAGTGAGGCAGTGAGCATAGGCGATGGAATATGCAGCGCCTATATGCACTTATGTGCTACCTTGAAGTTGCAATGCACCCATACCAGTTGCTACATGCCTTCTTTCCTAATTTTCAAGTGAATTCGAATGCTACACTCAGAAATATGTACGTCATCAATAGACTTACCACCCTTGATGTAGTTAATTTTCTCACTAAATTTAAAACCAACTGTCTCCTTAATGCCTATAGTACCTACACTTATTCAGAACAAACAAACAAGATGATTAGAGGGATGGGTTGCCTCCCACCAAGCGCCTTAGTTTCGGTCGTGGCTCGACTCTTCTTTTTGAATTTTCATTTACCAAAAACAAAATCCTAGTAAAACCATGGGTTGCCTCCCATGTAGCGCTTGATTTATTATCGCGGCACGATATAGTTATCTCAATTACTCAGACTTCATCGAGATATATGGTGGCTATACATTTTATTGAGTCAGTTAGAATAATATATAGCTTCACTCTTTGGCCATTCACCTTAAAGACACCACCATCATCGTTTTCTAACTCTACTACTCTAGATTAGTAGATTCGAGTGATTCTGAATGGACCAGACCATTTAGACTTCAACTTACCTGGAAACAGTTTCAGTCTGGAGTTGAAAAGGAGTACCAAATTGCCTTTCTTTAAGTTTCGTTGGATAATCCTCCAATCATGGTACTTTTTCATCCTTTCCTTGTAAAGATCTTCTCTTTCATATGCATTGAGATAGAATTTATCCATCTCATTCAGCTGTCCCAATCTCATATTTATTGCATTATCCCAGTTCAGGTTAAGCTGCTTCAGTGCCCACATTGCTTTATGTTCTAGCTCAATTGGCAAGTGACAAGCCTTGCCATAAACTAGTTGGTATGGTGACATGACAATTGGTGTCTTGAACGCGGTCCTATATGCCCATAAGGCATCATCCAACTTCCTGGACCAATCTTTCCTGCTGGCATTCACAGTCTTAGCAAGGATCAACTTGATTTCCCGATTTGAGACCTCCACCTGCCCACTAGTTTGTGGGTGGTACGGTGTAGTTACCTTATGTTGCTTAACCCTATACTTTAACAATACGGCTCAGAATATCTTGTTGCAGAAATGTGATCCTCCATTGCTTATGATGGTACGGGGTATCCCAAAACGAGAGAAGATGTTTCTATTTAAGAATGCCACAACACTCTTACCTTCATTATCAGCTAGAGCGACTGCTTCGACCCATTTGGATATGTAATCCACAAAAACTAAGATATATTTCATCCCAAATGAGCTCATAAATGGGCTCATAAAGTCAATACCCCAGACATCGAATAACTCTACTTCAAGCATTTTGGACATGGGAATCTCATGGTGCTTTGAGATAGAACCTTGCCGCTGGCACTGATCACATCTTTTTATGAAATCGTAGGAATCCTTAAATAATGATGGCCAATAGTAGCCACTTTGCAGTACTTTCTTGGTCGTCCGATCACCTGCATGGTAACCTCCAACTTGGGAAGCATGTCTTGCTTCCAGTATGCTAGACACCTCTACTTCTGGGATGCACCCCCTAATAATACCGTCAGCACATCATCGGAAAAGACACGGCTTATCCCAAAAGTAATGCTTCATATCATGCATGAACTTTTTCCTTTGATGAAAGGAGAGATTCTCAGGAATCACTTCGCTTACCACGTAGTTAGCGATATCTACATACCATAGTAAGTTTTCCACCACAGTTGCTAGAATCTCTTCATCGGGGAATGCATCATCAATATCAAGGTCATTCTACACTGTGTGCTCACTCTCAAGTCTGGATAGATGATCAGCTACTTGGTTTTCACAACCTTTTCTATCCTTCACCTCGAAATAAAATTCTTGAAGCAGTAGCACCCACCTGATTATCCTTGGCTTGGCATCCTTCTTTGCCATTAAATATATCAGAGCCGCATGATCTGTATGAACCACTACCTTGGTTCCCAAAAAGTAAGCACGGAACTTCTTGAAAGCATAAATAACCGTGAGAAGATCCTGTTTAGTGACGTTATAGTTCTTCTATGCTCCATTCATGGCCTTGCTCGCATAGTAGATTGGATGAAAAAGCTTTTATCTTTTCTAACCAAGTAAAACACCCAAAGCTACGTCACTTACATCACACATAATTTCAAATGGTAGAGACCAATCAGGTGCTACAATAATAGGGGCTTCAACTAGCTTTCCTTTGAGGCATTCAAACGCCTTCAAGCAATCTTCACCAAAGTAAAACTTTTCCTCCTCTAAAATTTTGCATAATGGGTTTGCAATCTTGGAGAAGTCTTTAATAAACCTTCGATAAAAACCAGCATGACCGAGAAAACTACGAACCCCCTTCACAGAAATTAGAGGTGGTAGTGTCTCAATAACTTCAATCTTGGCTAGATCAACTTCAATTCCTTTTTTAGAAATTTTATGCTCGAGAACAATGCCTTCCTTAACCATAAAATAGCACTTCTCCCAATTTAGCACAAGATTGAATTCCACACATCGCTGCAAAGCTATACTCAGATTTACCAAGCATGACTCAAATGACTCACCTACAATCGAAAAGTCATCCATAAACACCTCTAAGGTGTTTTCGACCATATCTGAGAAAATGGACATCATGCACCGTTGAAAAGTGGCAGGTGCATTACATAGCCCAAATGGTATCCGTTTGAACGAAAAAGTACCATATGGGCATGTAAAAGTGTTCTTCTCCTGATTTTCAGGAGCAATACAAATCTGGTTATATCCGAAATAACCATCTAAGAAACAGTACCATTCTTTTCCTGCCAATCGATCAAGCATTTGATCTATGAATGGCATTGGGAAATGGTCCTTTAACGTCCACGAGTTTAGCTTCCGGTAATCCATACACACCCTCCACCCTGTGATAGGCCTGAGTGGAATTAGCTCGTTTTTTGCGTTCGCCACTACTGTCATGCCTCTTTTTTTGGGCACACATTGTATAGGACTCACCCATTTACTGTCTGAGATTGAGTACACCACCCCTGCATCTATCCACTTGATGATTTCTTTCTTCACCACCTCTTACATAGGTGGATTCAGACGACGTTGATGCTCAATAGTGGGTACACAATCTTCCTCTAGCTGAATCTTGTGCATACATATGCCAGGAGGGATACCAATAATATCTACAATAGTCCAACCAATAACTGTCTTGTATCTCTTAAGAACAGAGATGAGAGCCTCTACCTGTTGTTCACCTAAATCAGCAGCAATAATAACCAGCAGTGTATTTCCACTACCCAAGAACATATACCTCAGATGACTGGGTAGCTCTTTTAATTCTAACACCAGTGGATCTTCAATGGATGGCTTCACCGGTAGTGAAGGTCGATTCTTAAGGTCAAGGTCCATCTTCTTGGGGGCATAAGAATACGACCCCATTCCTATCAAAACACAGACAGTTTCTTCATACTCCTCAACATCCTCACGATCAAAGTTCATAAGCACAACAGCCAATGGCTCAACAGTAAGCTGCTTCTCCAAAGATAATTCCTGCTCATCCTCATAATAAACATCAACTATAGAGAACACATTCATATCCTTAGGCTGCTTCATTGATTCGCATACATCAAAATGTACTACTTCGTCATTCATTCAAAATAAAAGATCATTTGCTCACAAATCAATAAGCACACTTCTGGTTACGAGAAAAGGTCGGCCCAATATTATGGGCACCTTAAAATCCACCTCGCAATCCAAAATAACAAAATCTATAGGAAAAATGAAGGTAGCAACCTTCACTAATACATCGTATAGAATACCAACAGGTTATTTTACCAACCTATCTGTCATTACAAGCCGCATGTTGGTTGGTGTAGGATCCCCCATCCCCAACTGTCTATAAATGGCTAGCGGCATCAAATTAATGCTAGCCCCCAAATTACACCAATCCTTAGAAAAATCTAAAGATCCAACTGTGCAAGGAATAGTGAAAGCATCTAGATCTGCCTTCTTCTGTACCAAAGACCTCATGGCAATCTTACTGCAATGATGGAAATTATCTGCCAGTTCATAGCTCGCTGCCCTTTTCTTTGTCAAAAGGTCCTCCATGAATTTGGCGTACCCTGGAATTTGCTCCAATGCCTCCAACAAAGGCATATTTATAGTCAGCTGCTTCAGCATGGTCATGAATTTACTGAACTTGGTGTCATCATCTTTCTTCTTCAGTCTCTGAGGAAAAGAAGGTGGTGGATTTGGAAGAGTTTTCTCCATCACTTCCTTTTCATTGTGCTTTCCATTATCAATCTTTTTAGACTACTGACATCTAGGTGTAGTATCATGAATGACCTCATCCTGATTTTCAACTTCTACAAAATCATCACAATCCGCTTCAACAACATTCTCCTCTATACTATCAACTACAGACTTACCATTAGATGGATTTTCCAACACCTTACCACTCCTGGTAGTAATAGCCAAACATGATCCATCTTTCCTTGGATTTTTTACAGTGTAACTTGGTAAAGTGCAAGCTTTTCTTTGATTGAATACCGCTGATAGTTGACTCATTTGCGGTTCCAACAATTTTATTGAAGTGGAATGCGAGTCAACCAATTGATTCATTGAGGACAAATCATTTTTTACCTCAGCTACTCCCGCGTTGGTTGCCTCCACTCCTTTCAACAGCTTGGCCATCATGTCCTCCATGGACATCTTCCCAGAGCTAGGTGCAACAGCTTCACAATTTCTGGGAGGGATATACAAACCGCTCCTGTCATTCTTATTCTTCCAATTCCCTTGGTCTCGGTCCTTGTATCCAGATTTTTCATAATAGTTCCGACCTTGGTTTCCTTGGACACTGCCTCAGAAACCCCCCTGATTATTCAAGTAATTTGCTTCCTCCTCATAATCGGAGTCAGCTCTTCCCTGTGATACAACAACTTTGACCTTTTCTATCTTCCTTGATAATAAATACTTAGTAAGAAGGTACATCTACATTTTTATGTGAGTCATATCCTGGTTACGTTTCTCTTTCCTTCATCTCTGTTCTGCAGTCATGCCAATAGATACAGTAGAGCTTGATACCTCAGAATCCCTGGTATGCCAAGCTCTAATCTGCTTTGTCATACAATCCAGCATGTCAAATACCTCAAGAAAAGTAAGGTCCATGAATGACCCACCCGCAATATTATTTACCATTGTCTTAGTCACCGAGTTCAAAGCCCTATATAATATCTCCATCAAGTGGACATTGGTCATCTGATGATTTGGGCACCGCATAAGCTTCTTCTTAAACCTCTCCCAAGTCTCATGGAGAGCTTCAGTTGGAAGCTATCTTAAATTTCTTATCTCATCTCTCAATTGTGCCCTCTTGGATGGTGGAAAGAATCTTTCTAGGAAAGCGTCTTTCAATTGCCTCCAATTGGTAATAGAGTCGGGAGTTAGCCCGTTTAACCATAGAGTTGCCTCTCCAGATAGATACAATGGAAATAAGCGCAGCCGGATCGCATTTTGTCCAACCCCTAGATTGTCAAACGATTTGCATGTTGAGATAAAATTAATCAGATGCATATTTGAATCGTTGCCTGCAAGTCCACCAAATAGCCCTTTGAGTTGCAATAGATGGATCATAGTGCTAGTGATATTGAACTTGGCTCTGGGTGCCAAGGGAGGAGGAATAATAGCCCCTATGGCACCAGCCCCATCCAAGTCATCATCATCATCATCAAAAGTAATTTGCACAGCTCGACGTTCGGCTCTCATCCTAGCTTGACGATCTCTGTTGACATTCCTGTTCACTGGTGCATCCACATCATCTGCATGCCTTGGATTTAATAACTCATCATCACCCAGGTCCTCATCATAAAGATTTGGTACCCGACTTGGGTTATCAGCATTCTGTTGATTTACTTGTGCAGCTGCCAATGCAGCTAATATAGCCTGCTCTTGTTGAGAAACTATCCTTTCAGGGTCTCGTTGCGCATCCATTCTGCCAATGAGATATGGTTTAGGATTTATAGGTAATAATGGCTGACCCGATCTCCGTGTACTTGGCATGCACACTAGTCAACCTATTCAAAACAAAAACAACAAACAAAAAGTAAAGTTTGAGAATCTTTGACCAAAGAGTCTATTAACTATTACAAACTTAGTTGACAACCGTATTCTCCAGCAACGGTGCCAAAATTTGATACGCCCAAATTATAACTCTCGTTAGAAAGTGCAAGCGGTCGCTGTCAAATATAGAACCCAACTGGCTTGGGTGTGGAATCCTACAGGGAATACTATGATCACTAAGTATTGCGATTATTATTAGACTGTTGATTGAAGGTTCCAAAGTAAAAGGGGATTTCAGTTTAAGTGCACAATAATATTATCAGTGTAACAATGAGATGATATGTGTAATAGTATTTTATTGCAGAGAAAGACAAGTTAGGGTTATATCCACCTTGTAGCTTTTACTTCTCTATTAACTATGAGTATTAAGGATTTATACATGCATGCACTTATAGAGAGATGTATTCGAATTCTAAATCCAAGTGTTTCTCAACCATCAAGGATTAATTCACTTTAGTTCTCTCGAATACAAAGTGTACAACCAATCATATGAACTCTCCAAGTCATCAATCCTATTAAGGCATTAACGTGTAAAATAGAGGTTGGAAACCCTATTTTCTTGTCATTACTCTCTTTTCTAAACATTAACTTTTCTATCGAACAAGTTATTTCTATAATGGCACATTTCCTATGTTTTCAACCACGAGAATTCAATCATAACGAAGAGAGCAATGATATAAGTGGATAAACACATCATAAATTCAAAAACCCATAGCAATAGAGAGTATACTACAAGGTTTCCATAACCCTAACAAATAATCTTAGCTACTCATGAACCAAAAGGAAATAACCATAAGAATGTTCATCATACCCAAAACTAGAGGATGATCTTCATGTCCACAAAATAGAGAAAGCAAGAGGAGAAAACTTTTTTTTCTCTCACCCTCAGCTAAGCCGCCTTTTCTTGCTTTTCAAAATAATACAGAATAATGAATCCCCTATAAAAATTCAACCTTAAGGTTTTTAATAACATGCTTGTCTAATACATTGCTACTGAGTCCTCAACTATTTAAAAATATTGAGTTTTCCTGATAAAAAGTTCCCATATATCACATTCAGTTCAAAACCTGCTTTCCTTTTATGTGAAGTTTCCTCTGCTATCCACAGGTCCCCAAAGTGTCGTAATATTCCTCATTAGTACCTGAAAAGCATGCTAATCACATAGGTCAGCTCACTTAACTAAAAATAGACTAAAAGTGCAAGAATTATGTATTTCATCCTCAAAACTTAGCTAAAACATGGGTAAGTTATGGTGCTTAGACGTATAAATACGTCCAACATCAATCCACAGTATCCCAAGATACATTCTCATGCATCTTAAAACCCCTAATGTACTAACGAACATAATGTTTAGGGGATATGTATCCCATATCCTTGTTGGAACTCAACCACTCATTCTCAATTGAACAAATTCACTTAATAAATCAAACATCAGTTATGATATATGAAATGAAATCAACTTCATAACACTATACTTTATTTTTTTCTGCAAATAATATAAAATAACATCAACATGCTGATTTAAAAAAAATAACAATTAAAAATATTCTGCTAAATATTCAAGTAAACTAGCAATATCTTCATAAGTCTCAACAAATAAAATTCAGCACTGTAAGAAATGAAATCACTTTCACTATATCTGTCAGACAACAACAATACAAAATATAAAAGAATAAATTTTTTAATTTTTTATTACAATAAAAAATGAATTCATTAACGCGCACGCGACATTGAGGCCTAATGGTCAATAAAGTGTGTGAAATTATGAGGCTTTGAGATTCAAATTTTAGTGGAGATAAAAATACAAATAACATACAGTTATCTTTGAGTTCCAACAGATTTCAAAAAATAGAAGCAAATATCTACATCAACCATCCAACAATTATTTTTAACAAAAAATCAAAATTGATTATGAATACATGCGTACATCACAATCTAAGTTCATATCCTACAACAAAATACTAAGTTCATCCTACAATACATAATCAACTATAGTTTTAATATTCATACACTAATCTATATTTTGTATTATAATTATATATATCAAATATTGTTGTAAGTAAACATTTTAAATATATATTGTCATTTCATGAACGTCTAGTAAGAAACAGAGTGTGGAACTAACCCTTTTGAGAAATTAATTCCACCAAATTCAAATTCAAGATATATGATGGAGTATTTAGCACTGTTTTTTTACTCCTACAAAAATAGTTTGAAAAATATAACAATTTTATAAAAGTTCATGTAGATTAGTTTCAAGTAATTATATGATTTGAACTATATGATATTATAAAAAATGTAAAGCTATATGACTTATATAAATTCAAAGTTGTATATAAAATTCTAAAAATAATACCTTTCTTGTCGTTTGTTAACATCTGCATAATACCAATCTGTAAATTGCTTGATCAGCAATTTCAAAAACTCAAAATTGATATAATATTCAAATGAATGCCTTTTTTAATTTGAAGTTAACAATGATTTATCATAGCTGAATTCATACTCATTTTGCATTACCACACGAGATTTATCGTAGATCACCAAAATTAATATGTGAGTTTGATTTGGGTGTTTTGAGTTTCCTGAATATTGATTCCAGCATAATCTAAGACTCCATAAAAATGACAAATCATTCAACAGAGAAAAATTATTGACAGAATCAATAACAACAATGTTACCACGAATTGTGCATTAAATCAAAATTGATTATTTTCAGATTTAATCTTATGATGGGAATAAATTTAATTTGATAAAAATATAAAATTTAAAAACAAAATAAATATAGAATACATTTCTAAAGATGCATCATCATACAATGCATCAACTTTCTTGATTAGTTCAACAAAAATTTCATTACAAATTTTGATTGCATGTGGTGTTTCTAATACATCCTCCACAGACTCAAGTATAGATTTCTTTTGATTATAAACAATAAAATTAGGATTTGAAATGAAATGAGACATAACATATGTCAACTATTTGAGAATTATTATATCTATTCAATTATAATACAGATTCTAAAAATAATGAAAACTTAGTTTTCTTTGAATTCAGAAGGCTTCTGTTATGAAGACCTTAGTTCACTCAAAATCAGCTTGACAGTTTCTGCAATATATTTCTTTATCTCCTTAAATTTATTGTCAACCTATTCATAAAATATTGAATCATATATGATTTACTTAATGTTATATCATTTTCATATTAAAATTCTGAAATATCTGTTTCAGCTACAATATAAAAAGATTGATTTATATGAAAATATAAAACAAGAATTTTTTTTTGACTTTAGGTTACATATACATTTAATACATACAATAACTAAATATGATTATTCAACTTAAAACTTGAAGACTAAATTACTAAAACTTGAGGACTCACCTTATTTTTAAATATAGACAAATCAACAAAAATCTGTACGTATAAGAAACAAATTCTTAATAAGTATATATATATATACATATATAAAAGGTACATAATCAGTTACAAACGATATATATTACCAATGAAAATCATTTGAATGATAAGAATCAAATACATACCTTATTTTGTAAGGCCAACATACCAGCTCAAACCTGCACATATATGTCAATTATTTTTAAAAAAATTATTAGTAAAGTCCTCAAGAGGAACAAAAATTATTAATTTAAAACTAATATTAATATTCTTAATGTATATTAGCCAATTCCTTCTTTAGTTTTATCACTGCATCTTCTTTAACAGATGATGGAGAATCTTTTAAACCACAAAAATTTTATTGAATGAGGCTATCCTGATGTACTGCTGGTAGATTATACTTCATCATTTTTCATTGATAAAGGCAATGTCAATAAATTTATACTAGCATAGACAATAAACATTAGTTAATTTTAAAAAATAACAAGTGAAGTAGACCCTATACAATAGATATAGAATTAGTATGTTATTCTATTTTAAAGAATAATTTAATGAAATATAACTATCGATAAATAAAATTATCATTACTTCATTGTTATACCGATTAAACATGATTGTCTTCAAATACTCATTATAAATGAGTTCTAGTGATGACTTCCAATTTAAAATTTAAGGAGTTTGAAGTGTTTCAATCAGAATAGCAACAAATTTGTCAATGTTTAGAGAACACTCGTAAAATTAAATTTGGAGAGCCAAATGAAAATCACCAAAATTAAATGATGAATGATTTGTATTTAAATTATAAATACATGATTTATGCAAAACTTTGAAATATCCATATCTCCAATTATAATTCAAATATTCACTAGAACCATCCAAATCAATATAAAACTTTGATATGTAATTTCTAGGCAAATCAGGTTCCAAGAATCTGATTATGAAATAAAACATATCAAGTTTATACATATTTTCATACATGAAATAGTCCTTAGATTCAACAAAATTTGTATAAAAAGTCTAATCTCTTAACCTTTTTCATACTGAGATAATATCTATCAATAAGTTTATTTTTGGCACATTAGGATTTGAGAAAAAGTCTGTTTTATTTCAAAAATTTAATTCAGTCACTACACAGAATTTTCTCTTCTCAAAATGCAACAACTTTCTATTCAAATTAAAGATGAACAAATCATCTCTATCATTGTCTATCTTTGCATGCAACAAATTAGAAGAAGTTGGGGGTGAACTTTAAGTTGCTGCAACCTCAAAAAGTGTTCAAAAAGTAATTTTGCAAACATGTCAAATTTTTTCTTATTCCATCTTAAACTAAGGTCATCAAATACATTAACCTTAATGTATGATCAGTGGCTATATGTTTTTCTCTTTTATTAATTTTTTTTTTAAAAATTATTTTATATAAACTTTGAATAAGAAATACAATATATTAATTGAAAGTAACATAGAAAATAAAAATTACACAAATTATAACATAAAATTAAAAATTTATGAACGGTGTATGTAAAGTCGACATTATCAAAATATATAATATTAAAAGTTATAAAGTTAATTAACATGCATTGGATAATTTAAAAATCTGTAAAAAAAAATAGAAATTCATATATTTTTAATACGTAAAACAAAAATCTTACAAGCTTTTCTAGATTTCTTGTTGCTAGCCTTCTTGACAACATCCTTGACATTTGTTACATTAGACCTTACCCTTGTAACTCGAGAAGGTACATCAATTTCACTCTTGGAGCTTTTTTTATTTGCATGGTGGAATTTCTTCTTCAAAATCTGAATCGAATACTTGCTCACATGAAATATTTTTTCTCTTATAATTCCTCTTAACTTGTGAAATAACCTTTTCCTTGAAATTTTTCTCACATTGCATGTTGGACTGTGCTTTTATTTGAGGGAATGAAATTCTTTCTGGCAAACACTTTTGATTGTTGAACTTAGACACACTTTCAACTTTCTTTTTGCTCATACTACGTGAAGATGAAGTAAAACACCCAAGATCAAAAGAAGATTTGAAAAAACTAATGAGACTACTATCTCCTAATATTCTAGGGCTTTTCGAGATGGAGTATAATCAAATATGAATTTAAAGACATGATTCATACAACGTTGAAATAAACTGATAATATGAACATATACTGAAACACAAGCAAAAAAATTAGATAAACAAAACAGAGTTGAACCCACAAATATATAAGCATTTGATAGATATCAAATTTGATATTAAAAAAATACCTCAAATAAAGATATTTGTTTATGAATGTGAATGAATAAAAAAAAGTGTAGTAGTTCTAGAAGTGTAGATGAAACGTGTGAATTTGACAAAAAAAATTATTTCAGAAAAGTAGTTCTACAAAAATGTGATAGCCTTTTGAAAAAAAGGTAAGAATGATAATAAATATAGATATAATATTGACCATATTTTACTCCTTTTATAATTATCAACATATTTATTTATGATATATTGAATACTAATCCCTAAAAAAATTGTTTATTGATTCTTTTTAAATAAAATAAATAAATAATTTTTTTTAAAAAAAAATTCTACAACTTGCAATTAAAATCTCAATAAAATAATTATCTAAAAGTATTGCTATAACTTGTAATAAACAATCTAATACATATGTATGAGATAATTTTCACATTGTAATAAAAGGCTTATTAATTAATGAGACGTAAAAGTAAGATGGTTTATGAATTTATTCAAGACCCATCATAATTGAGAAAAGAAAAGAGTGGAAAAAACTATCTGTAAGGGAGCGAGGTGAGTTGCAAATTAATCCAAAACTCATTGTAAAATTGAAAGATAGAGTTAAAAATGAATAAATAAATTATCACACACTTACAAGATAGAAACGAATGTCTTTAATGCTAGACAAACTTTAGGACCAATAAATTTAGCTTTGAATTAAGAATGCAATTATTCATCTTTTTCGATACACGTAATAACAAATACAAAATTTGAGGATGCAGTTATGCACCTTGACAAAAATTATCTTAAAAAATAATTCAAATCAACACGTATAGACAAAGATTAGTAGTTATGATGTACTTAAGCAAAGAAGGTAGTTATGCCCCTAAGCTGGCGTACCCCAAGACTTAAAAATTCAGTTAGACATTGAAATTTAGATCAATAAAAGTTCAGCATTAAAAATGAGTAAATCAAGGTCAATGAACACAATCATCCAAAATAGTTTAAGTTAATTTCAAGTGATAAAAATGACCGTGCTAGAATCGCCGGATTTTAGGGGTGTCTCACATCTTTTTCTCAATCAACAGAATTTCTTACACAATCTTCTATTTTTGTTGACCAATAAAAAGTTATTTTCTTTTGAATAGGGATTCAAAAAGGTAAGTGAAGTATAACCCTAACCCCAGTCAAAACCCTAGCTATAATCTAGCCTATTATAGGCATCGACATCACCGGTCTGGCTAAGGTTCAGGCCTCTTTAGATGACCATCAATTTTCCATTACCCCCCCCCCCCTTTAATGTTTTCAGAGTTATACTATCCAAACTTGCCACCTAAATCATTATTGTATTTGTATCCTAATAATTTGCCTACCAAAGAAACTAGAACTGTGATCAAACAAAAAATACTAATGAAAATCTAATAAAGTTTGTTGACGTTTTAAAACCTGAGATAAAGGCTCAACAAATTAATAGTAGTGTTTCAATAGCTATGAAATCTATTAACCACAATGATGGGATTCCTCAAATTACATGGACTGATGATGTAGTGAGAAAGATGAACATATTGAGGTTCTTCAACTTGCAGTAATAGAAAAAAATTTCTATTGTTGGCCAGAGTTGGAGGACCTACAAATTCAAATTTCAAAACAGTGTGAGTTATAAAGGTGAATACAAGATAGATCTACTAAGACATTGACATATACTAATGAGGTTCTTGAAAATAGAGGATTTTGTAAACAGGATGTCAAAATCTTTTTACTACATCACAGCTAAAGATGGTCTTGCTTATCAGATGTGTCCACTTATTTATAATGCTAATATTAAACTGGATGAAGAAACTACACAAGATATGACATGGATCTCTTTTCCAGATTTGTTATCTATTTTTTTCTGTAAGGGAATCCCATTTTTCATTGGCATTCGCACTGGGGAAGCCTATACAGTTGGACCAGGCTACGATTAATAAGACTAGACCTAGCTATGCAAGAGTCAAGGTTCAAGTGGATTGGGAAACTAAATTACTTGACTATGTTAGAGATAATAAATGGTAAAACAGATATGACAAAGGTCTAAAAAATTTATATTCAGTATGATATTTTGCCTAATCACTTCCATACGTGCAAATTGCAAGGACATGATGAAAGTGACTATAGAACCTTGCACCTAAGTTGAGGCTCAAGAAAGAACAAATTGTGCAAGAAGAAGAAATAGATAGAAATGCAATACAAGATGAATAAGAAATTCAGAGAAGATATAGAAATGAGAAAGTGGTATATGCAAAATGGAATCCTACCAATAGGAGGTTTAAGATTGAACAAGGCTCTACCAAGTTAATCAAGGAGAATGATGAGATGAATCAAGGTTAAGAGGGATCAATATTGCTAATCCTTTTGATGTTCTGAAAAGAAGCTTACCTGAGGAGGATACAACCATGGATAAGGAATCTTTCAGGTCTGATCAAAGCATTAAGCACCAAAACAAGAATAATATACATACTATTCAAAATACCAAATCAGGTTTTCCAAGTCCATCAAGAGGTGATAGTAAAGTTCAGCAAGCAAGGAATAGGGATAAAATGAAAAACAATTTAGTAATGAATCTCAATGTAGCCATTTCAAAT
This sequence comes from Capsicum pubescens, assembly GCA_030864215.1. NCBI lineage: Eukaryota > Viridiplantae > Streptophyta > Magnoliopsida > Solanales > Solanaceae > Capsicum > Capsicum pubescens. The sequence continues at coordinate 103,933,446 of CM061547.1, forward strand.
AAACTGAGAATATCTACAAGGACCTCCACAGTAAATAAATTAATAGCAGACAACACCGAGGGTGTAAAGAAAGTAGCCACTATAGATATTACTAATGCAGTACCAATTCTCAATGAATCCAATTCAAATGAATAGAGAACACTGTAAGGACCACCACAATTAATGAAATTTTAGCAGATAACAAGAAGGATGTTAATGATGTTGCACTCACTGATAATAATAATAATAATATAGAAGAGAAATCTAGTTGCAAAGAGAAGGGGGTTGAAGATAACACTTTTTTGACACATAACTTTGTCCCAATTAATTAGCTGGTACCTTTTATTAACTCAAAAAAACTTAATTTGGTATCTCAGAATGGAAGATGACAATCAAGATTTAGCCTTTGCCACTTATTAGGAGCCTTTACAGACTGCTAGATCAATGGAGTTTCATAACCATGACAATATGGTACAATCTTATCCTGACATTTCAGATAAGAAAGTATAACTATTGAATGCATAAGGAGATAAATTAGGGGGTTCTCAAGAAATAACAATAGAACTCAAAACAAGTCATATAAAGACTTTGCATGAGTTAGTTTCTCACCAGTTGAATTTCAAAGGAAAGTTATTACATACACTACAACAAATTCGATTATCAGTGACGAAATATTTTGTCCCTAAATCATGGGTCGTTAAAAGTATATTGAGATGACTTAGTGCTTCGTCACTAACTAGACTTGTATTACTTACGAAACTATTTGTTGTCCCCAAATGCATAGCATTTATGATGATCTTGTTCATCATAGAAATTATAGTTTTTGTAGGTAATAGTATTTTTTTTCACTAAATAAGTTATAATTCTCACGAGAATGATGTATCGCTAACTATTTATTAGAATTAGTGATGAATTAATTTGTCTCTAATCTTCTATGTATTTCGCCGTGGAACAAAAAATATTTCATCACTAAATACTGTCGTTTACATACGCATTCTCTATTTGTCTCTAAATGTATAAATTAGTGACAACATTAATTTCTTATCATTTTGTATATTTTTTTTACCTACGAAATAATTTTGTCACTAGAATATGTCATAATTAGTGACGATAACAATTGTCACAAAATACAAAGTTAATTTGTAGGTAATAAGTGGGATATTTAGGAACAAAGCTTACTCTTGTCACCAAATGTTGTAATTTGATGACGAATATGTGATGGTTTTAAAAAGTAAAAGTAAAACTTTTATGGACAAAATGATTCGTCACTAATCACAACCATTTGTATTTATCTAGCTAGGTTTTTATAATTTGAAACTGAAATCATATATAAATATATTAAACTTCATTATAAAGAGCATTATACAAATTCTAAAAAAAAATACTAAAAGAAGTAAGATAATAGAAAAAAAATAATTAAAAACACTGTCATAAATTAATTAAGAATAACCAAAATGACATTCATGAGATGACATCTCACTAGATACGCTTAAGTAAAAATCAATATTGATCAAAAGTCATCCAACTTAAAAGTTTAGCTGAGATATACTAAACATTAACCAAACGAAGATAATAAAATGAAGGTTTCATCTCAAAATTGCAAAAGCATTTTTCCTAGCAACTAGTTTTGATTTCTACCTTCCACAACCTCTGTATAAAAAATTCAAGATTAGAATTCATATGTTATGATATCACGATATACTGCAACAACAATGATATTCTTAGTGTTATTTTACGAGTACAAAAAGAATTCAATGTATGCAAACCTTACCTCTTTCATTGTGAGGTTAGGAAGAGTGTTTCCAATAGACTCTTGACTAAAAATAAATGTAAGAAATGTAGGAACATACATGCTTTGTTCAACACAACCTCATATTCATATTTTTCATCATGAGAATAATCTAATAGTAAATAGCAAATTAATAGTTCAACATCAAACTAATAGTAAACAACAAATTTCTAGTTTAAAAACAGAAATATGATAATATGAAAACAGAGTAAACAAAGACAATTGAGATCTCTCATAAAATTTCTATTTGGTTCTACAATTTGATTTTTGATGATTGGGAATTCAATCCCATGTCTAATTTGCAAAATAAACAAAGAAAGTTTTAAAAATAAAATTAACAAGAAAAGACTTATGTATTTATTAATTGTATCTCAAGAGATAACTTGATAAGTTTCAATGATCATTGTATCATGAAAAGAAAATATAGTTATGGGCCAAATGCTACATATTTTCATTTAATTTAATTAAAAAATTATAATAAAATTATAATTTAAATTATACTAATTCTAACCTTGACTGAGACGAGCTCATAAAATACTGCAGTTGTTTCAAAATATTATCTTGGCGCGATAATATAATTTTCAATTGAGTATTTAGCGATGTTATTTGAGACTGTTGATGAAGTCTACATCTAATCGTTTTTTGTAAATCATGTTGGAAAGTAATAGCTTCCTCCTTCACCTTCTTAAGGGAGTCTTTTAACTCTGCCACTCTTCTTTGTGTTGCTCGAGTAGTGTCAAGTTTCGAACCATAATAAAGACTTTTTATGTATTCTAATTTTTTACCAAGTACAACATCCACAATTTCATCAATCGTCATGGATGACTCTCTCTAAGTATATATAGCTTTCAAATCATTCATGTTATTCTGCAAAAAAATATGTATTTATTAATGTTATGATAACAACAAGTAAATCATATTTGCATATGCGATCAAAATATCTGATTTCTTACATAGTTAGCTTCAACTTATTTAAATGATCAGCCCTTTTCAGTCGAGTAATGAGTATTTTGGTAGAAGTCAATTCTATCTGGTTCCACAAGCAAATAAAAAAAATGATTGCATAGACGAATGACAATAAAGTTAGCCTATTCCATGAAGTAAGAAGAGAAAAATCTAGTACTCGTTGATAAAAAAATGGTATTAACAATAATTTTATCACTAAATCACCATTAACGAGAAAACAAAAAAATATATGACTTACAATTTCAACACGAGCAACTATAAATGCTTTCGAACCCATGATATGATTAGCTTTGATCGATTGATCTTGTTTACCTGACGTCATTTCTATAAAGATAACACATATATAATTAAGTTAGATAGCATTGAAACAAATATAGTCCATATTTATTCAAAATAGGTCACCTTATGCTCCGGATCTAACCACATGTCACAAAGCCTATTCCACTTTACGGGTGTTAGTTCTGGTACTTCAATTTTATGAGCATCTTCCTCAGAACGTGCACTTTCAAACACCGTTTTAAATTTGTAACGCCATTGACGACTCCTATTTTTGAGGATATCTTCACAACTATCTTTGACGTAATGTTCATCCAAATGAATTTCAAACTTCTCCTGGAGAAAATGTTTAAAGGGATAAACATAAAAATCAAGACCCCTGACGTATTAAAAGGATACTATCATCAGTGTTACAAGATTAAAAAGTGTAAAAAAACTTACATGATATCTAATCAGTGCAACATCTTTTTCCTCTTTTGTAAGTTCCTTCCACTTGTTTGGAAGCGTAAGAAAATTTCGCACAATTTTCCCCAACTCATTTGATAGTTTTGAGGACTGGACCACCTTAACTGGCCTTCCCTTACCAACTGGAATTTCTATTACCAACTTTTTTCCCAAAGTCCTCTTCAACTTTTCAAGACCTTTTCCCCTAGTTTTTCCCGATGCTTCTTAATTCTACTTGTATCATCTGAGTAAAAAAAGCCAGTTGCAAATAGTGGTATATACATTATAGCATTTCTAAAATTACAATTAAGAACAACTTTTAATGGATGAATCTTATTAGTCAAATTCGTCACATGTAATGTTAAGATTGCAGGGTAATTATAACAAAAATTTGACACACTACCACAATTGCATAGTAATTACAAATTTGACACACTACCTCATCTAATTAATTTTATGAAATATCCATCATATTTCATCAACATAAGAACCGAATAACTTAGTTTAACCAATCTTACATGTATGGTATTGCAAGAGTACTTTTGTTTGACTCATCGACAGATTGAGTAACTGAAATAGTTTCTCCAGTAAGTGTCTTTTGCTAATATATACGTCCTCCTGGTGCCATGGATTTGCTTATATTCCTGCTAAATATCATAGTATATGAATTATAAAGCTTAACTCGTGAACTTCTCCGCGCTTCGCACGGTCTTAAGAAATTATATAATTTATTAAAAAATTAATTGAAACAAAAGAGATAATCTTTTCTCAAACATATATATATATATATATATATATATATATATATAATTATTTAATTAATTTTCAAATTCTTAAATATTAGAAAACTAGTGAAAAAACTATTTTGTCTGAAGCAAAGACTTTTAATGTAGGCCCAAAAATTCAAATAATATTTCTACGACCCTTCACATTTTTAATATATTATATATAGATTATAGATTATAGATATATATATAAATAAATATACATATAAAAAATGCACACATATGCAACATACACATAGAGTATGTGAAACAATAAAATTAGGATTTCTTTTTTCCACATAAAAGGAGAAATCATGGTCTATGCCTCTTATCTCTACTAAACCAATATTATCTCAAACATATATTACTAACACCAACTGAACACAACTTGCACTTAACTTCTATTCAATTCAATTAAAAGCTGGAAAGAAATACGTTAAAGGCACATTATTTATACAAATTTTTATATTTCGGCATGTTACATAATTGCTATAATATTTTGTCATGACTTTTTATTTTGCATTAATTCTTTTTTCTTGAGCGAGGATAAAAATATCGCTCTTGAAATTACACTAAATATGTTATTATATAATTTATCTAATATAAAATTATTTAAATGATAAAAAAAGTCAATCAACATTCATATTAGAATATCATAGTTTTATAAAATTATTGATCTAATGAAGATAACTATAAAATTATAGAGTGTAAACAACCAGAACACTTAACTAATTGAAAAGCCATTTAAAATATACTATATGTATCTATTATTTTTTTTTTCGCATTGTATAATTTAAAAGAAGAGGGGAATCAACGCAAGTTTTTAGTAATATGCCCACACGGATCCAAAAAATCAATTTAACTAAATACTTAGGCAACAATCTAATAAATTATAGTCACGAATAAATCAAGCTACTTACAAAAAGATAAAAGAAGAACTCCCAACTTTCTTAGTGACGTCAGTTGAAACCTGCATCAACAACAAAACAGTAAAAATAAAAAGATAACGAAAAGCAAAAACTGAGAGATTAGAAAAGCACAGTGTTTTTTTCTTGTCTCTATATAATGTAAGAGTCCTTTAATAAGGAAAGAATTAATACAAAATATTTGTTGATTTGAAAGTCCTAAATTATATATTTATAGTAAAATCTTTTCAATAAAAAGGAAAAATTAACATGGAAGGTATTTAAATTGGGAAGAAAATTTTGCAAGTAATTTTATTCTCTTTATATTAGGATACAGATGCCCAACACAATATTTTATTTATGATTTTTTAAAAAAATTATTAGCTGACCTCAAAGTACTTATCAATTTAAACTAATAACTAAATTAAAATTATACGAGAAAAATAGTAAAATTAACTAGGATGTTGTTGCTATACTTGGTGTGTTCAAGAAACCTATAATCTAGAATCTAAATCTATATCTATAATTTATATCTATAATATATTAAAAGTGTGAAGGGCCTTAGAAATATTATTTGAACTATTTGTCCTTCATTAAAAGTTTTTGCTTTAGACAAAATCGTCTTTTTTTCTAATATCTAAGTGTTGAAAATTAATTAAATATATTTATGGTAAAACCTTTTCTTATTAGAAGTCATCAGAATTAATGATATTTTTCTAATATTAAGTGTTAAAAATTAATTAAATATATTTATGGTAAAATCTTTTCTTATTAGAAGTCATCAGAATTAATGACAACTAAAACTTTTTTCATTAGTTTATGAATTCTAAATCAACTAAATTTGACAAGAAGATTTGAAAATCTAGAAATAAATATAAAAGCGTTAGAATAAGAAAAATTTAAGATGTATCAAATTTTAAAAATTTTAAGTACGTAATAAGAATGTAATCATTGATTTGGTAAAGATTTGACTTTAAAAAAAGAAAAAAAATTTAAATATAGAAAAAAATAATCGTACCACAAATATGGTACAATTGATGCGTCTATCTTAGCCTTTGCCAGAAAGAGAAAGAGGTACTGCATGACAAACACAAAAGTGATGATCGATCAATCACTTGAAACTTATGGTGGTAAAAGTATATATATGCTTACACCAAAATATATGTTTATATTTAAATTATTATATTAAAATGTGAAGGATCTTCGAAAAGTGAGTTGAAATTTTATACATCACTAAAAGTCTCTGCAATAGATAAAATTATTTAATTTTAAATAATCAAATATTATACGTGCGAGGCACGTGCGGTTAAACTAGTATCTCGAAATATGTATAATATGTTTATACTAATTTTATATATGTGTATACTTAGTGAAATTTATACATAAATTATACAATAATAATACATTTTTTTTATATACATGGAGATACATATTTCATTCAACAATGATACAATTTCATTATGTATGATATATTTTCAGACATATACATATTGATACAATTTCAATACTATTATGAAAAGTGTTGTATACATTAGTGATACAAAAATGATACAATTTTTCTGCACATAATACAGTTTTCATACACATATAGTAGTGATACATTTTCTGTATAGTAATGATATTATTTTATACGGAATGAAACTATTTTAAAGAGGTTAAAAACCTTTTCTAAGCTTCTTGGCCCATCCAATGTCCATCATTTCTATTCTTGTCCACATAATACATTGCTCTACTTGTAATCATTAACAATAGTAGCCAAAGAAAATTTTGTATTTTGCTATGGATTTGTTTCTTCGTAAATAGTTGAATTATTCAACTACAAATTTTAAAGTCGGCGCTATTTATACCTTATAAATTTTATGACAAATTTTTATTGTCACTAAATCATAGATTGATTAGAGACAATAAAATGATCGTCACTAATTATATATATTATTAGTGACAAAAACTAATGTCACAATTAAATATAAAGTTTATGGCTAAAGCTTACAACATTTAACCTAAATGTATAATTTATCACTATTGTAACAACATATTTTTTGTGACAAAATAATTTTCTGTCCAAAAATTAATTATTTTTAAGAAAAAATATTGATTTGTCACAAACTAAATAAATTATTAGTGATGAAATAATATGTCACTGATAACACATAATTCGTGACTAATGTTGCTTAATAAAATGACGCCAACTCATTTTTTGGAGGAAAACTTTAGAGGACAAAATTGTGCTACGGAAATTTATATTTTGTCACTAAAAATATGTGACCCATGTATTTAAACGACGAAAGATAGCTTTTGTCAAAGTGAACAATTAGTGATGAATTTTATATCGTAACTAAAAAATTCGTAGCTAAATATCACATTATAAAGATGTTCAAACCCACTAGGTAGAAGAGTTTGAAGAGGAAAATAACTAACATATTGAAGAACATGTGTTTAAGGAAGCTGGTTTATCACCTAAAACAAACAGACACAAACAAAAGCAAGAACAAAGTGGAATCAAGGGTTACCAGGGTAAATCCCCTAAAAAGTGTTAAATCTAATACAAAATAAATTTGAAAGCTTTATTTTGGAATGTGAGGTCTGTAAGAAAACATAATTAATTTCATACAATTCAAATGTTACACAAACAATACAAAGTTTTCATTATTGCTTTGATGGAATCTTTTCAAGGAGTTAATCAAATTTAAAGATATAAGGGAAAGCTTGGACTGCAAGATACAAATTATAATCTCAATGGTAAGATTTGGATTTTCATTAAGGACTAAATTAATGTGACTGCTATTTTTTATATTGAGCTACATTTATCATTATATTTGGATTTCCTAGAAATTAGCCATCAACTGGTAACAACAGTAACATATGCTAAGTCTAATGCTCAAGAGAGACTTGATCTGTGGGAAGATCTATCTCTCTCTCTCTCTATTTATATATATATATATATATATATATATATATATATATATATATATTTAGTCTATATGAATAATAATCTTCATTGGTTCATAGGGGTGATTTTAATGTCATCCCGAGTGATGAAGATAAGATATGGGCCCCCTGTTTATCCACAAGAATATAAAGACTTTGATTTTTGTATAAACTCTTATGATCTTATGGATTTTAACTTGAAAAGTAGCCCCATTACTTAGTGAAATGACATGATTGATAATGAATGCATCTTTAAGAGATTGGACAGGTTGCTTGGGAGCTAGGAATTTTTAGGAATGTTTGGGTCAGTTGATATGGAACATTTAACCAGAATAGATTCAGATAATGCTTCTCTATCACTATTTTATGGAAATTAGTCCAGCTACTTCAGAAGACCCTCCAGGTTCCTTAATTTCTGGACTGAGAAGGTTGATTTTTAGTAAGTTGTGATAGAAAATTGGAATTCTGGTGCTAAAGATGATGTTTTTATTAGAATCAAGCAAAATCTTAAGAAGACCAAAATAGATCTATCTAGATGGAGAAAGGAAATCTCTGGTGATATATTTAAGAAATTATTGATCCAAGAGAAAATCATTAGACTAAAAGAAGAATTCTTTGAAGAAAATCCTAATGCTGAGAATAAGATGGTTCTTCAAAGAGCATATGCATAGATAAAAAGGTATATTCATTTTGAATAATAATTACAAAAGTAAAAAGAAGGGATTCGATGGTTTTCTGAAGGCGGAAAGAATACTAAATTTTTTCATAACTGTCAAAGGAAAAAGAAAAAGATTATCATTCAGAAAATTAAAAGGCCTGATGGACAATGGATTGAAGAGGCTGGTCATGTTGCTAATGATACTGTGAGTTTCTTTCATGATCAATTTTTGGGAAGGAGTACAAATACTGATTTCTCTCTACTGAATCATAACCCAAACTTGATTTCAGAAGACACTAATGCTTCAATTAATGATCTTTCATCAATGGAAGAAGTCAAAGTTATTATTTTTGAATTGAATGATAAAAATGCATATGGCCCTGATGGTTCACAGGTCATTGTTTTCAAAATTGTTGGGATATAGTTGGTATAGATGTGTGGAAGGTGGTGAAAGATTTCTATAAGGGATATACTCTTCCTAAATTCATCGCTCATACTAATTTGGTTCTACTGGCAAAAACGATATAGTTCAATCTTTTTTTGATATGAGACCAATTAGTTTGAGTAATTTCTTAAATAATGTGATTTCTAGGGTTTTGCATGACAGATTTGAAGGATTTTTACCTAGGAAAGGCAGAAGTATTACTGAAAATGTGCTTTTTACTCAGAAAATTATCTAAGATATTAGACTTAGAGAAAAAACTTCCAGTGTGGTAATTGAGTTAGACATGGCTAAGGCATATGATGGAGTAAAATATAAGTTTCTGCTGAGGGTTTTGGAGAAATTGGGTTTTCATTCTAATACGGTGGATAAGATATGGATACTATTGGCTAATAATTGATTTTTTATTTTGCTAAATGGCCAAGCACATGTTTTTTCATTCTACTAGAGGAGTAAAGCAGGGTGATCTCCTTTCACCTGCCTTGTTCACTCTGGTTGTAGAAGTATTGTCTAGAGCTTTGACTTCTCTATTTTGTGAACCTGGCTATGGATGTTATGGGATGCCTAAGTTGAGTGAAAATATTAATCATCTGGCTTATGTAGATGATACAATCATTTTTTCCTCTATTGACAAGTTTTATTTGCAGATGATTATGAAGATTCGCAAGGATTATGAAAACCAATTTGACCAATTAATCAATAAAGAGAAGAGTTTTTTTTATGTCTATAATAAACTGATTACTCTGACATCGTGAAAGTTAAGGATATGACCGAATTTTCTAAAGGTAATTTTCCTTTAATTTATCTTGATTGTCCTATTGTCCATGCCAAAAAGGAAAAAGTTCATTTTGCTGAATTGTTGATTAAAGTGCATAACAAACTTTAGGCATGGAAAGGAAAGATTCTATCCTTTGGTGGTAAGGCAGTATTGATTTAGAATGTCCTGAGAAGAATTCCTATTTATCTACTAGCTGCCATCACACCTCCTAAATGTTTTCTTTAGAATTTGCATAATTTATTTGCCAGATTTCTATGAAATCTTAATGATATGGGTAGAAATAGACACTGGGTAGATTGGAATGACATTTGCAGACCTAAGAAGGAGGTTTGAACTTTAGATCCCTCTTTGATATTTCCAGGGCACCTTTTCCAATCTTTGGTGGGCATTCAGGACTTAAACTTTATGTGGAATAAATATTGCAAAAAGGTAAGACCATAGTTTGTTTAATGGAAGGTTTGGTCACTAATTTGGAAGTATATGCTTGAGGCAAGATATGTTCTTGATCAAGAAATATGATGGGAAACCAAATAGGGTCATTCTAGTGTATAGTTTGATAACTGTACACAATTGGGTGCCCTCCATTTTTATTTACCTATCGACAGAAACTAGAACTATCACAATAAAGATGTATCTCAATTGTGTTCAACTGATAGATGGGATATTGATATTCTACAAAATAATTTTGGTGAATAGGTATGTGATTATACTGTAGAGAATATTCAGAGTGTTACACATTCAAATATATGGGACAGGACTTGGTAGATATTGGCAACCTTTGGAAAATTTATAATAAAATCTTCTTGGAAAAACATAAGGAACAAGGAGGGCATTTTTTAAAACTTTAAAGACATATGGATGAAAGGGATACTATTTAAAATATTCTTTTTCCTTTGGAGATTGTGGAAGAATAGAATTCCTATCGGAGAGGTTCTTATTAGAAATAAAATTTGTGATAATGTAGTGTGTTGTTGTGTAGAGGATGTTCAGAAAATAGTAAAACATTTGTTCATGCAGTGCAAGTTTGCTAAATATTTATGGGAATATTTTGCTGCAACAACAGGTGTTACTGGCCCATTTTTACTGCTTAGAGATACTGTTTTTAAATAGTGGAAGGCCAACACTTGTTCTAAGCTTAGACCTAATTACAAAGTTGTTCCTATGTTTATTTTATGGCGGACTTGGAAAAGAAGAAATTACATCAAGCATAGTGGTAAAAGATCATATTTTAGTATGAAGATAGAGATTACAAGGAATTTGATATATTTAGCCAGGTCTTTGTTTCCTTGGCTGAAAAATATCCTAGATTCTTGGATGAAATTGGTGAATTTTTTTATCTGATATAGGCTTAGAATAAGAAGCATAGTGGTGAATTGGAAGTTTCCTAACAGGGATCATTATAAATACAACTCAGATGGAGCTATAAAAGTCTATCTTGTCCCTAGTTCAACTACCTTTTGTGTTTGGGATCATCAAGGTGATTTAGTTTTTGCTGAAACTAGAAGAATTTAGACATAACAAATTTAATGGCTAAAGTTGTGGCATTAAGGTTGATATTAGAACATTGTGTCACTAAAAATCTGCTTTTTATGAGATTGGAAATAGATTCCTTATCAGTACATAGGTTCTTGACTAGATAATGGGAAATCCCTTGGTGTGTTTCTTTTGAGATAAGGATAATAGTGAGCCTTATGAAGGGGAGAGAGGTGGTGGTTGAACACACATTTAGATAAGGAAATCAGATGGAAGATTTTTTAGCTAACTTGTTTTCTCTTTTGCTGGTATTGAAATGTTCAATAATTTTTCAACAATTACCAATTGGAGATAAGGTCATATTAAACATGGATAAAGTTCAAGTTCCTAGTCTGAGATTGAAAAAGCTATAGAATGAAGATTTTAGTATTAATTAAGCGACTAAGAAAAGAGTCAAAAGGGTCAGATACAACACATTCAAACTTATTTTTGGTTAGATTCTTAGCATATCAGGTCAAGGAATGCACAATACAAACAAAAAGGAATCAGTACATACAAACAAGAGGCATCCACAAAGAATATAAAAAATAAACACATGCACAAGTCAACAACAATCATGTCATGACCTAAAAACCATGGGTCATGATGACACTTGTCGCAGTAAACCTTAACAAGTAAGACTACAACCAAACTGATATGAAATAAAAGATAATACCAAAGCCTAAGGTATGACTTCTAGGGCAGAGTCGAACCACACACATAAATAGTAACAACAAAATACATAGGTCAATGATACCAAACCAAATCTCAAAACTTGATGTCACAGTGTAAGAACATCACTAGTACAACTTGAGATCAAAATACCTAAGATATCCCAAGTAGGAACAACTTTGTCTATGAATGCAAAATAATGACATAGTCTAAATAAATGGAGGTAGTAGTCGACTCCCGTAGCTATAATCCAACTGCTACCTTGAATAGTACCAAATTATCGCCCAAAGTCAACAACTGTGAGACGCATTTAGAGCAGAATCTGCACCAAAAGAACACAATAGGGATGACTACGATTCACTTGTACTCAGTAGGTATCGTAGTCCGACTGAGAAAAGTAGAAAATAAAGCATACAAAATACACACTAAGGGCATGTCATCTATAACAAAAAAAATATCCCAAATGGTAGCCCACACCATCTCCACTAACAGTTCTATAATATTCACATAAACCAGAATAATACAAAAAAGAAGTACACGTATCACACAGACGAATATAAATAAAGAAATATGTATAGACAGGTATCACATCAAGAAAAATAATACATCACAAAAATGTCCAAAGTAAATACAAATGCAATGGAGATGGTGGTGATAATGCTAATGATGATGATGGTGCCCGAGGTTGTCACACAACCTCTGTATATACCTATAGAGCTAAAGATTCCCAACGTAGGACCCATGGAGGGTTCATCATCCCTTATACAACCAATATCCAATGCCAATATCCATAACTCCTCTCCGGTACATCTATCAGTAGAGGGTTTTAAACATTTTCTGTCAGAAAAAATGAGTTTTCCAATATTTTTAGTATCTCCATGGTGGTACTAATGTTTTATGAATGAATATGATATGTGTATGTAATGCTCACAACCAACCAGAATGAGAATTTTCATATCAAACAAAATATACCAACCAAGTGATTCAAAATCCACTCATTAATCTAACCACCCATGAATCCAACATAATCCATATGCCAATAGAATGAAATACATTAAAAAGTCACCATTGATACCTCATTAGGCTTTTTCATCAAACAAGATTACAATAAATTTCCACGTACACAAGGCCAATAATATTATATATGATCCCACATGGTTACTCACATCAAATAATGTTCCAAAACCATAAAATACGCATTACCCCAAATTATTGAGCTTTACACCCTCCAAGAGATGAATAACTGAATTGGCCAAATTACTGAAGTGGTGTTAAATTGCCAGTGATAATTGTCCACGGTACGACTTATATGAGATGTAATGAGTCATTAGACGGAATCGTTGCCACAACAATAAGGAAGCCTAGGTTTTAGTCCCCTGACAATGAGTCTAGGGTATAACTCATCGTGAGACACGATAAGTCGTTAGGAGGGACTCATTGTCACAATAGAAGGATACCCAAGAGTTGAGCCTCTAGTCAGGGTATGACTCATCGTGAGATGTAATTTTTGATGTATTTTGATATCATTTATGCAATATTGTGATTTTTTATGGCTTCAAGAGCCTTATTTTGGACTTCTGTGGGTATCTTTTGATCTGTGCGACGGATGACCAAACGAACTACGACAGCAGCTCCGAAATATTGATTTTAGACTAGGTAGACCTTTGATTCGGGTCCCGATGCACCCGAGATCATTTCGACCTATTGGTCGGGAAGTTGGAAAATTGAAAATATAGGTATGGGACCCACATTTGATCGAAATGACCTCGGATGGAAAATACGACTTCGCCAGTTGATCTTAAATATAGATTTTAGGGTGTTATCATATTTGGTATGATTTTACGGCTTTTAAATCTCAATTTGACCCTCGGTTTGGAAAATTGTGATTTCGGATTTTGGGGGTCAACTTTGTGAAAATGTTATTTTTTTAAAAATCTGACTTCACCAATGTGTTCGGAACGTCGAGTTTAGTATGATTGCATAGTTCGTTTGCGTGTTCGGACTCCAAACAAATTTTGGACACCCCGTCGAAGTCCGGATCGGGCTTAAAAAATAAAAATCTAGTGCAAATAGTAGATTTTTGCTATAAAAATATTTTTTTCACTATTTTTAGCCCATTTTGCTCATTTTTCATCTTGGCTCTTGAGAGTTAAACCCTAAAATAGTGTGAGAGCTTAAAATTAAAGTTTGTAACAGATTGAAAAGATAGATTAACACCTTTTTCTTGGTTTTATTACGGATTAAAGGTAAGAATTCAACCTTTTCTTATTAATTTCTTGATAAATTTCACAAAACCCCAAAAATCTTAGGGGATGATTTTAAACTCAAATTTCACTCCTTTTCACTTGAATAATATTTTTATCTTATAATTACTAGTTTTTCATCAATTTAACCTTCAAAACAACTCCAATTCTCGATTTTAACTCGGATTTCAAAGATTTTACCCGGTAAAGCACAAAAATAATTTTTCTTCAATTTGAATCCCTTTTTTGACTCGATTTAACTTGAGTTTTTAGATGTAGGTTCCTAAAAATATGGGGAACATATTTTTGAAGTAAAGTTCTGATTTTGCCCTTCTTTTTTGGAAAACTCATTTTGGGGGTCCGTTTGATCCCAAATCAAAAGTAGTCAATATGGGTGTCGTTGATTTTATTTTGATGCATAGATTTCATATTTGATGTTTCTAGTGATGTTTGGGATTGTTCGTAAAAATTAAGATCGCGGGTTCACGGATAGCAGACCAATTTTGGCTTTCGAGGCAGGTTTTGAAATAATTCTTTCAGACTGGGCTGGGTAGTAAATAATGATACAAAATTCATGTCAAGGGTGAGAACTAATCATGAAAAATGAATATCTATGTGTTGTTCCCTTGTGGGGACTTATATGTGATGTAATTGTCAAAATTGAGATATTATGTGATATGTTTGATCGTGTAGGGTCCTATGTGATATTGATAGCCTTGAATACATATGAATGATTGTATTATGTTGTTAAAATTCTTATTTTGGTACTATTGGTGTATTGTGATTATATTCATACTTTATTGGCAATTGAAACATGTTAAAATTCAAGGTGATATGAAAATAATGAGAGAATATTGGCTCATGTGGTTATGGAAATGTATCATTATGGTTGGTTGTGGAAATATATCATGTGGTTGTTTATGGAAATTCTTATTGTGATTGGTTGTGAGAATTACATTTTCATATCATACTCATTCATGAAACATTTGTACCACCATGGCAACATTTGAGAAACACCGACCACATTTTTTTAAGAGATATTGTAACACCTTATAAAATCCTTTCCGAGGAATATACCGAAAAGGAGATATGAGATATGTGGATTGTATATGGATTGACGAACCCCCATGGGTCCTATGTCGGGAAGCTTTAGCTCCGTAGGTGTATATGGGGATTGTACGATGATCCCGAAGGTTGTGCGATGACCTCGTACATCATCATCATCATCATCATCATATACATTGCACTTACTTTATTATGCTATATTGTGCTGTATTAGCATATTGAATTATAATCTATGTATTTGTCGTATCTTCTTTTACTTGTATTTGATGATCGTGTATATGTATGTTCCATCTTATTCTTCTTATATGTGATATAGTACATACTTTTATTCTATCTTGGTGTGATGTTGCAATGTACGTGAGATATATTAGAATTGTTAGTGCAAGTGGTGTGGGCTACTGTTGTGGGATATTTTTGGATTGCAGGTGACGTGCCCTTAGTGTATATTTTATATGCTTTATTTACTACTTTGCTTGGTCGGCCTATGATACATACTGAGTACAAGTGGACCTTACTCATGCCTACTGTGCCCTTTCAGTGCAGGTCCTAGCTCGAGTGCACCTCAGCTTGATTGACCCGGACGATTGTTGGAGCTTCCAAGGCAGTGGCTGGACATTCATGCATCCGATGTTCACCTCTATCTTTCTATAGTAGTTATGTCTTTATTAGTATTCAGAGATAATTATTATTTCTTTGTGGTTATTTTTCCGATGTATTTGACTCTTGGATTGTATTACTAGTTATTGCACTATTGATACCTGGTTTTGGGCATGATTAGTATTTTGGATAACTTCTTTCTGCATTGTTATGATTACTTATATAGTCTAGCTTTGTTCTAGAATCCTTACTTGGGGATATTTCTATCCTTTCCTTTTTTTGTATTAGTTTACATGATAGGCTTACTTGTCAAGGTACGCCGCGACAAATGTCATCATGACCATCATTTTTGGGTCATGAAAAATTAGTATCAGAGAATCCAAGTTTCATTGGTCTCAACGGTGTAAGAATGGGATGTCTAATAGAGTCTCGCAGATCAGTACATAGACGCTTGTATCTGTCTTCTAGAGGCTATACGACGTCTTTAGGAAACTTTTATCATTTTATTCTTTATCATGCTAATTCTTTCATACCGTGTATTCTGAGTTGTGTTTCACTCTTTATGCGTGAATAGAGTTGCTTATACCTCTTCTCAGTTGAGAGATGCAGCGAGAGATTGGTGGAGGTTGCTTGTCAGTTGTAGACCCCGTGATTCTCTCGAGATGACTTGGGATCAGTTCACTGAGGCTTTCCTAGAGAGTTTTATGCCTTTCAGTTTGAGAGATCATATGTGGGATGAGTTTGATCATTTGGAGCAAGGCTCTATGATAGTTGTTGAGTATGAGGAAAGCTTCAATGCCTTGTTTAGATATTCCTATGATAGCATTTCCATCGAGTTTGAGCAGGTATGGAAGTTTGTAATGGGTTTGGATATCTCTCTTTAGTTGTCTACGTCTCAGATGGTTGTGTTTGGGGCTTTTTTTCAGAGTATTGTGGATCATGCTAAGATGAAAGAGGGTATTCTTAGTGCATATCAAGGAGGCGCCAAGAAGGTTTGATGTTTTGGTGAGTTCAGGAGTCAGACCTCTCAAGGCACAGATTTTAGAGGTTCTCATGGATACTATGGCAGGACAGTGTAGGAGACTTTATAAAGTTCAGGTGGTGGACCTTTTAGTTTAGCAGTTCAGGGTGGCTATTTAGGCTCAATTGTCTTTCTCTTATTGAGACTGGTCGTAGAGATTGCTAGGTATGTGATGAGATTGGCCATGTGGCCAAGGACTGTCCCCGCTGGATGATTTGAGCTACTTCTATTTCAGTTGTGAGAGGTAGGAGTTCTACCAAAAGTACAAGAGGTAAAGCCCATTTTGGTGGTCGTGGGGCTATTCATCTAGTTGGTAGTCGTAGATAGTGTTATGCTATACTAGCCAGACCTAAGGCAGAGGCTTCTGATGTTTTGATTATAGGTATCATTCCCGTTTGTTTAAGACTTGGACCTGTATTATTTGATCCCAGATGGACTTTCTCCTATGTGTCTGTATGTTTTTCTTTGGGTTTTGATTCTATTAGTGAGCCTCTTGCCATGCCTGTTCGTGTATCTACCCCGGTAGGTGATTTTTAAGTGGTGGATCGAGTGTACCGATATTGTGTTGTGATTTTTGTTAGGCATGAGACTTTGGTAGACTTGCTTATGTTAGATATGATTGATTTTGATAATTATTTTGGGTATGAATTGGTTGGCTCCTTATCATATTATCTTAGATTGTTTTGCTAAGACTGTGACTTTAGCTTTGCTGGGTGTGCCAAGGATAGATTAGAAGGGTACACTTTATTCGGGTTTTAAGAGTATTATATCTTATATTCAGGCTCATAAATTGGTTGAGAGGGGATGTTTATCTTACTTGACCATATTCGTGACACCAGTGTTATTTTACCTTCTTCTTTGGATTCTATCTGTGTTGTTCATGAGTTTATGGATGTGTTCTCTATGGACTTGTCTGGTATGCCTCCAGATTGAGATATTGATTTCAATATTGATGATGAGCCAGGCACCAAGCCCATTTCTATTCTTCCTTATAGGATGGCCCCAGTAGAGTTGAAAGAACTGATGAATTAGTTGCAAGAGTTATTGGATAAGGGATTTATCTAACTTAGTGTTTCACCTTAGGGTGCGCCTGTCTTGTTTGTGAAGAAAAAAAGATGAGACTATGTGGATGTGTATTGATTATCGACAGTTGAATAAGGTGATGGTTAAGAATAAGTATCCTCTTCCTCGCATCGATGATTTATTTGATCAGCTTCAAGGTGCAGTGGTGTTTTCAAAGATTAATTTAAGGTTCGGTTATCACTAGTTGAGAATTAGATCTTTGAATATTCTGAAAATAGCTTTTCATACTTGATATGGTTATTATGAGTTCTTGGTCATGTCCTTTAGGTTGACCAATGCCCCTGCCGCATTCAAGGAGTGGATGAACCAAGTGTTTCGACCATATATTAACTTTTTTGTTATCGTATTTATAGATTATATCTTAGTGTATTCCAAGAGTGAGGCTGAGCATGGGGAGCATTTGTAGATTGTTCTTTAAAGATTGAGGGGTGAGAAGTTGTATGCTAAGTTCTCTAAATGCGAGGTTTGGTTGGAATCTATTTCTTTCTTAGGTCATGTGGTGACTAAGGAAGGTATTATGGTTGATCCAACCAAGGTTGCAACAGTTCGTGATTGGACTAGACCTATTTAGCCTATCGAGATTCAGAGTTTTATTGGCTTAACGGGTTATTATCTGTATTTTGTTGATGGTTTTTCATCCATTGCATCTCTATTGACTAAGTTGACTCAGAAGAAGATTTCTTTTCAGTAGTCCGATACTTGTGAGGCGAGCTTTCAAAAGCTCAAGGATTTGTTGACTTCAGCTCCTATCTTGACTTTGCTCAAGGACGACATGAATTTTACTGTCTTTTGTGATTCTTCAGGTGTTGGGTTAGGTGTTGTGTTGATGCGGAAGGGTAAGGTAATTGCTTATGCATCTCTTCAGTTAAATCCTCATGAGAGGAATTATCCTATCCATGATTTAGAGTTGTGCACATTGTGTTTGCCTTGAAGTTGTAGAGGCACTACTTGTATGAAGTCTATTGTGAGATCTTCTCAGATCATCGTAGCCTTCAGTACTTATTTACCAGCGAGTTCTTTATATGAGGAACTGCCGTTGGCTTGAGTTGCTTAAGGATTATGACTTGACTATTCTCTATCATTCAGTCAAGGCTAATGTGTTTGCGGATGCCTTGAGCTGGAAGTCGAATAGCCTGGGTAGCTTGGCACATCTTTTGACCCAGGAGAGGCTTTTGGCCTTAGAGATTCAGTTTTTAGCTAACCATGGTTAGGCTTGATATTTCGACACCGGGATGTGTTTTGGCATTTGTGTAGGCTAGATCTTCTTTAATGGAGCAGATTCGAGCTCATCAATTTGACGATGTTGGATTGAGGTTGATTCATGTTAAGATATTGAGTTGGGAGGCTAAGGAAGACTCACTTGATTTAGATGGAGTTTTGAGGATTGGGGGCTGAGTTTGTGTGCCAAGTATGGTGATTGGATTAGGTTGATCTTGGAGGAGGCCCATATTCCATATATTCTATCTATCCAGAGGTGACTAAGATGTATCGTGATTTGAGATAGCAGTACTAGTGGAGTGGTATGAGGCGAGATATAACAGATTTTATAGCTCATTGCCTTTATTTCCAGCAAGTGAAGTTCGAGCATATGAGACCTGGTGGATTGCTTCAGAGGATGTCCATTCGTGAGTGAAAGTAGGAACTAAACACTATGGAATTTGTGACTGGTTTTCCTTATACATGGTTTTGATAGCGTTTGGGTCATCGTGGATTGATTGTGTAATGCCCCAAGACTACACCCTAGTCGCACGGTGCTTGGAACCACAAGTGATCCAAAGCTAACCCATGAACTGGCATACTGTTAAGCAACTAAATTATAACATAATAAATAGTTGTTCTACTTTGCGGATACATAATCATACAGAAAATCTAAAATAGGTACAATATTGATAAAGCTTTATCATCTGATAAATCTGAAGGATAAAACTAAAATTACAAGACTAACTCTGACTGACATTTATGAAGCCTCTACTATACTGACAATAGATAGCAGGGACATGCCTCCAACTACCACTAATTAATACACATGAAAGTAAATGAACTGTACATGAACTAAAACTGTCTAGAGTTACCGAAGTAGGAGAACTCATCACCTGCTGGCTGGAATCTGCAACTGTCTGATTGTGATGTGCGGGCTACAACTGGTACCTACATTATGAAAAAATGTAGCCACACAGACGTATATGTGGATCAGTACTTCTAGAATGTACTGAGTATGCAGGGGTGGATGTAATATGTAAAAATAATTTCACACGTAATCGTAAAACATGCATGCTAAGTGTAAGTAGACTTACCAATAGGCTGGAATAAACTAAAAACTGAAATATCTTAAAGCATGAGTGACAAATATTCTCTGATAAGGTGGTGAATCTCTACACTTAGTTTCTATAAACCTTACTTTAATGATATAAGTGTAACTGAAGATGGAATATGATTAAACATAGGTACAATATGAATACTGGGTCTAAAACTACGTGATGGAGACTGATATAAATTGAGGATCTGAATATACAATCACACTAAGCACGAATGCATAAACTTACTAACTTATTTGATTAACTGAATGTCTGATAGCTAAATACTGGGCATGTAAGACTAAATTGTACTTAGTCTGGATAACTGGACTGAAATTGTAGAGTATTATACATATGAGGAAGGGACTGACTAAGTAACATGAGATAATCGAGCATAAATTCGTGAAGACTGTATTATCCAAGAATGCAAGACCAAGTATATAACATGATATTGAAATAGTCTGTAAACTGAGGTGCTGAAATACTGATAATTGAATAGATGATAACTGTATGCTATGGTCAAGAAAACCTAAAACTAAGTTACTAATATGATTACTGGACTGAGACTGTGACTGAGACTGTAACTGAGATTGTGATTGAGACTGTAACTGAGACTGTGACTAAGCTCATACTGGAACTGAATACTGAGTCCTGATAGTTGAGATTACCAATAAATAAGTTAGTGATAACTGGGTGAATATTTTTGACAATCTTGATTTTGTAGAATTGAACTGTGTTCTATACTGAGTCTGAAACTGAAATTGTGGGAGGTATCATCTAACCGACATGCCCTAATCTGAGCTAATCGGGGTTCAACCTATAACCCTAGTTGGAAGGTTGTCAGTACCGTGCCATGGGTACTAATTTTGGCTATGTGGATCCACTATACTGATGTACTGTATTATCTCGAAGGACTAAGAGTGTCAAGCCTGAACTGATGGGTGACCCCTGTGAGATAGTCAAGCCTAAACTTACAGGTGACTTCTCATATCCTACGTTAGCTACGTAGTTCTGGAATATAAGGACTGCTACTAACGGCTCTGCCTAACTGATAGGGAAACCACCATTCCTGCATTCGCTTGGTGCTAAATCCTACTCCCAACTAAATGACACTAGAATACTAGATGGTGCAAGCACTGATAACTGATAATTGATAACTGATAAGATCAGGTCATGGTATTCTGAAAATAACAGCGCATACGGATTCTGAGGTAATTATTAATGTATACCTGATGCTGGGACTAAAATTATGCTGTACTAGGCTTGAATGAACTATTACTGATCGTGTTGACTGATTGAACTTGACTGAGTTCACTGAGTTCGGTAACTGACTGAGTATCACTGATTGTGACATTAATGAGACAATTCTATAACTACTGTAGCTCTAGGTAAAAACTAGATTTTCGGGCATCGAATACCCCAGGACTCAATAGCATGGAAAGTAAAGCATAACATGATCTTGAAAAGCATAACCATAGTCAATTGTTCACAATTCATTCACTGAGATATTTTATCAAACACTTCGAGGTTATGGACTTGTACATGAATGAGAACACATGGTAACATGTCATGATTACCCTATTCAATTCACATGGACATTCTATCAAGCACGTGGAGATTAATACTTTAATATGGGGTAATTCACCAAACACATATGGATCATGAAATTGAACATGGGAATATCTTAAACATGGGAGCATAACATGATTACATAACTAAAATCATGAATTGGGGAATTCACATGTAATCCGCTTGAAATAGGACATGGGTATTTCATCAAAATATGTAAAGTTCATAACTTGAACACAAAAATATCTTAATCATGAGGGAATAATAGAGTTACATGGAAAAATTCATAACTTGGGGATTCATCTTGAAATTGACTTAACATGATATGGGAATTTCATCAAACATGTGGAAGGCATGAATTTAAAACATGAGAATATTTCTAAACGTCATGAATTTAGGATCTATCATGGAATTTACTTGACTAAAGCATGGGAAATTCAAATTCATAGCATGAGGAATTTAAAATCTTTCATGGAATCATGCATGGGCTGGATTGAATCAAAAACAACATGAAAACATGAAACTCAATATTTCTTGAACATACAAAATACCATAGTTATGGAAGATTCATTCTTTAATCAAAAGAAAAGAGTTTTTGGGATCCATGGGTGAAAGAGGACCCATGGATTAACTCCCACATACCTTAAAGCTTTAATTTTGAAGAAGAAACCCAATCTTGAAAGCATTCTTGAATTAGAAAACTTGTGTTCTTGCTTTTCTTGAAGAAAAATTGATGAAGTTCTTGGTGTTCTTGAGGAGGCTAGGGTTTTTCTTTGAGAGAAAAGATGATTAATTGAGTGTATATTGCTTTTGGGGGCTGAAATTAAGTCTTATGGGCAGATTTGGGTGAGGGGAAGTGACCAAAGTGCCCCTAGACCCTTTAGAAACTGAATTAGCGTGTGAAACAGTTCCGTAACATGCTAGCCGATGTATCGCGTCGGCTTACTGCCTCACACGGAAAATGTCAACTTTTTGCTCGGGTATTGGATTTAGGTGATATTGGTATCGTTGGAAAGATAATTCAGTTACCTACAATTTGGTAGGACTTGACATGCAAAATACTATATAAATATAAAGTTATACACATTTAAATTAGACCCTTGTAGAATCGAATACCAAACTTTGGACGAATCAAAGGCTCTAAGCTTAACTTTGTTCTAAGTTATTGTTATGAACATTTTTCACCTCAAAAGCAAATAAAACATGAGAATAAAGATCATGAAACTTATATTCACATGGAAATCATTTAGATTATAGCTTATACACGTAGTAACGATGATTCAAGGACTACTCCAAAAATACGGGGCATTATATTATCTCCCCGTTGGGAACATTCGTCCTCGAATGAGACTGGTTAGATTGAGAGTATTGTATGGAGGTAACTAAGATCATATTATGAGCATGCATAACTTGGAACATGATTGCATAACTGATTCTGAAACATGATACATAAACTGAACTTATTTCTTGAATACATGCAATGACATGAGAATGATTATAAGGCTAAGATAAAAGTGAGAGAGTCAACTGATGAGTAACCATTACTTCAATATCAATCCTATTTCATGAAAAAAAAATGAAAGGTTTAGGACATTAATACTCGAGGTATTACAATACACCTCCCCCTTGGGATATTTCGTACCTCGAATGGTACTGACTTGGTTGAATACTAAGGAAAGACTGAGATGTTGCATAGGAAGCTTATGGATTAAATTATGACTAAATATTTGGGATCTAAATCTAATGTATGATGCATGAATAGAGCTGAATTTATGACTTGCATGATCGTGAATGAATTACCTCATGAATAGGAAAGATGAGAAATCATAAGAACTTGTCTGTCTGGCTGCTAGAATAGATTGCTGGCTATACGAATTGAATTATACTAAAAGCTTATACTCAATTATACATTCCACTTGTATACCAGCATAACATTTAAGCCTATCTTCATAATCACACATGAGCTTGTAGGAAAACCACCATAAAAAAATCTCTCATTTTCTCTAAACCTCTGCAACACCTCGATTTTCTAGAACTGGAATGCCACATGGTGCTCATGATCCAGAAGGACCACAAGCTAACCCTCTGCTGGTACCTGTAACTGAGAACTACATAATATACTGAAATAAAAATAGAAAACTGGCGAAAACTTTCCATAAGTTTCAAAACATCTAAAATACTCAAAAATTGAAAACTGAATACTGATACATCTATCCGAAAAGCCTCTGAACTATCTGAACTGTGGAGTTGATGGGACATGTCCCTAACTAACTCCATCTGCTAAAAATAAACTGAATCTAATGCAATAATAAATTACGGATCATTCTCGAATGAAGAGGACTCAATGCTACATCTACTGTTGCTGACTAAGTCTGGACTGCTATGGGTGCTCTGGATCCCGTACGTCTGAACCTATGGTATAAGACACCATAGCATAGGAAAGTATGCATCAGTACTTTGAATGTACTGGTATGCTAGATGAGGTAAGGCTGAATGCAAGGGCTTATGAATAAACATTACTTAAATGAATAGCATGAGAATACTGAATATGGATATATTCATGAACGCACAAACCAAAACTGGAATCATAGTAACACTGAATACGGACTCTGAATACTGGTTTCTGAATACTGACTTACTGATGACTGGGTCTACTAATACTGATATCTGAGTTTACTAACTTTGGAATACAAAATAACTGAATCTACTCATATCAATAACTGAGTTCTGAGCTTTCCACTATTGACTGACTAAATTTGAGATCAAACCTCTCTAACGGATGATCTCTAAATCTACTAAAAATGATAAGGGATGATTGTATCTGAGATCAGACCTATCTAGAGAAAGATCTCTAAATCTTTTAATAATAGAAATGATGGACTGAGTTGGAGATCAGGCCTATTTAACGGGTGATATCTGGATCTATTAGTACTAATACTGATTAACTTTATGTGAGACCAGGCCTATCTAGAGGGTGGTCTATGAATCTATGGAACTATCTAAGCTCCTTATTGAGATGGGTGACTGTATTTGATAGTCCTAATTTTTGAGTTCTACTCTGAAGACTGATACTGAAACTGCAACTGTAGGAGTTCTCACTTAACCGACATGCCCCAAATCTAAACTAGTGGGGTCTAACCTGTAACCCCTGCTGGAAGGGTGTCAATACCGTGCCACGGGTAAAGACCTCTACTATGGTCAAGCCTCTCTAATGGGTGACCCTGACCATGAAGTCAATCCTAAGGCAGTATGATGTAAAGCCTTAATCTAAAGGGTGACTCCTGGTCCTGCACTGGCTACACAGTTCTGGAGTTCAGTTACTATTACTAACGACTCTACCTCTCTAACGGAGGAGCCGTCATCCCTGGACTTGCTCGGGGCTAGTTCCTACTCCCAACTGAAGGACTTTGAACTGATTCTTAACTGAACTTAGAATGAGCTGAATCTATTACTGTTCATATTTCTTGATTGATCTGACTGAGTTCACTTGGTTTCGTTATCTGATGAAATGCCACTTGGATTCTACTATCTGACTGAATGCTATTAAATTCTTGTTAGATTACTGAGTTTCACTAAATCCTGAACTGAATACTGAATACTATTGAACCATAACTGAATACTGAGTTGTATTAGACTGATACTGAGACTGAATTGCACTAATATTGAGATTACTAAATTTTCTTACGTTCTGTAATTGTCTGAATTCTACTGATCATGGCTTGATTGAGAGTATCTTGAAACTGACACTGGCTCTAGACTTGCAGCTAATTTTTTGGGTATAAACACCCCTAGGACTCGATAACATAAAAGTTAAACATAACCATTCTTGAATAACCATGACAATGGACTTTCATTCACCATTATAATCACTAAAGCATCTCTTCAAGCCCTTGGGAATCTTAAAACGTGTAAAGGTATAGGGATGCATAATAATTTCATATAATTCAATCAATAAGGAACGCACAACATATCATAATTCACTCACTAAGGCATACATGAATTTATACACAATTTGGGGATTTCTTAGCAACATGCTATAATGACCCTATTTCCTTCACACAAGTATTTTATCAAACATATGAGGAGAATGCTTTGGTTATATAATAAATACTACACCTAAGTATCATGATTTGATCAACCAACATGTAACTTAAAGAGGGTTTATCATGAACATCACACAATTAATCACATGCTAGAATCAATTCTTAATACCTATAGTCTAAATCATGAAGTAAATCTCAACAACACATAATCATGAACTTCAATACACATAAATCATGAAATCTCATAAATACATAAACTTTGTAATTTTAAAAAGGATTCTTGGACTTCTTGGGTGGAAGGAACCTAAGAATCAACATCTAACATACCTTAGGAGACTCTTTCTTGAAGGTTCTTGGATAGATTCTTGGTTTCTTGAGTTTTATTGAAGAAGGGTTTTGATCTTTGTTCTTGGGTTTTTGATATTGAAAGAAACCATAGCTTTTGATGTTATAGATAAATAATGAAGTTGGGAGCCTTGATATGATATATATAGGTGCTAAAAAGGGTGGAAAAAGACCAAAAAGCCCTTTCTAAAATAACTAAAAATCACTGAATGGGACATGCGATGGTGGGGTGTGATGGTCCGTCGCTGGGTCAACGGTCCGTCGGACTGACCGTCGAACCTGGACCAGAACTGGGACTTACTGCCTCATCACGATGGCCTGAGGAGATGGTCTGTCGCTAGCTCGACGGTCCGTCGCTAGCTCGACGGTCCTTCGGCCTGCCCGTCTCACTTGGGCAGTTTAGACAACCTTTAGTAAAACGTCCATAACTTTTTATCCCGACATCGGATTTTGAAAAATTTGATTTCGACAAAAAGCTTAGTCAATTTTACACATAACAAAAAGTCAATATTATGGAAATTATACACGTTTTAAAAAATTTCTCATTTAGGAAGTTAGCCCTTACTCTTCTTAAGGATAAAACTCAACTTAAAGAAAGTTCGAGGTATTAGAACCTCTATCCTTAAACCTTTCATGCACTAGCCCAAGAAAACAGAGATAGAATTTTAACTAATCATGACATAAGGAGAGGTCACTGAAAGTTAGAACATGAGGACCTGAAATATGAAAGAATAACTTGACACTCAACTAAGGCCCGATGAATAAAGTATCAATGACATGAATTCATCATAGAGGTTTGAACTGAGGATATACATGGCATAAATTGAATTTTTCTGATCATTATAAGTGTAGCAAGAGTATTTGGATCTGAACATACTATAAAACATGAGTACATGAGTCATGAGCTGCATGACCTAAGTTTGGAGTTCATGATTTCATGGAACATGATTTATACTGCTGAGTGAACTGGAACTTCTCATACTAGAAACTGAAAGCATATATGTTTTTTTCTATACAGTGCATAAATTTGAGCTGTGATGATGGAGCTAACATATTAGGCATGAGTAGATATCGTGATGACTGAAAAACTTTGCATTGAGATAATAATAGGTTGGGAATCTTCTTCCCTTACTACTTTTCTACACACACTGGCACTACTACTAGAATCTAAGAGACTGACTTGGTTACTTATTCTATTATCTCCCCTTAGCTTTAAGCCACCATCTTAAGTCTATGACCACTTTACTAAACTCTAAATTGGACGACAATCACTTTACTCTAGAGTCTGGGGTATAATAATACACATGAATGATAAACTCATCTACACCATCATACTTTATCTTGAATCAACAATCTTAAATTCTTGCATACACTGTTCAAGCCCACTGTTCATCTTTCATACAACTCGCCCTATGAATATATAATATACTCAATCTGGATAACGCTATCCCAACTCTACTACTGCTAAACTTCTGGGTTCATACTTTTAACTCTAAATTATATACTATAAAAGGGATTCTGAGAAAGAAATCTAAAAGAACATATAAATTTGGTTTAATGCATGATTTTTATGAATATGAATGAAATATTTTAAAATTTTGGACATAAGGGTACTGATGTGATACTTTCTAAGCCAACATGCAATCCCATAACTGTCTACGGGGATTGTTTAAGAAAACATTGTCTGTAAGGTCTTAAGCTTCACCGTTTCTTTTGCCTCAAAACTAGGGCAGAGTTGGCGTAAATAGAGAAAGATGTGGATCTACATAAATTTCTTACATAACACCTCAATTTCATGATCTGAGACTTGAAAGAAGGAAAATATTTCCTAAATGCCTTGTATCCTCTCAAAGAAAAGTACAGATGTCTCCGTACCATTCCGAAATACTCTACTAGACACAACTTCATAGACACCTTAGGACACTTGAACTCTAAGCTCTGATACCAAGTTTGTAATGACTCGAGACTACACCTTAGTCATCACACGGTGCTTGGAACCACACGTGATCCCAAGTTAACCCATGAACTGGCATACTATTAAGTAACAAAATTATAATATAATAAAAAGCTATTCTGCTGTGCGGAAACATAATCATACTAAAAATCTAAAATAGATACAATACCGATAAAACTTTATCAATAGATAAATCTGAAGGATGAAATTGAAAGTACATGACTGACAATGACTGAAATCTATAAAGCCTCTACTATACTGAGTATAGATAGATGGGACATGCCTCCAACTACCACTAATCTATACACATGAAAGTAAGTAAACTGTACATGAACGTAAACTATCTGGAGTTCCCAAAGTAGGAAAAATTATCACTTGCTGGCTGGAATTTGCAACTATCTATTGTGATGTGTGGGCTATAACTGGTACCTACATTATAAAACAATGTAGCCACACAAACATATATGTGGATCAGTACTTTTGGAATGTACTGAGTATGCAGGGGTGAATGCAATAAGTAAAATTGATTTCATACATAATCGTAAAACATGCATGCTAAGTGTAAGTGGACTCACCAATAGGCTGGAATAAACTGAAAACTAAAATATCTTAAAGCATGAGTGACAAACATTCTCTGAAAAGATGGTGAATCTCTACCCTTAGTTTTTGTAAACCTTACTTTAATGATATAATTGTAACTGAAGCTGAAATATGATAAAACATAGATACTATATGAATACTGGGTCTAAAACTGCGTGATTGAGACTAACATAAATTGAGGATCTGAATATACAATCACACTGAGAATGAATGTATAAACTTACTAATTTATCTGATTAACTGAATGTTTGATAGTTAAATACTGGGCATGTAAGACTAAATTGTACTTAGTCTGAATAACTGGACTAAAACTGTAGAGTAATATACATATGAGAAAGGGACTAACTAAGTAACATGAGATAACCGAGCATGAATTCGTGAAGACTATATTATCCGAGAATGCAAGACCAAACGTATAACATGATATTGAAATAGTCCGTAAACTGAGGTGCTAAAATACTGATAATTGAATAGCTGATAACTGTATGCTATGGTAAAAAAAACCTAAAATTGAGTCACTGATCTAATTACTGGAGTGAGACTATGACTGAGACTATAACTGAGATTGTGACTGAGACTGTAATTGAGACTGTGACTAAGCTCATACTGGAACTAAATAGTGAGTTCTAATAGTTGAGTAACTGATAGTTGACATTACTAATTACTAAGTTAGTGATAACTAGGTGAATGTTTTTGACAGTCTTGATTCTGTAGAAATGAACTAAGTTTTATACTAAGTCTGAAACTAAAACTGTGGGAGGTATCATCTAACCGATATGCCCCAATCTGAGATAATTGGGGTCCAACCTGTAACCCTAGTTGGAAGGGTGTCAGTATCATACCACGAGTACTAACACTGGCTGTGTGGATCCTCTATACTGATGTACTGTATTGTCCTGGAGGACTAAGGGTGTCAAACGTGAACTGACGGGTGGCCCTTGCGAGAAAATCAAGCCTAAACTGACCGGTGAATTCTCATATCCTACGCTGGCTACATAGTTCTGTAATACAAAGACTTCTACTAATGGCTCAGCCTAACTGATGGGGAAGCTTCCATCCCTGCATTCCCTCAGTGCTAAATCCTACCCCCAACTAAATTACACTTGAATACAAGCTGGTGCATGCACTGATAATTGATAACTAATAAGATCAGGTCATGGTATTCTAAAAATAATAGTGAATACAGATTCTGAGGTAATTATTAATGTGTAACTGATGTTGGGACTGCAACTGGACTGTACTAGGCTTAACTGAACTGTTACTGATCGTGTTGACTGATTGAACTTTACTGAGCTCACTGGGTTTTGTAACTGACTGACTACTACTGATCGTAACATTACTGAGACTATTCTGTAACTACTGTAGCTCTGGGTAAACAACTAGATTTTTGGGTATCGAATACCCCCAGGACTCAATAGCATGGAAAGTAAAGCATAACACGATCTTGAAAAACATAGCCATAGTAAATTGTTCACAATTCATTCACTGAGATATTTTATCAAAAACTTGGATGTTATGGACTTGTACATGAATGAGAACACATGGTAACATGTCATGATTACCCTATTCAATTCACATGGGCATTCTATCAAGGACGTGGAGATTAATACTTTAATATTGGGCACTTCACCAAACACATGGGGATCATGAACTTAGACATGGGAATATCTTAAACATGAGAGCATAGCATGATTACATAACTAAAATCATGAATTGGGGAATTCACATGTCATTCGCTTGAAATAGGACATGGGCATTTCATCAAAACATGTAAAATTCATAACTTGAACACAAGAATGTCTTAATCATAAGGAAATAATAAAGTTACATGGCAAAATTCATAACTTGAGGATTCATCTTGAAATTGACTTAACATGATATGGAAATTTCATCAAACATGTGGAAGGCATGAATTTAAAATATGAGAATATTTCTAAACATCATGAATTTAGGATCTATCATGGAATTTACTTGACTAAAGCATAGGAAATTCAAATTTATAGCATAAGGAATAAAAAAATCTTTTATGGAATCATACATGGGCTGAATTGAATTAAAAATATCATGAAAACATGAAATTCATTTTTTCATGAACATACATACCATAGTAATGGAAGATTCATTCATTAATTAAAATAAAAGAGTTTTTGGGCTCCATGGGTGAAAGAGGACCCATGGATGAACTCCCACATACCTTAAAGCTTTAATCTTTAAGGAGAAACACAATCTTGAAAGCATTCTTGAATTAGGAAACTTGCGTTCTTGCTTTTTTTAAAGAAAGGTTGATGAAGTTTTTGGTGTTCTTGAGGAGCCTAAGGTTTTTCTTTGAGAGAAAAGATGAATAATTGAGTGTATATTGCTTTTAGGGGATGAAATTATGTGTTATGGGCGGATTTGGGTGAGGGGAAGTGACCAAAGTGACCCTAGACCCCTTAGAAACTGAATTAGCATGTGAAACAGTTCCGTAACGCGCTGGCCGACGCGTCGCATCTCTATCGCATCAGCTTACTACCTCACACGGAAAAGGCCATAACTTTTCACCCGGGTATCGAATTTAGACAAAATTAGTATTGTTAGAAACCTAATTCAATTGTCTACAATATTGTGAGACTTGAGATGCAAAATTCTAGGTATATAAAAAGTTATACATATTTAAAGTAGACCTTTGTAGAATCGAATACCAAACTTTAGACGAATCAGAGGCTCTAAGCTCAACTTTGTTCTAAGTGATTTTTATGAATATTTTTCACCTCAAAAACAAATCAAACATGATAATAAAGATCATGAAACTTATAATCACATGGGAATCATTTAGATTGTAGCTTATACACATTGGAACGATGATTCAAGGACTAGTCCAAAAATATGGGATATTACAGATTGACCAAGTCAACTTATTTTATTTTGGTTTAGGTCTTATTCAGTGCTGAGAGATTGGCTCATATTTACATTTGTGAGATTGTGCATCTACATGGTGTGTCGGTGTCCATTTTTTAGATCGAGGTTCTGTGTTTACATCTCACTTTTGGAAGATGTTTTAGGATGAGTTGGGTACTTGGGTTGATCTTCGCATAGCATTTCACCACAGTCTAATGGCCAGTCAGAGCGGACTACTCAGGTTTTAGAGGATATGCTCCGCCCGTGTGTGATGGATTTTGGTGGCCAGTGGGAGAAACATTTGGCTATAGCAGAGTTTACATATAGTAATAACTACCGTTTCAGTATCGATATAGCTCTTTTTGAGGAGTCGTATGGTAGGAGTTGTCACTCCTCAATTGATTGGTTTGATGTTTTAGAGATGATACCTTAAGGTGCAAACTTTCTTCGTGAGTCTTGGCATAGAATATGGGTCATTCAGGATAGACTTCGAGCGCCTCAGAGTAGGCAGAAGTGCTATGCTGATCGTAGACTTTGTGTCTTGAGATTTGGTGTTGGTGATCATGTTTTTCTTCGAGTTTCACCCATGAAGGTGTGATGAGGTTTGGGAAAAGGGTCAAGATTATCCCCATGTATATTGGTCCATTTGAGATTCTTTGGACTATTGGTGATGTGGATTATGAGTTGGCTTTGCCCCTTGATGATAGGCGTATTTACACGCCTAGAGAACCATAATTTACCCATATTTTAGCTAAGTTTTAAGGAAAAAAAATATATAATTCCTGCATTTTTAGTCAATTTTCCTGTAAGTGAGCTAACCAACGTGATTAGCATGTTTTCAGGTATTAATGATGAAGATTTCAGCACTTTGTGGACCTTTTGGTAGCAATGGAAACTTCACATAAGAGGGAAGGCATCTTTTGGAAGCTTATGGACTGAAAGTGATGCATGGAGAACTTTTCCCGGGAAAAAATAGTATTTCTAAAGACTTGGGGATCAACAGTAACTTAGTAGGATTAGGACAAGGATGTTATAAAAACCCTATTTTGCTGAATTTTTCAGCATGCATTCATTCATGCAAGAATTCAGTCGACACTTTTTAGTATTATTCAGTTTATAGATTCTGTAAGTTTATACAGAGAAAAATGCTAACTTGTGAACAATGAAGGGAGAAAAATCGTCAATCCCTTTTGACACCAATCTCATCCCCACCGTGAGATTATTCGAGCTTTGGTATGATGATGATGTCTATTGTGATCTTCGTTGTAATCATGAGTAGCTAAACTTCTCTGTTAGGGTTATGGAAGCCTTTTGATATACTATCTATTACTATGAGTTTGTGAATTCTTGATGCGCATGCTACCTATAGCATTACTCTCTTTGTTTTAATTAAATTCTTGTGGTTGCAAACATAAAGAATACGCCATTATAGCATTAACTTATTCGAGAGAAAAGTTACATGTTTGGAAAAGAGAGTGTGACAAGGAAATAGGGCTACCAACCCCTATTTACACGTTAGTGCCGTAACTGGGTTAACTTCTTGGAGAATTTGTACCGTTAGTTATACACTTTAAGCTCGAGAGAGTTAAAGTGAAATAATCCTTGATGGTTGAGAAACACTAGGATTTACCATTAGAATACGAATCTCTATAAGTGCATGCATGTCTGAATTCCACATTACTCATAGTTAATAGATACGTAGAACTCATAAGGTGGACATAACCCTTACTTATTTTTCTTTGTGATTAAATCTTACTAAACAAAGCATTCATTCGTTACTTTGATAGAATTAATTCACGCCAAAATCCAATCCCCCCTTTTCCGTGGAATTTTCGATCAACAGTCTACAAACAATTGCAACACTTAGTGACCAAGTATTCCCTGTGGGATTCGACACCCAACCCAGTTGGGTTCTATATTTGACAGCGACCGCTTACACTCTTATGAGAGCTATAGTTTGGGCGCTATCAAATTTTGGCACCGTTGCCGGGGAATACGGTTGTCAACTAAGTTTGTGATAGTTACTAGACCCTGTGGTCAAAGATTCTCGAATTTTACTTTTAGTTGTTGTTTTTGTTTTATTCAGGTTCTGTTGAGTGCATGCCAAATACTCGTAGTTCTGATCAGCCATTATTACCCATAAATCCTGAACCTCAACTTATTAGCAGAATGGATGCACAGTGTGACATTAACAGAAGGGCGGCTCAACAGGAGCAGGATAGACTAGTTGTACTGGCATCTGCTCAAGTACATCAACAGAATATTGATAACCCAGGGCGAACAACAAATCCTGATGATGAGGACCTGGGTGATGATGAGTTACTGAATCCCAGGCGTACTGATGAGGTGGCGGCACCTATGCACAGGAGAGATCATCACGCTAGAATGAGATCTGACCGCCGAGCTGTGCAGGCTCCTTTTGATGATGATGATGACGATCTTGATGGAGCTGGTTCCACAGGGGCTATTATTCCTCCGCCCTTGGCACCTGGAGCCAAGTTCAATATCACTAGCACCATGATTCAGCTATTGCAGCTCAATGTGTTATTTGGTGGACTCGCAGGCGATGATCCGAATATGCATCTGATCAACTTTATTTCAACATGCAAGTCGTTTGACAATCCAGGAGTTGGGCAGAATGCAATTCGGCTGCGCTTATTTCCATTGTCTCTGTCTGGGGAGGCAACTCTATGGTTGAATGGGCTAACTCCTGATTCTATTACTAATTGGAGGCAACTGAAAGATGCTTTCCTAGAAAGATTCTTTCCGCCATCCAAGAGAGCCCAATTACGGGATGAGATCAGCAATTTTCGACAGCTTCCAACTGAAGCTCTCCACGAAACATGGGAGAGGTTCAAGAAGAAGCTTATGCGGTGCCCAAACCATCAGATGACGAATATCCACTTGATGGAAATATTATATAGGGCTTTGAATTGGTGACAAAGCCAGTGGTTGATAATGCTATAGGTGGGTCATTCATGGACCTTACTTTTCTTGAGGCAAGTGATATGCTAAATCGTAGACAAAGCAGAGTAGAGCTTGGCATACCAGGGATTCTGAGGTAGCAAGCTCTACCGCATCTATTGGCTTGACTGCAGAGCAGAGGCGTAGACAAGAGGAACGTCACCAAGATATGGATCACATGAAAACGCAGATGGATCTGCTTACCAAGCACTTATTATCAGGGAAGACCGAAAAGGTTAAGGCCGTTGTATCACAGGGAAGAGATGAATCCGACTATGAGGAAGAAGCGAACTACTTGAATAATCAGGGGGGTTTCCGAGGCAATGCCCAAGGAAACCAAGGTCGGAACTATTATGATAAATCTGGATACAAGGACCGCTATCAAGGTGGTTGGAAGAATAAGACTGACAGGAGTGGTTTGTATGTTCCTCCTAGAAACTGTGAGGCTGTGGCGTCTGGCTCTGGAAAGATGTCCATGGATGATATGATGGCTATGCTGTTGAAAGGGGTGGAGGCAACCAATATAGGCGTTATTGAGGTGAAGAATGATTTGTCATCAATAAATCAATTGGTTGATTCGCATTCTACCGCGATAAAATAGCTGGAGCAACAATTGAGTCAACTATCATCGGCATTCAATCAAAGAAAGGCTGGCACCTTACCTAGCGACACTGTGCAAAACCCAAGGAATGATGGATCATGTATGGCTATTACTACCAGGAGTGGTAAAGCTTTGGAAAATCCATCCAAAGGCAAGCAGGTGGTTGATGATATAGCAAATAATATTATTGATGCAGAATGTGAAGATGCCATAGAAGCTGAAGATAGCGTTCCTGACATTACCCCTAGACGTCTGCAACCTGAAAAGATCGATAATCGGAAGCAAGATAAAAAAAAAGTGGCAGAGAAAACTATTTCCCTTCCACCACCACCTTTTCCACAGAGACTGAAGAAGAAAGCTGATGACACCAGGTTCAGTAAATTCATGACTATGTTAAAGCAGCTGACTATTAATATTCCTTTGGTGGAGGCGCTAGAGCAGATGCTCGAATATGCTAAATTCATGAAGGACATTTTGACAAAGAAGCGGGCAGCAAGCTATGAGCTGGCAGATAATTTTCATCATTGCAGTGCAATCGCTACAAGATCGCTAGTTCAGAAGAAGGCAGATCCTGGTGCTTTCACTATTCCTTGCACGGTTGGATCTTTGGATTTTGCTAAGGCATTGTGCGATTTGGGAGCTAGCATCAATTTGATGCCTCTATCTATTTACAGAATGTTGGGGTTGGGTGATCCTACACTAACCAATATGCGGCTCGTGATGGCAGACAGGTCGGTAGAACGACCTGTTGGTATCTTATATGATGTATTGGTGAAGGTTTCCACCTTCATCTTTCCTGCAGACTTTGTTATTTTGGATTGCGAGGTGGATTCTGAAGTTCCCATAATCTTGGGACGTCCTTTCCTTGCAACAGGAAGTGTGCTTATTGATCTAAGAGCTAATGAGCTTTTATTTCGGATGAATTCCAAAGTGGTCCATTTTGATGTATGCAAATCAATGAAGCAGCCCAAAGATATGAATGTGTTCTCTGTAGATGATGTTTATTATGATGATGAGAAAGAATTATCTGTGGAGAAGCAGCTTATTGTTGATCCATTGGCTGCTGGGTTTATGACTTTTGAGCGTGAGGATGTTGAAGAGTATGAAGACACTATTTGTTCTCTAACAGGAATTGGCTCCTATTCTCATGCTCCTAAGAATCTGGATCTAGATCTTAAAAATCGCCCTTCACCACTAGCAAAGCCATCCATTGAAGAACCACCAGTGTTAGAATTGAAGAAGCTGCCCAGTCACCTGAAATATGCATTTTTGGGAAGTGGTGATACACTTCCGATTATTGTTGCGGCTAATTTAGGTGAGCAGCAGGTTACGGCTCTTATTTCTGTTCTGAGGAGATACAAGAGAGCCATCGGGTGGACTATTGCTGATATTATTGGTATCCCTCCTGGGATATGTATGCACAAGATTCAGCTCGAGGAAAATTATATGCCTACCATTGAGCATCAATGACGTTTGAATCCACCCATGTAGGAGGTAGTGAAGAAAGAAATTATTAAGTGGTTAGATGCTGGGGTAGTGTATCCAATCTCCGACAGTAAGTGGGTAAGTCTGGTACAGTGTGTGCCCAAGAAAGGGGGCATGACGGTAGTTGCGAATGAAAAGAATGAGTTGATTCCACTCAGACCTGTCACAGGGTGGAGAGTGTGTATGGACTACCGGAAGCTAAATTCGTGGACGCTTAAGGATCACTTCCCAATGCCATTCATGGACCAAATGCTTGATCGATTGGCAGGGAAGGGATGGTTTTGTTTCTTAGATGGTTATTCTGGTTATAATCAGATTTGTATTGCTCCTGAGGATCAAGAGAAGACCACTTTTACATGCCCATATGGTACATTTTCCTTCAAACGTATGCCATTTGGGTTATGTAACGCACCTGCCACTTTTCAGCGTTGTATGATGTCCATTTTTTCTGATATGGTTGAAGACACCTTGGAGGTGTTCATGGATGATTTTTCAGTTGTGGGTGAATCGTTTGAATCATGCTTGGCGAATCTGAGTATGGCATTACAGAGATGTGTTGAGTTCAACTTGGTGCTAAATTGGGAGAAGTGCCATTTTATGGTTAAGGAAGGCATTGTTCTTGGGAACAAAGTCTCCGAAAGAGGAATTGAAGTTGATCGAGCCAAAATTGAAGTTATCGAGAAACTACCACCTCCAATTTCTGTAAAGGGAGTTCGTAGTTTCCTCGGCCATGCAGGTTTTTATCGAAAATTTATCAAAGACTTCTCCAAGATTTCTAGTCCGTTATGCAAACTCTTGGAGAAGGATGCGATGTTTGACTTCAGTGAAGATTGCTTGAAGGCATTTGAATGCCTCAAAGGGAAGCTAGTTGACGCTCCTATTATTGTAGCACCCGATTGGTCTCTACCGTTTGAAGTGATGTGTGATGCAAGTGGGGTGGCTTTGGGTGCTGTACTTGGTCAGAAAAAAGAAAGTCTATTTCATCCAATATACTTTGCGAGAAGGGCCTTGAATGGAGCCCAGAAGAACTATACCGTCACGGAACAAGAGCTTCTACCAGTTGTTTATGCTTTTAAAAAGTTTCGTGCTTACTTGTTCGGAACCAAAGTGGTGGTTCATACAGATCATGCGGCTCTGAGATATTTAATGGCAAAGAAGGATGCTAAGCCAAGGCTAATTCGATGGGTGTTATTGCTTCAAGAATTTGATTTCGAGGTAAAGGATAGAAAAGGTTGCAAAAATCAAGTAGCTGATCATCTATCTAGACTTGAGAGTGCGCACCTAGCGCAACCCGACCTTGAGATTGATGATGCATTTCCCGACGAAGAGATCCTAGCCTCTATGGTGGAAGACTTACCGTGGTATGCGGACTTTGCGAACTACGTGGTAAGTAAAGTGATGCCTGAGAATCTCTCCTTTCATCAAAAGAGAAAGTTCATGCATGATGTGAAATACTACTTCTGGGATGAACCGTATCTTTTTCGACGATGTGCTGATGGTGTTATTAGGAGATGCATCGCTGATGTGGAGGTGCCTAGCATCTTGGAAGCAAGTCATGCTTCCCAAGTTGGGGGTCACTATGAAGGTAATCGGACAGCCAGGAAGGTATTGCAAAGCGGCTATTATTGGCCTTCATTATTCAAGGATGCTTACGATTTTGTGAGAAGATGTGATCAGTGTCAGAGGCAAGGCTCTATCTTGAAGCACCATGAGATGCCCATGTCTAAAATTCTTGAAGTGGAGCTATTTGATGTATGAGGTATTGATTTTATGGGCCCATTTGTGAGTTCGTTTGGGATGAAATATATCCTAGTTGTTGTGGATTATGTATCCAAATGGGTCGAAGCAGTAGCACTGGCTGATAATGAAGGTAAGCGTGTTGTAGCATTTTTAAAGAGAAATATCTTCTCTCGTTTTGGGGTACCACGTACCATCATAAGCGATGGAGGATCACACTTTTGCAACAAGCTGTTCAGAGCCGTATTGGTGAAATATGGGGTCAAGCAACATAAGGTAGCTACACCTTACCACCCACAAACTAGTGGGCAGGTAGAGGTTTCTAATCTAGAGATCAAGATGATCCTTGCTAAGACTGTAAATGCTAGTAGGAAGGATTGGTCCCGCAAGTTGGATGATGCCTTATGGGCTTATAGGACTGCATTCAATACACCAGTTGGCATGTCCCCTTACCAATTAGTTTATGGAAAGGCTTTTCACTTGCCGATTGAGCTCGAACATAAAGCATTGTGGGCGTTGAAGAGGCTTAAACTGACTTGGGATGATGCAATTAATCTGAGATTGGAGCAGTTGAATGAGATGGATGAATTCCGTCTACATGCGTATGAAAGGGCAGACCTCTACAAAGAACGGATGAAAAAGTACCATGATCGGTGGATTATCCAACGAAACTTTCAGAAGGGTGATATGGTACTTATTTTCAACTCCAGACTAAAGCTATTTCCAGGTAAGTTAAAGTCTAAATGGTCTGGTCCGTTCAGAATTAGCCAAGTCTACTCGTCTGGAGTAGTAGAGTT
The DNA here is from genome assembly GCA_030864215.1 of Capsicum pubescens. Taxonomy (NCBI): domain Eukaryota; kingdom Viridiplantae; phylum Streptophyta; class Magnoliopsida; order Solanales; family Solanaceae; genus Capsicum; species Capsicum pubescens. The sequence goes on from CM061547.1 coordinate 103,972,834, forward strand.
AGAAGGCATTGATGGTGGTGTCTTTAAAGTGAATGGCCAACGAGTGAAGCCATATATCGGTCCTCTTGACTCGATAAAATGCATGGACACCATCTATCTCGACGAAGTCTAAGTAATTGAGATAACTATGTCGTGTCGCGACAATAAATCAAGCGCTAGATGAGAGGCAACCCATTATTTTTCATCATTTTATTTTACTAAGAGTTGTTTTTGTTAAATAAAAATCCAAAAAGAAGAGTCGAGTCACGACCAAAACTAAGGCGCTTGGTGGGAGGCAACCCATCGTTCTAATTGTTTTTGTTGTTTTTGAGTAAATGTAGGTGTAAGACGTATAAAGGAGGAGATCTAGCCCAAATTTTAATTTGGAATTGTGTCATGTTGAAGGTGGTAAGTTTGGAATGAAGAAACAAAGGCTATTGGTTAGGCATTGCCTATGCAAATCTAGGCAACGAACAAGGCAAGGCCTATGTAAATCTAGGCCACGAACAAGGAAAGGCCTATGCTATGGCCTAAGCTCTCTGAATCTACAATGCCATAGCATAGGCGCCACCTATGCCCAATAATGCCATAGCATAGGCGCCGCCTATGCCATTGCCTTTGCTCTCTGAATCTACAATGCCATAGCATAGGCGCCGCCTATGCTCAACTAGGCTTTGCAAAAGGCGCCGCCTATGCTAAGCCTACACTTCTTTGTCTGCATTTGCATTTATTCTAGTTCTTGTTTGTTTTAATCAGTCGTAATTAGTTAGTTTAATTTTAGATTTTTTTGAAATTGCATGAAATTGTTCTGATAGGCGGCATGGTATTATGGCAAGAGTTTGTGCCAAAATCATTACTATTGAGACGTTTAGGCTCTAAGTGTGACTCACTGTGTGATAAGTGTGTGGTTTAATTCATTCACCTGTTGGGTCAAGAGTCTATACTGCTCCCAATAAAGTTTACCATGTGCCTTGTGTGTGTGAGGTTATAGTATATTCTGTGTTGTGACTGATACTAGAACTTGCCTGGTGTGTGTGTAAAGCGAAATAAAGAGTGTGAGTTTAGGTGATGATTTAGGCATTTCTTTGGAAGCCTGTGATTGTTTCCTTTTTTTTTTTACCTACCCGTGGACATTATCCTAGTTAACCCCTTTTGAGCCTTTAGCTATTTTCTTTGACAGCCTCATATGTAGCCTAATCCATTTTTTTCAAGACCATAATTTGATCCAAATTCCTAAACGCTTTAAATTGTAGAGTAATGTGACAAAATAAGAGGAAAGAGGGTGAGAGTGATGCTTCAGAGTGTATTGGTACTTGAAATTGTTGTGAATAAGAGTGGCTATCATAGAGATGTTTTATAAAAAAAAAAAGAGAAAAAAAAAGAAGAAGAAGAAAGAAATAGAAAAAAAAATAAGTTGTATATTCTCATCTTTGTGTTTATAATTGAATAACAAAATAGGTGAAAAGGGGTGTTAGATGAAAAGAAAGGTAGAAGGGTTGTTTAAAAGAGTGTTAATGGCATAATGTGATGTATTAAAGCGCTTAGGGAACATAGTCACTATTTCTGGCCAAAATAGTCCTACCTGTCCCTTAGCCCAATTACAACCTATAAAGACCTATTTGATCCTAAGCTTAGCATTCTGATATTAGTAGAGCATTACACTAAGGGAAAGCCTATGGTCATCAGTTGCAACATATGAATTCTTTGTGAGAGTGAGAGCAAGGAGAATCTTGTACCCATGTTTCGAAAAATGCAAAACTTATGAGTGATTATGGGGGATATCTTGTGTGAGACACACATGGTTGATGATTGTTGGGTAGTTTTGTATGATTCTTGGTACCTTAACTTGTAGATACGAATTAGCCATCATCACGAGTCTATGTTGGAGGTTGAATGGTTTCTAGTAGTGATCCAGAAAACTACTCTTTGTTAATAATTGTCGTGCATGTCTTGATGAATATTTTATGTTGTTGCTGTGATATTCTAAGTAGATGATTGCATGGACGTAATATTTTGTTCGAGGACGAACAAAGCTTTAAGTGTGGGGTGTTGATGATAGGCGTATTTACACGCCTAAAGCACCATAATTTACCCATATTTTAGCTAAGTTTTAAGGACAAAATATATAATTCCTGCATTTTTAGTCCATTTTCCTGTAAGTGAGCTAACCAACGTGATTAGCATGTTTTCAGGTATTAATGATGAAGATTTCAGAACTTTGTGGACCTTTTGGTAGCAATGGAAACTTCACATAAGAGGGAAGGCAGCTTTTGGAAGCTTATGGACTGGAAGTGATGCATGGAGAACTTGTCCCGGGCAAAAATAGTATTTCTAAAGACTTGGGGATCAGCAGTAACTTAGTAGGATTAGGACAAGGATGTTATAAAAACCCTATTTTGCTAAATTTTTCAGCATGCATTCATTCATGCAAGAATTCAGTCAACATTTTTTAGTATTATTCAGTTTATTGATTCTGTAAGTTTATACAGAGAAAAACGCTAACTTGTGAACAACGAAGGGAGAAAAATCGTCAATCCCTTTTGACGCCAATCTCATCCCCACCGTGAGATTATTCGAGCTTTGGTATGATGATGATGTCTATTGTGATCTTCGTTGTAATCATGACTAGATAAACTTCTCTTCTAGGGTTATGGAAGCCTTTTGATATACTATCTATTACTATGAGTTTGTGAATTCTTGATGCGCATTCTACTTATATCATTACTCTTTTTGTTTTAATTAAATTCTTGTGGTTGCAAACATAAAGAATACGCCATTATAGCATTAACTTGTTCGAGAGAAAAGTTACATGTTTGGAAAAGAGAGTGTGACAAGGAAATAGGGCTACCAACCCCTATTTACACGTTAGTGCCGTAACTGGGTTAACTTCTTGGAGAATTTGTACCGTTAGTTATACACTTTAAGCTCGAGAGAGTTAAAGTGAAATAATCCTTGATGGTTGAGAAACACTAGGATTTACCATTAGAATACGAATCTCTATAAGTGCATGCATGTCTGAATTCCACATTACTCATAGTTAATAGATACGTAGAACTCATAAGGTGGACATAACCCTAACTTATTTTTCTCTGTGATTAAATCTTACTAAACAAAGCATTCATTCGTTACTTTGATAGCATTAGTTCACGCCACAATCCAATCCCCCCTTTTTCGTTGAATTTTCGATCAACAGTCTACAAATAATTGCAACACGTAGTGACCAAGTATTCCCTGTGGGATTCGACACCCAACCCAGTTGGGTTCTATATTTGACAACGACCACTTACACTCTTATGAGAGCTGTAGTTTGGGCGTTATCACCCCTTAATATATTAGTTGTTCATCTAGTTTTTCATGTTTCTATACTTCATCATTATATTCCAAATGAGTCTCATATCATTCATTGGGAGTCGGTTCAGTTAGATGAGCGGTTGTCCTTTGTTGAGGAGCCATTTCCATTTTGGCTAGGGATGTTAGGCGATTGCGCTCTAGAGTGATCCCTGTGGTTAAGGTCCAGTGGAGACATCGACCTGTAGATTAAGCTACTTGGGAGGTCGATTTTGATATGCGTAGTTTTTATCCTCAACTTTTCATTGACTTGGGTATTTCCTTGCCTTAGTTCGAGGACGAACTAGATTTTTAGTGGTGGATGGTGTAACAACCTAAAAATTTGATGAAATATGTGATATTTGTGATTCTGTGTGATTTGACTGTTACCCCTCCCCGTAGTTGAATTTTGATATTTCTGGGGTGAGGGAGTGATTGACATGCTTTTTGATGCATTTTGGTATCATTTATACAATATTATGGTTTTTGATGACTTCGAGAGCTTTATTTTGGACTTATGTGGATATCTTTTTATTCGTGCAACGGATCGCCGAACGGACTGTGCCAACAGCTCCGAAATATCAATTTTAGGCTAGGAATACCTTGGGTTTGGGTCTCGGTGCACCCGAGCCCATTTCAACCTATTGGTCGGAAAGTTGAAAAATTGGAAATATGGGTGTGGGACCCACATTTAATCGAAACGACCTCGGAGGAAAAATTTGACTTCGCCAGCAGATTTGAAATGTACATTTTAGGGTGTTAGCATGTTTGGTATGATTTTACGGCTTTTAAATCTCATCTCAACCCTCGATTTAAAAAATTATGATTTCGGGTTTCGAGGGTCAACTTTGTGAAAATGATGTTTTTTCAAAAATCTGACTTCACCAATGCGTTCGGAACGTCGAATTTATTATGGTTGCATAGTTCGTTTGTATGTTCGGACTCCAAATAAATTCCGAACACCCCGTCGAAGTCTGGATCAGACTTAAAAAATGAAAATCTGGTGCAAATAGCAGATTTTTGCTATAAAAACAGCTTTTTCACTATTTTTGGCCCATTTTGCTCATTTTTCATCTTGGATCTTGGGAGTTAAACCCTAAAATAGTGTGGGAGCTTAAAAATAAAGTTTCTGAGATCTTGGAAAACTAGATTAACACTTTTTTCTTGGTTTTATTACAGATCAAAGGTAAGAATTTACCTTTTTCTTAGTAATTTCTAGATTAAATTCTCAAAACCCCAAAAAAATCTTAGAGCATGATTTTAAACCCAAATTTCACTCCTTTTCACTTGAATAATATTTTTATCTTTAAATTACTAGTTTTTCATCAATTTAACCTTTAAAACAACTCCGATTCTCGATTTTAGCCCTGATTTCAATGATTTTACCCGGTAAAGCTCAAAAATAGTTTTTCTTCGATTTAAACCCCATTTTAAACTCAATTTAACTTGGGTTTTCAGCTATAGGTTTCTAAAAATATGGGAAAAATATTTTTAAAGTAAAGTTCCGATTTTGTCCTAAAACTATGGGAAAAATATTTTTAAAGTAAAGTTCTGATTTTCCCCTTCTTTTACTGAAAACTTATTTTGGGGGTCCATTTTAACCCCGAACCAAAAATAGTCAATATGGGTGTAGTTGATTTTGTTTTGACACATAGAATTCATATTTGATGTTTCTAGTGAAGTTCAGAATTTTTCGTGAAAATTAAGGTCGCGGGTTCAAGTGTAGCGAACGGATTTCGGCTTTCGAGATAGGTTATGACTTAATTCTTTCAGACTACGCTGGGTAGTAAATGATGGTACAAAATACATTTTAAGGGTGAGAATTAATCATGAAAAATAGTTATCTATGTTTTGTGCCCGTGTGGGGGCTTATATGTGATGTAATTATCGAAATTGAGATATTATGTGATATGTGTGACCGTGTGGGTTCCTTTGTGATATTGATAGCCTTGAATACATATGAATAATTGTACATTGTTGTTAAAATGCTTAATATGGTACCATTGGTGTATTGCTATTATATTCATACTTTATTGGCAAATGAGACATGTGAAAATTCATGGATGATACGAAAATAATGAGTATATTGGCTCATGTGGTTGTGGAAATGTATCATTGTGGTTTGTTGTGGAAATATATCATGTGGTTATTTGTGTAAATCCTCATTGTGATTGGTTGTGAACATTGCATCTTCATATCATTCTCATTCATGAAACATTGGTACCACCGTGGCAACATCTGAGAAACACTAGCAACACTTTTTTAAGAGATATTGTATCACCTTATAAAATCCTTTTGGAGGGATGTGTCGGAAATGATATATGATATATGTGGATTGTATACGGGTTGACAAACCCCCATGGGTCCTACGTAGTAAAGCTTTAGCTCCGTAGGTGTATACGGGGATTGTACGATGATCCCAGAGGTTGTGCGACGATCTCGTTCATCATCATCATCATATACATTGCACTAACTTTATTGTGTTATGTTGTGTTGTATTGACATATTGACTTGTAATCTATGTATTTGTCGTATCTTCTTTTACTTGTATTTGATGATCTTGCATATGGATATTCCCCCTTGTTCTTCTTATATATGATATAATACGTACTTTTGTTCTATATTGGTGTGATGTTGCAATATATGTTAGATATATTAGAACTGTTAGTGAAAGCGGTGTGGGCTACCATTGTGGGACATTTTCTAATTGCAGGGGACATGCCCTTAGTGTATATTTTGTAAGCTTTATTTACTACTTTGCTTGGTTGGCCTATGATACCTACTGAGTACAAGTGGAGCGTACTCATGCCTACTGCTGCTTTTTGGTGCAATTCCTATCTTGAGTGTGCCTTAGCTTTATTGACTCGGGTGATTGTTGTAGCTTCCAAGGTAGAGATTGGACGTTTATGCGTCCGAAGTTCACCTCTATCTTTTCTATAGTAGTTATGTCTTTATTAGTATTCGGAGACAGTTATTATTCCTTTGTGGTTATTTTTCCAATGTATTTGACTCTTGGATTGTATTAGTAGTTCTTACACTATTGATACCTGATTTTGGGAATGATTAGTATTTTGGATAAGTTCTTTCTGCATTATTATGATTACTTATATTGTTCAGCTTTGTTCTAGAAGGCTTGCCTTGGGATATTTCTATCTTTTTCTCTTTTCGTATCAGTTTGGGTGATAGGCTTACTTGTCAAGGTACACCACAACAAGTTCCATCATGACCCTTATTTTTGGGTCGTGATAGTGTCCCCCATGGCTTCTCAACTTCGTAGGTTTGTGCTTTATTGAACCAACCCGATACCTTACATGCGGAATCTGAAAAATTTATGTACCACTAACCATCTTTTGTACTAGCTGACAGATTTCACCCTTTGCCTTTTGAGTCTCAAGATGTCTCCTTACTAACCCTTATCTTTGATCCTAATTAACTATTACCTTTTGAGTCTCTAGTTATTAGATAATAGCTAACCATCTTACTTAGATAATACCTAGTAGCGTGGATCGACAGTTAAACTTCAAATTACTATTGTAATTATCTTTTTCTAGTCACTACCCCTCTTTTGGAGTAAGTATCAATAATTTAGGCAGTTTCCTAACGTTTGCAACCACTAAAATATCTATTAAAGTGAAGATAATACAATGCATACATGAGTATCGGTTCAGAACAACATAACACTTACCCTACTTCATCAATCTGTCAGGGTTTCCACAACCCTAGCTAAGGGTTTTTAGCCGCTCATGCTTGTGAAGTAATCAATAACGTCCATAATTGAAAGCATAAGATGTAATCACAATAATCACAACTGAAAACCCAAAACTTTAATTGAATTAATCAACAAAAATCAATACAAGAGAATTCCAAGACTAAAATCAAATATTGAAATCAAAATATGTTTTTAAGTCTCAAGAGTGAGTAAGTACTACAAAAAAGACACATAAAGGGTATTTATAGTACATGAGGAAACCCCAAAATCAAAGCCGGATGAAAAAGAACAAAAAAGGGTCAGTGACCACTTACTTGTGTCTACAAGCGGCCTGGCCTTGGGTGTATGTGCCACATGCGGCCTGACTCTAGGCGCATGTAGACATGGGTAAGTGCCAGAAAAAACTCCTGCATTGTCTACTCTCTAGACTTTGGACTTCTGGCAGTTAACTTACCCACATGCGGTCCACATGTGCTACATGCTATCCGCATGTTGACATAGGTAAGTGTCAAAAGTTCTTTTTTCAGATCTTTCACTCTCTGGATCTTCAATTCTGGTACTTACCTTAGTCACATACAAACCACATGTGCTACATGTGGTCCAAACGTAGACATAGGTAAGTGCCAGTCCTTCCAAATCTTATAACCAAGCTTCCAAATTTCAAGTTTCAACACATGCTTTGATCACGTACATCTGTAAACTATCACAAATACCCAAAAACTGATTAAGTAGCCAAAAACTCTATTTTTCATCTTTTTCTTGTACTTTGCCTCCAAGACCTAGTTTCCTACAAAATTTACCCAAACGCATCATATCTAATAAAACAACCTAAGACTCTTGCATATTTTCATTGTTTTAAGCGTCGAAAGTGCTATATTTCTATAGCACATTAACATCCTCAACTTAGCAGTTCGCATGTCCTCAGGCAACATAATCAAAACAAAACAAAACACGATGTCTAACTGGGAGAATCTAAGCTATTCAAGGTAGTCAATAAACACTTTAAGCTCAAACCACAATAACCATTTCCAATTTCAACCTTTCAAAATCAACTTTGTATAACCATGAAGCAAAATAATGTGACACAATGGGATCAAGGTATGACATTACATTACCAACAGGAAACCATGCATATGTACAAGTTACACTACCTAAACACGTAAACAACTAGCAATATGACTCATGCACCCTCACTACAAAGAAGTCCCATTCACTCATATAAAATAATGCATGCCAATGCAGGACAGTCAAGAGATACTCACACTCAGAAGAGAAGTTTCAATCAATGTGCATCAAATACCATAGGCTTACCATTATTGTTTTTACGTTAGATTTCAGACAATCAAGTTAGGATCACTATAGGATTTTTCTCAGCTTATAATGTAGGCTTGGGGATGGTATACCACATATGGACATATCAAGTGACTAAGCCTCCTTGGCACTACACTAACTTTGGGGTCCACTTATTAAACATCTTTTTTTTATCCATCCTTATTTCTCCCTTTTTATTCTTTATTGCACATTTAGGTTGGGTGTGGTCTTTTATTCTTTCTTTTTCACTTTTTTAAATTTTCTTTTTTCTTTTTCTTTTTTTATTTCTTTTTCTTCTCTTTTGCTACCACACCCAGCCCTACTAACTTGCTCTCTTATTTTTTTATTCTATATACCCACTTTACATAACACACCCCTATGATAGACACCCTCAACTTGGGTGATTTTCCTGAGTTAAGGTGTATCATTTCCAAAGAGGAACTGGCCAAAATAGGTTACCCCAACACCAATGGGAACGCGAACAAGAAAATAGACTATAAGGCTCAAACAGGGACAAGGGATACTATTTCACATTGAGAAGTTCATTTAGGCTAAAAGTGGACTAAAATAAAAAATGACCTATGATCCTTTCCTAACCAACTATCTTACAACCTAGTCAAGGCTAACCAGGCAAGTTCTGAATTCAATACACAAAGAGAACTAAGTAGCATCTCACACACACATGGCATAGAGTAAATATTACAAACTACTACTTGTCTGGTTCATGCAATTGTTAGAAAGTGATTATCATGTCCCTAATTCTAATGCCATAACAAGATCCATAATGTTCACACATATATATTCACACAGATCTAAAAATTTTTAGGGGCATTATTTTTCACAAAAATCAATCCAAAGCATGACAACTACCCTAAACACTTAAAAATCACCCAATTACATAACACCACAACACAGTACAAAATAAAACACAATACGACACAAATTAACCCTAGACATGCCAGTTCTACAACCATATCGCAGCTAGCAAAAAAAAAGCACGACAATAAAAAACCACGGCAGCTATGGTATACCCCACCCCAACTAAAACCTGTGCACTATCCCCAATACACTAAAAGACTATAAAACAAAGTGAATGGGGACATAACTGGGACACACTAAGCGTCCGTGTACCTTGGGTTGCCTCCCAAGTAGTGCCTGATGTACTATCGCGGCATGACTCAGTTTCCTTGGCTACTCAGACTTCTCCAAGGTCTATATCAGTACAGACTTTTACTTTCTCAAGGTTTCCCATGTAGTGCTTTACTCGCTGCCCATTCACGTTGAATAAGATTTTAACTTCATGCTTTATTTCTATAGCACCCCGTGGGAATACCCTAACAATAGTAAATGGTCTCATCCACATAGATTTCAACTTGCAAGGAAACATACGGAGTCTTAAATTATACAACAAGACCAAATCATAGGGTTCAAATACTTTTTTTATATCATAATACAACTTTATTATTTATTTGTAAATATCCAAGCTCTCATAAGCACAGAGTTGGAATTTATCCATCTCATTCACCTTGATCAATCTCAAGTTTGCTACATCACGCCACTCAAAATTAGCCTTTTCTACGCTCATAGTGCCTTATGCTCAAGCTCAATCGGTAAATGGCATATCTTACCGTATACGAGCTGATATGGGGAGGAACCAATAGGGGTATTATAGGTTGTTCGGTCGGCCCACAATGCATCATCTAATTTTCTAGACTCGATAGTCCCATCGCATTCACAGTTTTTGCCTAGATAGACTTTATCTCTCTATTGGAGCCCTCAACTTGCCCATTTGTCTGGGGATGGTAAGGTATTTCCACCTTATACCTTACATCATATCTATCCAATAGGGCTTTACATAAGTAGTTGCAAATTTGATACCCACCATCACTGTTAATTGCACGTGAAGTGCCAAATTAAGAAACGATATTTTTATTCATAAAGGTGGTGACACTTCTACCTTTATTGTCTGGAAATAAAACTGCCTCTACCTATTTCGACACATAGTCAACCACTAGTAGAATATATCTCATGCCTTAGGAGATCACAAATGGGATAATAAATTAATCCCCCACACATCGAACAACTCCTACTCCAGAATAGGTGTCATGGGGAGTTCATGGTGCCATGAAATATTGCCTTGACACTAATATTAGTCACATCTTATGAAAAATCATGAGCATCCTTGTAAATTGTTGGCCAGTAAAACCACACTGCAGAATTTTGTGGGTTGTGCGAATATCACTATGGTGACCCACAACGAGTGATATATGACAAGCTTCTAGAATTCTCATCATCATCACCTCTAAGATACATCTCCGAATCACACCATTAGCATAAATCCTAAATAGATATGACTCATCCTAAAAGAAATTCCTTACCTCTTGCATAAATCTTCTTTGTTGCTGGAAAGATAGATCTTCCAGGATAAGATCGCTTGCCAAATAGTTGGCAAAATTAGCAAACCAGGGGATTAAGTCTTGAGATACCGCTAAGACCTCATCTAGAAAAGTATCATTTATCTCAAGATTATCCCCTAGTTTCTGCATTGCTTTATCTTCAAGCCTAGACAAGTGATATACAACCCGATTTTCTTTCATTTTTCAGTATTTTACATTAAAATCAAACTCTTACAACAATAGAACCCAACAAATCAGTCTTTGTTTGGCATTTTTTTTGACATCAAGTACCTTAAGGTTGCATGGGCAGTGTGAATTATGACCTTAGTCCCAATCAAATAAGACAAAAAAAATTTCAAAGGCAAAAACCACCGCAAGTAACTCTTGCTCTGTAACTGTATAATTTTTTTATGCGGGGTTTAAAGCCTTGCTGGAATAATAGATGGGATGCTGGATATTTTCTCTTATTTAGCCTAGGATAGCACCCAAGAACACCCACTTACATCCACATGACCTCAAAAGGTATAGACAAATCAGGAGATATAATAATAGACACCGCGATCAACCGCTCTTTCAGACATTTAAAAGCCTTGATGCATGCTTTATCAAATTCAAATTTCACCTCTTTCTCTAAAATATTGCATAGAGTATTTGGAATCTTAGAGAAATCCTTGATGAACCTCCTATAAAAGCCTGCATGACCTAGAAAACTTCTAAGCCTCTAAGTGACACTGGCAACGACAATTTTTCAATTACCGCAATCTTAGCTTTGTCCGCCTCAATAACATGTTTGGAGATTTTATGCCTTAGAACTATACCTTATTTCACCATGAAGTGGCATTTTTCCCAATATATCACCAAATTAAACTATTTATATATATGCGGTGCATTGGCCAAATGGGCCAAACAGTCATTGAATGGGTCCCCAACCACTAAAAAGTCATCCATGAATTCTTTAATCGTGTCCTCTACCATATTAGAGAATATGGATATCATGCATCTCTGAAAAGTGTTAGGTACATTGCATAATTCGAACGACATTCTCTTAAATGGAAAGGTCCTATAGGGACAAGTGAAAGTAGTCTTCTCTTGGTGCTCGAGAGCATTCATGATTTGATTGTAACTCAATTACTCGTCAAGAAAACAATACTAACCCCTTCTTTTTAGTCTATCCAGCATCTGGTCTATGAAAGGCATATGAAAATGGTCCTTCTGATCCAAGTGTTCAATTTTCCGTAATCCATGCAGACTCTCCAACCAGTCATTGGCCTCATGGGTACTAATTTATTTTTTTATTTGGAACCACTTGATTCCCCCTTTCTTCAATATACATTGAACTAGGCTTACCCAGTTGCTGTCTGCAATGGGGAAAACCACTCCAACATCTAACCATTGGATTATTTTTTTCACCACTTCCTATATATGAGGGTTTAGTCTCCTCTGATGCTCAATACTGGGAATGCAATTCAGCTTAAATTGTATCTTATGTGTGAATATACCTAGTAGAATCCTACAATGTCTACAATGGTCCACCTAATATCTCTCTCTAATTTTTGCAACACCGATATCAAAGCTTTCACCTATGATCCTGCCAAATCTGCTGCAATAATCACTAATAGTGTATTGTTGGCCCCCAAGAATACATACTGCATATAAGATGAGAGAGCCTTCAATTCCAATACCGATGGATCCTCAATGTATGGTTTTGCAGGAGGTGTGGTTCTATTTTTTAGATCAAGGTCCAACTTTGTAAGGGCATATTTGTAAGAACCTACTCCATTTAATACATTAACCAGCTCATCATATTCCTCTATCCCATCTCTCTCAAAATTCATGATCACTGTTGCTAATGCTTTTACCCCTAATCTTTCCTTAATAGGCATATCTACTTCTACCACACTATTATCCATAATATTTATAACCTCTAATCTTTTCTCAATAGGCACATCTACTACCCATCATTCAATTTGAAAGTGATCTCCTCCAAATCCATATCAATCAACATCCGACTTGTGGATAAGAAAGGTCTGCCCAAGATAATTGAAGCTTGGGCATCCACTTCAGTGTCTAAAATCATAAAGTCTACTGGGTATGTGAAGGATACCACCCTTACTTCTACGTCACAGAAAAAACCCACTGGCTTCTTTATAAATAAGTCAGCCATTAATAGTCTAGTAGATGTGGGATTAAGTCTCCTAACCCCAACACCTTGTATATCATTAGTGGCATTAAATTTATGCTCGCTCCTAAATTACATAGAGCCTGATTGATATCAAACCACCCAATAGAACATGGGATGGTGACTACTCCTGGGTCCTTTTTTTATACTAATGGTGCAGGAGAAACCATGTTACAATGTTGCACCTTATTTTTGGGCTTATCTATGACCCAGTTATCACCATCCTCGCTCTCATAATCATCATCACTATAAGTTAGCTTCTCAAATTCTGCTTTAGGTGTCACATCGGAAACACTACTATCCTTCTTCAGCTTATCAGTAGTAGATGCACAATGATGATTGAGTGGGGTGCCACTCCTAGAATTAATAGATAGTCAATGAGCAAGTGTTTTAGGATTCTATACTATGTCACTAGGGAGAGTAGTTGGCTACCTTTGAGCAAAAGTAGCAGAGATCTGCCCATACTGCTACTCTAACTACTTGATAGAACTTTTATGTGACTCAACATTTTGGGTCAATCCTGAAATATCAACCTTGAGTTCTTTAAGTCAAGATTCTTGACTCTCTTAACCCTTCACCAATTTTGAAAACATTTCTTATATTCTTGATTCCTCATCTCATCTACCAGGTGAAATGTGTTTGTCTCCCTTTTCCTTATAATCAACTCTCCGTCTTCAGTCACCGTCTCTGTATTTATTATCGTAATAGTTCTGACCTTGGTTTCATTGAACTTGATCTTAGAAACCTTCCATATGATGATCTAGATAATTTGCCCATCCTCTAATTTAGGCTTACGAATTCTAGAGGCTGCATTTTGTGTCTTACTGCATTAACCTTTTTGGAATTTATTATTGCAAGTTGCTTGGCCAGCTCACCAATATCAGTCCTAATTAACAAAATAACTTGGTCTATAGAATCCTCAGTCACTATCTTCTTACTGGAAATTCTAATGGCTTAAGTGTCAGAACCTCTCTCAAACTTCCAAGTTTTCCACCCCCGATTAGTTTGTGAGATTTGATCCATAATACTAGAAGCTATCTCCCATCGTAATCTCATAAAGTCTCCTTCAAAGATAATTTCTGCCATGGCTCTAGAACTAATAGTTAGGGATCTATAGAATATCTCCAATAGGCTTATCCCTAAAATATGATGGTTAGGCACCATGCTAAGTTTTTTCTTAAACCTACACCAAGCCTCATACATAGAATCTGACTACAACTTCCTAAAATTATTAATCTCGTCCTTTAGTTGTAACACCCTAGATAAAAGAAAGAACCTATTCAGGAATTGCTTACACAACTCGTTCCATGTAGTGATAGATCCTCTTAGCAGTTCCCCTAGTCATAAAGATGCTTCTCCTATAAGTGAGAAGGGGAATAACCTCAGTTTAAGAACCTTCTGATTTACCCCTAGATTTGTATACGAATTACAGATCCCAATGAAATTTGCAAGGTGTATATTTACATCATCTGTAGGCAAACCCACAAATACACCCTTCAGCTTTAAGAGCTGAATTATTGTACTTGTTATGTAAAACTTAATGCTGGGGGTAAAATAGGAGGAATAATTTCTCCAAAATTTATTGTCTATAGATCCTCTTTATCATCCTTATATGGATAAAAATATTGGTATGCTGGGATCACTTGAGCACAACCACCTCTAACTCTATTTTGATTACCATCGAGTGTTTCTCGACGGTCTGCTTTCTGCCTTGACATAGCTAACTCTGCCTCTTGAGCTATCCATTGAGCATCTTCTTCCATCTTTTAATTAGCAACTTGTGATAACAACACTCCAGTCTATTGGTTAATAATGTCTTGTACTCTTTCAAGAGGAGGGGGCACCTGATGTCCATAATCACAAACCTCTTCAGGAATATTATCTTTTTTCTATTATGTCATCCTACTAGGTGTTTGTAGGATCCTCTATGGATTCAAATTCACTAGGAGTAAGGGATTGACTCTACTCTATATGCTAGGCATACACCGACGTATACCAAACTAAGGACAAAAATAAAAAAACCCGTAAACTACAACAACCTTGATTCATAACTCAACATCGTATTCCCCAACAACAGCGCCAAATTTTGATAATGCCTAAACTATACCATTAATCTAAAGATTATGCGGTCTCTTCCAAATATAGTAACCCAAAAAAAGTTTGGAGTTGAATCCCAAGGTAATACGTGGAATTGTAGATTTCAGTTATTGTAATCAATGGGCAAAACTGGAAAAGTAAATGGGGGTTGTAGTGTTAATATCGATCAAGTAGCTA
This sequence comes from Capsicum pubescens, assembly GCA_030864215.1. Taxonomy (NCBI): domain Eukaryota; kingdom Viridiplantae; phylum Streptophyta; class Magnoliopsida; order Solanales; family Solanaceae; genus Capsicum; species Capsicum pubescens. Next base: position 103,988,009 of record CM061547.1, read on the forward strand.
AATCAACTTTGGTTGTAATCATAGTCAGTGAACACAAGTATTGTATTCCCACTGGATTCTCAACTCTGTAGGCTTATCGTGTTTTATTGAACCTATTTGATACCTTGCATGCAGAATCTGATAAGTTATGTACCACCAACTGCTTTTGGACTAGCTGATAAATTTTACCCTTTACATTTTGAGTCTCAGGATGTCGCCTTATTAAACCTTATCCTAGATCCCATTTAAATACTACCTTTTAAGTCTCTAGTTATTAGATGACAACTAACCATCTTACTTAGATAATACCTAGTAGCGTGGATCGACTGCTAAACTTTAAATTACTGTTGTAATTATCTTTTTCTAGCCACTACTCCTTTTTTGGGAGTAAGTAGCAATAATATAGGTGTGATCCTAATGTTTGCAACCACTAATATAGTTATTAAAGTGAAGATAATACAATACATGCATGACTATCAGTTCAAAACAACATAGCACTTCCCCTACTTCATTAATCCGCTAGTGTTTCCACAACCTTTGCTAAGGGTTTTTAGCCAATCATGTTTGTAAAGTAATAAATGATGTTCATAATTGAAACAATAAGAGGTAATCACAATAATCATAACTGAAAACCCAAAACTTTAACTGAATTAATCAACCAAAAATCAATACAAGAGAATTCCAAGTCTAAAATCAAATCTTGGAATCAAAATATGTTTTTTAAGTATCAAAAGTGCGTAAATACTACAAAAAACACTTAAAGGGTATTTATAGTACATGAGGAAACCCTAAAATCAAAGCCTAAATAAAAAAGGACAAAAATAAGGTCGGTGGTCACTTACCTTCGTCTACATGCAGCCTGGCCTTGGGCACTTGTGCCATAGGTGGCTTGACCTTGGGCGTATGTAGACATTGGTAAGTTCTATACAAAATTCCTACTCTTTCTATTCTCTGGACTTTGATCTTCTGGCACTTACCTTACCCATATGCAGTCCACATGTGCTACATGCCATCCGCATGTTGACATATTTAAGTGTCAAAAGTTCTTTTTTAGATCTTTCACTCTTCGGATCTTCAATTCTGGTACTTAGTCATATACAGACCACATATACTACATATGGTCCACACGTAGACATAGGTAAGTGCCAGGCCTTCCAAATCTTGTAACTAAGCTTCTAAACTTCAAGTTTCAACACATGCTTTGATCACGTACGTCCAAAACATGTCACAATTACCCAAAAAAAATTAAGTAGAAAAAACTCCATTTTTTATTTTTTTCTTAAACTTCTCATCCAAAACATAGTTTTCTGTAAAACATACCCAAAATATATCATATCTAACAAAACAACCTAAGAAACTTGCATATTTTTATTATTTTAAGTGTGGAAAATGCTATATTTCTATAACACATCATTAAGTCAAACAGTGAGTCGTTATGAGAGACCGTAGTAAAAATATGAAGGACTATGTTGTCTATCCTCAGGTAACAACTCTGTGCCACGACTCATGGTCAGACCTCATGAGTCATTGCCCAAGTCAGCGACTATTTTTAGGATTTTTTTGTATGTTTTAATTAGGGTCTTTTCCTACCTTAAAACATTTTCCATGTTTAAAATCACCCAAATGACCCCTTTGTCATTAGTTATCAATATAAAAAAAACCTTACTTTTCATCTTTAACTCCCAAGGAAAGGGGTATTAGGGTTTCATAGAGAATTCATCATTCAAACTCCAAGCTTTGACTTCTCTTTAAATTCTTTAGTGTTTCAGGCATGTTTCTCAACCCTAACTTGTGCTTTTACATTATGCCATTTACTTATTTAACCTCCATGTGCTTAAATTATTGGGTTTGAAATTGGGTTGAGGGATTTCGATTGATTATTACTTGAATTATTTTCCTCATATTTAAATGTGTACTTCATGCTTTTAATTAATGGTTTTGGGACTGAATTGTTGCATTGTTTTAATGGTTTGAATGGGGGACATAGGTTTCCCTAAATACGATGAATTTTGGCTTGATAATGGTATTAACCTCAATCCACTTTACAATCTTGGTTTTAAATATGATTATTCACACAATTTAATTTGTCTTTGAACCCATTGCATTACATTAAAGGATAAAGGGATAACAATGGTTTGGAATGCCTATGGCGTCCATGGTTTTGAATTTTAAATGGAACTTGGGAGTCTAATGGTTACATGGATTGGTATGGCATAATTATATAAGCTTGAAAACATATTAATATGACGGTACCATGTTGAAAAATGCCTTAGTAAAGACTCCTTGGTTAATGGTTGAGTTATGTTGAAACTACTTTAATTTGGGCTTAAAGAGAATTGTATAGCTTACCATGATGGTGTAGTCCTGAGGGGACAAACACTGGAAACTATGTTTGCCAACATGGGTCTATATGACCATGTGATTGGTGCACACTTTTAGATTTTGGATGGATATCGCCTTAGTGTATTTAGCCTTTTTTCAGTTTCTTCGGTATGTTTTGCTAACACATAGTAGGACCCTTCCTGCAGGGAAAGTTGGACCCATATATCCCATGGGTGAATTTAGGATGGAGTGAAATACACAGTTCAGGTTAATATTTTAAAATCTCATATTCATGACCCTTGTACCTATCCCTGCATCCTATATATGTATATATAAATGTTGTGCACGTGGTTTTGATTGGTTTTTAGGACTAGTATTATTTTATCACTTTTCCTTGAATTACATGCCAGTTCATCACTGGACGCTGCATCATTTCATGATATAGGGTCTGAGGGATTTTTTATTAATACTATGTAGTGTTAGATGGTGTATTACGTTAGTTGAATTACTATGAAGTAGTTAGCCTCAATTTTTCGAAAAGCTCTACTATTTTATTAGGTTTCTTTTCATATTTTGGGATTGTGAATTCTCTTTATTCATGGTCGGGGGCATGTCCCGACATAGTTTAGTATTTCTAGTTTTAGAGGCTTTGTGGATAGTATTGGCATGATTGGCTGTCTTGTTAGTGGTAATGCCCAAACTACCCCTCCTAAGAAGGATAAAATGGTCTTTGTCAAAATATAGTAATCTAACTATGTTGGGGTTAATACCACAAGGAATACGTTAGATATCTTGCTTAAACTTATTGAAATCACCAGGTAGTGCAAAAAAGTAAATAAAGAGGGGATTTGTAGAACTGGAATGAAGTAATAAGAATTAGATGCTTTTGGTTTTAAGCAATCTAAGACGAATGTGTCTTATGTTCCCCCTGTCTTCTAACTCTGTAGATTTATCGTGCACTATCAAATTATTCTAATACCATGCATGTCGAATCTGATAAGTTATGTACCATCAACTGTCTTGTGGACTCATAGATTGATTTCACCCTTTATATTTTGAGTCTTTGGGTGTCGCTTTACTAACCCTTATCCTAGATTTCAGTTAACTATCACCTTTTGAGTCTCAAATTATTAGACGAAATATAATCGCCATATGTGGATGATACTTATTAGTCTGGATTGACAATTAATCTCTAAATTATTGTTGTGATCTTCTTTTCCTACCGTCTAACTTTCTTGTGAATTAAGTAGTGAATGTAGGCGGGATCTTACCATAGGCCACCACTAAGAAATCTATAAGAATGAATAAAACCTAATACATTCAAGAATCTTTATCTTGAACGACTTGGCACTTCCTCTAATTTGTTAATCCGCCAAGTTCCCATAACCCTAGCTAAGGGAATTAGCTGCATATAGTTATGAGATTAGTCATGGAATCCACAGACAAAATTACAAAAATAATCTCACAAAAATTAAAGAATAAAACCCAAAGTCTTATGTTGAATAACAAACCAAAAACAAGAACAAGATTATATGGTGTATAACTGGTGAAATTTCAAGATGTATTCCTTGACAGACATTTTGCCTTGCTTTAGGTTAACAAATTCTTCCTCCTTCACTTCCCTCAACTCTTGAGGAAAGGAGAATTCTAGGAAAGCATTAGAAAAATCCTCACACAGGGCTGAATCAGCATCATCACCCCATGGCTGATCCCATTCCTCGTACCACTGGTACGCCACACCTTTCAGCTGGTAGAAGACAAACTCCACACCCTCCAAATTTATGGCATGCATAACACAGAAAATCTTTTCAATCTCATCCCAAAAACCTTGAGGATCCTCTTATACCTTAACATCAATAAAGGTTGGAGGATTCAACCTCATGAACTAGCCAACCCTTGTGGCCTCAGAATATAGAGAAACAAAAGCACCTCGCTCATCTTGAGAATCTACCAACTACGAAAACATATGGATAGACTAAAAAAACTCAGCATTTTTCACATCAACCTGAGGGGCTCGAGAAGGACTAGAGGGAACTGGTGAAACTCCAGGAGGACAATCAGGAACTGGACCCCTAGACTGCGTCTGAACCCCATAAGTAGGTCATATTCCATCAACGTTTTCCTCTGAAAAGCGAACAAACCAAAATTAGAGAAGATTTCTGGATCTTATACTCTACAACTTGAAAATAGAACACAAGAAAAAGAAATATTCCTAAATGCCTCATAGCCTTTCCTTTATGAATGTGGAGCGATACACACCCTTAAAAGAGACTCTACTTGACATAGCTTTGTGGAATCCAAATTGACCATGATCCTAGTATCTAATACCAATTTGATAAGACCCAAACTAGGGCCTAGTCGTGTCGAGAATCTCAAGTCCAACCAGGACCATAGATCACCCCCAATACCCAATCGTAACCGCCTTACACCCTATGTTGGATGAATTTTGAACATATAACAAGATACAATAATAATAATTCAAAGATATTAACTAAAGTCTATAATCATAATCCAACAACCTCAAGCAAATATCCAATTGGAGCCAACCCTAATGCCAACACCAATACCAAGGTTGACACCAATATCGACATCGCCCATGCCTATAGTAGTTTGACAAAGCCTCTAACCAAAACCAAATAACATTTGATTTGGACATGACCCCGACCATAGCGAAAACCAAAATCCAAGAAATAATATCAATGAAAAGAAGTCCATAGCATGAAATGGAGTCTTTTAGAGTATGAAAGTTCACCACTTCAGCCTGAATCAAAGTTTTCCCCGAATCTAAGTCTCTGAGCAGAAGGAATAGTGGTATGGCCGATTCCTGTATCGTGTAGAGATACAGGATCAAAAGATAATTAGTGGAGTGAACACTAGGATGTACTCAAGGATAAAGATAAAATATTGTCATCATTCAAAACCAAGTCAAATAACCATATTTAATCACATATATACATATATATCATGCGGGGAAAGAGAATCGGGTTTAGTAAGCATTTAAAACCTAACTTGGGTTATGTAGAGTTGCATCCTAAAACCACCCACGAGCTATATTGATTCAACTCCCCCTGCTGAAAGGGCTTAGTGTGTATTAGCCGCAGGACTGAAGAAAAAACCAGAGATAAATTATACATCTCCCAAAATATAAAGTGTGACATCATGCACACGGTCAGCAAGACCAAACCTCACATCAGCAAACATGAGTTTCCAGTAGTTTGTCCCCCCCGAGACCTCCAACTTACATGGCTTTGCTACACACCCTCCTTTAATCCTATAATAAAACAATTTACACATTCCAACCATTTACCAAAGAGTCTTTTATAAGGCATTAACCATGGGTATCATCATACCAAAACTAGAGCTTGCAAGTCTATCCTTTCATGCCATACCAAAAAAATTAAACCATGTTGACTCAAAAGTTTCCAATTAAACCAAAACCATGGCCACCAAAGCCTTTCTGAACCATTTAAAATCAGACAGACCAATTCAGGTTCCATTACCATTTATGCAATTCAAGTAGTCAAACTATGTGATAAAATCATTCTCATTGGCATTTTAACAAACGGGTAAAAAGATGGAGATCGAAAGAAATAACTCTCGGGGTCCAGATTAAAAAAAAGAATCCTTCGGGGCATTAAATAGCTTGTATCCATAGAACATCTGGCGTGACATAGATGCTGAGGGAACATAGGTTTGAAAACCATAACCAAGTAATTTGGGGAATCCATAACACCCCGAAATCCAATTACCATCACTATGAATCCCACAATGTTTAAAATCATATTAAAATAATGAAAAACCATAATTAATCCATGAGAAAAATTATTAAACCATGAATATCCAAAACCATAACAATAGTATGAAAACTAAACATTGAACATATGCTCTTTGTAAAATAACATCGAGGGAGGAGTAGCATGACTTAGACAACAAGGAAGACGGAGAGAATCACTCTTGAAAGACCCTAATTGATTGTCTTGAAGAAACCCTAGACTTTTGCTTGAACAGAGAGTTTGATAGATTTTGAAGAGTGTTTGATTGGGAATAATATGTTACTGAAGTCCCTAAAGGTGTTTTATCTCGTGGCCTATACCAATGAATCCAATTGATATTTGGAGCTTCTTAGGTTTAGTTGGTTACTACAAAAGGTTTGTGGATAGTTTTTCTTCTATAGCTGCTGCGTTGACTAAGTTGACTCAAAAGAAGGTAAAGTTCTTATGGTCGGATGCTTGTGAGGGTAGTTTGAAAATATGAAGGATAAGTAATTGCATCTCCGGTCTTGAATTTGCCCAGAGGAATGAATGGATTTATGGTATATTGTAATGTATCCCGTGTGGGTCTTGGTTGTATCTTGATGCATCATGGAAAGGTGATAGATTATGCCTCTAGACAATTAAAGGTGCATGAGAAGAACTATCCAACTTATGACTTTGAATTATTAGATATGGTGTTCGTATTTAAAATCTAGCGACACTATTTTTATGGAGTGCATATGGATATATTTTTAGATCATAGGAGCCTGCAATATGTGTTTACTCAGAAAGAGATAAACCCCAAGAAAAGAAGATGGCTTGATCTACTCAAGGATAATAACATGAGTCTTCACTACCATCCAGGTAAAACTAACATGGTTGTTGATACTCTTAGCAAGTTGTCCATGGGGAGTCGAGCTCATGTGGAAAAAGAGAATCAGGGTTGGTGAAGGATATTCACTGTCTGGATAACCTTGGAGTTCGTCTCTTAGACTCTAAGGATGGTGGTGTGTTTGTACAAGAGGTGGCACAGTCGTTTCTTGGTGCAGAGATAAAGGAGAAATAAGTGTTGGATACCGTGTTGATGAGGATCAAGTGTGATGTATGTGGGAAAAAGGTGATGACCTTCGAGATTAGTGGTGATGGTACCTTGTAGTACTAAGGAAGGTTATGTGTTCCTGATACAGATGGTTTGCAAGAAAGGATCTTAGCTGAGGTGCATGAGTCGTTCTATGATATTCATCTTGCTTAAAAAAATGTATCATGACCTTAAGTAAATGTATTGGTGGAATAATATGAAGTAGTATATGTCTAGTTTTGTGGATAAGTGCATGGTATGCCAACAAGTGAAAATTGAGCACATGAGGCCCGGAGAATTGTATAAATAAATTGAGTTGCCTGTATGGAAGTGGGAAGTGATCAACATGGGTTTCTTTACCGGTCTTTCTCGGTCTCAAAATCAGCGTTATCTAGTTTGGGTCATCGTGGATAGGATGAAAAAGTCTGTTCATTTCTTGCCTGCGAGTACCAATTTTTTAGCATAGAATTATGCAAGGTTGTACCTCCAAAAGATTATGAAGTTGCATGGGGTGCCTGTTTCTATCATCTCGAATTGCGGTACATAATTTTCATCTCACTTTTGGCAGTAATTTCAGAAATGTTAGGACACTAAGGTGATTCTTAGTACTGCTTTCCACCCACATTCAGATGGGGAAGGAGAAAAAAATATTCAGACATTGAAGGATATGCTTCGGGCTTGAGTGATTGATTATTGTGGTAGTTGGATTGAGCATTTACCTTTTATAGAGATTGCCTATAATATTAGCTACCACTTTATCTTTGGAATGTCTTCGTTTGAGGCATTGTATGGTAGGAGGTGTACATCATGTATTGGGTGGTTTAAGGTTGGTGAGGCGAAGTTGTTTGGCTCGAATTTAGTTCACCAAACCATGGAGAAGGTGAAGGTGATACGAGATAGACTTAAGGCTTCCCAAAGTGTACAAAAGTCCTATATGGATGTGAGGCAAAGAAAGTCGGAGTTTGAGGTTGGTGATAGGGTGTTCTTGAAGGTGTCTCCGATGAAGGGGGTGATGCGGCTTGGGAAAAAAGGAAGCTTAGTCTCCGGTATGTTGGTCTGTACTTAGTTTTGAGAAGGATTGGTAAGTTGTGTATTAGTTGGAGTTGCCTTCTAGTTTGAGCTTTATTCACTCAATTTTCCATGTTTCTATTGTGAGAAAGTGTATGGGTGATCCATCGCAAATTGTGCCTATCAAGGATATGGGTATTTTGGATTCTCTATCTTATGAGGAGATATTAATTGAGATGTTGGATGGCCAAGTTCATGCGGACCAAGAAAGTGGCCTCAGTAAAGGTTCTATGGAGGAACCACAAGGTCAAAAGGGCTACTTGGGAAGTTGAAGAGGACATGAAGTCCAAATATCCATTCTTGTTAAGGTATATGTTGTTCTTTACATTTTTTTTTCTAACTTAGTTAAAGGTAGGAGTAGAGGCGCGTGGAGTCCAAATCGTGCTTATACTACCTTGTTCGATCATTCGAGGATGAATGATTGAAGTGGGGGAGAATTAAAACATCCTGGGTTTAGGCCCTTGGAAATTTACTGAGATTTGAGCTCTCTGTCCTTGTAATGACTCATCATACGATTCATATGGTGTAATTACGATTTAGGTGACCCAACTCATAAGGTGTCCAGTGATGGTGGTTGGGTTTCTATTGTGGTTATAGTGTAGGGGTACAGGTCGTTAGGTATGTTCATGGGTCGTTAGGATAATCCTTCATTAAATCAAAAACTTAGTAACTTTATTTGGCACTGAGTACGAGTGATTCACTAAGAGATGTGAGGATAGGTTACGAGTTGTTGTGACAAGTCGTACGTGATACAGTGTCAATCCCTGTAGATACTATCTTAGGTACAACTAGGACCATACGAGTCATATGGTCTAGTCACGAGTGGGGGTTAGGAAGTCGTATGGTGGACAGTGTATGAGTGTCCAACTCATTGTATTGGTGATGATTCAATGGTACGAGTTGTATGTTGTAGTGACGAGTCACGGGATCAACTCTTCACCACCTACAGTATTTTTACAATTTTAAGTTGGGGGTATTTTGGAAATTTCCCCATTATAACTCCCTTTGATATCACCTCTTAACCACTGTAACTTTTTGCGGATCCACTATGATTGCTTCACTAGAAATAACATGACCTAGAGAAGTGACAACGTTCCACAAAAATACATAATTCAAAAATTTGGCGTACAACTGTTGCTTCATCAGGTTCTGCAATACAATGGGAGGTGATCAACATAACCCACCTCGCTGTTAGAGTACATCAAAATATCATCTATGAACACAATGACGAATAAATCTAAAAAATGATGGAACAGTATATTAATCAAATCCACGAATGTCGTCGGGGTATTGGTCATACCAATAGACATAACCAGAAACTAAAAATGTCCATACTGAGTATGGAAAGAAGTCTTAGGAATATTCACCTCCCTAATCTTTAACTGATGGTACCTGCATCAAAGTTCAATCTTGGAGAAAAACTTAGCACCCTGCAACCGATCAAGCAAATCACCTATCCTTGGAAGAGGGTACTTATTCTTTACCGTCACCTTATTTAAATGTCTATAGTCAATACACATCTGAAGGGAACCAGCCTTCTTTCACACAAACAAAATAGGTGCACCCCATGGGGACACACTAGGATGGATAAAACCCTTGTCTAAAATATCCTTTAGTTTCTCCTTAAGGTCCTCCACATTATCCATTAAACTCAAAGCCAAGTCAAGTTAGTAAGTTTTTAAATTAATAAAGAATCATCCTAACGAATCATCACCATACCTAATGACCCATACCACAAAACTGTAACCACAACAGAAACCTAACCACCATCACTAAACACCTTACGAGTTGGGTCACCTGACCCGTACTCATACCATATGATTCGTATGATGAGTCATTACAAGGACAGAGAGCTCAAAGCTCAGGAAATTTCCATGATCTAAAACCCAAGGGTGTTTCATAGGGTGTCACTTTGCTAACCCTTATCCTAGACCCAATTAACTATCACCTTTTGATTCTCAAGTTATTAGATGAAAAATAATTGTCTTACGTGGATGATGCTGATTAGCCTAGATCAATAGTTAATCTCCAAACTATAGTTATGATCTTATTTTCCTACTATCTACCTCTTTTATGAAGCATGTAGTGAATATTGGCGGGATATTAATGTTGGCCACTACTAAGAAACCAATAAAAATAAAGAAAACCTAATACATGCAAGAATCTTTATCTAGAATGACTTGGCACTTCCTCTACTTCGTTAATCCACTAGGGTTCCCATAACCCTAGCTATAGGAATTTGCCATTCATAGTTATAAGATCAATCATGAAATCCATAAACAAAAATACAAAATCAATCTCATAATAATGAAATAAGGAAACCCAAAGTCTTAGGTTGAATAAGAAGCCAAAAACTAGAACAAGAGTATATGATGTATATTTATCCCCAAAGGGCATAAACTAGCCTCTAAGGGCCTATCTCTTAATATCCTCTACTAAACAAAGTCTAAAGGGTATTTATAAATTACAAGAAACCCTAGAAATCAAATCCTAAATAAAATAGGAAAGCTTGACTAAGCGTACATAATAATGACTAAAAATATTATAAGAGTGTTTGTAGGTTACATGGAAATCCTAGAAAATGATTTTGAAATGATCAAAAAAATTGAGGTCGGTGACCACTTACTAAGATTGCATACGGATCGTATGTACTACATAAGGGACATATGTGATCCTTAGTAAGTGAAAGACCTACTGCATAACTCTTGAAGCTCTCTAGACTTGGACTTCTTTTACTTACTTTGGTCACCTACAGACCGTATGTACTGCATGCGAACCGTTGTGCCCTTACTAAGTGAAAGAGTCTTCCTTTTCCTTCTCCTGAGCCTCTGGACTTCAAGTTCTGACACCTACTTAAGTAAGTGGCACCTACTCCTAGTAAGTTCCCAGGTAAGTGGCCCAAAATTTTAACTTTTCTTTTTTTTCTTTCGTTTAGCATCCATAACCTAATTTTTCTTCCGTTTATCATCCAAAACCTAGTTTTTCTTTCGTTTGGAATCAAAAACCTAGTTTCCTACAAAATCACTCCCAAAACACATCAAATCCAAAAAAATAGCCATAAGTACATATATATTTTCTAAGTTTAAGCATCATAAGTTTTATGCATTCATGGCACATCAAGACCCTCAACTTAGAACGTTGCATGTTCTCAAGCAACAAAAAAACAACACAATATAAGATGATGCTTAACCAAGAGAAACCTAAAACACTTATGGCAGCCAATCATCAAATTTAAGACTAAGATCATTACCCCCTCATATTTTAACACTTTAAAACCAATTGTGTATCAATGAAGCACAACAATGTGACACAAAGGAATCAAGCTAGGACATTACATTAGCAACAAACAACTATGCATATATACAAGTTACACTGCCCAAACAAGTAAGCGGCTAGCAATACAATCCATATGCCCTCATAATAAAGAAGTCTCACTCACACATATGAAATCATGCATGTCAATGCGGGGACGGTCTAGAGACACTCATACTCACAAGAGAAGTTCCATCAATATGCATCAAACACCATAGGCTTGCCCTTATTTTCTTTACCTTAGCTTTAAAACAGTTTGGTTAGGATCACTATAGGACTTTACTCAACTTATAAAGTAGGATTGGGGGATGATATTGTACATATGGACATTTATAGAGACTAAGCCTCCTTGGCACTACACTTACTTTGGGGTCCCACTCATTAACCAATTTTTTTTTATTTCTGCCTTTTTTCCTCTCTTTTTATTTTAATGTGCATTTAGGTTAGGTATGGTTTCTTATTCTTTCTTCTTTACATTTTTCTTTTCTTTTTTTTTTCTTCCATACCTAGCACCATTTTCTTTTTCTTTTATTTTTCCCTTTCTTCGTACCTAATTTACATTATGCACCCCTATGATAGCCACCCTCAACTTAGGTGATTTGCTTGAGTAGAGCTGCACAATGTCCAAGGAGGACCAAGGCCAAAACAGGTCAATTGTAAAACAAATAGGAAGGTGAAATGTGAAAACAAAGAAATAGTCTATACAGGCTCAAAATTGGGATCAAGGGATACTATTTCACATTGGGAAGGTCATTTAGTCTAAAAATGGACTTATAACAAAAACGACCTATGATCCTTTCCTAACTGACTATCCTACAATCTAGGAAAGACTAACCGAGCTAGTTTTGGATATAACACACAAAGGTAACTAAGTTGTATCTCACACACACATGGCATAGGGTTACATCATAAGCTACTACCCATCCGATTCATGTACAAGTTAGAAATGATTATCACATCTGTAATTCTAATAACATAACAAGATTTATAATAGTCATATATATATATATGCATATCACACAAATAAAAAATCAAGATATTGAAGGGGTATTTTTTTCTCAAGAATCAACAAAAAAATGTCAACTGCCCTAGATACTCATTTTTCTCCTAGTTAAACACTAAACATCACAAAATAAAACATAATACACTTAAATATATTGGCTCTACTAGGAATAGAAATCTAGTGGCATGACAACAAAAACCCCAAGAGGACATCAAGACCCATAAGCAGTCTCATTCTCAACTTAAAATCATGCATTGTCCCCAATGCATTTGGCCGTTACAAAACAACAGGGTTAAGAACATACTTGTGGCACCATAGGTGCGTATATCTGATGTCAATCACAATAACACATATAAACAACAAAATATGTTTGGTTGCCTCCTAAGCAGCGCCTAATTTAATATCACGGTATGACGGGGCTTAGTTAGTTACTCAAACTTCACCAATAAGCCCATGGGTACCTTGATTACTCATACTTCATCAAGGTGGCCCAAGAGTTGGCTCTGGTTTTATCTTTCCACTTTGAACTTATTAACTTCACCCCTAATTATTTTTATAATGTCCCATTATGCTCAAGGAGCGGTGGTATATAAATAAAGAATCTAAGAAGTAGATGAGGCATGTTATAATTCTTTGCCCTAACATGAGGAATGTAATTCTTTATTTCTTGCTCTAAATTCAAGAATGCAGACATATATTTTCTCTTTCTTGCACTCTTCTTTGAGTTTAAATGGATCGATCAAGATCTAACTATCCAACACAATGTGGAAAAATGCTTTGAATAAGGTCCAATACACCCCAACTCAATAATTGCAGTCTTATGTATATCTCTACATAACTCTAGTATGATCACCTTAAGAGTGACACTACCCATAAGAGTATTAGTGATTTTACGCTCCTCCAATTTTAGCTCTTTAAGTTGGCTTCTTAGAGATTTTTCAGTCTCACACCACCCATAACTAAGTTGTTGGGTGTTGCACACAACAACTTTTGCATCCAACTCTACTTATAAGTGGTGAATATACAATCCAAACCTATCAACCTTTTGAATAAGCTCATGATTGTTGTAGACAAGGTGTGTCAATATTTCCAATAGGCTATCCATGTGTTCACACACTATATCTTCCACATACCTACAATAATGCGCCATATAATAAAAGATAAGGATCAATAATCAAGAACCCTTTTATCATTCCATGAAATCTTTATCACTCCATACTTCCTTTGGCTAAGTTATCATATCAAGAGAAGTAGGCATGCACTAGTGTATGCCTGAAGAAGAATAGAAAAAAGAACCTGAACCCTTCAATAATTCAAATCAGTCAATCTACAACTGTATTCCCCAGCAACAACACCAAAATTCAATAACGCCTAAACTACCCCTCCTTAGAAGGATAAAGAGGTCGCTGTTAAAATACAATAACCCAACTAGGTTGGGATCGATCCCATAAGGAATACATCAGATATCATTCTTGAACTTTTTGAAATCACCAAGTAGTGCAAAAAAGTAACAAAAATGGGGGATTTACTGTAACTGGAAAGAAGTAAAAAGAATAGGATACTTTTGGTTGTAAACAATCTAAGACGAACACTAGACTTGTGTTCCCCCTAGATTTTAACTCCATTGATTTATCATGCACTGTAGAACTATTCTGATACCTTGCATGTAGAATCTGATAACTTATCTACCATCAATTGTCTTGTGGACTCATCGACAAATTCCACCATTTACCTTTTGAGACTCAGTGGGACACGACCTAACCAGGGCCTAGTCGTGTCGGGCATCTCAAGTCCAATAAGGACTTGATACCACTACCAATACCCAATCGTAACTGCCCTGCACCCAATGTCAGATGAATTTCGAACATATAACAAGATAAAAAAATAATAATTCAAAGATATTAACTAAATTCTATAATCATAATCCAACAACCTCAATCAAATATCAAACCGGTGCCAACCTTAATACCAATACCAATATAAAGGCTTACACCAATACAAAAAATGGCCTTGCCAATAGTAGTCTGACAAAGCCTCTAACCAAAATCAAATAAGATCCATTCGGGACAAGCCCCCGACCATAAAAAAAACCAAAAATCAAGAAATAATAACAATGAAAAGAAGTCCATATCTTAAAATGAAGTCTTTCAGAGTATGGAAGCTTACTACTTTAGTCAAACTCAAAGTTGTCCCTGAATCCAAGTCACTGAGTAGGAGGAATGGTAGTATGGCCAGTTTTTGCAACACGTGAGGATACAACTCCTGAAGACGATTAGTGGAGTGACCTCTAGCATATACTAGGGGATAAAGATAAAATAATGTCATTATTCAAAACCAAGTCAAATAACCATATGTAATCATACACACACATACACACATACAAATATATATATATTATGTTGGGAAAGGGAACCGATTTTAGCATGCATTTAAAACCTTAACCTTGGATGTGTAGATATGCCGTCCTAAAACCACCCATGGGCAATATGGTTTCAGATCTCCCTATTGAAAGGGCCCTAGTGCGTGTTAGCCGCACGACCAGAGAAAAGAAGCTGATATGACCAGTACATCTTC
The DNA here is from genome assembly GCA_030864215.1 of Capsicum pubescens. Taxonomy (NCBI): domain Eukaryota; kingdom Viridiplantae; phylum Streptophyta; class Magnoliopsida; order Solanales; family Solanaceae; genus Capsicum; species Capsicum pubescens. The sequence continues at coordinate 104,003,097 of CM061547.1, forward strand.
CAAAATATAAAGTGTGACATCATGCACACGGTCACCATGATCATACCTCACATCGGTAAACATCAGTTTCCAGTATTGGTCCCCCCGACATCTCCACCTTCTATGGATTTTCTACACACCTTATTTAAGACCATATTAAAACTATTTGCACTTTTTGACCATTTACCAAGGAATCATTTATTAGGCATTAACCATTGGTATCGTCATACCAAACTAGAGCTTGCAATTCTATTCTTTCATGCCATACCAAAACTATTAAACCAAGTTGACTCCAAAATTCCAAATTAAACCAAAACCATAGACACCAAGGCCTTTCCAAAATATTTAAAATTAGCCATACCAATTCAGGTTTCAGTATTATTTATGCAATGGAAAGATTTCAAGAGTAGTCAAACTATGTGACAAAATAATTCTTAATGGCTTTTTAACAAATAGGTTGAGGGCACATAAGTTTCACAACCATAACCAAGTAATTTGGGGAATCCATAACACCCCAAAATCGATTTACCATCCCGATGCATCCCACAATGTTCAAAATCATATTAAAACAAAGAATAACTATAATTAATCCATGAGAAACATTATTCAACCATAAACATCCAGAAAACTCCAACCATTATGTCAAAACCATAACAATAGTATGAAAACTAAACATTAAACACATGCTCTTTGTAAAATAACAATAACAGAGGAGTAACATGCCTTAGACACCAAGGAAGATGAAGAGAAATACTCTTGAAAGCCCCTAATTGATTGTCTTGAAGAAGCCCTAGCCTTATGCTTGAATAGAGAGTTTGAGAAATTTTTAAGAGTATTTGATTGGAAATAATTGGTAAATGAAGACCCAAAGGTGTTTTATGTCGTGGTATCAAAGGGAGTTAAAAAGGGAAAATATTCAGAATGCCCCCAACTTAAAACTATAAAAATACAACAAGTGGTTATGAGTCGATCCTGTGACTTATGCCCACTACATAAAACTCATACCATTGAGTCATCACCTATACAGTAAGTTAGACACCCATCCACTATCCACCATATGACTCCCTGACCCCCTCTCGTGACAAGACCATAAGGTCTTAGTCGTACCAAAGTCATAATCTAAAGGGATTGACACTGGATAACATACGACTTATCACAATGACTCGTAACCTATCCTTACATATCTTAGTGAGCCACTCGTACTCAGAGACAAATCAAGTTACTAAGTTTCTGATTTGATCAAGGATCGTCCTAACGACCCATCAACACATCTAATGACCCGTACCACTAAACCATAAACACAATAAAAACCCAACCACCATCATTGGACACCTTACAAGTTGGGTAACCTGATCCGTACTTACACCATATGGCTTGTACGATGAGTCGTTACAAGGATAGTAAGCTCAAAGCTCAAGAAATTTCCAATGGCCGAAACCCAGAGCGTGTTAATTCTCCCCTACTTAGATCATTCATCCTTGAATAATGGGACAAGTCAATACATGCTCGATTTGGACTCCATACACATCTACTATTACCTTTAAATAAGTTAGAAAACAAAGATGTTAAGAACAACACATACCTTGCACATGAATTTCTAAAGTGGAAAACAGGAATACATATTTGGACTTCATGTCCTCTTCAGCTTCCCAAGTAGCCTATTCAACCTTATGGTTCCTCCATAGAACCTTTACCAAGGCCACATCCTTGGTCCGCAACTGACGAACCTTCCAATCTAAGATCCCAATCGATATCTCTTCATAAGATAGGGAATTTGAAATACTAATATCCTTGATAGACGCAATTTGTGATGGATCACCTATACAATTTCTCAACATAGAAACATAGAATATCGGGTGAATGGAGCTTAAACTAGAATGTAACTCCAAATCATACGTAATATAACCAACCCTTCTCAAAACTAAGTATAGACCAACATACTGGGGACTAAGATTTTCTTTCTTCCTAAACTGCATCACCCCCATTATGGGAGACACCATTAAGAACACCTTATAATAACCTCAAATTTTAACTTTCTTTGCCTCATATTTGCACCGGACTTTGGCAACTTTGGGTAGCCATAAGTCTATCCCGAATTATGTTCACCTTCTCCATGGTTTGGTGAACCAAATTTGGGTCAAACATCTCTACCTCACCAACCTTGAACCACCCAATAAGAGATCCATACCTCCTACCATACAATGCCTTAACTGGATACATTCTTATGCTAGAGTGGTAGCTATTATTATAGGGAAACTCTATAAGAGGCATATACTCAATCCAGCTACCATTATGGTCAATCACATAAGCCCGAATCATATTCTCTAATGTCTGAATAGTTCTTGGAGAGATCACCACTAATGTCAAAGGTCATCACCTTCTGCCTATCTACATCACCCTTGATCCTTATCAAAATGGGATCTAATACTTATTTTTTCTTTATTTTTGCACCAAAAGACGATCGTGCCACATCTTGCATAAACACGCCACCATCCTTAAAGTCAAAGAGATGAACTCCAAGGTTAACCATACGGTGAATATCCTTCATCAACTCCCGCTTCTTGTTTTCACATGTGCTAGACTCCCCATGGACAACCTTTTAAGAGTATCAACAACCACGTTAGCTTTACTTGGATGGTAGTGAAGACTCATGACAAAATCCTTAAGAAGCTCAAGCCATCTCTTTTGCCAGAAGTTCAGATCTTTTTGAGTAAACATATATTGCAGGATCTTATGATTTGAAAAGATATCCACATACACTCCATACAAATAGTGATGCTAGATTTTAAATGCGAACACCATAACTAACAATTCCAAGTCATGAGTTGGATAGTTCTTCTCATGCACTTTTAACTATCTAGAGGTGTAATCTATAACCTTTCCATGTTGTATCAAGATGCAACTAAGCCCCACACGAGATACATCACAATATACCACAAATCCATTTGTGCCTTTGGGTAAACTCAAGACTAGATCCAAAGTTAGCTTATCCTTCAGCTTTTCAAAACTTCCCTTACAAGTATCCGACCACAAGAACTTTACCTTTTTTCGAGTCATCTTAGTCAATGGGGCATCTATAGAAGAGAAACTTTCCATAAACCTTTTGTAGTAACAAACTAAACCTAGAAGCTCTAAATATCGATTGAAGTCATGGGTATAGGCCACCTCTTAACCACTACAACTTTTTGTGAATTCACCATGATCACTTTACTAGAAATAACATGACCTACAAAGTTACAACGTTCAACAAAAATTCACATTTCAAAAATTTGTCATGCAACTGCTGCTTCTTTAGGTTTTGCGAAACAATGGGAGATGATCAGCATGATCTACCTCACTCTTAGAGTACACCAAAATATTGTCTATAAACACAATAACAAATCCAAAAATTGAGGAAAGAATCTATTCATCAAATCCTTGAATGTTGTCGGGGCATTGGTTAACCCAAAAGACATAACCAGAACCTCAAAATGCCCATACCGAGTACAAAAAGCAGTCTTAGGGATATCTACCTCCCAAATCATTAACTGATGGTATTCGGATCAGATAAATCTTAGAGAAAAACTTAGAACTCTTCAACTAATCAAACAAATCATCTATCCTTGGAAGAGGGTACATATTCTTTATCGTTACCTTAATGAACTGTCGATAGTCAATACATATCCGAAGGGATCCATCCTTTTTTTGCATGAACAAAATAGGTGCTCTCCATGGGGACACACTAGTATGGATGCCACGACCCGAACTGGGGCCCTGACCATGACGAATATCCAGAACCATGAAGGCCCGAGAGCCCTTCTAACTTGTAATCATATACACCATTCATATGCAAATAGGAAATACGGAAAAATACATAATGAAATGGAATCATGGTCATAAATCTGAATTTAATTTATAATATAGAAAGTAAATCCCAACAACAACTAGACAATGTTTGAAACAGTCTGTGAAATCTCTGATACATGATTAAATCAAAGCTGTCTGAAAACTGGGACAAGGCCCTCAGTAGAACAAAACCATAATAAATAATAAATGACTAAAAACAACTAGGCCTTATGAAATATAGAAGGATCATCAACTGAACTCTGCACTTCTTCCGGAATAAATCTACTGCTTATCAGGACCCCTAGATTGAGCCTTAGAGCGTGGTAGGGTTAGGGGTCAATACAATTATACTGGTACGCAGAGCAATCCAAAATAATGTATTTATATATAACATAAGTGAGAGAAATTCATAAAACATTTTACATATAATATATGAAAACACATGGGCACATTTTAAAGACTTTGAAATATTTCTTTAAAACCATGACTCACTCTTTGTCTTACTTCTGAACTAGATGGTACACCCTAAAATCTGTAATTTCGTGGGCTATATGGAATCCACTAGGATTGGAGTATCTATAAGGAAGACACGCAAGATCACACAACAGGGTGCCAAAATCCCCAATTAAATCAACATTTCATGGTAGTGCACAAGATCACAAAGCAGGGCTCCTAACCATAGTCCTAATTTGGGACGACATGAATCAAGGTACACAAGATCACAAAGCATGGTACCAGAATCCCGTGTCGGCAAATCACGGTTTCTAGCATAGAGTCCTTCAACTCGTAATTTCTTCGGGTAACCATCTAACTCTTTTTAAACCTATTTTTAAACCTTTTTTTAAACATGCATCTTTCAGAACTCATAATCTGAAAATCTGATTTCAAACATGTGTTTTATTCTGTTTTGAATTACTATGGCTTTAACTGAGTTGGTGTCGTCATAAGACTTGCAAGTCCTACTTCTGAGCCATATTTTACCATGCATGATTCTTTCATTAAAACATAATTCATACCACCCAAGCATGCAAATAGTATAGAGATTTTATGTTCCGAAAACTATACAAAAAATTTTATTCTTTCAATAAATATGTGGTGGTCATGTAATCTTTGACAAATCATGCACTCTTCTAATTATATATTTATATTCAACATTGATCAACATAAACATCCCTCTTTTTTTAAATTAAAACCATAATTCAATCATAGCATTAATCAAGACACTTCATATCATGCTTTTCAAGATGCATTCAAAATAATCCATAGCATATGAAAAATAAAGAAAAATCATAACAAGAGAGGAATTCATTAGGATTCATGCTCTAAATTGTATATTCATCCTTAAACACATGCATACATATATATAGAGTTTCAAATCAATTTAGGGTAAGGCCTAAAGACCAAAACAATACTGATCAAGGTTTCTAAAATATGCTAGTAATCGTACATTCAAAACCCCTTTCTTAAAAATCGTGATTTCTAAACCATTAGAATGAATTAAAGATGGTTTCTTTGTCCATGAAATTTTAGGAAAACTCCACGTACCTTAATTTATGACTCTTGAATGAACTCGTGCTTTATGGATGCTATTTGAACAATTGATAGGTGTTTCTTATAGCCCTTGCAATGGGGATTCCAAATCTTGAAGAATTATTAAAAAACCACGGTGAAATCTTAAGATATTTTGATCTTTGGTTTGAAACCCTAAGGAGTATTCTTGGTGATTTTGGGAGAAAATAACCTTATTTTTGTGTTTGGGGGATTTAATCCCATGTTATAGCTGAATAGGGGGTGGAAAATATCATTTTTCCCCTTAAAAATGCAAAAACAGAACCTGGAAATTGGGTGTGTGCAACAGAGCGTGTGTCGTGCGCTAATAACGCGATGCTACTGTCTCAGTCACGAAAATGGCCATAAATTTTTGCTCGGGTATCGTATTTTGGTAAAATTGGTATAGTTGGAAAGCTAATTCAAAGAGATTTCATTTGATATATAGTAGGCCCTGTAATTCATTATATACAAAGAGTTATGGTCGATTAAAGTTGACCTAAGTTTCGACGCTCACTCAAACTCGAATGATAGGAGAACTTTCAACTCGTCCTTGAGTTAGGGGCCCTCTATGATCTCAATTCATGCTCAAATAGGTTCTTACACTACATAATTGATTAACATGCCAAATTTGCATAGGATTTATGGCTTTTGCATCATCTACGCATAGAAATGATGATTTTTTATTCTAGCTCAAAATACAGGGTTTTACATTATCTCCCCCTTGGGATCATTCGTCCCCAAATGATGGGTCAAAACGTTGAAGTATTTAAGGTATGGAATAACATGGACATGATATGTCTTTGAAGAACAGATATAGACGAGCTAAAACATTTAAACTTCTATCATGAAACTGAATTCTAAGCTGGCTTGACTTTACTTGCTTTTAGGAGCTGATTCATGCTGAGAGTTTAGGATTCCCTTGAAGTGTTCATGATCAAATCATAAATATTGAATTGAGAAGTGATAACTTAAGAAATTATGAATCATGAGACAATTGGACTTAGATCGTATCAGGGTATTACACTATTTAAGCTAAAATACTTGGGAAAATTTGAGATTATGCGCAGAACTCTTATGAACTAAGTCATGACTAAATAGCTGAATCTGAACATGATGCTTGGACTGAACTGAGTTCGTAAATAACACGGATGGAATAGATTATCTATGGGGATGGTCATACGCCTGAGACTTCGGATAGTAGGACTGGGTGAAAAGGTGGAAAACCACCGTAACTTGTCTGCCTGAGTGTTAAACTGAATTATACTGGATACTTATACTTAACTGGAGTATCTCTTCAACATTCTTTCTAAAGAAGTCCTAGTAGAATTAGGGAGCAAAGAATCTCTGACATGAGTTACACAAGACATCCAACTAAGGAATCACAACAATGACACTACTCTATAGCAAGGAATATAAACATATAACTCATAAACTAGGATAGACATACCAGGCCTTAGGCAAAGCAACTTCTTGTTTTCAAGCTTAGTACACTTTTCGAATACTCCCTTAACTATACTATTCCCTTTAAATACCATACTCATTTTATTCAATCTTCCATATCTTTTTAGATATCACACCCTAAGCATAACATGCCTTACCACTTCAATGACCAACTATGAACTCTTACAATGGATTCAGTAGTGCATATTGCGTTCCTCCACTTAAATGCCAACATGTCATCCAAGACCATCTTTATAACCGCATATAAACTTCAAGACAAACAATCATAAAGACATACTTCAAATATTATCTAAACCACTATCAATATAACTCTCTCGCGCTACCCCAAGAACACATACACACAACTTCAACTAACCATCATATGTATCAAAGACTTGGCCCAAAATCTTACTTCACACTTATGGATGTATCTAAAACAAGCATACAATGGTCTTCCATCAACAAGAACGTTTACTCATCACCACTATCATCACATAAGGAGGAGTCACTAAAAGGTTAGAACATAAGACCTTGAAGAATGGAAGGATATTATATGAGACTTGACACTTAACTAAGGATTGAGGAACAACGAATCAACATCATGGATTCATCAAAGTGATCTAAGTTGAGGGCCTACCTAGGTATAAGCTGAATCTCACCAATCGTTTGGCATGCAACATGAGTTATGGAAACCGAGCACACTATAAAGCATGAGTACATCAGTCATGAGCTGCATGACCTCAACTTGGAGTTCATAACTTATGAAATGTGATTCCGACTACTGAAATGAACTGGAACTCCTCCTTTTGTAACTGGAAGAGTACATAATTCTCTATCATATGCATAAACATGAACTATGATCATGGAACTGAAACGTAAGGCATGAGTTATGTATTAGGATAACTGAAAAATATTAATATAAGAATGGGTTGAGCCTCACCCTCACTTCTGATGTTCTATATCATCCTCAAATTACTACTAAAATCTGAGAGTCTGCCTTGGTCACTTGTTCTATCATCTCCCCCTTAGCTTTAAGCCATCATCTTAAGTTTGAGATATCCCTTACCAAACTTTAAAATGCTTAACACTAACTGCACTCTGGGGTCTGGAATATGACAATACATGTAATTAAATAGAACTCAATCCAAATGACTACGCTGGAAGTAGGAAAACCCACTGCTAATACTACCTTCTGAGATATACTCTATCTTTCTATACCCCCTAATAGTCATCATATAGTACTTGAACACTTACTAACTTTGAATCTTCATGAGTAACCCCATAGTCGGAGTGCACACCCTCTAGTGCTTCAACTTTTATTTTTGTCGGTTCAACCTTCAAAAATTCAAACTTAGATTCTAACACTTAACATAGATATCACCAAGCCTTTGATGAATCATACTACTTCAGACATAGCTTACCAATATTGCGACTCCAAACTTATCTCTCTCTACTATAAGAATCAAGATTATATCAAAAGGCTCAACATTATCAATCAAAACTCCTTAACATGGCTATTTAGAACACCATAGACCATCTAACTAGTTTTTCTCCACCTAGCAACTCAAGGGTACCACTATCCACACACAACATGTAATAGACTTAGAAAAATACCACAACCTCATATCACCTTGGTATACTTCTACTTGATACATACAACATCATACTTCATTACGAATCAAATAAACTTAAGCTCGTGCATGCATTGTTCAAGCCTATAAGACCGCTTCCATAAAACTAGTATCATTAACCAAGAAATAATCACATCCACCTTCATGGCCATCAACTGTTCAAACTTAATGTCTAGTGCTAAACATGATTTACAACCCAACCTTACACACAATTATCACTTGGAAACTATGAAATAAAACATTAAGAAACAATAGTACACTAGAACTCCATAGCCACAATAATCGATCATGACCTTATGGTTTTCCTTATTATAATTCATTAATACGTACTATTTCAATACATCATGTCTATAGTCTAGCATCAATCATCTATCATCTATCATCAATGAAGAATGCAACATAATATACTAGTACATCAAATTAGGATATTCTACCCAAATAACTCATTTTATTTAGGTACAACCCACAACCAAAACACCTTCATGACATCACTACTATGCCTCAAAATCTAATATATACCTTCTGACAAGTAAAACTAGTTTACAACTACCAAAGAAAAGAAGGTCAAGGGGGTAGAGTCACATAATAGACATAGTCAAAATTTATCTTATATTATAACCCCATACAATCTTATCTACTTACATGGATTTCTCACATCACACTTACTTACCCAAGTGTACATTTAGACTACCTTTAAATTCCACAAACAATCGTGTGTCTATAATTATAACTTACTGGCTAGTCTAGCCATTTTCATATTTCGAGCAAACAACTACTCACGTTAGCTAATAACTCCTTCTATATCTTCTATTAAACTAACACACAAGAACATATCACTTTATTACCAACTTAATCTCATGGAAAAAGATTCGGCTATACATACATTCAATAAATCCCCCTTACCACTTTTCTTGCCATTACACCTCTAAACCCTCAGTTCCAACCAACACAAGAATCAATAAAATGAACAATAAGTTGTTAGTGAATCAAAATAGGCCTCACACGGCTTCACTAGACTTTTATTTTGTGTTTTGAACAAGAAAATGAGAGGAATGACAAGGAAACTATGCTAGTGAATCGAAAGAGCCCCACAAGACTTCACTAGACTTTTAGTTTCAACAACACAATGATAACAAGATAACAAGAGATAGAAACTTGACACACATTAATCAATGATCTAAGAATACATATCTTACTCTTATAAATAAAAATCTGAGTCAAACACTTTCCCCACAGACTACCATACAATCCACACATTCTACTAGATACCACATTAGTTTATCACTAAATAAAAGGTAAATCATCCTCAAACATCGGTTATTCAAATAAAATATTTATTTACACAAAAGTCACCCTCACTCTGACTTCTAACTTTATGACTTCACATCACCTACTTCTTGGTCCAACATCACTACCAATAGGTCATGACACCAATACTAAACTTATACTACTACTCGAGTGGAAATACAATTCCAACATTCTTCTACATATCATCCCCCCTTAAGCATGACATCTGCAACATAAATTTTTGAAAAGGACCGAATACACTTAATACTGAAGGCTGAAAAACATGATTTATTCAAGATCAAGGTACACACTAGAATCAATACACTCTGAATCACTAACGGACTCTTCACAAGTCCTTACACAATTTTTAAAATCTTATATGATTCAATCAGAAAGAACTATGTCATTTAGACTTTAAACTTCTGCACTTAAATAACCAAAATAATAAGACATGTCTGAGAACATCAGAGTAAGGAAAGAATTAAGATGACTGTTACTTTCGTATGGGTGACACCATAGCATGAATTAGAGTATGAAAGTGGAAAATTCTGACTATATTGCACGAACTAGAACAAGAAGAAAGAGAGACATTCCTAAATGCCTAGTAGCCTCCTTCCTATAAGTATGGCGCGCTAGACAGCCATAAATAAGACTCTACCCGATGCAATTTTGTAGACACCCTGGGACCATGAACCGTTCTCTAATACCAAGTTTTTCATGACCCAAATCGGGGCTCTGACCATGATGAACATCTCGAACCATGAAGGCCCGAGAGCCCTTCTAACTTGTAATCATATACACCATTCATATACAAATAGGAAATACGGATAAATAAATAATGAAATGGAATCATGGTCATAAGTCTGAATTCAATTTATAATATAGAAAGTAAAGCCCAACAACAACTAGACAATGCCTGAACCAGTTTGTGAAATCTCTACTACATGATCAAATCAAAGTTGTCTGAAAAATGGGACAAGGCCCCCAGTAGACCAAAACTATAATAAATAATATATGACTGAAAACTAGGCATTCTAAAATATAGAAGTCTCACCAACTGAACTCTACACTTCTGCCGAAAGAAATCTACTGCTTATCAGGACCCCTAGATTGAGCCTCAGAACCTGGGAGGGTAGGGGGTCAATACAATTGTACTGGTACATAGACAAATCCAAAATAATGTATTTATATATAACTGAAGTGAGAGCAATTCATAAAACATTTTACATATAATATATGAAAACACATGGGCACATTTTAAAGACTTTGAAACATTTCTTTGAAATCATGACTCACTCTTTGTCTAACATCTGATCTAGATGGTATACCAAAAAATTTGTAATTCAACGGGCTATATGGAATATGCCCTTGACTCAGTGGCCAAGCCCCTAATTCAAGTTTGCCGCAAGGATTGGAGTATCTATAAGGGGGACACACAAGATCACACAACAGGGTGCCAAAATCCCCAATCAAATCAACATGTCATGGTAGTTCACAAGATCACAAAGTAGGGATCCTAACCATAGTCCCAATTTGGGATAACATGAATCAAGGAACACAAGATCACAAAGCATGGTACCATAATCCCGTGTCGGCAAATCACGGTTTCTAGCATAGAGTCCTTCAACTCGTACTTTCTTTGGGTAACCATCTAACTCTCTTTAATCCCATTTTTAAACCTTTTTTAAACATGCATCTTTCAAAATTCATAATCTGAAAATTTGATTTCAAACATGTGTTCTATTCTGTTCTGAATTACTATGGCTTTAACTGAGTTGGTGTCGTCACACCAAGACTTGCAAGTCCTACTTCTGAGACATATTGTACCATGCATGATTCTTTCAATAAAACACAATTCAGACCACCCAAGCATGCAAATAGTATAAGAGATTTCATGTTCCGAAAACTATGCAAATATTCTTATTCTTTCAATAAATATGTGATGGCCATGTAATCTTTGTCAAACCATACAACTCTTCTAATTATATATTTATATTCAACATTGGTTAACATAAACATCCCTCTCTTTTAAAATTAAAACAATAATTCAATCATAGCATTTATCAAGATATTTCATATCATGCTTTTCAAGATGCATTCAAAACAGTCCATAGCATATGAAAAGTAAAGAAAAATCATAGAAAGAGAGGGATTCTTTAGGATTCATGCTCCCAATTGTATATTCATCCTTAAACACATGCATACATATATAGAGTTTCAAATCAATTTAGGGTAAGGCCTAAAGATCAAAACAATACTAATCAAGGCTTCTAAACATGTAGTAGTCGTACATTCAAAATCCTTTTCTTAAAAATCATGATTTCTAAACCATTAGCATGAATTAAAGATGGTTTCTTTTCCCATGAAATTTTAGAAAAATCTCACGTACCTTAATTTCTGACTCTTGAATGAACTCGTGCTTTATGGATGGTATTCGAATAATTGATGGGTGCTTTTTGTAGCCCTCGCAATGGGGATTTCAAATCTCAAAGAATTATAGAAAACCCACGGTGAAATCTTAAGATATTTTGATCTTTGGGTTGAAACCCTAAGGAGTGTTCTTGGTGATTTTGGGAGAAAATAACCTTATTTTAGTGTTTGGGGGATTTAATCCCGTGTTATGGCTGAATAAGGGGTGGAAAATACCACTTTTGCCCTTAAAATGCGAAAATAGAACCTGGAAATTGGGTGCGTACGACAGAGCGTGTGTCGCGCGCTAATCGTGCGATGCTACTATCTTAGTCACGAAAATGGCCATAACTTTTTGCTCGGATATCAGATTTTGGCAAAATTGGTATTGTTAGAAAGATAATTATAAGAGATTTCATTTGATATATAGTAGACCCTGTAATTCATTATATATAAAGAATTATGGTTGATTGAAGTTGACCCAAGTTTTGACGCTCACTCAAACTCGAACGATAGGAAAGATTTCAACTCGTTCTTGAGTTAGGGGACCTCTATGATCTCAATTCATGCTCAAATAGGTTTCCACACTACATAATTAATTAAAATACCATATTTTCTTAGGATTTATGGATTTTGGATCATCTACGCATAGAAATGATGGTTTTTTGTTCTAGCCCAAAATGCGGGGTGTTACAATGGATGAAACCCTTGTCTAAAGATCCTTTAATTGCTCCTTAAGCTCCTTCACATTATCCATCTAACTCAGAGCCAAGTAAATTTACTAAGTTTCTGATTTGATGAAGGATCGTCGTAATAACCCGTCACCACACCTTACGACCCATACCACCAAGCCCGAACCACAACAAAAACCTAACCACCATTACTAGACACCTTATAAGTTGGGTCACATGACCTATTCTCATACCATATGACTCATATGATGAGTCGTTATAAGGAAAATAAGCTTAAAGCTCATGAAATTTCCAAGGGTTAAGACCCAGGGTGTTTTACAGGGTGTCATTTTTCTAACCGTTACCCTAGATTCCAGTTAACACCTTTTGATTCTCAAGTTATTAGATAAAAGATAATTATCTTACGTGGATGATGCTGATTAGTCTAGATCGATAGTTAATCTGTAAACTACTATTATGATCTTCTTTTCGTACTATCTACCTCTTTTGTGAAGGATGTAGTGAATATAGGCGAGATCTTAATGTTGGACACTACTAAGAAATGAATAAGAACAAAATAAAACCCAATATATGGAAGAATATTTATCTTGAATGACTTGACACTTCCTCTACTTTATTAATCTGCAAGGGTTCCCACAACCCTAGCTAAGGGAATTAGTTGCCCATAGCTATGAGATCAATTATGGAATCCACCAAAAAAAATTACAAATTCAATCTCACAATAATAAATAAAGGAAACCCAAAGTCTTAGGTTGAATACTAAACAAATAAAAATAACAAGAGTATATGATGTATTAATTTAGCCCCAAAAGGCATAAACTAGCCTCCTAGGGCCTATCTCTCAATATCCCCTAATAAATAAAGTCTAAAGTTTTTTTTTAGATTATAAGAAGCCCTAGAAATCAAAACCTAAATAAAATAGGAAAACTTGATTAAACATACATAATAATGACTAAAAATATAATAAGAGTGTATGTAGGTTACATGGAAACCCTAGGAAATGATTTCAAAATGATCCAAATATATTGAGGTGGGTGACCACTTATTAAAGTTACATATGGACTGTATGTACTACATATAGACGGTATGTGGTCCTTAGTTTGTGCATAACTCCAGCACATCTCTTGAAGTTCTATGGACTTGGACCTTTTTCACTTACTTTGGTCACCTATGGACTGTATGTGCCCTTAGTAAGTGATAGAGTCTTTTTTTCTCTACATTTTAAGCCTGTAGACTTCAAGTTCTGACACCTACTTAAGTAAGTGGAACCTACTCCTAGTAAGTGCCCATGTATGTGGCCCAAAACTTCAACTTTCGTTTAGCATTTAAAACCTAATTTTTCTTTTGTTTATCATCCAAAACCTAGTTTTTCTTCCGTTTAGCATCCAAAACCTATTTTTCTATAAAATCACTCCTAAAACACATCAAATCTAACAAAATAGCTGTAAGTACATGCATATTTTCCAAGTTTAAGCATTGTAATTGCTATGAATTTATAGCACATCATTTAAACTCTTAGATTTCATTTGATTTATCTATTTTATATACTATTTTGGGTGGCTTCTAATATTTGTTATATTGTGCTTTGGAGGTTAGGCTAAAAGGGTGGCCTCCAACCCACAGTGGACTTGAGATATCCATCACGACTAGGTTCTGGTTTGGGTCATGACAAGCTTAGTATTAGAGCATGGTTTAGGTTCTTTGGGTTTCCATAAAGACATGATGATTAGATTTACTTTTATGGGTGTATAGTATGCCATACATATAAGGAGAATGCTACAAGGCATTTAGGAATGTTTCCTATTCTTGTGTTTTATTTTGGGATATAGAGTCCAGTTATCATGAGACTTCTCTAACTCCAGGATTACTTGTATTTTAGATCATGCCTCACCAAAGATCTAACGATCATAGAAACTCTGTTGGAAACTCTCTCCCACTTGAGAAAGATGCAGAGGAAACTTGCCATTTTTACAGAGTGTGGACCTGGTCTAGGGTCTCTTCTCCCGACTATAATGCCCTAGATAAGGTTTCACCAATCTTTTTTAGTCTTCTTCAAAATTATTTGGTTGGTGATACTCACACTCAGATGCCCGAAAGAGATATCTTTAATGCAAAGTTCTATTAGTCTATTCATATACTTGCCCAACTGGTGGCATCACAATTACGTTGGTCTGATCATGTTAGATCTGCTATTAGTTTATCTGATGCTATCTGGGTTGGCTAGTTTATGAAGTTAAATCCCCCAACATTTACAAGCTCCAAGGTTAAGGAGGATCCACAGGGGTTTATTGATGAGATGGAGAAAATTTTTAGGGTTATGCATGCTAATAATTTAGAAAATGTGGAGTTTATTGCCTATCAGTTGAAGGATGTGGCTTAGAAATTAGTATGAGAAATAAGAAGTGATGAGGGGTGATGATTTCGAGTCGGTGGTGTGGAATGAGTTATTTGGTGCTTCTTTTGATCACTTCTTTCCTACGATGTTAATGGAAGCTAAGGACAAAGAGTTTGTGAACTTGAAGTAAGGTAAGATGAGTGGGAAGAAGTATGCCCTGAAGTTCCAGAAACTGTCCCGTTATGCTCTGGATTTAGTGTCCAATATGAGGTCCTAGATGAGAAATTTTGTTTCTGGGTTATCTCACAACTTGGTATTGGAATGCAAGGCTACAATATTGAAAAATGATATGGACATATACAAGCTAGTGGTTTATATGCTGCAGGGGGAGGATGAAAAGAAAAAAATAGGTAGAGATGGGATAGAGGTAGAACAAGAAGTTTAGATATTTATAGAAGGGCGCAAATCAGAAGAACAATGGGAGAGATAGTAAGCAGTGAACTAAGAAGATGAATTGGGGAAATTTTTATTCGACAGCTAGTGCTCCTTATCCTAAGCCTTCATGTGATCATAGCTAAAAGTGGTCCTAAGGCAGATATTTTCCAGTCTTAGCCTAGTGAAGCTTAGTCATCCCTACCTTACCCTCTTTTTGGTTTTTATATATAGATTTACCGTGGAGATTGTAAGGAGGGGAGGAACTTATGTTTCAATTGTTGTCAGCCTGGTTATGTACAACAAAATTATCCAATAGCTAAAGTTTCCACTGGGGCTAATAAGGTTTTGGTTGCCACTTCTTCGGCTCATCCACCTAGGGCTCCAATTCAGGTACCGATAATGACCGAAATTACCTCTATGAACTTGCTACTCATTAGGAATCTGAGGCATTACCAGACGTTGTCACTAGTATGTTACAACATTTTCCCCGTGATGTTAAATATTTGTTTGATTTGGGTTATACCCTATTTTATGTGATCCCTTATGTGGGTATACACTTTGGTTTTGATCTTGAAAATATTTCCAACCCCTTTTTCGTGTCTACTCCGATGGGTGATTCCATTGTTGAAGAAAAAATTATAGGGGCTTTGTGGTGTCCATCTTTCATATGTAGATATTGGTGGATCTGGTAGAGCTGGACATAGTAGATTTTGATGTTATCTTGGGAATTGATTGGCTTCATTTGTGCTATACTTCTCTGGACTGTAGGACTCAGAAGGTCAGTTTCTATTTTTCTAATGAACTGGCGGTGGAATGGGAGGGGAGTTTCTTAGTGCCCAAAGGTAAGTTTATTTCTTATCTTAGAGCTCTAAAAATAATATCCAAGGGGTGTTTGTATAATCTTGTTTGGGTTAAGGATTCTAATTCTGAGAGTCTTTCTTTGCAATCTATCCTTGTGGTCAATGAATTTCCTAATGTTTTCCCCGTTGTCTTTCTTGGGATTCCTCCCTATAGGTAAATAGATTTTGGAATTTATTTTCTACCAGATACCTATCCCATTTTTATTCCATCTTATAAGATGGCTCCAGATAAACTAATAGATCTAAAATAGCCGTTAAAGGATCTTCTTGATAAGGGTTTCATTCATCCTAGTGTTTCTCCGTGGGGTGCTTTTGTACTTTTTGTGCAAAAGAAAGGTGGGTCTCTTCAAAAGTGTATAAACTATCGACAACAGAATAAGGTTATCATAAAAAATAAGTATCCTCTTCCTATGATTGATCACCTATTAATCAGCTTCAGGGTGCTAGGTTTTTTACTAAGATTGATCTCCGATCGGGCTATCACCAATTGAAAATTAGGGAGGGTGATATTCCCAAGACTTCTTTATGAACCCAGTATGGCCATTATGAGTTTTTGGTTATGTCATTTGGGTTAACTAATGCTCTTGCTGCTTTCATGGATCTTATAAATTGAGTGTTTAGGCAGTTTTTGGATCTGTTTGTTATAGTCTTCATTGATGACATCTTGGTGTACTCTAAGAGTGAGGAGGATCATGCCAATCACCTCTAAACTGTGTTACAAACTCTGAAAGACTAGAAATTGTATGCTAAATTTTCTAAGTGTGAATTTTGGTTAAGCGTCGTGACCTTCTTTAGGAATGTTATTTCTAGCAAAGAGATCAAGGAGGATCCACAAAAAGTTGAGGCAGTTAAAAGGAAGCCTAAAACCATGACTCCAACTGAAATAGGAGCTTCTTAAGATTGACTGGGTATTACATGAGGTTTATGGAGAGTTTCTTATCTATTGTTGCTCCACCAACAAGGTAGACACAAAAAATGAATAAGTTTTTGTGGTTCGATGTTTGTGAGGGTAATTTTTAGAAGTCGAAGGATAAGTTGACTTCTACACCAATTTTGACCCTAACCAAGTGTACTGATGGGTTTGTTATGTATTGTAATGCATATCGTGTAGGACAGGGTTGTGTTTTTATGCAGAATGGTAAGGTTGTGGCCTATAATTCCAGGCAGCTTAAGGTACATGAGAGGAATTAGTTGACTCACGATCTAGAATTGGCGGTTGTGGTTTTTGCTCTGAAGATTTGGTACCATTATTTGTATAGGGTGTATGTGGATATTTATTCAGACCATAAGAGCTTTCAATATGTATTTATGCTTAAGGAATTAAATCTCAAATAGAGGAGGTGGCTTGAATTGCTTAAGGATTACGACATGAGTTTGAACTACCATCAAGGTGAAGCTAATGTTATTGATGATACTCCTAATACGTTGTCTATGGGGTGCTAATCTCATGTTGAAGAGGAGAAAAAAGGGTTGGTGAAGGATATTCATAGTTTGTCCAACTTGGGAGTTCATCTTTTGGATTCTGAGGATGAAGCAGTGATTGTTCAGGAAGTGGCTAAACTATCTCTTGGTGCTAAGGTGAAGGAGAAAATGGTTTTAGATCCCATACTTATGCAGATTAAGAATGATGTGGACAGCAAAAAGTTATGGCATTCGAGATCGGGGGATATGGTATATTGATATATCAAGGAAGGTTGTGTGTTCCTGATATAGATGGGCTATGGGGAAGGATTTTGACCGAAGCTCATGATTCCAAATATAACATCCATCCGGGTTCGACAAAAATATACCATAACTTGAAGGAAATCTAATGGTGGAATAATATGAAGAGGGCTATGGGAAATTTTATTATTAAGTGTATGGTTTTTCATCAAGAGAAGGTAGAGCATTTGAGGCCTGGTGACATATCTTAAGAGGTAGAGTTGCCCATGTGGAAGTGGGAGATTATCAATATGGATTTCTTTACGGGTCTTCCACGGTCTCGAAATTAGTATGATTCTATCAAGGTCATTGTGAATAGAATGACTACGTCCTCTCATTTCTTGTCTATATGGACCAACTACTCAGGAGAGGATTATGCTAAGTTGTTCATTCAGGAGATAGTTAAGTTGCATGGAGCGTTGATGTCCATTATTTCAGATCGAGATACACAATTCTCTTCTTATTTTTGTTGCTCGTTTTAGAAAAGCTTAGGGACTAAGGTGAACCTTAGCACCGCTTTCCACCCTCAAATGGATGGACAAGTGGAATAGACTATTCAAACATTGAAGGATATGCTAGGGGGCAGTGTGATCAATTTTTAAGGTAGTTGGATTGACCATTTTCCCCTTATTGAGTTTGCTTACAACAACAGTTATCATTGTAGCATTCGGATAGATCCTTTTGAGGATCTTTATGGTAGAAGGTGTAGGTCTCCTATCATATGGTTTGAGGTTGGTAAGACTAGGTTTTTTGTTCATGACTTGGTTCACCAAGTCACAGATAAGGTGAAAGTAATTAGAGAAAGACCTAAAACTGCTCAAAGTCTCCAAAAGTCTTATGCGGATATGAGGCTGGGGGAGTTGGAATTTGGGGTGAGCAATTGGGTATTCTTGAAAGTTTCTCCTATGAAAGGAATCATGAGATTTAGTAAAAGGGGGAGGCTCAATCCTTGTTATGTTGGTCCATATCAGATTGTAAGGAGAATTAGGAGAGTCGCTTATGAATTGGATTTGCCAGCAAGTTTGACTTTATTTCATCCTGTTTTCTATGTGTTTATGTTGAAAACGTGTGCGGGTGATACTTCCTTAATAGTTACTATTGTTGATGTTGGTGTCATGGATTCATTGTCTTATGAGGAAGTCCCAGTCGAAATATTGGATAGGCAAGTTCGTAAATTGTGAACCAAGGATGTAGCTTTGATAAAGGTGCTTTGGAGAAATCCAAAGATGGAGGAAGCTACATGGAAATCTTAAGAAGATATAAAAAATAAATACTCGTCTTCATTTCCAACGGTGGATGAAAGTGCTTAAGGTATGAGTTTCATTTCCCTCTTATTGCATTTCGAATTCGTCCTTGGATTTTGTTTGTATTCATTCTTTTATCATGCTAAGGGTGCCCTAACTTCTCATTTGGGGATGAATAATATGGGGGAGGGGGGAGGAGTAATAAGTTTTTGAGCTTTAGACCTTATAAGAGATGAATAATTGAATTAGCCAAAGTTACTGAAGTGGTGTCAAACTTCCAGTGATAACGATCCAGGTTATGACTCATTATGAGTCGTAACAAGTCGTTAGGAGGACTTGTTGCCACAACAGTAAGGAATCCAAGGTTTTGGTCCCATGAAAACGAGTCCAGGTTATGACTCATTGTGAGACACAACAAGTCGTTAGGAGGGACTCATTATCACAACAAAAGGATATCCAAAGGTAATAAGTTCTTGAGCTTTACACCTTCTAAGAGATGAATAATTGAATTAGCCAAAGTTACTGAAGTGGTGTCAAACTTCCAGTGATAATGGTCCAGGTTATGACTTGCTATGAGTCGTAACAAGTTTTTACGATGACTCGATTCCACAAAAGTAAGAAAGCCCAGGTTTTGGTCCCGTGACAACGAGTCCAGGTTATGGCTCATTGTGAGACACAAAAAGACGTTAGGAGGGACTCATTATCACAACAAAAGGATATCCAAAAGTTTATCCTCTAGCTACGGTTCTTCATTACAACTCGTTATGTCAGGCAATGAGTCGTTATGAGAGACCTGTAGTCATTACAGTGAAGGACTAAGTTGTTGATCCTCAGGTAACGATTCGAACGCCTCAGAATTCATCGAAATCCCTTGAACGCAAATAAACTTTGCTACCCTATCAAATTCAACGCTCCATAGTTAATAACGGTATAAAATTTTATAAAATATGATGTTTTCACAAAGTTGACCCTCAAAACCTAATTTCACAACTTTTTGAACGGAGGGACGAAATAAGATATAAAAGCCATAAAACCATGCCAACTATGTTACTACCATAAAATCGATGATTTGGATCTGCTGGGACTGTTCGTTTTACTATCCGATGCATAGATCAATGAATGTTGACAGAACTCAAATATAAGACTTTTTAATCCACCAAAATACAAAATATCACATAAATCACACTGAAATGCATCAAGAACCGTGCCAATCATTCCCACACCCCAGAAATACCACAAAGCAACCACAGGAAAGGTCAAAATGGTTAAATTACACAGAAATGAATATTTCACATAGATCATCAAAATTTGGTCGTTACATCATCTACCACTAAAAATCTAGTTCGTCCTCAAACTGAGGGCAAGGGAAAATACCTGAATTGGAAAAATGCTGGGATAAGAACTACGCTGACCAAACTCGATCTCCCAAGTAGCCTCATCTATAAGTCGATGTCTCCACTTGACATTAACCACCGAAAGATTTCTAGAACGCGACCGTCTAACATCCATAGATAAGATGGAGACGGGTTTCTCAACAAAAGACAACCTCTTATCTAACTGAATAAAATCCCAATGAATCACATGGGACTCATTCGGAATGTAACGGTGAAGCATGGAAACATAAAAAATTAGATGAACAGCTAATAAATCTGGGGAAAAGACCACTCATAAGCCATATCACCAATAATTTCAAGAATCCCAAATAGCCCAATATACCTGGTGCTAAGCTTGCCCCTCTTTCCAAAACTCATCACACCCTTCATGGGTGAAACTCAAAGGAAAACACGATCACCCATGCCAAAACTCAAGGCATGAAGTCGACAATTTGCATATCACGTCTGCCTACTCTGAGCCACTTAAAGACTATCCTAAATGATTTGAACTCTATCCAAAGACTCACGAAGCAAGTTTGTACCTTTAGGTCTAGCCTAAAAAATCTCAAAAACCTCAAACCAACCAACTGGAGAGCGATAATGTCTACCATACAAGGCCTCGAAAGGAGCCATATCAATATTAAAATGGTAGCTATAATTATATACAAACTCCGCCAAAGCTAGATGTTGCTCCCACTGGACACCAAAGTCAATCACACAAGCATAGAGCATATCCTACAGTACCTAAATAGTTTTCTCGGACTGACCATTACTCTGGGGGCGAAATGTTGTACTAAGATCAACCTGAGTACCTAACTCATCTTAAAAGGTCTTCCAAAAGTGAGATGTGAACACTGAACCCCAGTCTGAGATGATAGACACTGGCACACCATGAAGACGTATAATCCTACGAATATAGATACATGACAACCACTCATCACGGAAAGAGACCTGAACTAAAATAAAATGGGAAGATTTGGTCAATCTATCCATGATGACCTAAACACTATGCAAAGTACAAGAAGCCCAGTCACGAAATAGATAGTAATTCATTTCTACTTCCACTCGGAATGGGTAACCACTAAAGCAATACATCATGCCTCAAATGCTCGGCCTTCACTTGTTGGCAACAAAGGCAACGAGATACAAAATTTGGTACATCCTTCCTTATACTATCCCACAAGTAATGTTGCCTCAAATCACGATACACTTTAGTCACTCCCGGATGGATGGAATACCTAAAACAATAAGCCCCTTCCAAAATCAATCTAATCCAATTACCAACTCTCGACACACAAACCCAACCTGCAATCCTCAAAACACCATCTAAATCGAGTGAGGCTTTCTTAGCCTCACCACTCAATACCTTATGCCAAATCAATCTTAATCCAACATCATTAAACTAATGAGCTTGAATCTTCTCCATCAAAGAAGACCTAGTCTCCACGAATGCCATTACATACCCAGGTGTCGAAATATAAGACTAACAATCTAATTAGCTAAAGAATAAATCCCTAAGGACAAAGGTCTCTCCTAAGTGAATAGATGTTCCAAGCTACCCATGCTAGTCAACTTATGGCTCAAGGTATCTGCAACTACATTAGCTTTGCCTGGATGATAGAGAATAGTAAAGTCATCATCCTTAAGCCACTCAAACCAATGGTTCTTCCTCATATTAAGATCACATTGGGTGAGGAAATACTAAAGGCAATGATGACCCTAGAAAATCTCACAATGGACTCCATACAAGTAGTGCCTCCACAATTTCAAAGAAAAAAAACCTTTCACAACTCCAAATCATGGGTAGGATAATTCTTTTCATGGTGATTTGAATTGACGAGAACCATACGCAATCACCTAACCCAACATCTGAAGCATCAGAAAAGATGGTAAAACCCACACCTTCTTAGAAAAAGTCAAAATAGGAGCTGATGTCAACAAATTCTTGAGCTTTTAGAAGCTTGCCTCACAAGCATCGGGCCATTAAAAAGAAACCTTCTTTTGAGTCAACTTGGACAATGGACCTGCAATAGATAAGAAACCCTCAACAAAACATTGACAGTAACTTGCTAAACCAACAAAACTCCAATTCTCGATGTGCGAAGTAGACCTAGCCCAATCACAAACTACTGCAATCTTGGCTAGATCAACCATAATACCTCCCTTAGTCACCACATGACCCAAGAAAGAGACAAACTCTAACAAAAACTCAAACTTAGAGAACTTAATATACAACTTCTCATCCCTCAAATTTTAAAGTACAATATGCAAATGCGCTTCATGATCGGCCTTACTCTTGGTATGAACCAAGATATCATCTATAAATACAATAACAAAAAAGTCAAAATATGGTCAAAATACCCAGTTTATTAACTCTATGAATGTGGCTGGGGCATTGGTCAACCCAAAGGACATATGACCAAAAACTCATAATGATCGTACAGAGTCCGTAAAGTTTTCTTTGGAATATCCAAAAATCTAATCCTTAACTGGTGATACCCATATCTCAAATCAATCTTCAAAAATATTGAAGCACCCTGAAGTTGGTTAAACAAATCATTAATACAAGGAAGAAGATACTTTTTCTTGATTGTCACCTTGTTTAACTATCATTAATCAATACATATACGCATAGACCCATCCATTTTTTTCACAAAAAAGATAAGTTCACCCCATGGTGATACACTAGGTTAGATAAATCCCTTATCCAACAACTCTTGTAACTGATCCTTCAATTACTTTAACTCGACTGGGGTCATTCTATTAGGAGGAATAGAAATGGACTTGGTGTTCAGATCAACATCAATGGAAAATCAATATCATGACCCAAAGGCATACCACACAAATCCATGGGGAAAACATCCAAGAATGCACAAACCACACAAACAGAATCCAAAAAAGTGGTGAAGCAACACTAGTATTACGAATATGAGCCAAATAAGACAATCATCCCCTCTCAACCAAATGATAATCTTGAAGGAAAGATATCTCATGGGACTCGAATGAAGCACACCCTTCCAAGATACCCTTTGCACACCTGGCGAAGCTAAAGTCACGATCTTTGCATAACAATCTGGGACATCATAGAAAGGAGTTAACCAGTCCATACCCAAGATGACATCAAAATCTACCATATCCAATACGATTAGATCTACCTAAGTTTCACGCCCTAAAAAAGTCACAACATAAAATCGGTACGCCCAATCCACCATGAAAGAGTCTCATACGAGGGTAGATACATGAATACGCATATTAAGAGGCTCACAAACTAAATCAAAACTCAAAGAAAAGAATGCAGACACATAGGAAAAAGTCAATCTCAGATCAAATAATGCAGATGCAGGTTTGAAACAAATGGGGATGATACCTGCAATGACAGCGTCAGAGGTCTCTAACTCTGGTACAATGGGTATAGCATAGCACTATTCATGACCACTAACTAGCTAAATAGCCCTGCAACTACCACCACAAGCTCTACTAGCTCTATCTCATGAATCTTTGGTAGAGCCTCTACCTCTCATAACTGAAATAAGAGTATCCTTGAATACACAACAAGGATAGTCCTTGGCTAAATAACCTATATCATCATATACATAGCACCCTCTATGGCCCAATTTAGTAGGAAGAGGTATGATTAGACCAAAGTAGGCACCCAAATTTGTTGAACCAGAAGACCCACTGCCTAAACTCTGCAAGTCTACATACACGGGTCTACCATGATAACCATAAAAAAACTCTAGCATACATACCTCAAGAAGTGTGATATCTGAACTTGCCCAGACAATGCACCTTTTTGTCGCCTCCTTGAGATGCTTGAAGAATACCCTCAGTCGTCTTGACAGGATCAACTATACTATGAAACTACGCTCCACAAACTACCATCTGAGATATAGCTAGCTGAAAGAAAACATCCAATCCCTTCACAAACTTCTGAATTTTCTCATATTCAATGGCTATGTTGGTATAGAAATATCTTGACAAGGCATGAAAGTGTCCTTCATTCTCTAAAACAGTCATGGAACCCTTTTCTAGGTGATCAAACTCATCTCACATTCGATCCCTCAGATTGCATGGTACAAACCTTTCCAAAAATACCTCAATAAACTAATCCCAAGTCATCTAAAAAGAATAGAGAGGTCTGTAACCTACAAATGACCTCCAGCAATCTCTACCGGCATCCCTCAACTGATAAGTGGTATACATAAGACCATGCTACTCAAGCAAACCCAGGTTATGCAACTTCTCATGACAGTCAATCAAGAACACATACACATCCTTACCCATAACACCATTGAACCTAGGAGGACCCAAATGAGTTAACCTCTCGAACCTCTTCTGATCCTCAAAAGACATAATTGTACTTGCAATAAAAGGAGGGATGGTGAATTTGGCAGGCTAAGATCCAACCTGGAAACATAGATAAAGGTTGAAATCCCGACCTCAGAACACTATAGTTGAATGCAAGTGCTGAAAGAGGAATAATACTCGAAGTTTGCGGAGTACCAAAAGAAAAAATAAGTACCACTAGAGGATCCATACTCAGGGATGGAGGAACGCCATAAGAAAACCCTAGCATAGATGGAGGTAGAATACTTGAAGCTAAGGGAACACCAAGAGTAGTCAAAGGAGCACTCTCTAAAAGGGACAACAAGTGAACTAATAACCCCTCCAAGACTGGAGTAGAAGAACTCGGTGGAATCAAAGTAGGACCCACACCTCCAATATGCTCAACCTGAGGCTCATGGGAGAGTCCCCTAGAACTACTCCTAGATGGGAAGATCAACTTTCCCGTCCACTACCCCAAGCCCATCCACGACTTACAACTTGCCTCTAGACTAGGTGCTCTCCTCTAATAAAGGCTCCATATCTCTAACCTCACGAAACCTAGTCATTACTATTTACAGAAAGAAGAGTGAAATATGACTTAGAACAAAAGGTATAAAGAAAATCCACAACAGGATACATAGGTCAAGGAAAGACTCCTAGAGTGTAAACAAACCATAGGTGTAAATAGTAACAACAGAATACATAGGTCAATGATACCAAACCAAATCCTAAAACGTGTTGTCACAATATAAGAACATCGCTAGTACAACTTGAGATCAAAATAAGTAAGATATCCAAAATAGGAATAACTCTATCTCTGAATACAAAATAATGAAATAGTATAAAGAAAGAAAGATAGTAATCGACTTTGAAAGAAATAATCTAACCTCTACCTCGAATAGCTCCTAAGTATTGCCCAAAGTCAACCACCGTGAGGCATATTTGAACTAGGATCTGCCTAAAAAAGGCACATTAGGGGTGAGTATGGTACACTTGTACTCAGTAGGTATCATAGGATGACTGAGCAAATAAAAAATTAAAGCATACAAAATACACACTAAGGGCACGTCACCTGCAACCAAAAAATGTCCCAAACAGTAGCCCACATTGTCTCCACTAATAGTTCTATAATATTCACATACACTATAATAATATGAAAGAAAAGTACAAGTATACAAGTATCACATATATGAATACGAAGAAAGAAATATGCATAGAAAGGTATCACATCAAGGAAAATAATACATCACAGAATTGTACAAAGTAAATACAAATGAAACAGAGATGATGGTGATAGTGTTAATGATGATGATGCCCGAAATTATCGCACAATCTCTTTTTACACCTATGGAGCTAAAGATTACCAATGTAGGACCCATGGGGGGTTTTTCAACCCATATACAACCAATATACAATACTAATATCCATAACTCCTATCTAGAACATCCATCGGAAGAGGTTTTAACGATGTCATATTTTCTACCAGAAAAAGCCAGTTTTCTAGTATTCATATTATTTACACTATGGTAACAATGTTTCATGAATGAATATGATATGAGGATGTAATGCTCACAGCCAAATAGAATGAGAATTTCCATATCCAACCAATATACCGACCAAGTGAGCCAAAATCCACTCATTAATCCAACCACCCATGAATCTAACATAATCCATATGCCAGTAGAATGAAATATATTAAAGTCACCATTGATACCACATTAGGCTGTTTAATCAAACAGGATTACAATAAATTTCCACATACACAAGTCCAATAATATTATATAGGACCCATCATGATCACACACAATAAATAATATTTCAAAACCACCAAATAATATTAATATATAGGTCTTCATACGAGCACAACATAACAACATAGCCATTTTCATGATTAGTTCCCACACCCTTATCATACTTTTGTATCAACCTTAACTATCCGGCCCAGTTTAAAGAAAGTTAAGTCATAACCTACCTCGAGTACCGAAAATCAGTCTAAAAGCCTTCAATCCAAAGTCTTAGTTCTCATAACGGACTCAAAATCAACTAATCAATCAAATATAAAATCTATAAATCAAAAGAGACCAACGATATTCATATTGCCTATTTTTGTATCGGGGTCAAAATAGACCCCGAAAATGAGTTTTTTAAAAAAGAAGGGTAAATCCTAACTTTATATTTGAACATGTCTCCCATATTTATAGGAGTCTACAACTAAAAACCAAAGAAATATGAGATAAAAATAAAGTCCCAATTGAAGAAAAATCAAGCTTAAGCTTTATCAACAAAAATCCTCAAAATTCATTTTAAAATCAAGAATTGGAGTTGTTTTGAAGATGAAATAAAAAAAGTGATAATTATAAGATTAGAAACTCAACCAATTGAAATCATGTTTAAATTGAAGAATTACAATTTTTAGGCCTTACGGGCCAAAATCTCCAATTTCTACCTTTTTAATTCACGTTTTAAACAAGAATTATATGATATAATTGGGAGAAAATAGTTAAAATAGGTGTTATGAAGTTTACCCAATATTAAAAGTGGAAGAAATTACTGAAAATCATGAAACGCTGAGCTCTAAGTCTCAAAAATAGTGAAATTTTTTGAAATGTGAGTACATAAAGGACCCGACATCTCATATGCGATCACCAAGTCACGTATGTTGTACCTTTCTGTGGAAATATATTGCATATTCAAACCCATCATTGCATATGTGAGTCCTGCAATCGATACAAAGATTTTGTGTCTATAAAACTTGCATCTGGTCACCTGAGGTAAGCGACTGACCCACCGCGTTTGTGGGTGCACCAGCACCAGCTGGAGACTTGGAGAATTCCAAGTCTCCACGAACCCTTCAAAATTCTTCTAAAATCTCATGAACGTAAAAGAACTATGATACCCTATCAAATTTTATGCTCCTGAATTAATTGAGATATCGGAGTTTCAATAAAATAATATTTTTACAAAGTTGACCTCCAAAACCCAATTTCACAACTTTTAGAGCCGAGGGTCAAAATGAGATATAAAAGCCATAAAACCATACCAATAATGTTACCATCCTAAAATCGATGTTTTGGATATGTTGGCATAGTCCGTTTGTTCATCTGACACACAAATCAATGAATATTGAGCAAAGACAAATATAAGGCTTCTCAAGCCACCAAAAACCACAATATTGGATAAATCACATAGAAATGCATCAAAAATTATGGAAATCATACCCATACCTAAAAATATCATAAAATAACAATGAAGAGGGATAAAATGGTCAAATTACATGAAAATAAATATTTCACATAGATCATCACACAGAAAGATGAAATTGGTGATGATTCATCTACGCTTTCCATTTATTTTCTCTTTACCTTTCTTTAGTTTTGGTTAGATAAATCTAGAACTTCTTCTTTTTTTGTATTTAAGTTGGGTGGATCGAGTACCCGAACTTTGGTATTGGGCTAGCCCAATTTATTTTTGTATATATTTAATTTTGATTCTAATAAAAGGCTTCTTGGCCATTTTATTTTAAAAAAAAGATTCAAAGGTGACTTGAAACACTATAAATCAATTTCAAGTGACAACTCTATAAATACAGCTAACCCAATTCAATATTATCACTTTAATTGAAAAAATCCTTCAACCCACAAAAAAAGAGGTGGATATCTCTAGCAACTTTACCAAAAAACAACCAGAATTAGAGCTTTTGATGTTAACTTACTTGATTTATCTATTTGGTGCAACGACCCGAGACTACCCCTAGTCATCACACAATTCTTGGAACCACAAGGGACCCCAAGCTAACCCATGAACTGACATACTGTTAAGCAACTGAATTATAACATAATAAATAGTTGTTCTGTTGTGCGGAAACATAATCATACTGAAAATCTAAATAGATACAATACTGATAAAGCCTTACAATCTAATAAATCTGAAGAATGAAACTGAAATTACATGACTGACTCTGACTGACATCTATGAAGCCTATACTATACTCACTATGGATAGCTGGGACATGCCTCCAACTATACTAATCAATACACATGGAAAATAAATAAACTATACATGAACTAAAACTGTCTGGAGTTCCCGAAATAGGAGAACTCATCACCTAATAGCTGGAATCTGCAATTTTCTGATCGTAATATGTGAACTACAATTGGTACCAATATTATGAAACAATGTAGCCACACAGACGTATATATGGATCAGTCCTTGTAGAATGTACTGAGTATGTAGGGGTGGATGCAATAAGTAAAGTTGATTTCATACATAATCGTAAAACAGGCATGCTAAGTGTAAGTAGACTCACCAATAGGTTGGAATAAACTAAAAACTAAAATATATTAAAGCATGAGTGACAAATATTTTCTGATAAGATGGTGAATCTCTACACTTAGTTTCTGTAAACTTTATTTTAATGATATAAGCATAACTGAGGTTGGGATATAATAAAACATAGATAGTGTATGAATACTGGGTATGAAACTATGTGATAGAGACTGATATAAATTGAGGATCTAAATATACAATCCGACTGAGAACGAACGCACAAACATACTAACTTATCTGATGAACTGAATGGCTGATAGCTGAATACTAGGCAAGTAAGAATGAACTGTACTTAGTCTAATAACTAGATATGAAACTGTAGAGTACTATGCATATGGATAAGGACTGACTAAGAAACATGAGATAACTGAGCATGAATGCATGTAACTATATTATTTGAGAATGCAAAACCAAGCATATTATATGATTCTGAAATAGTCTATAAACTAAGGTACTAAAATATTGATAACTGAATAATAGATAATTGTACGCTATGGTCAAGCAAACCTGAAACTGAAATGAGTTACTGATCTGATTACTGGACTCAGTCTGTGACTAAGACTGCCACTAAGATGGTAACTGAGACTGTATCTGAGATTGCAATTGAGACTGGAACTAAGACTGTGATGATAGGCGAATTTACATGCCTATAGCACTATATTTTGCCCATATTTTAGCCTAGTTTTGAGAACAAATTATATATTTCATGCACTTTTAGTCTTTTTTCCTGTAAGTGAGCTAACGAACATGATTAGCAAAGTTTCAGGTATAAATGATGCAGAGTTCAGCATTTTATGGATAACTTGACGCCAAAGAAAGCTTCATGAAAGGAGAAAAGCCAATCTTGGACGCCAAGGACTAAAGATGGCGCATGGAAAATCTATCCCGGGCTAAAACAACATTTCTAAAGACTTTGGGGACTAGCAGTAATTTATTAGGATTAGGATAATGATACATTAACCTAGTACAATTGGGTTAAGTATTTCATTAGCTTATTAGGATTAGGATAATGATACATTAACCTAGTACAATTGGGTTAAGTATTTCATTAGCTTAGTAGGATTTGGTTAAGCATTTCATTAGCTTACTAGGAATAGGATATGGGTATTATAAATACCCTATATTGCTAGAGATTTTAGAACATCTCAGAACATATTCTTCCATTAATTCTATTTTTCTTCTTCTATTCTTAAATTCCGCAACAAGAGAAACGTTACCTTGCTAAGGAATTCACGCCTAACGCCTACCACACCATTACAAACGTGAAATCTTTATTGTGGTATAACAACAATGTCAATTGTGATTTCCTTCGCACTCATGGGTAACTAAACTTCTCTGTTGGGGTTATGGAAGATGAATGAGATACTATCTATTGCTGTGAGTTTGTGAGTTCGTGACACGTATGTTGCTTATATCATTATTCTCTTCATCTTAATCTAAATTCTTTGTCGTTGCAAACGCAAGAATACGTCAGTATAACATTTAACTTGTTCGAAAGAAAGGTTATTTGTCTGGAAAAGAGATAATGTCAAGGTAGTAGGGTCTCATCCCCTATTAAAAAGTTAGTGCCGTAACTGGATTAACCTCTTGGAGAATTCGTACCGTTAGATACGCTTTAAGCTTGAAAGAGTTAAAGTGAAATAATCCTCGAATAGGTCGAAAGACGCCTGGATTTACCATCGAATACAATTCTCTATAAGCACATGCATGTCCGAATTCAACACACTCATAGTCATTAGAGACGTATAACTCAGAAGGTGGACATAACCCCAACTCCTCAATTCTCATTGTTTACATCTTACTAAAACATTCTTTCTCTTTTTACTTTGCTATTGCCGTTTTTAGCTACTATTTGGTTACATTACTTGCACAACAAGAATCCCCCCTTTTTCGAGACTTTCACTAAAAGTCTAGTAATCTTCACTTACTTGTTGACCAAGCTATTACCTGTGGGATCGATACCCAACCCAGGTTGGGTTCTATATTTGCTAACGACCGCTTTACACTCCTACGAGAGCTGTAGATTGAGAATTATCAAAAATTGGCGCCGTTGCCGAGGAATACAAGTGTCAATTAAGTTCGTAATAATTACTAGACCCTTTGGTCAAAGATTCTCGTACTTTTACTTTTAGTTTTTGTTTTTGTTTACTGCAGGTTTTTATTCAGTGCATGCCCCATACCCGAAGTTCTGGTCAACCGTTATTACCTATCAATCCTGAACCACAACGTATTCGCAGAATGGAGGCACAACACGCAATTGAAAGGATGACTGCTCAACAGGAACAGGCGAGACTAACTGCGCTAGCCTCCGCTCAAGTGCATTAACAGAATATTGATAACCCTGGGTGAGCAATAAATCCTGACGATGAAGATCTAGGTGATGACGAACTACTAAACCCTAGGCATGCCGCTGAGATCGCAACACCTGCCAACAGAAGAGATCGTCAAGCTAGGTTTAGGCCTGAACGCCAAGTTATGCAGCCAGCTTTCGACGATGATGATGATGATCTTGATGGAGCCGGAGCCACAGGAGCCATTATTCCTCCACCATTGGCACCCGGAGCCAAGTTCAACATCACGAGCACTATGATTCAGTTATTGCAACTCAAGGGATTATTTGGTGGACTAGCAGGCGATGATCCGAATATGCATCTCATCAACTTTATTTCTACATGCAAGTCGTTTGACAATCCTGGAGTTGGTCAGAATGCAATTCGATTACGTCTATTTCCATTGTCTCTGTCTGGGGAGTCAACTCTATGGTTGAATGGGCTGACTCCTAATTCTATTACAAATTGGAGGCAATTGAGAGACGCTTTCCTAGAAAGATTCTTTCCGCCATCCAAAAGAGCACAATTGAGAGATGAAATCAGCAACTTTTGTCAGCTTCCCACTGAAGCTCTTCATGAAACATGGGAGAGGTTCAAGACAAAGCTAGCGAGGTGCCCAAACCATCATATGACTAATGTTCACCTAATGGAGATATTATATAGAACCCTGAATTCAATAACTAAACCAGTGGTGGATAATGCGGCTGGAGGATCCTTTATGGATCTCACCTTTGGTCAAGCAAGCAATATACTAGATCGTATGACGAAACAAAGTAGAGCTTGGCATACCAGGGATTCTGAGGTAGCAAGCCCCACTTTATCTATAGGCGTGACTACAGACCAAAGGAGAAGAGAAGAAGAACGTGATCAAGATATGGCGCACATGAAAACACAAGTGGATCTTCTTACAAAGCATTTATTATTAGGGAAGACCGAAAAAGTGAAAGCTATTGCGTCAAAAGGAAGAGACGAATCTGATTCGGAAGAGGAAGCCAACTACTTGAACAATCAGGGGGGTTTCCGAGGCAATGCCCAAGGAAACCAAGGTCGGATCTATTATGATAAATCTGGATACAAGGACCGCGATCAAGGTAGTTGGAAAAACAATACCGACAGAAGTGGTTTGTATGTTCCTCCTAGAAGACGTGACGCCATTGCATCTGGTTCTGGAAATATATCCATGGAAGATATGATGGCTAAACTACTGAAAGGAGTGGAAGCAACAAGCGCGGGAGTAACGGAGGTAATAAATGATTTGTCCTCTATGAAGCAATTAGTTGATTCACAATCCACTTTAATCAAGCAAATAGAGCAGCAATTGAGCCAACTTTCAGCAGCACTCAATCAAAGAAAGGTTGGCACTTTACCTAGCGACACTGTGCAAAATCCAAGGAATGAGGGATCATGCATGGCTATTACTACTCAAAGTGGTAAGGTGCTAGAAACTTCAGAAAAAGGCAAGCAAGTGGTTGATGAAGAAGCGGAAATTGATGATAAGGCAAAAGGGGAAGATGCCGCAGCAGCCGATCCTAACGTCCTTAACGTCACTCCTCACGACGTGCAGCCTGGAAAAGGTGAAAAAGGGAAGCAAGAGGAGAAGAAATCCGTGGAGAGAACAATTCCATACCCACCACCACCTTTTCCCCAAAGATTGAAGAAGGTGGCGAATGATACGAAGTTCAGCAAATTCATGACTATGTTAAAGCAGTTGACCATTAATGTTCCATTGGTGGAAGCACTTGAACAAATGTCGTATGCGAAATTTATGAAGGATCTTTTGACAAAGAAGCGGGTAGTAAGCTATGAGCCGGCAGATAATATTCATCATTGCAGTGCAATTGCCACAAGGTCCTTAGTACAGAAGAAGGCAGACCCTGGTTCTTTCACTATTCCTTGCACGGTTGGATCTATGAATTTTGCTAAGGCATTGTGCGATTTGGGAGCTATCATCAATTTGATGCCACTATCCGTCTACAGAAAGTTGGGGTTGGGCGACCCTACACCAACCAATATGCGGCTCGTGATGGCAGATAGGTCGGTAAAACGACCTGTAGGTATCTTGAATGATGTGTTGGTGAAGGTGTCTACCTTTATTTTTCCTGCAGACTTTGTAATTTTGGATTGCGAGGTGGATTCTGAAGTTCCCATAATCTTGGGACGTCCTTTCCTTGCAATAGGAAGTGTGCTTATTGACATGAGAGCTAATGAGCTTTTATTTTGGTTGAATGACGAAGTGGTCCGCTTTGATATATGCAAAGCAATGAAGCAGCCCAGCGATATGAATGTGTTCTCTGTAGCTGATGTTCATCATGAGGATAAGAAAGCATTATCTGTAGAGAAACAGCTTACCGTTGAGCCATTGTCTGCTGCGCCACTGAATGTTGAGCATGAGGACGATGAAGATTATGAAGAACATAAGGGTGCTCTAACAGAAATAGAGTCCTATTCCCATACTCCTAAGCAACCGGACCGTGATCTTAAGAATCAAACATCACCAACAGCGAAGACTTCCCTTGAAGAGCCACCAATGCTAGAATCGAAAGATCTCCCCGATTATCTAAGGTATGTGTTCTTGGAAAGTATAAATATACTTCCGGTGAGTGCGGATGATTTAAGTAAACAGCACGTAGAGGCTCTCATCTCTGCTCTGAAGAGATACATGAGAGCTATGGGTTGGACTATTGATGATATAATTGGTATCCATCCTGGGATAGGCATGCACAAGGATCATCTCGAAGAAGATTGCATGCCTACAAGTAAGCCTCATTATCGTCTGAATCCATTCAGAAAACGATCCACCATCTATCTCGACGAAGTCTAAGTACTCGAGGTAACTATGTTGTGCCGCGACAATAAATCAAGCGCTAGATGGGAGGCAACCCATCGTTTATCGTTTTTCATTTTTCTTTTGTTCTATTACGTGTTTGCTTTTAATAAATAAAAATAAAAAAAAAGAGTCGTGCCACGACCAAAACTAAGGCGCTTGGTGGGAGGCAACCCATCGTACTAATCGTTTTTATTGGTTTTGAGCAAATGTAGGTGCAAGAGGTATTCAACGAGGAGATCGGTTTCAAATTTTGATTTGGACGTATTGCATGGTAAAGGTAGTAAGTTAGGCATGAAGATGCATAAGGCTATGGATTGAGCATTGCTCATGACAAAATAGGCATCGAGCAAGGCTAGGCCTAGGTAAAACTAGGCCACGAACAAGGCAAAGCCTATACTATAGCCCAAGGTCTCGGAATCTAGTGTGCTATAGCATAGGCGCCGCCCATGCTCAAGTATGCCATAGCATAGGCGCCGCCTATGCTAAAGCATTTGGTCTCTGAATCTCATATGCCATGCTAAAGGCGCTGCCTATGGTCACTAAAGGCATTGCACTAGGCGCCACCTATGCTCACCATAGGCTTTGCATTAGGCGCCGCCTATGGTCACCAGAGGCAAAGCTAAAGGCGCCGCCTATGGTAACTTTTTGTCTCCAAAACTGATTTTAAATGGGTCAAAACCCGACCCATTCTTTTCATATATAAAGGAGACTTAGTCTTGAAACACAAACACATTGAAAACTTCACCTAGGCATCGCACATACTCTCCAAATCATCTCAAAACTTTTTTTTTTGCTCTCCCACTTCACAAGAACATCTCCAAAGGCTTCAATCACGTAAGTACTCTTTTGTTCTTCATCTATTTTTTGTAAGTGCTACGTTTCTATGTCTATTATGAATTGCTAAATCTTGAAGAAGTATCGGATATGTGAATGTGTTTGAATTGTTGATACACAACCAAGTGAGTGAACATATACGTTAGGATGATCTTAACTTGTTTCCGACTTCAATTCGATTTTGATGCATTGTCATACTACTTGCGGAATTGCTATAGTCATGAACATTGCATACTCTTGTCACTTGAATACTTACATGTTGGGATGTCTCGCTCATCGGAATAAGACTTATAGTTGCCTACCGACATAGCAGATTGTGATTATTGATAGAAACTATACCATGATGTAATCCCTATGTAGAAGTCTTGATATACCTAACATGAAAGTATTGCAAAGATTGCAAGAAGTGTTACATAGCTGAATTTCTTGTTGGAATATAGCCCCTAAAATGTATGTCGATGAAGTCTGAGTAATCGACCACTTTCACTTCACTAGTCTGTGCCAACAAACTAAGTGTGGGGTGGTGCCACTACTGCTTGTTTATAGATTGTATCCATCAAGATGATGCTAACATGAACATTATTTTAAGTCTCAGGTACAATGGCACCCAAAGCAAGACAAGGCAAAGATAAGGCTACCACTTCACAAAAAGGCAAGAAAAGAGGCCGAAAAGAGCAAGGAGAACCCTCCTCGCTGCAAATACCTCGACTCACTCTTGGAATTAAGTGGGATACTTATGTGGAACTTATGAGGATGACGACTCTGATGATGATTCCAATGCAAGGGGTATGACCCCAGACATAGAGGATGAGTCCGACTAACCAGGTTCTTCTTATTTATTTTCCACTGAGGACAGTGTCTCCCGTCTAAGTGTGGGGTGCTGGTATTTGCATGCTATACTTCTCCATCCACATTTGCATTTATTTATGTTTGTTTGTAGTTAATTATTTTTTTTAGCTTAGCTTCGCATGAAATTATTCTAATAGGCAGCATGAGATTATGACAAGAGTTTATGCTAAAATCATAACTATTGAGACATTTAGGCTCTAATTGTGACTCACTATGTGATATTGTTTGGCTTAATTCCTTCATCTGTTAGGTCAAGAGTCTATACTACTCCCAATAAAGTCGACCATGTGCCTTGTGTGTATGAGATAATAGTATATTCTGTGCTTGTGGTTGATGCTAGAACTTGCCTGGTATGTATATAAAGCGAAAATAAGGAGTGTAAGTTTAGGAGATGATTTAGGCATTTCTTTGGCAACCTATGATTATTTACCTTCTTTTTACCTACCCATGGACATCATCCTAGTTAAACCTTTTTGAGCCTTTAGCCTATTTTCTTTGACAAACCTCGTATGTAAGCCTAATCCATTTTTTTCAAGACCATAATTTGATCCAAATTCCTAAGTGCTTTAAAGTGAAAAAGTCATGTGACAAAATAAGAGGAAATTGGGTGAGTATGATGCTTTAGAATGCATTGGTGCTTGAATGAGTTATGAAAAACAAAGTGCTATCATAAGAGGTATGTTATCAAAAGAAAAAGGAAAGGAAAACTGAAAAGTTAGTTATGTTTAAAATTGAAAAACAAATGAGGAGAAAAAGAGTGGTAGAATAAAAGAAAGTAGAAAGGTTGTTTGAAAGAAAAGTGTTAATAATACAATGTGATGTATTAAAGCGCTTAGGAACATAGTCACTATTTCTGGCCAAAATAGTCCTACCCGTCCGTTAGCCTACATTACAACCATCAAAAGACCTATTTGATTTTAAGCTTAGCATTCTGAAATTTAGTGGAGCATTACACTAAGGGCAAGCCTATGGTCATCAGTTGCTGCATATGAATTCTTTGTGAGAGTGAGAGTAAGGATATTTTGATACCCATGTTTGAAAAATATGCTATACTTATGAGTGATTATGGGTAATATATTGTGAGACACACATGGTTGATGAGTTTTAGGTAGTCGTGTATGATTCTTTGTGCCTTAACCTTTGAATATGAGTTGACCACCATCACGATTCTATGCTAGAGGTTAAACTGTTTCTACTAATGATCGGAAAACTACTCTTTGTTGATAATTGTTGTGCTTGTCTTGACGAATATTTTATGTTGTTGCTGTGAAACCCTAAGTTGATGTTTAGAGGGACATGATAATTTGTTCGAGGACAAACAAAGCTTCAAGTGTGGGGTGTTGATGATAGGCGAATTTACACGCCTATAGCACTATATTTTGCCCATATTTTAGCCTAGTTTTGAGAACAAATTATATATTTCATGCACTTTTAGTCTTTTTTCTTGTAAGTGAGCTAACAAACATGATTAGCAAAGTTTCAGGTATAAATGATGCAAAATTCAGCATTTTATGGATAACTTGACGCCAAAGAAAGCTTCACGAAAGGAGAAAAGCCAATCTTGGACGCCAAGGACTAAAGATGGCGCATAGAAAATCTGTCCCGGGCTAAAACAGCATTTCTGAAGACTTTGGGGACTAGCAGTAATTTATTAGGATTAGGATAATGATACATTAACCTAGTACAATTGGGTTAAGTATTTCATTAGCTTATTAGGATTAGGATAATGATACATTAACCTAGTACAATTGGGTTAAGTATTTCATTAGCTTAGTAGGATTTGGTTAAGCATTTCATTAGCTTAGTAGGAATAGGATATGGGTATTATAAATACCCTATCTTGCTAGAGATTTTAGAACATATCAGAACATATTCTTCCATTAATTCTATTTTTCTTCTTCTATTCTTAAATTTCGCAACAAGAGAAACGTTACCTTGCTAAGGAATTCACGCCTAACGCCTACCACACCATTACAAACGTGAAATCTTTATTGTGGTATAACAACAATGTCAATTGTGATTTCCTTCGCACTCATGGGTAACTAAACTTCTCTGTTGGGGTTATGAAAGACGAATGAGATACTATCTATTGCTGTGAGTTTGTGAGTTCGTGACACGTATGTTGCTTATATCATTATTCTCTTCATCTTAATCTAAATTCTTTGTGGTTGCAAACGCAAGAATACGCCAGTATAACATTTAACTTGTTTGAAAGAAAGGTTATCTGTCTATAAAAGAGATAATGTCAAGGTAGTAGGGTCCCATCCCCTATTAAAAAGTTAGTGTCGTAACTGGATTAACCTCTTGGAGAATTCGTACCGTTAGATACGCTTTAAGCTCGAAAGAGTTAAAGTGAAATAATCCTCGAATAGGTCGAAAGATGCCTGGATTTACCATCGAATACAATTCTCTATAAGCACATGCATGTTTGAATTCAACACACTCATAGTCAATAGAGACGTATAAATCAGAAGGTGAACATAACCTCAACTCCTCAATTCTCATTGTTTACATCTTACTAAAACATTCTTTCTCTTTTTACTTTGCTATTGCCATTTTTAGCTACTATTTGGTTACATTACTTGCACAACAAGAATCCCCCCTTTTTCGAGACTTTCACTAAAAGTCTAGTAATCTTCACTTACTTGTTGACCAAGCTATTCCCTGTGGGATCGATACCCAACCCAGGTTGGGTTCTATATTTTCTAACGACCGCTTTACACTCCTACGAGAGCTGTAGATTGAGAGTTATCAGACTACAACGGAGACTGTAACTAACACTGTAACTGAGATAGAATACTGAGTTCTGATAACTGAGAAACGGATAGTTATGATTACTAATAACTGAGTGACTGATATCTGAGACTACTAATAACGGTATTACTATTAACTAGGTGACTGTTTCTAACATTCCTAATTTTGTATAATTGAACTGAGTTTTATACTGAGACAGAAACTAAAACTGTGGAAGGAAGTCATCTAACCAATATGTCCCTCTCAAAACTGATTGGATTCCAACCTGTAACCCCAGTTGGAAAGGTATTAGTACTGTGCCACGGGTAAAGACAAGCTGAAGAGTCACCCCCAATCTGGCAGGTGCTTTGAATGAGAACGGTGGTACCCTCAATCTGGCAGGTAAAACACCTCATCAACCCTCAATCTAGCAGGTTGATGTCTTAACCTACGCTGGCTACGTAGTTCTAAAACATAAGGACTACTTCTAAGGATCATACCCTCGACTGGCAGGTGCGTCTGCATCCCTGGGTTCACTCGGTGTTGAATCCTACTCCTAACTGAATAGACACTAAACTGATTTCTAAATTATACTAGGATGGACTAAACTATTACTGATCATGTTAACTAACTGAACTGGACTGAGTTCACTAAGTTCTATTATCTGACTGAATACACTGAGTTTTGTACTAGTTCAATACTACTGACTGTGACGTTACTGAGACTATTCTGAATCTATTGTAGTTCTTGTTAAACAGCTATATTTTTGGGTATTGAATACCCCCAGGACTCAATATCAATAATACCAAGGCCATACTAAGGCTTTGAGGATATGATAAATAGTCATTATTTAAAGAAATCCATCACTTGGGCATTTCATCAAACACTTGCAATTCATGGTTTTAACAAAGCATAGGGATAGTTTTAGACAAGTAGCAATAACATGAATTCAATATTACAAATCACCAATTAAGGCTTTAAAATGGGACAATTCATCAAAAACATGGGGATCATGAACTTGGACATGGGAATATCTTAAACATGGGAGCATAGCATTATTACATAACTAAAATCATGAATTAGGGAATTCACATGTAATAAATTCTATATATATAATAAATTATACACGTTTCAAATAGGCCCTTGTAGAATAGAATGCTAAATTTTGGACGAATCAAAGGCTCTAAACTCAACTTTGTTCTAAGTGATTCTTATGAACATTTTTTACCTCAAAAGCAAATCAAACATGAGGATAAAGATCATGAAACTCTTTTTTT
The DNA here is from genome assembly GCA_030864215.1 of Capsicum pubescens. Lineage (NCBI taxonomy): Eukaryota > Viridiplantae > Streptophyta > Magnoliopsida > Solanales > Solanaceae > Capsicum > Capsicum pubescens. Next base: position 104,043,361 of record CM061547.1, read on the forward strand.
CATGGGAATCATTTAGATTATAGCTTATACGTGTAGGAACTACGGTTCAAAGACTAGCCCAAAAATGTGGGGTATTACATTATCTCTCCCTTATAAATATTCATCCTCGAATGAGACTGGTTAGACTGAGAGTACTGTGTGAAGGAAACTGAGATCATATTCTAAACATGACTGACTAGGAACATGATTGCAAGACTGATTCTAAAACATGATACATAAACTGAATATCATGAAATGAACTGATTTCTTGAATACAAGTAATGACATGAGAATGATTGTAAGGCTAGGATAGAAACGAGAGAGTCAACTGATGAGTAATGATTACTTCAAGTTGGATCCTATTTCGTGAAGAAAAATGAAAGGTTTAGGACATGAATACTCGAGGTATTACAATACATCTACCCCTTGGGATACCTCGTCCCCCGAATGGTACCGACTTGGTTGAGATACTACAGAAAAATTGGGATGATGAACGGGAAACTTATGGACTGAATCGTGACTGAATATCTGGGATCTGAAACTGATGCATATGTATAAAATGATCTGAATTCAAAATTTGAATGAATGTGGATTACCTCATGAATAGGAAAGATAGAAAACCATAGGAACTTGTCTGTCTGACTGCTAGACTGGATTGCTGGCTAGATGGACTGAATTATACTAAAAGATTATACTCAACTATAGATTCCAATTCCACTTGTACACCAACATAAAATTCAAGCTTATCTTCATAACCACATATGAACTTGTAGGCCAACAACCACAAAAGCATCTTTCTCATTTTCTCTAAACCTTTATCCTTAAAACTTTCATGCATTAGCCCAAGAAAACACACATAGAATTTTAACTAATCATAACATAAGGAGAGGTCACTGAAACTCAGAACACGAGGACCTAAAGCATGAAAGGATAACTTTGACACTTAACTAAGGCCTGAGAAATAGAGTATCAAAAGCATAAATTCATCAAAGAGAGCTAAACTAAGATCATACATAACATAATCTAAACTTCACTAATCATTAGAAGTGTAGCATGAGCACTGGAACTGAACATACTGTAAAACAGGAGTACTTGAGTAATAAGCTGCATGTACTGAGTTTGGAGTTCATGATTTCATGGAAAATGATTTGTACTACTGAGTGAACTGGAACTCCTTATACTAGAAACTTAAAGCGTACATAATTTTTTTATAAAGTGCTTAAATATGAGCTGTGATGATGAAGCCGACATGTTAGGCATGAGTAGATATTCTTGCATATACTTTTCAATCCTACTGATTCACCTTTCATACAAACAACCCCATGAATATATAATCTGCTCAATCTGGATAACGTTATCCCAACTCTACTACTGCTAAATTTCTGGATTCATACTTCTAACTCTAAATCATATGCTATCACAGGATTCTGAGAAAAAAATCTAAAAACACATCTAACTTTAGCTTAACGCACGATTGTCATGAACATTAATGAAATATTTAAAAATTTAGGGCATAAGGGCATTGATAGAATACTTTCTGAGTCAATATGCAATCCCATAACTGTCTGTGGGGATTGGCTGAGGAAACACTGTCTGTAAGGACTTAAGGTTTACTATTTTAGTCACCTCAAAACTAAGGCAGAGTTAGCATGAATAGTTCAAGATGAGGATCTGCATAAATTTCTTAGATAACACTTCTACTGCATGATCTGAGACTTGAAAGAAGGAAGACATTTCTTAAATGCCTTGTAGCCTCTCAAAGAAAAGTACAGACATATCCATACCATTTTGCAAGACTCTACTAGACATGGCTTCATAGACACCCTAGGACACTTGAACTCTGTGCTATGATACCAAGTTTGTAATGACCCATGACTACCCCCTAGTCATCACACGGTGCTTGGAACTATAAGTGATCCCAAGCTAACCCATGAACTGGCATACTGTTAAGCAACAAAATTATAACATAATAAATAGGTGTTTTGCTATGCGGAAACATAATCATACTGAAAATCTAAAATAGACACAACACTGATAAAGCTTTATAATCTGATAAATCCGAAGGATAAAACTAAAATTACATGACTGACTTTGATTGACATCTATAAAACCTCTACTATACTGACTATGGATAGTTGGGACATTTCTCCAACTACCACTAATCCATACACATGGAAAATAAATAAATTGTACATGAACTAAAACTGTCTGGAGTTCCCGAAGTAAGAGAACTCATCACCTAATAGATGGAATCTACAATCGTCTGATCGTAATATGTGGGCTACAACTGGTATCGATATTATGAAACAATGTAGCCACACAAACGTATATGTGGATCAGTACTTCTAGAATATACTGAGTATGTAGGGGTGGATGCAATAAGTAAAGTTGATTTCATATGTAATTGTAAAACATGCATGCTAAGTGTAAGTAGACTCACCAATAGGTTGGAATAAACTGACAACTGAAATATCTTAAAGCATGAGCGACAAATATTTTCTGATAAGATGGTGAATCTCTACACTTAGTTTTTGTAAACTTTATTTTAATAATATAAGCATAACTGAAGCTGGGATATGATAAAACATGGATATTGTATGAATACTGGGTCTGAAACTACGTGATAGAGACTGATATAAATTGAGGATTTGAATATACAATCCCTTTGAGCACGAACGCATAAACATATTAACTTATCTGATTAACTGAATGAATAATAGTTGAATACTAGTCATGTAAGACTGAACTGTACTTAGTCTAAATAACTGGACATGAAACTATAGAGTACTATGCATATGGGTAAGGACTGACTAAGCAACATGAGATAACTGAGCATGAATGCATGTAACTATATTATTTGAGAATGCAAAACCAAGCATATTATATAATTTTAAAATAGTCTGTAAACTGAGGTACTGAAATACTGATAACTGAATAACAGATAATTGTACGCTATAGTCAAGCAAACCTGAAAATGAACTGAGTTACTGATCTGATTACTGGACTGAGTCTGTGACTAAGACTGCAACTAAGATGGTAACTGAGACTGTATCTGAGACTGTAATTAAAACTGCAACTAAGACTTCAACTGAGACTGTACTGACACAGTAACTGAGACAGAATACTAAGTTCTAATAATTAAGCAACTGATAGTTGTGATTACTAATAACTGAGTGACTGATATTTGAGACTACTGATAACTATATTACTGTTAGCTAGGTGACTATTTCTAACAGTCCTGATATTGTATAATTGAACTAAGTTCTATACTGAGATAGAAACTAAAACTGTAGGAGGTAGTCATCTAACCAATATGTCTCTCTCTAAACTGATTGGGTTCCAACCTGTAACCCCAGTTGGAAAGGTATCGGTACCGTGCCACGGGTAAAGACAAGCTGAAGAGTCACCCTCAATCTGGCAGGTGCTTTGAATGAGAATGGTGGTACCCTCAATCTGGCAGGTAAAACACCTCATAAACCCTCAATCTGGTAGGTTAATGTCTCAACCTATGCTGGCTACATAGTTCTGGAACACAAGGACTACTTCTAAGGATCACACCCTCGACTGGTATATGCGTATACATCCCTGAGTTCACTCGGTGCTGAATCCTACTCCCAACTGAATAGACACTGAACTTATTTCTAAACTGTAATTGGCTGGAATAAACTATTACTGATCATGTTAACTGACTGAACTGGACTGAGTTCACTAAATTCTGTTATCTGACTGAATACACTGAGTTTTGTACTAGCTGAATACTACTGACTGTGACGTTAATGAGACTATTCTGAAGCTATTGTAGTTCTAGTTAAATAGCTAGATTTTTGGGTATTGAATACCCCCAGGACTCAATATCAATAACACCAAGACCATACTAAGGCTTTGAGGATATGATAAAAAGTCATTATTTAAAGAAACACATCACTTGGGCATTTCATCAAACACTTGCAATTTATGGTTTAAACAAAGCATAGGGATAGTTTTAGACATGTAGCAATAACATGAATTCAATATTACAAATCACCAATTAAGTCTTTAACATGGGACAATTCATCAAACACATGGGGATCATGAACTTGGGCATGGAAATATCTTAAACATGGGAGCATAGCATGATTACATAACTAAAATCATGATTTAGGGAATTCACATGTAATTCACTTGAAACAGGACATGGGTGTTTCATTAAAACATGTAAAGTTCATAGAATGAACGTAATAATGTCTTAAACATGAGGGAACCATAGAGTTACATGGCAAAATTCATAACTTGGGGATTCATCTTGAAATTGACTTGACATGATATGGGAATTTCATCAAACACGTGGAAGGCAGGAATTTAGAACATGAAAAAATTGCTAAACATCATGAATTTGGGATCTATCATGGATTTACTTGAATAAAGCATGGGAAATTTAAATTCATAGCATGAGAAATTTAAAATCTTGCATGGTATCACACATGGGCTGATTTGAATTTAAAACACCACAAAAACATGAAATTCAATCTTTCTTGAGCATACAAACTACTATAATAATGAAAAATTCATTCTTTAATTAAAAGAAAATAGTTTTTGGGCTCTATGGGTGAAAGAGGACCCATGGATGAACTCCCACATACCTTAAAGCTTTAATCTTGAAGGAGAAATACAATCTTGAAAGCATTCTGGACTTAGAAACTTGAGTTATTGCTTTTCTTGAAGAAAAATTGATGTTCTTGTTGTTCTTGAGGAGTCTAGGGTTTTTCTTTGAGAGAAAAGATGAATAATTGGGTGTATATTGCTTTAAGGGGCTGAAATTAAGTGTTATGAACAGATTTGGGTGAGGAAAAGTGACCAAAGTTCCCCTAGACCCGTTAGAAACTAAAATATCATGTGAAATAGTTCCGTAATACGCTGGTCGATGCATCGCGTTGCTATTGCATCGTCTTACTGCCGTACACGGAAAATGTCATAAATTTTTTCTCGAGTATTAGATTTAGTCAAAATTGATATCGTTAGAAAGATAATTAAATTATATACAATTTGGTGGGTATTGATCTAAATATTCTACTATTATATTATACATGTTTAAAGTAGACCCTTGTAGAATCGAATGCCAAATTTTGGACGAATCAATGGCTCTAAACTCAACTTTGTTCTAAGTGATTCTTATGAATATTTTTCACCTCAAAAGAACATTAAAAATGAGATAAAATATCATGAAACTCATATTTTTATGTGAATCATTTGGATTATAGCTTATACGCGTAGGAACGACGGTTTAAAGACTGGCCCAAAAATACGGGGTATTACATTTGGATATATTATGTTTAGGACTAAAGTGATACTTACCACTTATTTATCGCTTTGATATTTTGGAATTGTATTATAAATTTTATTCTCTTATGCAGCCCCTCTGAATCTCTAAAATATAGGATAGAAGGAATGTAAAGTATGCATCCTACTTTCTTTTTGAGATAAAGGCAGAGTGTCAAGACACCTAGTAAAAGATTATTAGTAACACATGTTAGTCGGGGTTTGGACCAACAGTGAAGGCAGAGTAGCACTGCTACCGAATAAGTTGTTCCTCCCCAACTCAAGTATCCGCTGGGATAAACCAGTATAGACACCTATCTCCATCAGGTTTAATCTAGTAGAACTAAAACTCAGATATGGATATCCCTATTAGGATCTATTTTATATGCATCATGTGCATTTGACTTAGTGGGACTCAGCACAGGGGTCGGGTTCGTCTGGGATAAGTATCCTCTTCATATGACCAATATGTGCATCCTATATGCTCTTTGAAAGGCTCATTTGATTGTTGACCGACTTTAGGCAGTTTAGAAAAATAAAAGAGAGTAACTTTTTCTCCACCTTTTATATTTGAGAATTAAAAAAATTGTTTTTATGGTCTTCATGAACTACGAGGGTCTGATTCTCACTCTCTAGTGTGATATGTAGGAAACCCACCTCGGGGTATGACCCTATCCTTTTTAAAAAATTCATCCATAGATTGATTGAGCGATATTTTGAAACTATGACTACTTTCATTGTTATTTTCTTATCCTTAAGTTCAATTTTTATACATGTATCTTAATAGCCCTAAACCTTTAGGGGTCGTGAGACTGAGTTTTTGATAAAATAGATATTTACATATATCCTAATAGTCCTGAACCTCTAGGGGTTGTGAGGTTGAGTTTTTCAATATATATATATATATATATTACTTCTTTTCCTCTAAGTTATTATTATTATTTTAAGATACACGATTGTATTTTTTCCAAACACATGGTTGAAATTATATACAGGTCTATCATTACAAAATCGTCTTATAGGAATAGTCTAGGTGAAAGTCATTCCCCAAAAAAAAAATATTGACATCAATGTTTTACTCACCTCATGTTTGGAATAAAAACATTTTTCATTTGAGTCTAGTTTGGCATTTGCACTAACATTTATGAGTCAAGTCAAAATTCAAGAAGTTAGTGAATTGTGTTTCATTGGGAGCCTAGATGTTTCCTAATCATCCGTGTCTATACATAGGTACAACATGTCTCGTTCGGTTTATGGAAAGTGTTAGAAGAGAAAAAAATATGGTAATGTATCACTGTAGGTTGTAGATTGCACCCTCTGAAAACTTTGGATATGGTGGAATGAGATGGATCCATTCGAGCATGATGAGATATTTAAATATTTGAGTTTTTTGGCAAACAACATGACAATAAACCCTAGGAGGGATATCTCACCCTATTTTTTGTGTGTTCTGAGCCTCATGTTGCCCTTTCTTTCAACCCTATCATAAGTCAAGTTATAACCAAATAAAGACCTTCAAACCAATCTTTGAGAATATCGAGGATAAGGATGTTATGAGTATATTATGTTCCATATTTTGGGCACCTCTTTCTTTCATCAGCATAAAAAAGATATGAGAAAAATAAAAATGAGAGAGTTTTATTGGTGAAAACCCTCATGAGCATCATTAGGCGAGGGTAAGTTGAGAGAAATAAAAATGAGAGAGTCTTATTGGCAAAATCATCAAGATAACCATTAGGCAACAATGAGTTGAGAGAAAATGAAAATGAGAGAGGCTCATTGGCAAAAATCCTATGGGAACCATTGTTGAATGCGGTTTGTGATCTAGAGGCAATAAGTTCAAGAGCAACTCAATTTCAAATTCAATAAGTTGACAAATTTGAAAAATGTTAGGATGGGAAGATGAGGTTGCTTATTCCAAAATACATATAATAATCATTGGAGTCAGCTACCACGCTCAGATAATTTTTCTTTCTGTCTTTTTTTTAAAAGGGTGTCTATTGTCTTTTCTTTTCGTCCTATATTTCTACGTTTGTTTTCATGTTTTTATTTTAAAAATAGAAATCATCATCATTATTTTTGTCGTATATTTGAATCAAATTTATGTCAAGGCAAGTAAGAAAGAACTTAAAAATTTGCTACCAACTCCTTCAATTGCACAAAGTAAGGCAAAAATCCAGCACATAAAGATAACATGATTTAAAATAAAGCAAAGTACCAGAGACTAATCGCCATCTGGAAGTTTTGGGAATAATAGAAATATAATAGGTGTATTAGAATTTAAATTCAGATGTGTCATGCAATAGATATACGATTTGAGTCAAATCCTTTTGGTATCTAGAACTTGGGGACAATAGTACAACAAGTCAACAATACTTATCAATGATTTAAAATAGAGATGAACATGACAAGTGCAAGAGAAGTCGCCTCAGAAGCTAAATTCCACAAATCAACCACCACATTTTTAAACTCATAATTTTTCTTTGTTGAAACAAAGAGTCATGTTGTCTTCAAATCAAAGGCTTCAAAGCTTAGATATCATAAAGATGCAATTCCTTACTTTAATGCAAGGAGCAATGTTGCAACACAGGATGCTGGATTACAATCATTGTAAATTTTTACCCTTGCGAGATCCACTTCCTAAAACTATTTAAGGCCTTGACTCACCCTCTTTATTGTACTTTCCAAATAGTTACTGATCTGATGACACTTACAAAACTTTTCTAGTACAAATTGGGGTAAAATTTTTGTTCATGTTATTTGGACATTACTTTTCAACTTAGGACCCTCCTTGAAAATGGGACTTTACTTTTCAACTCAGAATCCTCCTGAAAAATGAAATTTTAATTTTCAACTCAAGACACTCCTGAAAAATGGATTTTAATTTTCAACTCAGGAGCCTCCTGAAAATTGAGAACTCACTTTTCAACTCAGGACCTTCATGAAAAATGAGAATTTACTTTTTAACTCAGGACCCTCCCAAAAAATAATACTTTAATTTTTAACTCAAGATCATCTTGGAAAAATAGGAATTTACTTTTTAATTTAGGACCCTCCTGAAAAATAGAATTTAGTTAAGTAAGAGCCTCCTGAAAAGTAGGATTTACTTTCCTAGTTCACTATTTAATTTGAGTTCAGAAACACTTTTAGAAAACATGGATTACTTCAGTTTTGAAGATCAGGAAGTCCGCCTAGAGAATTGGGTCAACTTTTATTCCAAGCTCAGGAGCCCGCTAAGAGAATAGGGCAATTTTCAAATTCAAAGTCATAAGTAGAAAGTCTCCACATGAAGATTTTCAAATTTCTCTCCAATACCAAGAGCATGGAGGAACATTTCCTTTTTCAAGTTCAATGAAAAATAAGGACCATCTCACCATTTGATAAGACATAAAGATTCAAGTCAAGATTCTACATAAAACTACATAGATAGATTCCTTCACTTGTATCTTTATTTTTTTTATTCTGTCTTATATTTTGATGTAAAGAAAGGAGTCACGGACCGAACACTCGATGGAACCTCAATCGATCTCTAATTCATCTTCTCCCCATTTCACCTTATTGAACTACATATGACCTGATTTTATTATAACTCGGAATATGTAGGCGTTTCAAAGTTAGGACTCAATAGATCTCCTCCTTCTTTTCTTTTACTTTCAAACAACCGTAGGGTCAAAACTTGTCTTGTCATCTACTTCTTTGTCTAAAAACTCTTCATGTTCCTAGTTAAAGAGGAGGCAAATGTAGGCACGTAATTTTTTACCCTCCCTAAGCTTTAACCTATTTTTACCATTAAATATTTTTTGTCAAATCTTTATTTTAGCTTTTATTTCATGTTTAGTAAATTTTAATTGAAAACTATGTATGTATATATGTATTCATGTATGTATGTATGTGTATGTATGTGTGTGTATTATTATAAAAAAAAATTAAGAAAATTAATTTAGATTTAATAAATAAGCTAGTACTTTTATTATTTCTTAATTATATTTTTGGTCTAGCTATTTAATTTTTCTTATATTTATGTTAGTTCAAAATAATTAGCTAACATTTTAATTATGCCTCTCTCTATATATATTTGACCCAAATTTGGCCACAATAATAAAAAGACTATATTATCCTTTTCTTTTAAATAGACAATTTTAAAGAAAAAGGGTAAAAATGTCCAAAGTTAACTAGTTAATAGTGTGAACATTTTATAAACTAACTACTCATCCTAATAAACCCCCACGCCCAACACTTCCTAACAGTTCTCTAAATGCGCACACACACGTTTAAAAAAAACCCAACTCCCACATAACTCCCTCAAAACATATCCACACTCCAACTCCCACACAACTTTCTCTCAACACTCGTATATTAACACCAACACAACAGAAACAAATGGAAGAAGAGAAAAAAGGAACAGCACTTGAGAGGGAAAACATAAGGAAAAATACGTACATAGAAGGAAAAAGAACAAAAGAAAGTAACTTAGAGAAAAAAAGAGAAACACAATAATAGAGTAGAGTGAAAAGCATAAGACGAGAAAAATAGAGAGTGAGGGGGGAAAGAGAATATTCTTTAAGGTTAGGGAGTTAGAGCTTGAGCTCGGTCTCCATTTTGAATTTTTGGTGACAGCCTTTTCGCTTCTGTACTTGGTTTAGTTTGTCATACATGTTTTTATCCAATCTTATACTATTATTTTTATAAGTTTTATCATGAGTCGAAGCATGAATAAAATTATTTAAATGTCTTCATGCATTAATTAGTATGTGCGGTTGATTGATTATGTGAGCTTTTATTGTTACTATGACTTGTACGATTACATTACTGCTTGCTTATATATTTGTATGTAGATGTGGAGTTTAATGTATTCTTTTATCGGGTCTACATTATTAGTTTTCTTCTTTGGTGCTTTTCGATTTTCCTGCTTTGCTAACTAATTATATAAAGCTAAGTTTTTTTTTTTATATTACATGGAATTATATGCATGTTAAGCCCACTAGTAGATAATATCGAGTAGTTGTGTTGGTATTAGATCACTATGTGTTGGTGAGTGATTGTCTATTTGTGTATATTGGTAGTTAGTGCGTAGGTTATAAAAAATTGGTAAAAATGAAAATACAATGGTGAGTATCGGTTTTGTTGTGTGGTTTATCATACGTCTAATGAGGAATTGCACATCTAAATTGGGATATGCCCAGAGAAAATGTGAAGTGTTTGTGCATATTATTTTTATGCTATCAAAAGTTTTACCGAGAAAGAAGTTTTACCTCATATATTATGTGTTGATGTTAACTTCGAAGAGGTTAATTTAATTTTCATTCTGTCTAAGTTAGATAAAATCTGATAAATTAAAGATTAGGTTGGTACTTTGTCTCATTGAAAAACAATTCCTAATGTTTGGCATGATTTATTCAGGATTTGTTAACATTGTTTTGTCAACTGTTTTTCTTCTTCTTTCTTACCTCCTTCATATGTCGTTTGGAAGTGATTTGATTTAAGTGGCTATATTTTATCAATTAATGCTCACATTCTCTATGCCACTTCGTTATTTTTGTCAACTGGGGTGTTATCAGGAAGACGGCTAAAATGAATTAGTAATATCTTATAGCTAAAATCTCTCTCTTTCTTTTAAGAGCTCAAGTAATTTGTTATCAATAGAAGTTCAGGCCTAGACAATATCTGTAATGAGAGGCTTATTAATTAATTAATGGGATGTAAAAGTAAGATGGGTTATGAATATATTCAAGATCCATTATAATTGAGAAAAGAAAAAAGTGGAAAAATCTATTTCTAAGGAGCGAAATGAGTTGCGAATTAATTCAAAACTAGCTGTAAAACTGAAAGACAGAGTAAAAATGAATAAATAAATTGTCTCAAATTTACAAGAGATAAATAAATGCTTTTAATGCTAGATAAGTTTTAGGCCCGATAAATTGATTTTGATAAGAATGCAATTATGCATCTTTCTTGATATGCTTAATAACAAATACCAAATTCGAGGATGCGGTTATGCGCCTTGTCAAAGATTATCTTTAAAAATTAATTCAAATCAACACGCATAGGCTGAGATTAGTAGCTACAGTGCACTTAAGCGATGAAGGCAGTTATGCCCCTAAGCTGGTGTATGTCAAGACATAGAATATAGTTAGACATCTAAATCAAGACCAATAAAAGTTCAACATTAAAAATGATTGAATAAAGGACTATGAACACAATCATCCAAAATAGCTTAGGTTAAGTGAAAGTTGATAAAAGCAACAGTACTAGTGTAATACCATAATCGTTCCTTAAGCCTAAATCTGTCTTTTAAAGTGAATATGGACTACTTCCAAGGTGAATGATGTTTAAACCGTATTGTATTTCTCTAATTTCTACTTTCTATCATGTGGAGATTTGAATAAGCTTTTCGTCGATACCAAATTCGCCCAAATCCGACCCTCGAGTGAAGAGTTAGAGTCATTTTAGTGAGACAGTGTGCCACCTGGCACTTTAGCGCGTCGCGGAGCCAGCCAAATGGCAATTGTCATTTTCCAGTGAGCCTCCGCGATATTGGCGCGTCGCGCCAAGGCTCAATATTAGAATTGTCAAATTACAGTGCACCAACGCGATTCCACGGCGTCGCGGTGTCCGTTCAGGTCACGACCAAGGTGACAACGCGATTTCACCGCGTCGCGCCACTGAGCAATTTCCCAATTGTCAAAATTCAGTGAAGGTACACGATCATGGCGCGTCGCGCCTAGGCCAAAACTCGAGCTCTAGTTCTAGAATTTACTCAAGGGTATTTTGGTCATTTCCTCCCATTTTGACCTTTATATATATATCCAAGTAGAGAAGAGCAATTCATTTTCCCTCCAATCTCTTCCAAGAAATATCTAAAGCTAGGGTTTCTCTCCTCCAATTCCAAATTCAAATCTTCTCCAAGAAAATTCAAGAATCTTCCATATATTTCACCAAGTTGTTCAAGAATCAAGTTCTCTAAGTCAAAGGTATCAAGAAATTTAGCTCAAAAGTGTGAAGAAGAGTTTCCAATCAAGTCTTTTCATATTAAAATTATAATCCAAGGTATGTGGGGCTTGAACAAGAATATCCTTTCATTCTTGTGCCCAAAGAATTGATTTTAACTATTGAAATTTCATGATCCTTGCAAGTGGGTTTACACCCAAATTTCTTTATTTATGATTTATGAGATTTGCGTTGATTAAGTTTGATATTTATGATTATTTTAGCGTCATATTTCTTAAATTGAGAATTTATGCCATGAATTGTATTTTGTTATTATGTATTGATGATTTCTAAGTGATTTAAGATAAGTGTCATGAGTTATGCTTTTCGATGAAAGATTGAGTATTGAATATATATTGATATTGAGCTTGAGGGTGAAGAATGAGTCCTATGATGTTTTCTTGAAGCTTTTGATACTTGATATGATTTGATAAGCAAGTGTACTTGATGTTGAGAAAGACTGTTTGAGTTTGAGTCAAGTTAGGAATCTACAAGTTGTATATGATTTACAGATGAGATATATTTATGATTTGGTCTTCATGATAGACCCTTGAGTTGATTAAGGTGGATTTCCTAACGCATTCTGTGCTGAGTCTGGGAGGAGTATTTAGCACCGAGTGAGAAGTGTGGGTTCAGCGCATCCTACTTCCCCAGAACTACGTGCCACCATAGGATTGAGATTTGAGGGCCCAAGAGCCGAGTTTGTGGTCACAGAGATGAGTTTAAGGTTATACTCCCTGGAAAGTGTATAACGCTCCCGCCAATGTGGGGTTCCTTCCTTAGGAGGGCAAAATGTTGGACTCCATGTGGCTCACATGGTTTATGTCGGTTATAAGAAACTCCCAAGTCCATAATAGTCTAAGTTTCTTGAGTTACCGAGTCACTCTAAGTCGTGAGTTAAAGAGTTTGAGTTGAGTCCAATGATTTATGAGATTTGTGAAGAATGTGTTATTATCGATGATTTATGGAAATTATGTTTCAGGAAATTCAAGCGAAGAGAGTCATTATTGTCAACATGCATGACTTTATTTAACATTTATGATATTGTTTAAAAGTGTTGCATACACCCCCACATACTCTGTACAATCCCAAGTACTGATTCCCATACTCTTCTATGTTCTACATTTTCTCATGATATAGGTTCAGGTGCTCAGTCTCAGCAGCGATAGTGATCTTTGAGTACCTCAATCTACATTCTTACAGTTGATGAGTCCTCATGGTTCGAGGACCTATGTCCCTGATTTTTGCCTTGATAGTAGATGGTTGTTTCTTTTCAGTTCAGGCAAGTCAGTTGGGGATCTGTCCCAATGGCTCCTCAGTCTTTTATAGTAGAGGCTTTGTCAGACTAGAGTACCAGTATGTATAGAACTTTCAGTATTTTTTTTGTACAGGACAGTATTTCTTCGTATCACAGTATGCTCATGACATGATTATTCTTTCCTATTTTAAAATAATTAGTGTTATAGTGAGTTCTGAAAGTGATGACAGGCTTAGAGAGTTAGCTTGAGGCCATGTGTGGCCTTAAGCATCGTGTGACATCTCAGGATAGGTTCTTGGGACGTTACAAGCTTGGTATCAGAGCCTAAGGTTTGAAGAGTCCTAGGGAGTCTGACGAGCCGCGTTACGTAGAGTCTTGATCATCGGTGTGTAGCGAGCCACATCTATGAGCAAGAGGCTACAGGACATTTTTAGAAAAGTTATTTCTTTCTTCAAAAGTCTATCGTGCCTACAATTGTTTCTCTCTGTTATTAATTTGTGCTCTATTATGATAGAAAATACCTCCTCGTAGAGCTCGTAGAAACAACGAAAAACCTCAACCCATTGATCCTTTAGGTGAGACGGTGTCCCACGCTGAATTCCGAGCAGCTTTTTAAGTGCTAGCCCAGGCGGTTACCGCCAATGATCAGACCCATGTTCAAGCCACAGTTCTACCTCCGCAGGAAGGTAATTCAGCGGCAGCTCAGGTTTGTGATTTTATGCGGATGAATCCACCAGAGTTTTATGGGTCAAAGAAAGGCGATAACCCACAAATGTATCTTGATGAGGTGAAAAAGATCACCTAAATTATGCATGTAATGGAGTAAGAAAGTGTTGAGATAGTTTTCTATCACTTGAAAGATGTTGCTTATGATTGGATGGAGATGTGGAGGAAGAGTAGAGGAGAGGATGCCGCTCCCATGACTTGGCAGTTGTTCCAGGATGCGTTCTTAGACAGATTCTTTCCCCCGGAGCTGAGGGAAGCAAAAATTAGAAGAATTTATGAACATGAGATAGGGCCCCATGACAGTTAAGGAGTATTGTCATAAGTTCAACCAGTTATCTAAGTATGCTCCCGGTATGATGGCTAATTCTAGAACTAGTATGAGTAAGTTTTTGGCTGGTAGATCTAGTTATGTTGTGAAAGAGTGTAGATTCGATTTGCTTAATAGGGACATGGACCTTTTAAGACTAATGGTTTATGCTCAGCAAATTAAAGTGGACAAGGTGAAGGGGAGAGATAGAGTAAGAGCATATAAGAGAGTTAGATCAGAGTAGTAGGGGTATGGTCAGACTATATTTTTTGAAGAGAATCTCCCTCAATCCCAGAACCATTCACTTGTGACAACGCCTTCATCAGCTAGTGCTCCCGCATTCAAAATTGGGTAGGAGCAGGGTAATAGGCCTACTATGTCCAGGTCCCAGGACAGTGTGAGTAACAGAACTCATCCTCCCCCATGTTTGAAGTACAGTAGGGACCATCCTGGTGAGTGCTTAGTCGATCGGAGGGGTTGTTTTGGTTGCGGTAAGTTGGGCCATAGATTCAATGATTGCCCATACGCTAGACAGGGGATTCATGATGTTCGTCCCCAGAGTCAGGCTATTAGTACTCCAACCCTTTTAGTTCATCCTAATCCTCCTTAGGGTGCCTCGTCTAGTACTGCAAGTGGTCAGCACCAGAATCGCTTTTATTCTATACCACCCTGCTAGGAGCAGGAGGATTCACCAGATGTTGTTACTGGTATGCTCCGTGTATTTTATTTCTATGTGTATGTGTTGATGGACCCTGTGTCAAGTATTTCTTATATGACTCCATTAGTGGTTGTGAATTTTGAAATCAGTGCTGAAAAGATTCCTGAGCCTTTTCTAGTTTATACCCCAGTAAGTGAATTTGTTGTTGTTAAGAAAGTGTATAAGAAGTGTCCTATCACTGTCCTTAACAGAATCATGTTTGCAGACTTGATCGAGCTAGACATGGTTGATTTTGACATTATTCTAGGTATGGATTGGCTTCACTCTTGTTATGCGTCTATAGACTGTCGTACCTGTGTAGTCAAGTTTTAGTTTCCCAATGAGCCAGTCTTTGAGTGGTTTGAAAATTCTATAGCTCCCAAGAGTTATTTTATATCCTACCTTAAAGCCAGGAAATTGATATCCAACGGTTGTATCTATCATTTAGTTTGAATTAAAGACACTAAGTCTGAGACTCTGACTATTCAGTCCATTAGTGTTGTCAATGAGTTTCTTAATATTTTCCCGGAAGATCTCCCAGGGGTATCTCCCGATAGAGAGATAGAATTCAGGATTGATCTTCTTCCCGATACGCAGCCTATTTCTATTCCTCCATATCGCATGGTCCCCGCAGAACTTAAGGTGTTGAAAGAGCAACTCAAAGATCTTCTTGATAAGGATTTTATAAAGCCTAGTGTGTCTCCTTAGGGCGCACCCGTTCTATTCGTGCAAAATAAAGATGGTTCATTGTGTATGTGCACTGACTATCATCAACTCAACAAGGTCACAGTCAAGAACAACTACCCTCTTCCTAGGATTGATGACCTGTTTGATCAGCTTCAAGGTGCCAATTATTTCTCGAAAATAGATTTGAGATCCGGTTATCACCAACTTAAAGTCAGAGAGTGTGATATTCCAAAGACAACTTTTCGCACCAGTTATGGTCATTTTGAATTCCTGGTCATATCCTTTGGGCTAACTAACGCCCCAGCAGCTTTTATGGACCTCATGATTGGGTGTTCAGACAGTACTTGGATATGTTTGTTATTGTGTTCATAGATGACATCCTTGTATACTCCTAAAATAAAAATGACCATTCAGATCATCTCCGAATTATCTTGCAAACCCTTAGAGATCATCAATTGTTTGCCAAATTTAGCAAGTGTAACTTTTGGTTAAGGTTAGTTTCCTTTCTGGGTCATATTATTTCTTCTAAAGGTATTCGAGTTGATCCTCAAAAGGTAGAAGCTGTGAAAAATTAGCCTAGACCTATTTCCCTGTCTGACATTAGGAGTTTCTTGGGTCTAACTGGTTACTATCGGCGTTTTGTTGAAGGTTTCTCCTCCATTGTTTCTCTTTTGACCCGGATAACCCAAAAGAAAGTTAAATTATAGTGGTCAGATTCTTGCGAGAAGAGTTTTCAGGAGTTGAAGACTCGACTCACTTCAGCCCCTGTGATGACCCTGCCTAATGGTGTAGATGATTTTGTGGTGTATTGTGACGCTTCTAGAGTTGGGTTGGGTTATGTGTTGATGTAGAAGGGTAAGGTTATATCCTATGCCTCCCGATATTTGAAACCTCATGAGAATAATTACCCGACCCATGATCTTTAGATAGCTGCAGTAGTTTTTGCCTTAAAAGTCTAGAGACACTACTTGTACGGTGTTCATGTTGATGTCTTTACGGATCATAAGAGTTTTTAGTATGTGTTTACTCAGAGAGAGTTGAACCTGTGGCAGAGGCGATGGTTAGAATTGATGAAGGACTATGATATGAGCATGTTGTATCACCCGGGCAAGGCCAATGTAGTGGTGGATGCCCTTAGCAGGTCGTCCATGGGTAGTGTGACGCATGTAGAGAACGATAAAAAGGAATTGGTTCGCGAAGTGCATCGCTTAGCTAGGTTGGGTGTTAGATTGATTGATTCAGCTGAGGGTAATGTTTGGGTTCAAAGTAATTCTGAATCTTCTCTAGTTTTGGAAGTGAAGGAAAAGCAGGATATGGATTCTCGTTTGGTCGAACTGAAAGGGTTAGTTAAAGACCAATAGGTGGGGGGTTTCTCCTAAGGGGGAGATGGTGTATTGAGGCTTCAGAATAGATTGTGTGTGCCTGATGTTGATGATCTGAGGTAGAAAATTATAGCTGAAGCGTATGACACACAGTATTCTATTCATCTCGGTGCTACCAAGATGTACCATAATTTGTGAGAAATTTATTGGTGGAATGGTATAAAGAGGGATAAAGCAAAGTTCATAGAGAAGTGTGCAACCTGCCAGCAGGTGAAGATAGAGCACCAGAGACCCGGTGGTATGATGTAAGAATTTAGCATTCCTACTTGGAAGTGGGAAGTGGTGAACATGGATTTCGTGAATGGTTTACCTCTCTATCATCGTCATTATGCTTCTATTTGGGTCGTTGTAGATAGGTTGACTAAGTCAGCACATTTCCTGCCAGTACATACATCTTTTACCGCTGAGGACTATGCTAATATGTACATTCGAGAGTTAGTCAGGTTGCATGGAGTTCCGTTGGCTATCATCTCCAATAGAGGTACTTTATTTACTTCTCAGTTTTAGAGAGCTTTTCAGAAGGGTCTTGGCACCCAAGTTCGTCTTAGCTTCATTTTTCATCCGTAAAATAGACGGTCAGGCTGAGAGGACAATCTCAACTTTGGAAGATATGTTGAGGGAATATGTTCTTAATTTCAAAGGAAGTTGGGATGAGCATTTTCCATTGGTTGAATTTGCTTATAACAACAGTTTTCATACTAGCATTGGAATGGCTCCATTTGAGGCCTTATATGGAAGGCGATGTAGATCACCCATAGGTTGGTTTGAAGTGGGTGAAGCTGTTGCGAATGGACCTGATGTTGTGTTTAAGGCTATGGAGAAGGCATCCTAGAGTTGTAAGAAGTTGTATGCCGATGTGATAAGAAAAGCTCTTGAGTTTAAGGTTGATGATTTGGTGTACCTGAAGATTTCACCCATGAAAGGGGTGAAAAGATTTGGAAAGAAAAGAAAGCTTAGTCCCCGATATGTTGGCCTTTATAGAGTTTTAAATTATTTTGGGAAAGAAGATTATGAGATTGAGTTGCCTGCAGAGTTGTTAGTTATCCATCCTGTCTTTCACATTTCTATGCTCAAGAAGCACATTGGTGATTATGTTTTAGTTGATCCATCAGAGAGCTTAGATGTTTGGGATAGTATTTCTTATGATGAAGTTCCGGTCAAGATCCTAGATTATCAAGTTCGTAGACTGAGGAACAAGAAAGTTCCCTTGGTTAAAGTTCTGTGGAAAAATCAATCAATAGAGGGTGCTACTTGGGAAGCAGAAGCAGATATGTGAGTTAAGTTTCCTCATCTCTTCTCCGCGAGTTCAAATCAAGACGAAGGTATCATTCTTCCTTAATTTAGTTTCCTTCTAATCTAGTGCATTCAGTTATATAAATATCCATTCAATGATTCGTGCATTCTATGGAGTACTCAAAAATCTAGAGTGAAGTAAGTCGGTTGAGCAAATCGTTCCCATAAAGTATTTTTTGTTCCTCTTTGATCTTGAGCCTAACTAGAAACATTCGAGGATGAATGTTGCCAAGAGGGAGATATTGTAATACCCTGATAGTTCCTTAAGCTTGAATCCATCTTTTGAAGTAAATATGGATGACTTCTAAGGTGAATGATGTTTAAATCATGTTTTATTTATCTAATTTCTACTTTTTATCACGTGGAGATTTGAATAAGCTTTTCGTCGATACCAAATTCGCGAAAATCCGACCCTCGGGTGAAGAGTTAGAGCCATTTTAGTGAGACAGTGTGCCACCTGGAACTTTAATGCATCGCGGAGCCAGCTAAAATGGCAATTGTCATTTTCCAGTAAGCCTCCGTGATATTGGTACATCACTCCAAGGCTCAATATTAGAATTGTCAAATTCCAGTGCACCAACACGATTCCACCGCATCGCGGTGCCCTTCAAGGTCACGACCAAGGTGACAACGCAATTTCACCGCGTCATGACACTGAGCAGTTTCTCAATTGTCAAAATCCAGTAAAGATTCGCGATCATGGCGCGTCGCACCAAGGACAAAACTTGGACTCTAGTTCTAGAATTTACTCAAGGGTATTTTGGTCATTTCCTCCTATTTTGTCCTCTATATATGTATCCAAGTAGAGAAGAGCAATTCATTTTCCCACCAATCTCTTCCAAGAAATATCTAAAGCTAGGGTTTCTCTCCTCCAATTAAAAATCCAAATCCTCTCCAAGAAAATTCAAGAATCTTCCATATATTTCACCAAGTTGTTCAAGAATCAAGTTCTCTAAGTCAAAGGTATCATGAAACTTAGCTCAAAAGTGTGAAGAAGAGTTTCCAATCAAGTCTTTTCATCTTAAAATTATAATCCAAGGTATGTGGGGCTTGAACAAGAATATCCTTTCATTCTTGTGCCCAAAGAATTGATTTATACTATTGAAATTTCATGATCCTTGCAAGTGGGTTTACACCCAAATTTCTTTATTTATGATTTATGAGATTTTAGCTGATTAAGTTTGATATTTATGATTATTTTACCATCATATTTCTTAAATTGAGAATTTATGCCATGAATTGTATTTTGTTATTATGTATTGATGATTTCTAAGTGATTTAAGATAAGTGTCATGAGTTATGCTTTTCCATGAGAAGATTGAGTATTAAATATATATCGATATTGAGCTTGAGGTTCAATAATGAGTCCTATGATGTTTTCTTGAAGCTTTTGATACTTGATATAATTTGATAAGCAAGTATACTTGATGTTGAGAAAGACTGTTTGAGTTTGAGTCGAGTTAGGAATCCACAAGTTGTATTTGATTTACAGATGAGATATATTTATGATTTGTTCTTCATGATAGACCGTTGAGTTGATTAAGGTGGATTTCCTAACGTGTTCTGAGATGAGTCTGGGAGGATTATTTAGCACCGAGTGGGAAGTGTGAGTTCAGCGCATCCTACTTCCCCAAAACTACGTGCCACCGTAGGATTGAGATTTAAGGTCTAAAGAGCCGAGTTTGTGATCACAGAGATGAGTTTGAGGTTATACTCCCTGGCAAGAGTATAACGCTCCCGCCAATGTGGGGTTCCTTCCTTAGGAGGGCAAAATGTTGGACTCCATGCAATTCACATGGTTTATGTCGGTTATAAGAAACTCCCAAGTCCATAATAGTCTAATTTTCTTGAGTTACCGAGTCACTCTAAGTCATGAGTTAAAGAGTTTGAGTTGAGTCCAATGATTTATGAGATTTTTGAAGCATGTGTTATTATCGATGATTTATGGAAATTATAATTCAGGAAATTCAAGCGAAGAGAGTCATTATTGTCAGCATGCATGACTTTATTTAACATTTATGATCTTATTTAAAAGTGTTGCATACACCCCTACATACTCTGTACAATCCCAAGTACTGATTCACATACTCTTCTATGTTCTACATTTTCTCGTGATGTAGGTTCAGGTGCTCAGTCTCAGCAGCAACAGTGATCTTTGAGTACCTCCATCTACATTATTACAGTTGGTGAGTCCTTATGGTTCGAGGACCTAGGTCCCTGATTTTTTCCTTGATAGTAGATGGTTGTTTCTTTTCAGTTCAGGCGAGTCAGTTGGGGATCTGTCCCAATGGCTCCTCAGTCTTTTGTAGTAGAGGCTTTGTCAGACTAAAGTACCAGTATGTACAGAACTTTTAGTTTTTTATTTGTACAGGACAATATTTTTTCGTATCACAGTATGCTCATGACATGATTATTCTTCCATATTTTAAAATGATTAGTGTTATAGTGAGTTTTGAAAGTGATGACAGGCTTAGAGGGTTAGCTTGAGTCCATGTGTGTCCTTAAGCATCGTGTAACATCTCGAGATAAGTTCTTGGGGCGTTACAACTAGAACCACTAGATTCGATGGGTGCCTCACACCTTTCCCTTGGTCAACAAAATTTCTTACTCGATCTTCTGGTTTCGCAGTCCAATAAAAAGATATTTTATTTTTATTAGAATTTTATAAAGGTGAATTCAAACATCATAATTCAATTTCAAGTAATGACTCTATAAATAAAATTAATCTTTATTTAATATTGTTAGGTTAATTGAACAAACCCTTTGACCCATGAAAAAGGAGGTGTGAAAATGCCACCCGGCCGTGATATTGATTTAGCTATTAATGTGGAGTCGGGCACCAATTCTATTTCTATCCCTCCATATAGGATGGTCCCTGTAGAATTAAAAGATTTGAAAAAGCAATTGCAAGATTTGTTAAGGGGTTCATTAGACCTAGTGTATCTCCTCGTGGTGCGCCTGTCTTATTTGTTAATAAGAAGTATAGTTCTATGAGTATTTATATTGATTATAGATAGTTGAACAAAGTGACAGTTAAGTACAAGTATCCTATTCCTCGCATTGATAATTTATTTGACTAGCTTAAGGGTTCTTTGGTGTTTTTGAAGATTGATTTAAGATCCAGGTATCATCAGTTGGATGAAGTCTTTGGATTTTCTGAAGACAACCTTTCAGACTTGATATGGTCTTTATAAGTTCTTAGTTATGTCATTTGGATAGATCAATTCCCTAGCAGCATTCATGGAGTTGATGAATTGAGTATTTTTATCGTATCTCACCCCCTTTGTGATTGTATTTATAGATGACATCTTGGTGTACTCCAAGAGTGATACTGACTATGTGAAGTATTTAAGGATTATGCTTCAGAGAATACATAATGAGAAGTACATAATGATAAATTGTATGTTAAGTTATCCAAGTGCGAGTTTTGGTTGGATTCTATCTCTTTCTTTGGTCATATAGTGACTAAGGATGGCATTATGGTAGATTCGGCAAAGACTGAGGCGATTTATGATTTGGATAAATCTACTTTTCCTACTGATAATCAGAGTTTTGTTGGTTTAGAGGGTTATTATTGTATTTTATAGAGGGTTTCTCATCTATTATAGATCTTTTAACTAAGTTGACTCAAAAAAGGTGGTATTTTAGTGGTTGGGTGCATATGAGAGAAACTTTCAAAAGCTCAAGAATTTATTGACTTTGGCTTCTATTTGACTTTGCCAAGGAGGGTATGGACTTTACCATATTTTATGATACTTCTGGTTTTGATTTAGGTGAGGTGTTGATACAGGTGGGTAAGGTGGTTGTTTATGCATCTCATGTTGAATCCTCATGAGAGAAATTACCCTACCAATGACTTGAAGTTGGCAACTTTAGTATTTGTGTTGATGTTATGGTGACACTACTTTTATGGGGTCACTTGTGAGATTTTCTCAAACCATCATAGCCTTCAGTACTTCTTCTGGCAGCGAGATCTTAATATGAGGCAGCAGCGTTGGCTTGAGTTGCTAAAGGATTATGACATCGCTTTCTTGTATCACCATACAAGGCTAATTTGGTTGCGGATGCCTTGATTCATAAGTCAACCAATATGAGGAGTTTAGCTCATCTCTTAACTAAGGAGTGGCCTTGAACCTTGGAGCTTTAGTCTTTAGTTAACCAGATAGTTAAACTTGATATTTCTACACTTGGGCATGTTTTAGCCTTTGTTGATGCTACGTATTTCTTGATGAAGCGGATTTGAGATCACTATTTTAATAATGATAGTTTGAGGGTGATTCAGGATAGGTTGTCGAGCGATGAGGCTAACAAAGCCTCTCTAGATTTTGATGGTGTATTGAGGATTAGTGGTAAAGTTTGTGTGTCGAGAGTTGGAGATTAGGTTAAATTGATTTAAGGGGAGGCTCATTACTTTAGATATTTTATCCATCTAGGATGTATTGTAATTTAAAGCAGTTTTACTAGTGGGGTGATATGAAGAAGTACGTGGCAAATTTCATGGATCACTATAGATTTCATAACTGGGTTACCTCATACTTTCTGAGGTTCTGAAAGTATTTGGGTCATCATTGATTGATTGACCAAATTAACCCATTTCATTCCTATTCAGATTTTCTTTAATGCCAAAAATGATGGTCTGTACCTATATTCGTGAGATAGTTCATATTCATGCAGTACTCGTTTCTATTATTTTTTACTGAGGCTCAATGTTCACTTCTAGCTTCTAGTGGAATTTTCAGGAGTATTTTGGTTCTCGAGTTGACCTCAGCACAACCTTCTACCCTCAGACTGATGTTTATTTAGAGCGGACTATTAGGTTTTATAGAAAATATTCCATGCATATGTTATAAATTTTAGGGGTCAGTGGGAGCAACATTTGGCTAAGCGGAGGTCACTTATAATAATTACATCCATTTGAGTATTGAGATGACCCCTTTTGAGGATTTGTATGGTAGGTGTTGTCGGTCCTCTATTAGTTGGTTTGACACTCCAGAGATTAGATTTTGTGGTACTGACTTGCTTTGCAAGTCTTTGGGTAGATTTTGGACCATTGAGGGTAGGATCTAGACGTCTTAAAGTAGGCAAAAGAGTAATGTTGAACATAGGTTTCATGCCTTAAAGTTTGATATTGGTGATAGGGTCTTCCTTTATATATCACTCATGAAGGGTGTGATGAGGTTTGAGAAGTAGGGCAAGATTAGCTCCAGGTAAATTAGATTTTTTAAGATTCTTTGGATAGTTAAGAGGTTGCTTATGAGTTGACCTTACCTCCAGACTTTACAGTCGTTCGTCTAGTTCTTCATGTATCTATATTTTGGCACTATATTTTGGATGAGTCTCATTTACTTTGTTGGGACTCGATTCAGTTGGATGGAAAAATGACCTTTGTTGAGAAACCAATGTCCATCTTAGCCAGGTATATAAGATGGTTACATTCTAGATATATTTCTATAGTTAAGATTCAGTGGAGACACCATCCCATTAGAGTCCGAATCCAATATTCATTTAGT
The DNA here is from genome assembly GCA_030864215.1 of Capsicum pubescens. Taxonomy (NCBI): domain Eukaryota; kingdom Viridiplantae; phylum Streptophyta; class Magnoliopsida; order Solanales; family Solanaceae; genus Capsicum; species Capsicum pubescens. The sequence goes on from CM061547.1 coordinate 104,067,482, forward strand.
AGGTACCCTCAGCTCTTTAGCATTTCAGGTATTTTTTTATTTTTTAGTTTAAGAACAAACTAGATTGTTTAGTGGTGGATGTTGTAATGACCTTAGTATGTGAATTTTTCATTTCTACGTGTTGTGACCATTTTGTCTTTCTCCGTAGTTTCTAAGTGTTTATATTGAGGTTTGTGGATGGTTGACATAGTTTTTGAGGCAATGACGGATGAGTTGTGCAAGTTTGTCGAGTTGAAAACTTAAAAAGCCATATAGTTGACTTTGGCCAACACTGATTATTCTGAGTATCGAATGGTAAACTAGACTGTACCAGTAGATTTGGAATGCCAAATTGGAGTTGGTAGAGGGATTGGATTGATTTTGGGACCTTAACATCTCATTTAGATGCTTCCTATAATGAAATAAGGTTCTTGGGGTTAATTTTGTGAAAATAAAATCATTGAGTCTAAAACATCAAAATTAGCCTAGTAACGTATATGGTTTGTCTCGATGGTATCCCGATCAAATCTTGAGGGTCCGATCGAAGCTTGGTAGGCTTACACCAAAATCAGCATCAACTGATATCTGGTGTAGCCGCCTAGAAGGCCAAGGTTTGCTTAAGACGCAACTGCTTTAACGGCCCAACATAACTTGAACAGTAGACACTGTAGTGGCCAAGCACAGTTTAAGCAATAGTCGCGTAAGTGGCCACTTTGCCTCTTAAACGAAAACCTCTGTATATAATCTCCTTTTTCTCAAATTTTGCTCTATTTTTAGACCTCCAATCTTTAGAAAGGTGATTTTTGAGGGTTTCAACATTGATTTTCATTGGGGTAACTTCTAAGCCCACAATTTCACTATTCGCATAGATACTATATTTGAATGTGGTAGCTAATTCTGAGGTTGTTCACAATGGGAAGGCTTTGTACTGAGGCACTTTAGACCTAAATTTTGCCTTTTCAAGGTAGGTTGTGGCTTAACTTCTTTCAGATTCAGATGGGTAGTTAATATATAAGTAAAGCATTTTATGAATTGGGAAAGTAACTAGAGGGTTTGTATTTCATTATTATTTTACTATTGTGTTCCCTTGTAGGGTTTATATTTTGTTGTCGTTGACTTGCGATTTCTAATATTGTGCCTATGTGAGGGATTTATTTGACATCATTGACCTTATTTGTGCATCTTTTTGCCTTCATTCTAGTTATAATGTTCGTGCGGGACTTAACTTGATAATATAGGGCTTATTTGAGCATTGGTTGCTTCTGTCATGATAAAATACCTGAGTTTGGGGTTTAAATGATAATAATGATGTCTTGCGTATATATTTATTACGATTGTAATTATTTGGAGTTGATAAATCATGAATTATGGACATATTGAGTTAATTTCTAGGCATACTCTTAGATACTTACATGTTGATTGAATTTGATATTCTCAATTTAGGCTGATTGTGAGCATTACACCTTCACTTTAGACATTTTCATTCATGAGATATTGGTACCACTGAGACACTATTTTTGAAAGAAAATGAGACATTTTTTATGAAAACCCTCTCTGTGAACATAAGATGGAAATGAGAGCCGAGATTGAGATATGAAATTTAATATATGGGTTGCGAACCCCCCATGGGTCCTAACTGGTAGTTGTAAGCTCCACGGGTGTATATGGAAAGTCGTGCCATGGCTTTCACCGTTCATTCCGTCCACATTGCATTGCATATATATCTCACTTGTTTCCCTTAGTTTCCTTGATTTTTGTGTGGTTTTCATGTATTTTTTTGTTATATCTGTGTCGTTACTACCTTTATATACTTAATTACATTAGAACTATTAATGGAGCGAACTGTGATATCTAACTTGACCAACAATGTAGATACCCTCACAACTGAGGTGTCTTGAGTACAGTTGTACAACAACCCTAAGACATATATTATGATAGCCTCTAGCGTATATTGACCGAACTAATTAACAATATTATTCTAAATATCTTGAGGAAGATATTTATATAAATAAGATTTAGCATTTATAAGATCCTTTCTTATCAATAGTTTGATTAAGTTAGGAATTTCATTAAATATACTACATTCATCAAATTGACTAGTTATATCTTCAATCTTCTTCAGTAACTCAAGTAATTCTTCATCCATGATGTCAATTGTATTATTAATGATCTCTTTATCCCTCTTATAATCATACAATAATTTCATAACATTATTATTATTTGTAGCTTTTTCTTCTTTATTTCTGCTTTTATCACCTATATCCCTATATAAATTTGTAACACCCCGCATTTTTTATCTAGAAATCAAACCGTCATTTCTACGTGTGTAAGCTCTAATTTCATGATTTATATTTAAATTCATGAGTCATGATCCTTCTCCTATTGAATGAAGTGATTAAGATGAGAAAAGTGTTCATAAAAATCACTTAGAGCAAAGTTGAGCGAAGAATCATTCATTCATCCAAAGTTTGATATTTGATTCTACAAGGATCTACTTTGAACGTGTATAACTTTCGGTACACAGAAAATTTTTCAGGTCAAGACCCACCAAATTGTAGATAATTTAATTAGCTTTCCAACGATAACAATTTTACCTAAATTTGATAACTGAGAGAAAAGTTATGGCATTTTTTGTGTAAGACAATAAGCCGACGCGATAACAATGTGATGCGTCGGCCAGCATGTTATGAAACTGTTTCAGATGCTAAATGAGTTTCTAATGGGTATAGGAGCATTTTGGTCACTTCCCCTCACCCAAAAACCATCTATAACATAAAGTTTCAGCCCCAAGAAGCACCAATTGCCTCTTTTATGCAATCTTCTCTCAAAAGAAAACCTAGCTACCTCGAAGAACTAGATTCAACTTTTCTTTCCCAAAGATCAAGAATTCAAGCCTTTAAGTTCAAGATTTCTAAGAAATAGATTAATATTCGAATTCCATTCTTCTAACTATAAAATCTAAGATACATGGGGTTTTTCTAAAACTACATGGGCATAGTAAACTCTTCTTAATTATATTAAATGTTTAGAAATCATGAATTTACAAAGGAATTTGAATGTACAATTATAATTATGCATTTTGAAACCCTTTGATAAGATTGTTTTGGTCTTGAGGCCTTCCCTTGAAATTGATTTTGTTAATATATATGTTTATATGTGATTGAAGCTTCAAAATATGAATTGAGAGCATGAATTATTGAATCTTCCTCTTTCCCATTATGTTACTACTTGATTTACAAGTTATGGATTCCTAAATTGGATGATTTAAAGAATGAGTCAAGAGCCTTATTATCTTATATGAATTTTATGATGATTGAGAATTAGAGAGGGGGATATAATCATGATTTAAATGCTAAATGTGATAATTGAAGGAATTTCAGGAATGTTTTGAGAAATTGACCACCACATGTTGGAATTATTGAAAGGATGATAATTTTTGCATGGTTTTGACTTATGTTTTGAAACACGAATTCTCTTATACTGTCTGAATGCTTTGGTGGTCTAAATATTTTTTTACATGAAAGAATCATACATGATACTTTATGGTTCAGATATCGACTTGCAAGTCTTAGTGTGACGACACCAACATAGATAATTCCATAACAGACTTAGAATAAAATAGAAATCAAATTTTAGATTTTGAATTCAGAAAGATGCATGTTCAGAAAATTTTAAAAATGGGCCTAAAGAGATGTTAGGTGGTTACCCGAAGAAGGCACGAGTTCAGATAACTCATTGCCCAAAATCATATTTTGTCAATGCAGGTTATCATGTCCCCAAGAGGGATTATACGATGGCCTAGTGCCTTGTGGCGTATCAAAATCATAAACTCCAACTCTTGCATAAAACTTGGGTTTGGGGCTCGGCCGCCGAGTTAAGGACGGACTCTATATAGCCTGTGGGGTCATAGAATTGTAGGGTGTACCACCTAATTCAGAAGTAATACAAAGAATAGAATTCCATTGACAAGAACGTTTAAGATTATTAGATATTACCCATGTGTTTTAAACTATATCATGCATGATATTTCTCGACTTCCTCTCATTTATTTTATATAAGTAAATACATTGTTTTGGATTGCTCTGTGTACCGGTACATCTGTATTAACCCTCTATATTTCAGGATTCTGAGGCATAGTGTTGGAGTCCCGTTAAGTAGTAGATTGACCTGTCAGAAATTTGTAGCTGGTGATCCTCCCTTACTTCGAAAGGCCTGGATTAGAACTTGTTGTCATGATTTCATTATTTTTAGTTCATGGTCTGACTGGGGACCTTGTCCCGGTCTTCAAATAGATGTTGTTTTCTTTCAGTTAGTAGAGATTTTGTAAATAGGTGTTAGAGGGATTTGAGTCTTGTTGAACTTATGTCGTGTTGTTTTATTAATATAATCAGATGACCATGTTTCTATTTTATTTTTTGCATTTCTTTGTTATGATATTATGCATGATTACCAGATTTAGAAGTTTGTTCGGGCCTTCATGGTTCGGGATACTTGTTATGGATAGGGCCCCGGCTTGGGTTTTGACAAACTTGGTATCAAAGTATGGTTCATGGTTCCAAGGAGTCTGTGAAATCGTGTCTAGTAGAGTCTTTCTTATGGGTGTGTTGTGCATCACGCTTATAATTAAGAGGCTACAGGGTATTTCAGAGTTATTTCTTATTCTTTCATATTCTAGTTCGTGCTATAGCATCATCCATAAGAAAGTTATCCAAATTCATTCCTTACTCTAATTTCATGGACCATGCCTCATTGTCGAAACGATACAAGTCTAAGAGTCTAGCTCCCCCAATGATATAGTTCTCTCTGATTGAGTTATCCATACAATTATGAAATAGCACAAGGACTTAAGAAGAGTCCATTAGTGCTTTAAGGTGTATTGATTTGAGGGTATGCCTTTATTATGATGAAATCGTGCTTTCTAGCCTGAGGTAAAAAGTTTATTCAGTCCCTTTCAATATTCTTATTGTAAATGTCTTGCATAAGGGAAATGATATGTAGTTGAATATTGGAAATGTATTTCCTCCTGAGTAGTAGTGTGTATTAAAGTTTCACGACCTATTAGTAGTGAGATGGTCCAGAAGTTGGTGACATGAAGTCATAATAATAGTAGTCAGAGTGAGGGTGACATTTGTATAAATAAATAGTTTTATTGTATAATCGTGGATTGAGGAGTGGTTTACTATTTTATAGTGATAGACTAATGTGGTAGCAATATTTGCAGATTATATGGTAGTCTGTAAAGGAAGTATCGGGATATGATTATTATTTATTCAGAATAGGGAAGGATCTCAGAATAGATAGTTATGGTGGTTGTAGAAATTATTCATAGGTTGTAAATGGAAAGGGGTAGACTAGTCAATAAGTTATGGGTAGAGACTCATTGGTGTTTATGAAATTTGGTGATAGTGAGAATGTATGCATGGGTAAGTAAGTATGATGTGAGAAATTAGAATATGTTGATAAGATTGAAATGGGTTATATTATAAGGTTAAGATCGACTATCCCTATTATGTGACTTTACCCCCCTTTGATTGGCTTTTCTTTAGTAGTTGTAAACTAGTACTATGTGAGAATATAGGTAGTGAAATTTGAGGTGTAGTAGTAATGTCGTGGAGGGGAGTGATTGTAGAAAGTAGCTAGGCGAAATGAAGTATTTTGGGTTGATTTTCCAATTTGATGGATTATTATAGCATGTGGCATGCTTCGTTGGTGGTACATGATTGATGTTAGACTATAGTCTTGAACTTGAGATGTGAAGTGTTATGGTAAGAGTAGTAGCTTAAGATTAATGATGCATGTTTTGTTGGAATTAATTAGTAGTCTTGATGTGATGTGTGAAATGGCCTAGGTTGATAATTTATGAAAGGTTTAAGCGGTAATCGTGAGATATATGTGTATATAAGGACTAGTGTTTAAACGATGAATTGTGGTTGAATCATTAAGTGGATAAGAACATAAGTATATAGGAATAAGTTGGACCCCATGTAGTAGGTTGTTAAATAAAGTTTTATGTGTATAAGTGTTTTGTGTACCTAGATTTAATTCTTGAATCTTGTAGTATGGAGAAGTCTGGAAAGTTGTTGTATGGTGTTCTTTAGAGTTGAATTGAGGAAAAATAGGTAGGCTATATGCGCCTTTGGTATAGTTTTACAGATTTTGTTAAGTTGTAGGTTATGTGAGTAGAGGTGTAATGATAGTATTCTTAGGAATTGAAGATAGAGTGTTAAGTGTTTAGAAGCGTGGGTGACTATGCCCATGATAGTGGTAGTCGTAAGTTGATGACTTTGGGGAGTTAGAAGAAATTACGATTAGTGTCCCTAAAAGAGGATGTCCAAGAAAGAATTTAGTATTTGTGTATTAGAGATTAATGAGAGGAGTTTGTGTTTATGTATATACTGATGTCCCCCTTTTATGATAAAGAGTGTGAATGCATGCGCTCATGAGAGTGGGAGTTGTAGAGTGATGGCTATAGGGGCTAGCAAAAGTTAAGAGTAGCATTTTCGGAAAGCGAGGCCCTCAGAGTATTATTCTTCAGGGAGAGCTTAGAGTTTAAGTACGTAGAGATATCTCTTTTATGTTGAGAGTTGTGGCTATAACTTTTGATTTGGGGATATGTCCGAAAGTCTAGGATTGTGACTTTGATCTAAGGGGGAGATGGTGAATTAAGGTAGTTCCCGAATGTTCTCAGTATGGCAAGTTGTGGGGATGAACCATGATAAACCTATTTCTACTCAAGAACAATCCTCCTACTTTAATTTAGGAGAGTTTCCTGCTAATGTCTTACGTCATCTATTCAAGTCATGCCTATGCCTATGGTTCGAGTTCTCTATGGACTTATGTTCGTGATCTAACCTCCAAACTAGAAGCAATTATGTCTCTCATTAATCCAGTCTTTCATGTATTCTAGCCATATGTTATGTTGTTCGTGATCCATGAAAATCTATGTCTCTCAGCATGCTTGGTCCTAAGGAAATATGTTTCTATATGTCACCGATTCGTCCTATGTCGGGTTTGGCCAAAGTGATAAAGTTTATGCAAACTCATGGCAAATCTCAGTTCCTTAAATAAGGAGCAATCGCTTCAAGCGGCAATCTCTGTCTTAGTTGTAATGTAACACCCCATAGCATTCTCGATTCAATACCACTCTGGGTTGCATGTATGGAAAGCTAACAACCTGAAAAATTTTCCAATTGTCAAAAGACTAAGTCATATTTATGAGCTCTTAACTTTCATGATATTCAAATTGATCTTCTCGACCCTAAGATGTAGATTTTTGAGTTGATTCATGATCAGGGGGTGTAAAGGGGGTGTATCAGAAAGGTTTTGGATTTTTCAGACGATGTTTGAGGCATGTTTGGATGATCAAAATAGTGGACAAACATGATATCGATGCATCGCATCAAGAATCATATCGGTAAGGACCGACGTATCGCATCTCTTAACACATCAGGTGCCCAGTTCATCTTACTGATTTCTGGGTCCAGAAAGGTAATTCAATCTTTTCCCTTCATTTTATTTTGATATGTGCACCAATGTTTTCTCACTAGTGAGCCTCCCTTACTTTGGAAGGCCTGAAGTAGAACTTGTTATCATGATTTCATTATTTTTAGTTCATGGTCTGGCCGGGGGCCTTGTCCTGGTCTTCAAACATATGTTGTTTTCTTTCAGTTAGTAGAGATTTCGCAAACAGGTGTTAGAGGGATTTTTAAAGTCTTGTTGAACTTATGTCGTGTTGTTTTATTAATATAATCACATGACCATGTTTTCGTTTTGTTTTTTGTATTTCTTTGTTATGATATTGTGCATGATTACCAGATTTAGAAGAGTGCCCGAGCCTTCATGGTTAGGGATGCTTGTTACGGCTAGGGCCCCAGCTCGGGTCGTGACAAAATTTTTCCAAAACTCATTAATAACAGTATGATTATATGTACTATATTCTTTTATATCAAGGATCAAGATTGACCCCAGAAATCTATTACACGACCTATCACATTTTACAGTAATAGATAATTTCCTAAAACCGAGATGATAGGATCTATATAAGAAATATTTCCAATGGCAATCATTCACAAATTTCTCAATACCTACAACCATAAAGACATGTCTTTTTATTTTTATAGGTAAGACGCACCTATTACTAGGATAGTTTTAATCATTGTATTTTTTTATTTCGCATCAGATCCATTAGGTTCTTTGTAGCAATCGACGACCCTTTCTTCTTTTATTTCGCATATCTTTTTGTCTCCTTAATAGCTTGAAGTTCTCCAAATGTAAGAAAGGTTGGAGGACTTAGTACCATCCATTCTGGTGTGGTTGGATTCTTATGTTCATTTTTTAAGGATTCTAAGTTTTTCTCTCTTAAGGGTGGATGAGATACTTTTTAAGGATTTCTAAGTTTCTCTCTCTTAAGGGTAGATGAGATACTATGTTCATTTTTGAATAAGATTATCGAGAATTTCTTTATCAAACTCATTTTCTAAGAAATATAGAGATTTTGTAGTATACTAGTAGGGATAAATTGTACTCTTATTTTTCTGTCGAAAGTAGGGAAGAGCGAGTGTCTGATCAGATCAATCAAGAGATAGGGGAAAAGACTTTACTTCGCTAGGATGGAGTTGCTGTCTATTAAGGATTGGCTGAGGGGCCCTTTTTTCTTTTATAAGGGATAAGATTGGAGCTAGGTACAAATAGGCCTGTGAAAGACGAGTAGGCAAGCACGTGGGTTGTACCGGTCAGTTTTGAGTTGTAGAGTGAGGATTGTCCGAGGGATCTTCCATTATGTAGCTGGGTACAAATAAGCCTATGAAATACGAGTAGGCAAGCATACGGGTTATACCGGTCAGCTTTGAGTTGTCGAGTGAGAATTTCTCCATCTCTTAAGAAAGGATGTGGGTGGCCTATCTTATAATAAAAGGGGTACTCTCTTCTCTTATGTGCTCTATATTATTGTGTCTTATTCCTTAATGAGTGATCTGGGATTAAGCCATATGGCGATACCCGCTAAAAGAAAGGGAGCCTTTCGTAGTCAATGCGTACGAGGAAAGAATAATTATTTAGTGCACTAAAATCTAGTGGATGAGGTTCCATATTCATGAAAAGTCAGGTTTAAACCATGTTATGGAACCAAGACAACCTAATAAAAATAAGGTTACAAATAATATAATAAGAAAGAGAAAGGGCTTCCAACGTTTATACATAGAAGTTGTTTGCTCTATTTGGCAAAGCAAAGGGAGAGATGGATCCAGCCACCACTGAAAGACTTTTTCAAATGAATCAAAGAATTCTCCATGTGAAAAACGAAAAGCGCCAACGGCGGCAAACTCTACAGGCCTTTTTAGAACACGTGCCTGTTATTTTTTCGGAGTTGGTGGAACAACGCATTCAACAACTCCTAAACCAAATCCGCACTTTGAAAAAAGAGGAGAGGATCCTCATCCGAGAAAGGGAGGACCTTATAGTTAGGGTGGCCTTCCGCATCCACGGCGGAAATAACTAAGAGTCAGTCGACTCATCTGGAGTTTCAGAAGGTTTAAATAAGTGTTTGTAGACACTTTGTAATGTGTTTTCATTAAAGGTGTTCTTGTTCTTTGTGGATATATACTCCTATGATTTGTGTCTTTGATGTGTATGTATCACTAATGCTTCCCTTTGTAATGTTGTGTTGTGTGGCTGGTCTACATGTGCTTCCCATGTAAGAAAATGCTTCTAGTGCTGGAATGAATAAAATTCGCTTTATTCTAGTTCATTCTCTTTCTCTGTTTTGTGCAGAAAAATTATTGATTTGAATTTGCTAGTTCGTACAGGATCAAGTACTCTCTCATATGAAGAAAGAGTATGATTAATCCAAAGTTTTCATTTTGGTATACAGTCCTACTAGGCTCAACTATACCTAATCCCTTCAAAAGTGATACAAACACTAGAATCTTACTGATGTAGCTATGTGTGATCTGGCGCTAATATAATTACCAAGAGAGCTTTGGTGGCATGGGATAAGGTTTGTCGTCCTAAATCAGCAGGGGGATTTAATCTTCCTAACTTACAGTTGTGGAATGAGTCTTCTATAGCCAAGATCTGCTAGGATCTTGTACGCAAACACGATAGATTGTGGATCAAATGGATCCATGCATTCTATATCAAGAACCAGCCAATGTTTACTGCGGCGACACCAAGATAAGCATATTGGATGATGATGAAGCCTATAGGAACCTGAACAAATATGGAACAAGTAAATATCATACATGATCCTAGCTAAAGCCTGATTAAGAGCATATATTTACAACTATTAGGAGATTTTCCAAGGGTCAATTGGAAGGGGTTGATTTTTTAAAACTATAATCGACCAAAAGCTATTTTTACTCTTTGGTTATGCTTACATGGGAAGATGCTTATTGTGGAGAGACTCATTTGGTGGGACATGGATATCAAGGCTACATGTGTGATGTGCAAGGCATATACTGAAGATAGTGTTGGTTCGAGTACACAATCTGTATATTAGTTCACTAAACTTTAACACAAGTTCAAGACTTTTCAAGAACAGTTCAAGACTTATTGCATTTTTGGACTGCTCTGAAGCCGAAGCCGAGTGAGTGACGACGACAAGAACACGAGGCACCTCTTTGTTCTTGCCTCACTATCCATGTGGAGATGTGTTTCTTAATAAGAACACATGAAAATTTCTAAAATTAGTAGACTTTCCTTATTTTTTAGTATACTTTCCTTTTTAAGTGTGATCTCATTTTTTATCTCTACTAATTCCCTCCATTTTCCATTCACACTTTTAACTTGAAACCAACAAATAGGGATCACTTGTTTGTTACTTGTGCTTACAGTAATCAACTCTGGAAAAGGCTGCTGAGTTGGATTAAACAACCTTCTTTCACCCCTCAAACATGGACACAACAATTAGTATGGATCATCAAATGTGTGAAAGGGAAGTCCACGCAAGCTAAATTCTTTAAATTGCTTTGCACTGAAATTGTGCATGCACTATGAACCGTAAGAAATACGAGAATTTTTGAGAAACAGAGCCGTGAAGTTGATTGCCTTGGTCGAGAGATAGCCTATACATGTAATGTCCAAGCTACTGCCGATGTTGCTGCACTCCTACAGAGCTACCAGTTTGATATTTTTATTTGCTTAGGCTTTAGTTTGAATTGAGAATGAATTTTGTAGATAGCTAGACGAGTCTTGGTTTTGCTATGGTTCTGTAAAGTTTTGATACTGGTGATTAAATCATGTTAGTTACTAAAAAAACACTAACTACTCTAATTCATTTTTTTCCTCAATAATTAATGAGAAACTAAAGACTCTATTATGTATTAATTTGCTTAGGCTATAGTTCGAATTGAGGATGAATTTTGTAGATAGCTACACTAATTACTCTAATTATGTATGGATATAATAATATATGTAATATATCAATACATGACACAATTACCTCAAAATGCTAAAAAAAAATAAAAAAATCTAAACACTTATTATCCCATATTTATTTTCTGTCATTTTCAAGAAAGTGTTATTATAATAAGTACTTATTATATCTATATGCTTTTCAAAAAGCTCTACAACTATTAAATTTTTTTTCGATTTTGTAATGCAAGTGTCATATTATACATGTTTATATATTCCTCCGTACCATTCTAATTGCCATTTTAGCTTTTAAAAAAATATTATGCAAAAATAATAGCTACCCTTACAAATTCATGACTTAAGTTTATCAGTTGTTTTCAATTATATTCATACAATAAAGAAGTAATTCCTTTTAATAAATGGTGATAACTTAATAGTAAGCTATACCTCATATTTATGATTTTTCTTAATGAAGATGAAAAGACATAAATAAAAGGTTAAAATGGGACGGAAGAAATATAAAATTTCTATAAGTACTTGTTTAGTACAAATAATAAACCAAACACTTACGCATCATTCAAACCAGTTAGTAATAAAACTTGAACATAATAATAATAATAATAATAATAATAATAATAATAATAATAATAATAATAATAATAATAATAATAATAATAAAGAATTAGTGGCGACAACAAAATTGTCACAAACGTTTTAGTAGCGAAAATGTCGCGCAAAAGACATTTTGTAGTGATTCTTCCTTTTGAAAAAAGGACTGCATAGTGCACTAAGCTCCCTCTATGCGCAGGATCTGGGGATGAGTCCTACCACTGGGGAGTATTTAGAAACTCTTTCTTTGTCGCTACTAATTGTTTTTCCAGCAATATTTTTGAAGACCTACTTGTGACAACTCAGCTTAAGTTGCCTCTAATACTTAGTTTTGGCGATATTAGGGGTCGCTACTAAAATAAAGACCTTTGACGCAACATTTTCTAGTCGCTGATGAATCATCACTTTTTTGCTAAAAATCATCACAAAAACATAGGTTTCTTGTAGTTAGGATGGGAATATATCTAAATCACGTTACTTGGTTACAAAACAGGAAGATATATAAATGCATTCAGATCAAGTTATCACATTCTCACTCAATGATTTAGTTGTGAGGTCAATCAGAAAATACGATTAGAGGTTCGGAAGATCAAGATCATAAAATCAACTCTGTAAATCAATAAGTAGAAATCAAAGAAGTTGATTAAATTGATACTCGACATGATTGATAGAGAATTCATAGTACTAGATCGATTCATTCTTTAATTGCATAAAGTCTGCTTTTCATCTTGGTTAATTGATCTAGTTTTTTTTTTTTTAATTTTTCATTTAACTAATTCATAAATTTATTCCTGAGATCTACCTCTTGAATAAATAATCAACATTAGTTTAATTTGGTGAATAGTTAACTGATAAGTCTTTGTAGATTCGACATCCGGCTCATAAAAGTTAATTTATTACTTGTACAATCATGTACATTTGCATGTGTGTTTGAACACAACACATGAATAAAAATCGTGGAAATACACTGAACATCATCATTCTTTACTTAAACATTTATTCGTCCTCACACAACTACTAATCACTCAAAAACATTTATTCGTCCTCATACAACTACTAATCACTCAAAACACATATACCACCCTGCCTAGCTACTCTAATCAAGTGAATAGAGTCATGTTTGTGGTTGAAAATTTTGAAAAGGTATATGTAAGGTATAGGTTTTTTTGAGAAAAGCGTCTAGGCGTGATGTAATACTCCGACCACATCGTAAGCCTAAATTCATCTTTTAAGCGAATGGGAAAGACTTCCAAAGTGAATGATGTTTAAACCATGCTATATTTCCCTAATTTATACTTTCTATCATATGGAGATTTGAATAAGCTTTACGTCGATACTAATTTCGTCAAAATCAAAGATCGGAGCAAGAAGTTATGACTATCTGAAGTCACAGTCGTGAAACATTATTATTTAAACCCTCAGCGCATTGCGGAGATGAGTAATATCCCAATTGTCTCTTTTCAGTGAGCCTCCGTGATATTACCGCATCTCGCCAAGGCTCAATATCAGGACTGTCAAATTTCAGTGCACCAATGTGATTCTACCACGTCGCGGTGCCCTTCCAGGTCATAACCAAGATGGCAACGCGATTTCACCGCATCGCGCCACTGAGTAGTTTCCCAGTTGTCCAAAATCTAGTGAAGGACTGCGATCATGGCGCGTCGCGCCAGGGCCAAAAATCGAGCTCCAGTTTTAGAATTTTGCTCAAGGGCATTTTGGTCTTTTCTCCCAGTTTGGCCTCTATATATAGATTCAAGTAGAGGAGAGAAATTCATTCTTCTCTAGTTCCCTTCCAAGAAATATCTAGAACTAGGGTTTCTCTCTTCCAAATTCAAATTAAATCTTCTCCAAGAAATTCAAGAATTTTTCCATAGATTTCACCAAGTTGTTCAAAAATCAAGTTCTCCAAATCAAAGGCATCAAGAAACTTAGCTCAAAAGTGTGAAGAAGAGTTTCCAATCAAGTCTTTCCATCTTAAAGCTATAATCCAAGGTATGTGGGGTTTTGAACAAGAGCAATTCTTTCGTTCTTGTGACCAAAGCTTTGATTTCTATCATGAATTTATATGATTTTGCAAATGGGTTTACACCCAAATTACATCATCATGAGATTATGAGAACATAAATTGTTCAAGCTTTGTTATACATGATTATTTTGTTATTCCCAAGTTATAACTTGATATTTAATATTGTGAATTTCATATTTCTTCCATGAGTTGATATTTCAAGTGCCTTCAAGATACGTGTCAAGCTTTAAGCTTTTTTATGACAAATTGGATTATTGAGTATATTGATTCATGAGATTGAGTTGTTACAATGAGTCTTGATATTTACTTAAAGTTAATGATGTTTCCATGATTTAATGAATTGATATATTTTGATATTGAGAAAGAAGGATTTGATTTGAGTCGAGTCGAGTTAGAAATCCATAAATTGATTATGATTTGATAAATGAGAAAGAGATTTGATTTGGTCTTCATGATAGACCCTTGTGATGTTTGTGGTGGATTTCCTAACGCGTTCTGAGCTTATGTCTGGTAGTAGTATTTAGCACCGAGCGGGAAATATGGTATTTCCCCCGAAACTACGTCCCACCATAGGTTTGATATTGATAATTGTGGGCCAGGGGCCGAGTATGAGATTGTGATCACTAAATTTAGGTTGTACTCCCTGGCAAGAGTACGACGCTCCCGCTAATATGGGGTTTTCTCCTTAGGATGGAAAAACATTGGACTACATGTAGCTCACATGGTTTATGTCGGTTATAAGAACCTCCCATGTCCATAAGAGTTGAGTTTCTTGAATTACTGAGTCACTCCGAATCTTGAGTTGAAGAGTTGAGTTGCTTATGATGATTTATGAGGTTTTTATCGTATGATTGATTTACTATAAGAGCATGAAAAGTATGTTTCAATCTAACTCAATCCAAGTGAGCCATCATTGTACATATGCATATTTTTATGAAATTGATAATGATATTTACATTGTTGCATGCACCCCCACATACTCAGTACATTCCAAAGTGTTGACCCATATATTCTCCTATGGGCTACATTTTCTCGTAATGTAGGTTTAGGTACCCATCCACAGCAGCGTTAGCGTTATTCGAGTGCCTCAACTACATTCCCTCAGTGGTGAGTCCTCATGGTTCGAGGACCGTGTCTATATTTTTTGTGATATCATTCTATTATTATGGCTTTCAGTACTGTCTGAGTCAGTTGGGGGTTTGTCCCAATGGCTCTTTAGTCTTGATTAGTAGAGGCTTTTTTTAGACTAGAGTATCAGTATGTACAGAATGACAGTATTTTGACTGTACAAGCCAGCATATCTTTGCTTTAGAGTATGTCCATGATATGATATCCTTTCTTATTTTGCCATGACTGTCGTCAAAGTGAGTTCAAAAAGGGATGACAGGCTTAGAGGGTTAGCTTGAGGCCACGTATGGCCTTAAGTACCGTTTGACATCTCGGGATAGGTTCTTGGGGCGTTACAAGCTTGGTATCAGAGCCTAAGGTTTAAAGAGTCCTAGGGAGTCTGACAAGCCGCGTTACGTAGAGTCTTGATCATTGGTGTATAGCGCACCACATCTATGAGCAAGAGGCTATGAAACATTTTAGGAAAAGTCAGTTCTCTCTTTCTAAAGTTTATTGTGCCTACAACTGTCTCTTTATCTATAATTATCTCATGCTATCTTATAACAGAAAATGCCTCCTTGTCGAACTCGTAAAAATAACGAGCAACCTCAACCCGTTGATCCCTTGAACGAGCATGTGTCTCATGCGGAATTTCAGATAGATTTTCAGGCGCTAGCCCAGGTAGTTACCGCCAATGCTCAAGCTATCACCCAGGCTACTGTTTCTCCTTTGCAAGAGAATAATTCTGCTACAGCTCGAGTTTATGACTTTATGCGGATGAATCCGCCTGAGTTCTATGGGTCGAAGGTAGGTGAAGACCCGCGGATATACTTGGATGAAGTGAGAAAAATCACACAGATTATGCACGTGACTGAGATGTAGAGTGTTGAATTAGATATCTATTAAATGAAAGATATTGCATATGACTGGGTGGAGATGTGGGAGAGGAGTAGGGGAGGATGTCGCTCCCATGACTTGGCAGTTATTCCAGGATGCATTCTTGTAAAGATTCTTTCCTCTTGAGATGAGGGAAGAAAAGATAGAGGAATTCATAAATTTGAGACAAGGCTCCATGAGTGTTAAGGAGTATTGTCTTAGATTCAATCAATTATTCAAATATGCTCTTAGTTTAATGGCTGACTCCAGGACCATCATGAGTAAGTTCGTGATCGGTGTGTAGAGTTACATTGTGAAAGAGTGTAGATCTGCTATGCTTAATAGGGAGATGGACCTTTCTCAGTTGATGATACATGCCCAATAGATTAAAGTTGATAAGGTGAAAGAGGGGCAGAGAGCAAGGGGGAATAAAAGAGCTAGATCAGAGAAGCAGGGATCCGGTTAGTCCAGATTCCATGGAGGAAACCACCCTTAATTCCAGGGACATCCATTTATGCCCGTTCCTTCCTCAATTAGTGCTCCCGCACCTAGAAGCAGGCAGGAGCAGGGGAACAGGCCTATCCCACCCAGGTCTCAGGATAGTCTAGGTAACTGACCTTATCTTCCTTCATGTGCCAAGTGTGGTAGAGATTATTTTGATGAGTGTCTTCTTGATCAGAGGGGTTGCTTTGGTTGTGGAAAGTTGGGCCACCGACTTAGAGATTGTTCGTATGCTAGACAAGGGAGTCGAGATGCTCGTCCCCAGAGTCAGGATATCATTGCCCCCACTCCCATCGTCCGCCTAGTTCCTCCTCAGGGCGTCTCTTCTAGTAATGCTGGCGATTCACACCAGAATCTCTTCTATGATATACCACCTCTCCAGGAGCAGGAGGACTCTCCAGATATTGTCACAGTTATTCTCCGTGTCTTTCATTTTGATGTGTATGTGTTGATGGACCCTAGGTTAAGCTTTTCTTATCTGACTCCGTTGGTGGCTATGAATTTTGAGATCAGTGCTGAAAAGATTCCTGAGCCTTTCCTAGTTTCTACCCCAGTAGGTGAATAGGTTGTTACGAAGCAAGTGTATAAGAAGTGTCCTATCACTATCCTTCACATAGTCATATTTGCAGACTTGATTGAGTTAGACATGTTTGATTTTGATATTATTCTGGGTATGGATTGGCTTCACTCTTGTTATGCGTCTATAGATTGTCGTACCTATGTAGTAAAGTTTCAGTTTCCCAATGAGCCAGTCTTTGAGTGGTCCGAAAATTCTGTATCCCCTAAGAGTCATTTCATATCTTACCTTAAAGCTAGAAAATTGCTATCCAAGGGTTGCATCTATCATTTGGTTTGAGTTAAAGACACAAAGTCCGAGACTCCGACTATTCAGTCTATCAGTGTTGTCAATGAGTTTCTTGATGTTTTCCTTGAAGATATCCCATGGGTACCTCTCGATAGAGAGATAGAATTCAGGATTGATCTTCTTCCCGACACATAGCTAATTTCTATTTCTCCATATCGTATGGCCCCCGCAGAACTTAAAGAGTTAAAAGAGCAACTCAAATATCTTCTTGATAAGGGTTTCATAAGGCCCAGTGTGTCTCCTTGGGGAGCACCCGTTCTGTTCATGCAAAAGAAAGATGGGTCATTGCGTATGTGCATTGACTATCACTATCTCAACAAGGTCATAGTCAAAAAAAATGTCCTCTTCCTAGAATTGATGACCTGTTTGATCAGCTGCAAGGTGCCAGTTATTTCTCAAAAATAGATTTGAGATCCGGTTATCACCAACTTAAGGTTAGAGAGTGTGATATTCCAAAGATGGGTTTCCACACCTGTTATGGTCATTTTGAGTTCCTGGTTATGTCCTTCGGGCTAACTAATGCCCCAGCAGCTTTTATGGACCTCATGAATCGGGTGTTCAGACAGTACTTGGATATGTTTGTTATTGTGTTCATAGATGATATTCTTGTGTACTCCTGAAGTAAGAACGACCATGCAGATCATCTCTGAATTGTCTTGCAAACCCTTAGAGGTCATCAGTTATTTTCCAAGTTTAGCAAGTGTGAATTTTGGCTAAGGTTAGTTGCCTTTCTGGGTCATATTGTTTCTTCTGAAGGCATTAAAATTGATCCTCAAAAGGTAGAAGCTGTGAGGAATTAGCCTAGACCTATTTCCCCGTCTGATATTAGGAGTTTCTTAGGTCTAGTTGGCTATTACCGTCGTTTTGTTGAAGACTTCTCTTCTATTGCATATCCTTTGACTCGGTTAACCCAAAAGAAAGTTAAATTCCAGTGGTCAAATTCTTGCGAGAAGAGTTTTTAGAAAGGTAAGGTTATATTGCGATGCCTCTAGAGTTGGTTTGGGTTGCGTATTGATGCAGAAAGGTAAGGTTATAGCCTATGCCTCCAGGCAGTTGAAACCGTATAAGAAGAATTACCCGACCAATGATCTCGAATTAGCTGCAGTGGTTTTTGCTTTAAAAATTTAGAGACACTACTTGTACGGTGTTCATGTTGATGTCTTTACGGATCATAAGAGTTTCCAGTATGTTTTTACTCAAAGAGAGTTGAATCTTCGACAGAGGTGATGGTTAGAATTGTTGAAGGACTATGATATGAGCGTGTTGTACCAGCCGAGCAAGGCCAATGTAGTGGCGGATGCCCTTTGCAGGTTGTCCATGGGTAGTGTAGCGCTTGTAGAGAAAGGTAAGAAAGAGTTAGTTCGCAAAGTGCATCGTTTGGCAAGGTTGGGTGTTAGATTGCTTCATTCAGCTGAGGGTAGTGTTTGGGTCTAGAGTAGTTCTGAATCTTCTCTAGTTTCGGAGGTAAAAGAGAAGCAAGATATGGATTCTCGTTTGGTCGAACTGAAAGGGTCAGTTAAAGACTAAAAGGTGGAGGTTTTCTCCCAAGGGGGAGATGGTGTATTGAAGCTTCAGAATAGGTTGTGTGTGCCTGACATTGATGATTTGAGACAGAGAATTATGGTTGAAGCGCATGGCACACGGTATTCTATTCATCCCAGTGCTACCAAGATGTACCGTAATGTATGGGAAATCTATTGGTGGAATGGTATAAAGAAGGATATAGCGAAGTTCATAGAGAAGTGTGCAACTTGCCAACAGGTGAAGATAGAGCACCAGAGACCCGGTGGTATGATCCAAGAATGTAACACCCCGATTTGCTGAACCGGAATGCTACACGGTGCTCATGACCCCGAGGGACCACAAGCTAACCCATGACTAATATTTGTACCTGTATACTGCAAATCATGATATAATAATGCAGAATACGTAAAACTGTAATGCCATAAGGTTCAACTGAATAAAACCATGTGGGTGAAAATACCCAAAATAACTCAATCTGAAAGCTAAGTCTAAACGTAAATCTGAACATAAATCTGAAAGCCTCTAAACTATCTGAATAAGGAGTTGAAGGAACATGTCTCCAACTAACTCCGTAAAACTAAAATGAAGAAATAAATAAATGTATCAAATCATATTGTCCTCGAATCAATAAGGACTCACTGTGTCTCTGCGACTAGAATGCTACCGCTACTGCTGGGCTAGAGCTCGTGTCTCGGAACCTACGGTGTAACATGAAAAGAAAGAACCATAGCGCAAATGCGTCAGTACAACTGGAGTACAGAGTATACGAGGAAGGTAGGCTAAACATAAAGGGTTTCATGCATGAACAACACTGACTGACTAATATGAACGTGGGAGTGCAAACACACATATATAGAAACCGGGACCGTGAATATGTGATAGCATGACCTGTAAGCTAATTCATGGTTTACTGATAACTGTCATGACTGATACTACAAATTGATAACATGGATGACTGTATCTGATAGTCCTGTATATACTGAAATCTAAATAATGCCCTGAGTTCTTTTACTAAGACTGATACTAAAACTGTGGGAGGTAGTGTTTAACCGACATGCCCCATGTATGCCGTTATGGCTAAGCTGGGGTCCAATCTCTGCCAAGACTGGAGGGGTGTCAATACCGTGCCACGGGTAAGGACAGCTTGTGAGTGACCTTTATCTGGCAGGTACTCAATGAGAATGGTGGGAACCCTAAACTGACAGGTTAAACCACCTCATCAACCCTAATCTGACAGGTTAAGATGTCTCAACCTATGCTGGCTACATAGTTCTGGAACACAAGGATGACTACTAAGAATCACACCCTGAACTGGAGGGTGAGTTCCCATCCTTGGGTTCACTCGGTGCTAACCTCTACTCCCATCTGGAGGGACTGGACATGAATAACTGACTATACATGACTTAATCTTACTGAATTCCATTGACTGGCGGAATGTTACTGATATCTGACAACTGACTGAGATCATGAGGTTTTCCTGAGTCACATGACTGACTGAAATCTATGGAATCATAGCTTGAATTCGGATATCGTGAGACATGACATGGCTCTAGGCACACAGCTATAGTTTTCGGGTACAAGTACCCCCAAGACTCGATGGAAAGAAACTGACACACATGACTGACTTGATTATAAGAGTAGAGTCCACAATTCACAATATCATAAGTAAGGATTTCATAATATGAATGATTCTCAACAAACTATCACATGATTGGGAATGCACACAACATGTATATACTTCCATGTCTTCAATAACATGGTCATTCCATATCACAACAATATCATGAGCATCTCATACAACATCTTCAATTCAAGACAATAGCATGGGGATCACGTTGAACATAAACTTAGAACATGAAATAGTCATTTAGGACTTATTATGTCATGAAAGCATGATTTCTATTCCCTTAGGTATTTTCACAAACACCTTACATGCACATCTTAGTCATAGGTAGATTTATCAAGATTACAAATATTCAACCACCAATTTCACATATTTATACATTAAATACCACCATATCCTCACACAAAACATACAAAGATCCCATCTTAGGCATCATCAAACTCCAACCACATGAACATCAACCACCAACAATATAAATATCATAATACATAATTTATAAGATAGTTCTTAAGCTTTATGTACGAAAGGAGTCCATGAATGAACTCACGCATACCTTAGAAGGAAGATTCTTGATGATTGACGAAGGAATTTCCTTGAAATCGGATCTTCAAGCTTAATTATGCAACCCTAGTTGTTTTTCTCTTTTATTGCTCTTGGATGATGAGCTTTGAGATGTTAATAGGGTTGTAATATGTTTAGAAGCTATATATTTCATAGGGTTAAGTTTAAGGACGTGTAAGGAGTGTTAAAAGACTTAATTACCCTCAAAATAACTCAAAACGGAGTGTTTTTGTCACTTGGAACTGACTTAGGTGGCGCCCAAGTAATTTCACAAGCTAGGTTGGGCGGAACCTAACCAATCACCTAAGTTTGGTTGGGCGGCGCCTAACCAATCGCCTATCCTTACTATCTCTCACGAAAATGGGCATAACTTTTTGCTCGGGTATTGGATTAAGGCAAAATTGGTATCGTTGGAAAGCTAATTCGATTCTATATAATTTGGTGGGTCTAAATAAGCCAACATATCTCATATAAATCACGTTATTCTTGTTCAAAGATAACTCTTGCAAAATCAAACACTAAGACTTGATGGATTCAGAAACTCTTAGCTTGCATCACTCTAAGCGACTCATATGAGCATGCTTAAGACATCGCAAGCTATCCAATCACTAGGATATTAATTTTAAGTCGTGCACTAAAATCCTACTCACAGGATAAGAGGTTTCATACGTAGGAAAACTTATTCACTTTCTAGCTTAGAAACATGCAGGGTATTGCAAAGAATTTAGCATTCCTACTTGGAAATGGGAAGAGGTCAACATGGATTTCGTGATCGGTTTACCTCTATCTCGCCATCATCATGATTTGATTTGGGTCATTGTAGACAGGTTGACTAAGTCCGCACATTTCTTGCCAGTGCATACATCTTTCCCCGCTGAGGACTATGCTAAGCTGTACATTTGAGAGTTAGTCAGGTTGCATGGAGTTCCGTTGTCTATCATCTCTGATAGAGGTACTCAATTTACTTCTCAGTTTTGGAGAGCCTTTTAGAAGGGTATTGGCACCCAAGTTTATCTTAGTTCCGTTTTTCATCTGCAGACAGACGGTTAGGCTGAGAGGACCATCTAAATTTTGGAGGATATGTTGAGGTCATATGTTCTTGATTTCAAATGAATTTTGGATGAACATTTTCCATTGATTGAATTTCCTTATAACAACAGTTTTCATGCTAGCATTGGAATGGCTCCATTTAAGGCTTTATATGAAAGGAGATGTAGATCACCCATAGGTTGGTTTGAAGTGGGTGAAGCTGTTGTGATTGGACCTGATGTTGTATTTGAAGCTATGGAGAAATTTAAGCTAATTTGAGAAAGGTTGAAGACAACCCAAAGTCTTCAGAAGTCATACGTAGATATGAGAAGAAGAGCTCTTGAGTTTGAAGTTGATGATTTAGTGTATGTGAAAATTTCACCCATGAAAGGGGTGAAGAGATTCGGTAAGAAAGGAAAACTTAGTCCCCGATATGTTGGCCCTTACAGAGTTTTGAATCATGTTGGGAAAGCAGCTTATGAGATTGAGTTGCCTACGAAGTTATCAGTTGTCCACCCTGTCTTTCACGTTTCTATGCTTAAGAAGCACACTGTCGATTCTTCTGTTGTTGTTGATCCATCCAAGAACTTATACATTCGGGATAGACTTTTTTATGAAGAGATTTCGGTTGAAATAATAGATTATCAAGTCCGTAGACTAAGAAATAAGGAAGTTCCTTTGGTTAAAGTTCTGTGGCGAAATCAATCAGTTGAGGGTGCTACTTGGGAAGCAGAAGTAGATATGCGAGTTAAGTACCCCATATCTTCTCTACAAGTTTAAATCAAGCTGAAGGTATTATTTTTCCTTAATTCAGTTTCCTCCTAATCCAGTGTATTCGGTTATATAGGTGTCTTCCATATTGATTCGTGCATTCAGTGAAGTATCTGAAAGTCTAGAGTAAAGTAAGACTGTTGAATTGATTATTTCAATAGGTCACTTTAAAGTGTCCTCTTTTAACTTGAGTCTAACTAGTAACATTTGAGGACGAATGTTTCCAAGAAGGAGATATTATAATACCTCGACCATTTCGTAAGCCTAAATTCGTATTTTGAGTGAATGGGAAAGACTTCCAAAGTAAATGATGTTTAAACCATTCTTTATTTCCCTAATTTCTACTTTCTATGATGTGGATATTTGAATAAGCTTTCTGTCGATACCAATTTCGTCAAAATGGGAGATCGGAGCAAGAAGTTATGACTATCTGAAGTCCCAGTCGTGAAACATTATTATTTAGACCCTCAGCGCATCGTGGAGATGAGTAATATCCTAATTTTCACTTTCCAGTGAGCCTCTATGATATTACCGCGTCGTACCAAGGCTTAATAGCAGGATTGTCAAATTCTAGTGCCCCAACGCGATTCTACCGCGTCTCGGTGCCCTTCCAGGTCATAACCAAGATGGAAACGCGATTTCACCGCATCGCACCACTGAGCAGTTTCCCAATTTTCCAAAATCCAGTGTAGGACCACGATCATGGCGCGTCACTCCAGGGCTAAAAATCAGGCTCCGGTTTTAGAATTTTGCTCAAGGGCATTTTGGTCTTTTTGCCCAGTTTGGACCTCTATATATAGATTCAAGTAGAGGAGAAATTCATTCTTCTCCATTTCCCTTCCAAGAAATATCTAGAACTAGGGTTTCTCTCCTCCAAATCCAAATCAAATCTTCTCCAAAATATTTAAGAATTTTTCCATAGATTTCTCCAAGTTGTTCAAGAATCAAGTTCTCCAAGTCAAAGGCATCAAGAAACTTAGCTCAAAAGTGTGAAGAAGAGTTTCCAATCAAGTCTTTTCATCTTAAAGTTATAATCCAAGGTATATGGGGCTTTGAACAAGAGAAATTCTTTCGTTCTTGTGCCCAAAGCTTTGATTTCTATCATGGATTTATATGATTTTGCAAGTGGGTTTATATCCAAATTACTTCATCATGAGATTATGAGAATATAAATTGTTCAAGCTTTGTTATACATGAATTTTTTTCTATTTCCAAGTTATGACGATATTTAATATTATGAATTTCATATTTCTACCTTGAGTTGATATTTCAAGTGCCTTCAAGATACGTGTCAAGCTTTAAGCTTCCTTATGGAAAATTGGATTATTGAGTATATTTATTAATGAGGTTGAGCTGTTACAATGAGTCTTGATATTTTCTCAAAGTTAATGATGTTGCCATAATTTAATGAATTGATATATTTTTATATTGAGAAAGATTGATTTGATTTGAGTCGAGTTAGGAATCCATAAATTGATTATGATTTGATAAATGAGAAAGAGATTTAATTTGGTCGTCATGATAGACCCTTATGATATTTGTGGTGGATTTCCTAACGTGTTCTAAGCTTGTGTCTGGGAGTAGTATTTATCACCGAGTGGGAAATGTGGTATTTCCCCCCGAAACTACGTCCCACTGTAGGTTTGATATTGATAATTGTGGGCCAGGGGCCGAGTATGAGATTGTGATCATTAAATTTAGGTTGTACTCCCTGGCAAGAGTACTACGCTCCCGCCAATATGGGGTTCTTTCCTTAGGAGGGAAAAATGTTGGACTTCATGTATCTCACATGGTTTATGTCGGTTATAAGAACCTCCTATGTCCATAAAAGTTGAGTTTCTTGAATTACCGAGTCACTCTGAATCTTGAGTTGAAGAGTTGAGTTGTTTATGATGATTTATGAGGTTTTTATCGTATGATTTATTTACTATGAGATCATGAAAAGTATGTTTCAATCTAACTCAATCCACGTGAGCCATCATTGTACATATGCATATTTTCTTGAAATTGATAATGATGTTTACATTGTTGCATGCACCCCCACATACTCAGTACATTCCAAAGTGCTAACCCTTATATTCTCCTATGGGCTATATTTTCTCATAATGTAGGTTCAGGTAATCAATCGTAGCCGCGCTAGCGTTATTCGAGTGCCTCAACTATGTTTCCTCAGTGGTGATTCCTCATGGTTCGAGGACAGTGTCTATATTTTTGGTTATATCATTCTGTTGTTACGGCTTTCAGTACTATCTGAGTCAGTTGGGGGTTTGTCCCAATGGCTCTTTAGTCTTGATTAGTAGAGGCTTTTGTCAGACTAGAGTATCAGTATGTACAGAATGTCAGTATTTTGATTGTATAGTCCAGCATATATTTTCTTTCGAGTATGTCCATGATATGATATCCTTTCTTATTTTGCCATGACTACCGTCAAAGTGAGTTCCAAAAGGGATGACAGGCTTAGAGGGTTAGCTTGAGGCCACGTGTGGCCTTAAGTACTGTGTGACATCTCGGGATAGGTTCTTAGGGAGTTACACATGATCCAAAGAAGAGTGATGGTGTGACTCTTTGTATATGTATGCCTTCACGCATAAGAAGAAGCCAGTGTTAGGCTTCAATAGCCATAAATCATTTGTTACATAAAATTGAGATTTTTCATTATTTAGTTACTATAAATTTTATAATGAGATATTATAAAATTTTAAATAACTATCAATTAAACAAATATTGTATTCAAATAAAGCAACAATATGATAGAAGACAATATGTAACAACTATCTAAACAACATTAAGTCCCATATTGATATGCAATATTCTCAACCAGTGGCGTAGCTACATATCGTGAAGGATGATCATTTGAATATCCTTTGACAAAAACTTATACTGTATATATAAAAAAATAAATAAAGTGCATAGTTTATAAGTTACTTTCGAACGTTTGTATTAATTCTTTAACATCCTTAACGAAATTTGTAACTTCATCAACTTTTGAAGTTTAAAGGAGTCAAAAAAAATACACTATGTATTATTGATCAAAATGCCAACATCCACAACACCAAAACTACACTAAAAGCTTTTGGATGGTGGAGAGACCGGAGAAAATTGAAGGAAAAGTGTCACTTAAGTCTTGAATGAAGGATTGGTGACATTGACCAACTTAAGGGTCAAACATAATTAAAAAACTTAATTAACTTAATTGTGGACTAGATTAATATTTTAAAACTTTCTAATCTTTTCAAAAATACAAATCAACCCACACCTCTCTCCTCTTTAAATCATCAACCGTCTCTCTCCCCTCTCTCTCAACTGTTTCTCCCAACCAACAGTTCTATAAATTTCACCTTTCAATTTCCGACGAATTCAACTTCGGTGACAAATAGTTGGGATTCGAGTTCCTTTTTAATTTTTAATCGTCAATCGACGTAACAACCTTGCTCTCCGGCCACAACAGTTTCGAGTTCTTCATTGTTATGGCCTTTTTAGTTTTGACGAAAAAGAGGAACTTGAGCCAACTTCTTCTAGTATTTGTTAACAATTTTAATATTTGTTGCTTTAATTTAAAATGCGGTATGAATAAAACTCTAATTTTTTGGTATTTCTTCTCTTCTCTTTTTGGAGTAAAATATGATTTTTTGTTGTTTGTTGCATCTTTTGAAGTTTGATTTTTGTTGTTTGTGTTTGTTCAAACAAAACAATGATGTTGGTATTTTTGGTGTTGCGCCCATTGCTGGGTTGATTTGTTCTTATTACTATTCTTGGTAAAAATGGTGATATTGTTGTTGTTCTATTGAACAAAATAATGCTACTATTTTTGCTGCAACAAATTAACCATCTGATGTAGTAGATTAACCTTCTGACGGAATAGATTAACTATCCGATGCAGCAGATTAACCATTTGATGCAACAGATTAACCATCTTCCATAATAGATTAACCATCTAACGCAACAGATTAATCATATGATGCAACAGATTAAACATCAGATGCAATTGTTTTACAATCTGATGCAACAAATTAAACATTTGTTGCAATAAATTTACCATCGGATGCAACAGTGGAACCAACCGATTTATAATCAGATACAACGGATTAACCTTTCGATGCAACAGATCAACCATCTGATGCAATAGAGGGACCATCAAATTAAAAATCTAATGTATCAGATCAATCATTCTATGTAACAAATAAACCTTTTGATGGTTAAAATCCTATCAACTATTCCAACAAGACATGTCCAAAACTTGAATTTTCTAACTGATCATTTATCTTTGGCGATAGACGACCCTTCTGTTGGAAGAAATCTAAACAATATTAATCACTGATAACAGTTCTAATAGATCTCTCATATGTTGCAATAGGTATGTGATATATTGCACAGACCAGTATTTTTCAACAGTTGAGTGATCTGTTTTTATTGTTGCGACAGATTACTCATTTATTTCAATAGGTTAGTTATATATTCCAACATATTACCTACCTGGTGCAATAGATATGTGATCTACTGGAACTGTTATTTTATTGTTGTACATGTTATATAGACTGTTATTTTTTTAACGATGCATTATTCAATTATAATCTAAGTCCATCACTCTATGAGCTTGCTTTACAAGCGTTATCTCAATCAGGAGCAGAATATGATGAACATGGGGAGGAGGAATATTTCAAAAAAGATAATCCAAATGCTAAAACCCTTCCACCGAAGAGTTGGTCAAAACCTTCAGCATTGATCGTTATCCTGTGAAAGTACAGTGTGATGGTGCCACAGATTTAAAGGGTGATTTCATGGTTAATTCATCCATAGGAAAATCTTTTGACGCCTTCAGAAAAATACTTCGAGAATAAAAATTGGATGCTTATTTTAGGGAAAGTTGCTTTGGGAAATATCTTGATTTGTCGAAGGACAACAGTGCTCGTTTCCAGATGAAAATGGTATATGATCTTCTCAAGCGTAGGTTTATATATGAAAACAAAGATAAGATGGATGAGGTGTGGATAAATTAATATGGCATGCCTCTTTGTTTTGGTTAGAAGGAGTTTTTCATAGTTACTAGACTAAAATATTATCTTCCTTCTCTTTCTCAAGTTATACCTATTCTAACTCAAAAAAGCACCCCGTACCTTCAAAAAAGGCAAACCAAGTCGAGTGATCGTGATGACCTAGTGTCCATTGTTGGTCCAACCTTTAACAATAAAAATTTGATAGAAGCGTTGAAAGGTAAAAGAATATCAAAAAAGCACAAGCAATCATTATGCTTGGTTTGGTTTGTACATAATATTCTTTAGGCGAAAGACGTTAACAACAACATAATCGTTGGTTTAAAAAATCTCTTCGAGGATCTTGATGCATTTAACAACTATTCTTGGGGTTATGAAAGCTTCGAAATGGCTGTCAAATATTTGTTGACTCTGTTAACGCTAAAGACAATCAACTTATATGGCTTTCCATGGGCTTTCATGGTAATTATTTTTTTTATTATGATATGATTCAATTTTTTAAATTCAATAATAATTTTGATTTATTTTCATTATTTTATAGGCTTAGGCATTTGAAGTCATTTCTTATTTGAGACAACAAGTGAACTACCAGGAAGAAGTTTTCTGTCCAAGAATCTTGAAATGGTTGTTGTCCAAAACTGATAAAAATGTAAAATTTCTTGATCTCTTCAACTCCTGAAGGATGCAGTAAGTATAATTTTAATTAATGATTTTTTTGAATAATCTAATCATCATTCTAATATATGTAAAATTTATGCTAGATTGTGCATCTGTCGCTTGTTCCTACCAATCGAGAGTTGAAGATGTCATTTTTTCTTACTTTACGGTCTATGCAAACTTTATCAGACTCTAAGGTCATTGACAAAATAAAAATGGAATTTTTTGGAGAAACAACCATCACAAGAAAAAACATTTTGGAGGGTGGACTTGATGTTGTTGATGGTTATAATACCTCGAGAATCCAAACTAATATTAGAACTATGCTTCAATATCATGAGAAATAAATTATAGTAAATTGGTAGTTTTATGATCTATTTTGATGATTATTAAGGCCTCAAATACGTCCTAGCTATTAGGCGAATCAAAACATCCCTTACCGATTGAATTCTTGAGAAGGATATTGTCATAGTCAACTTCAAACAAGCATATCTTCCATTATACAAATAATTTTTGAGATTATAACCCACAAATAGATATATAATTGAATTATCTTTCCAACGATACCAATTTTGCCAAAATATGATACCGGAGTAAAATGTTATGG
Source organism: Capsicum pubescens (assembly GCA_030864215.1). NCBI lineage: Eukaryota > Viridiplantae > Streptophyta > Magnoliopsida > Solanales > Solanaceae > Capsicum > Capsicum pubescens. The sequence continues at coordinate 104,096,558 of CM061547.1, forward strand.
CCTTTTTACAGTGAGTTGTCCAGACTGCCAAAGTGCAACGGAAAGGCCGACGGACCATCGCGCTAGTGATGAACCATTGCCCAAACCGTCGAAACTGAGGAGTAAGCCCATTTTCTGTCCATAAAGCAATGGTTTGAGGGATGTCCAGTCCCCAGGGTGATGGTTCGTCGCCCAAATCATCCCGCACCTTCGTTTAGCTATTTAAAGCCATTTTTAAAGGGATTTTTGGGTCTTTTCCACCCCTTTTAACACCTAATTACATCAAATCAAAGCACATAACTCCTCATTCATGCATAATATCAAAATTAGGATTTCTTTTAAGAACAAGATTCTCACCCTTCTTCAAGAAAACTCAAGAATCAAAACGTCACCATTCAAGAACCTTCGAGAATAGTTATTCTCTTTCAAGATTCAAGCTTTTAAGGTATGTTAGATGTTCATCCATGGGACATTTTCACCCATAAAGTCCAAGAACCCAATTTCAAATTCAAAGTTATGATTTTTACATGATTATTATGATTTTTAACCATGAATTCCCATGAACTTCGATTCTATACCATGTTTACACATATTTCTTGTTGTTATTATACCCCATATGTTTGAATGGTTTTGTTTGTTGATCTAATTCATAATTGGTGACTTTATTATTGAAATCATGCTATTAATACAAGCCTTAAAACTAATCCCATGCTTATCTTAAACCATGCATTGCAAGTGTTTGATGAAATGCCTACAAGAATGAGTTTTGAATAAATGCTTATATATCATGTCCTCAAAGTTTTAGTATGATATTGCTATTATTTCTATCGAGTCCTAGGGGTTATGAATACCCGAAATTTAGATGTTTACATAGTTTTAGTATTTTCAGAATCTTTTCAAATAAACTATGAGTCTTTTCTTCCAATTAGTCATCATAACCTATTTAAGGTTAATAATTACCCCAGAATATGTATGCACTGTCATTTTTAACATATCATGACCAGAGCTCATCAGTTGTTAGTGCATCCACCAGTTAGTAATTTTAATGTCTTTCAGGTGGGAGTAGGATTTAGCACCGAGTGGAAAGTGTGGGTTTAGTGCATCCTACTTCCCTAGAAACTACGCGCCACCGTAGGTCTAAGGGCTTCACCAGAGAGTGTTTCCTTTTTCCCTATATGGGCTCAGTTTAGTGATCACTATAGTTCAGGTTCTATTCCGATGGCAAGGATAGAACAGCCCTCCTCAACGTGGGTCAGATGTTGGACTCCATGATAGCTCACATGGTTTATGTCGGTTACATGATAGCTCCCACAGTCTCAGTCCAGTATTCTGCTCAGTAATTAAATTTTGGTTTTTCTTGACCATAGCATACAGATATCAATTACTCATTCACCAGTACTCAGTATTTTAGTTGTCAGACTATATTCAAAACATGTTTTATGCTTGGTCATGCATCCATTAGTATCTACAGATTTCATGCATTCTCGACATTTATAGACTTCATGCATTATATTCAGTACCTCTTGCTATTCATTCAGTAAATTATTACGTATGTACATAAAATCATGCATATTAGCCTAACCCCATTTACCATACCAGTACATTCAAAGTACTGATCACATACTCATTTCCTGTGCTATGATGTCTCATATTATAGGTTTGAATGCTCGAGTTCCTGATTGTACTTAGACAGATCAGCTTATCAGCAGCAGTTAATAGTGGTGAGTCTTCATCCTTCGAGGAAGAGTTATCTTACATTCAGTATGTTAGTAGTTCAGTTATCCAGTCAGTCAGAATTAGTTGGGGGCTTGTCCCAACAACTCCACAACTCCACAGTCAGTCAGTTTAGAGGCTTTCAGACTAGTACAGACAGTTAGTCAGTTTTTAGATTTCAGTTGTCATTATCAGTTTTGTTTTAAAGACTTATCATATTTATAACTTAAAACCTTATGGCATTCCTCAGTTTATTTCCTCATATAATCTTTTGATATCTATTTTACTCAGTACTCACAGCAGGTACCATCTCATGGGTTAGCTTGTGGTCTCTCGGGACTACAAGCACTGTGTAGTGCCCAGGGTATACTCTCGAGTCATTACAATCTTGGTACCAGAGCCTAAGGTTTTAAAGTATCCTAGGGAGTTTGAAAGTCACGTCAAGTAGAGTCTTGTGCATGGGTGTGAAGCGCGCTACACTTATGTACAAGAGGCTATGAGACATTTTAGAAAAAGTTTCCCTTCTTTCATATCTCAGCTCATACTATAGAAATGTCATCTAAAAAAGTTATAAAGATTCTCATCTTGCTCTATTCATGCCAGCTCTACCTTGTTTTTGAGGTAATATAAATATTCAAGCTCAAATCTCTACAAATAGAGCTTTCTCAGAAGTCCCCACACACGGTTATGGGGTTGCATGTGGGATTAATAGGATCCCACCAGTTCCCTTTTGTTCTACACTTTAAAAGTATTTATATCATGTGAAAGAGTGTGAGCTCTATTTAAACTCTCTTCCTAACTCATCCTTCTTTCTGTGTACAGAGAATGCCTCCCAGAAAGAATAACGGATGGAGGAATGTGAATCATCCCGCACCTCCGCTTACTCAGAAAGATCCCCTGAACGATCATATCTTTTATATCGAATTCGAAGCTGACTCCCCTACCTTATCTCACTCAGTAGCAACTCAGAATAATTAGCAGACTATTGTCCTACCTAGGCTTATAGTTCATGCACAGCAAATTGAGGTGGGGAAGCGTAGGGAGAAAGAAAGAAAGAGTAAGAGGGATAGGATGAGTAGATTTAATTTTGCTCAGTTAGAAGGTAGTAACCATTCTCAGTTTAGCCAGAAATGTTCAGCCACAGTTCTGTCTTTAGCTAGTGTGCCAATACCAAAGTTCAGGAATGTCAGTAGATGGGGCCCAGGCTCTAAAACCCAAGTTAGTCTGAGAAGTGGTTGTACCCATCCACTTTGTGGTGAGTGTGGTAAGAATCATAAGGGAGTGTGTAGAGTGAGGAGTGATGTGTGTTTCGGATGTGGCGAGTTAGGACACAGAGTCAAAGAATGTCCTAAGCTTGGTCTGCGGAGTCAGTATAGTTATCCTCTAGTTCCATCCAGTCGCCCGACTCAGTGGGGAACCACTTCCAGCGCAACCAATGGCCAACGTCAGAATAGGCTATATGCACTTCAGTCCCGACAGGATCAGAAAAGCTCTCCTGATGTGGATACAAGTATGTTATAGGTCCTTCATTTTCATGTTCATGCTTTGTTATACCCCAGAGCTTCATTTTCTTTTGTAACCCCTATATAGTTGTTCATTTCAGAGTAAGTCTCAAAACTTTAGCAGAGCTTTTATTAGTGTCTACCCCAGTAGGTAAATCTATTTTGGCCAGACGAGTATATGGAAATTACCCGGTTATTGTGTTCTTGAAAATCACTTCCGTTGATTTCAGAAATAGAGTCGTTCATTTTCAATTTCCCGATGAACTAGTCAATGACTATAGGGGTAGTAGTACCACAGTGCTTAGGAGTCAGAGGTGTTTTAGATTTCTTCTCAGAATCTTATGATAGCATATGGTCAAGAATTAGAAGCATGAAACCAGGAGTTTAGCAACAGTAGTAGAGTTGGGATAGTGTTATCTGAATTTGAGTAGGACATATTTCATGGGACTAGTTGGATGAAAGGTGAATCAGTAGGCTTGAAGTAGTGTATTCAAGAATTTAAGTTTGTTGATTCAAAACATATGTTGTGGATGTGATATTTATAAGTTATGATAATGTAGTATGTTTATTAAAGATTTGAGGGTATTTATGTTATGTGTTAGAATCTAAGTTTGAATCTTTGAAGGTTGAACTAATAGAAACAGGAGTTGAAAATTTTTTGTTAGTCAACCTTAACTTGTTACATGATGATTTTTGGGGCTATAGAGCACTAAGAGTTGTATCTCAGAAAAAGTACTACCAGTAAGTTTTACATTATTAGGCATAGTCATTCAGGGTGAGTTTACCAATTATGTGTATTATTATCCCCCAGATTCTAAAGTAAGGTGGTGGCAGTTTAATTTAGAGTTATTGATTAGTTGTTTACAAACTTAGAATAATGGCTTTAAGCTAAGAGGGAGATAATAGAACAAGTAACCAAGTCATTCTCTCAGATTCTAATAGGGACCCCAGAGTGTTATAGAACAACACTAGGAAAGAAGATGCCCGACCCATTCTCATCTCAGTACAGAGTTTTGTACTTCAGTTATCACGATATCTACTCATGCCTTACATGTCATCTCTATGATCATAGCTCATATTCGTGCACACTATCAAAAATCATGTACGCTTACAGTTCATAGTATAAGGAGTTCTAGTTCACCCAGTAGTATGAATTATGTTTCATGAATTTAGAAACTCCAAAACTCAGGTCATGCAGCTCATGACTCATGTACTCATGATTTACGGTATGTTCAGTTCCAGTACTCATGCTACACTCTTAAGGATAATCAATAGTCAGATTTATGTCATGTATATCCTCAGTTTAGATATCTTGATGAATCCATAATGTTTGATACCCTATTCCTCATGTCTCAGTTTCATGTCAAGTTATGTATAGTGTTCATTCATTCTTCAGGTCCTCATGTTTCACCTTTTAATGAGTTCTCCTTATGAAATAATAGTAGTAATAAGCAATTGCTTAGATGGGAGAGAGTTATGTTTCTTGTTGATGAAGGACGCTTTGATGGGTGGTTGTTTAGAATTTCTTATATAGTTATGAAGGTAGTCTTGAATGTCATGTTGGTAAGTGGATAGCTGTATTGCACGTAAGTGGATAGCTAGTAAGAAGTTAAATGTAGTTGTTAAGGGGGTAATAAGAATTATTCATGAGATGAGAAGTTGTGAAAATGCAGAGTGTGTTGAATTCAGGATTCAGACTAATGCTACAGTGTGATGTTTGAATTTTGTAGATTCAAGTAGGCTTGGGCATAGTGAGGGAATGTAGTCCAACTCAGACCTCAGTAGGTAGAGTTATCAATGCCCATGTGAATATTTTTTGTATCCTCAAGTGAAGTATGGTATTAAAGTAGAAAGTGTAGTTGAAGGAGTAGTTGAGAAGTGTGGCTAAGATTGTAAGTTAGTAGTTGCAGCGCATAGGGCTTAGTAACTCTATCTTAGTTGATGTTTCGTAGGCATGTGTCCCATATTACAGAATTTTATCCCTGTTGTGATTTCTTAGTCAGATGTCTTATTCAGACCATACCAAGATTCTTTGCTTTCTAAAGTCATTAGAACTTTATAGAAAGAGTATCGAAGAAATACTCCAGTTAAGAATGATCTTTCAGTATGAGTTAGTTTGAATAGCCAGTAATACGGTTTAGCAGTCAAGCAGACAACTTCCTATGGGTTTTATCCCTCCTATTCACGAGAAAATTCCTTCATAATCATGCAAGTCATGAAATTCAGTTTAGTTCATGCATCAAGCATCAGTGTCAGATTCCAAATAATCAGTTATGATTCAGTTTGTAAGTATTTCATGCATCAACACAGTCTTTCCTCAGTACTTCAGCCAAGTCAGTATCTTTCGGGGGACATAATATCCCAAGGGGGAGATGTACTATAATTCCCCTGAGATTTCATGTCCTAAACCTTCCATCTTTCCTTCATGTAACAAGATCCATCTTGAAATAATGGGTACTTATAAGTTGACCCTCTCGTTCCAATCTCAGCCTTAAAACCATTCTCATATCATTGCATGTATTCAAGAAAATCAGTTTAGTTCATGATATTAAGTTCATGTATCATGTTACAAACTCAGTTATGTTCTCATGGTCCCATTCATGCATGTTCAGTATGCGATCTCAGACTCTTCAGTACTCTCGACTTAACCCGTCTCATTCGAGGATAAATGTTCCCAAGGGGGATATATTATAATACCCCGAGAATTCAAACCAACATTAGAACCATGCTTCAGGATCATGAAAAATAAATTATATTGATATGGTAGTTTTATTATCTAGTTTGATGAGTATTAAGGCCTTAAATACATCCTAGCTACTAGGCGAATCAAAACATCCCTTACCGATTGAATTCTTGAGAAGGATATTTCTATAGTCAATTTCAAATTAGAATATCTTACATTATACAAAGAATTTTTTATCTCATAACACACCAAATATACATAATTGAATTATCTTTCCAACAATACCAATTTTGCCAAAATCAGATATCAGAGTAATAAGTTATGGTCGTTTTATAGTGAGCTGTCCGGACTACCAAAGTGCGACGGGAAGTCCGACGGACCATCGCGCCAGCGACGAACCATCGTCCAAACCATCACAACTGAGGCAGTAAGCCCGTTTTCTGGCCATAAAGTGATGGTTTGAGGGACGGTCAGTCCCCAGTCCCGCACCTCCGTTTAGCGATTTAAAGCTATTTTTAAAGATATTTTTGGGTCTTTCCCACCCTTTTTAACACCTAATTACATCAAATCAAAGAACATAACTCCTTATTCATGCATAACATCAAAATTATGGTTTTCTTCAAGATCAATACCCAAGAACAAGATACACACCCTTCTTCAAGAAAACTCAAGAATCAAAACGTCACCATTCAAGAACATTCGAGAAAAGTTATTCTCTTTCAAGATTCAAGCTTTTGAGGTATGTTAGATGTTCATCCATAGTCCCTTTTAACCCATGGAGTCCAATAACTCAATTTTAAATTCAAATTTATGATTTTTACATGATTATTATGATTTTTAACCATGAATTCCCATGAACTTCGATTCTATACCATGTTTACACATATTTCTTGTTGTTATTAAACCTCATATGTTTGAATGGTGTTATTTGTTGATCTAATCCATAATTGGTGACTTTGTTATTGAAATCATGATATTACTACAAGCCTTAAAACTAATCCCATGCTTAGCTTAAACCATGCATGGCAAGTGTTTGATGAAATGCCTACAAGAATGAGTTTTGAATAAATATTTATATATCATGTCCTCAAAGTTTTAGTATGATATTGCTATTATTTCTATTATTTCTATTGAGTCCTAGGAGTTATGAATACCCGAAATTTAGTTGTTTACTTAGTTTTAGTATTTTATAATCTTTTTAGATAAACTATGAGTCTTTTCATCCAATTAGTCATCATAATCTATTTAAGGTTAATAATTACCCTAGAATATGTATGCACTATCATTTTTAACATATCATGACCTGAGCTCATCAGTTGTCAGTTCATGCACCAGTTAGTAATTTCAGTGTCTTTCAGTTGGGAGTAGGATTTAGTACTGAGTGGGAAGTGTGGGTTCAGCACATCCTACTTCCCCAAAAACTACGCACCACCATAGGTCTAAGGGCCTCGCCAAACAGTGTTTCCCTTTACCCAATATGGGCTCAGTTTAGTGATCACTACAGTTCAGGTTCTATTTCGATAGAACGGATAGAACATCCCTCCTCAACGTAGGTTAGACATTGTACTCCATGATAGCTCACATGGTTTATGTCAATTACATGATAGCTCCCACAGTCTCAGTCCATTATTCATCTCAGTAATTCAGTTTTGGTTTTGCTTGACCATAGCATACAGATATCGGTTACTCATTCATCAGTACTCAGTATTTTAGTTTTCAGATTATATTTAGAATATGTTTTATGCTTAGTTTTGTATCCATCAGTATCTACAGATTTCACGCATTCTCAGCATTTACAGACTTCATGTATTCTATTTATTACCTCTTGCTATTCATTTAGTCAAGAATTACTTATGTTTAAGAAACCATACATATTATTCTAACCCCATTTAGCATACCAGTACATTCAAAGTACTAATCGCATACTCGTTGCTTGTGCTATGATGTCTCATATCGTAGGTTCGAACACTCGAGTTCCTGACCATACCTAGATAGATCAGCTTATCAACAATAGTCAATAATGGTGATTCTTTATCCTTTTAGGATGAGTTATCTTACATTCTGTATGTTAGTAGTTCAGTTATCCAGTCAGTCGGAGTTAGTTGGGGGCTTGTCCCATCAACTCCACAGTCAGTTAGTTTAGAGGCTTTTAGACTAGTACAGACAGTTAGTCAGTTTTTAGATTTTAGTTGTTATTATCAGTTTTGTTTTATAGACTTATCAAATTTATGACTTAAAACCTTATGGAATTTCTCAGTTTATTTCCTCATATACAACAACAACAACCCAGTATATTCCCACAAAGTGGGGTATAGGGAGGGTAGAGTATATGCAGTCCATACCACTACCCCTAAAGAGGTAGAAAGGCTATTTTCGATAGACCCCCGGCTCATGATACAATGCAGTATACAAGTTTATTTCCTCATATGATCTTTTGATATCAGTTTTACTCAGTTCTCATAGCAGGTACCAGCTCATGGGTTAACTTGTGGTCCCTTGGGACTGCAAGCACCGTGTAGCACCCAGGGTGTACTCTCGAGGCATTACAATGGTCTTAGTGGTGATGGATCTGTTGGTGGTGGTAGTGGAGATGCTATTGGTGCTAATGATGCTCCATTTACAGTTTTTAAAACAAACCATTATGAGTATGATTATACTGGTTATACAGATTTTGACTCTTCCAGTGAATGTTCTGTATGCAAATGTCAAGACTACAAGGCGAAACATGATGTAGTGATTAATGTTATTAATGCATTAAGTGCTTCTGTAAAGGAATTGATATCTAAGAGGGGTGTCATTCCATCAAAGAGGATTTTATATCCTTACACTTCATTAGAGATTAAGGCTAAGAGGATAAGGAAAACAAATTTTCAAGGCATTATCAAGCATCCAAAAAGTGAAATTAAAACTCCTTTGTTCGTGTGTTGTACTATTGAGTAAGGTACAAGGTCCATAGGAGAGTAGAATGAGCTGAAGAAGGTTAATATATATCATCTGTTTCAGCTAACAAATAGACATATATCAGTTTCAACAAATGCATACAGATGACCCATCTGCTAAAAATTATCAAATAGATATATACAGTTGTTGCAACAGTTGACCCATCAGATATAGCATCTGTTGCAACATATGTCTCATCTGTTTTAGAAAATCAAATATCTCTGCGTACCATTTTTATTTGTACCAACAGATGGCCTATCTGTTGTAACGGATGGGTCATCTGATGGGACAAATTAAATCAAGACTTCCTACCATTTCAGTTTTCTCAAACAGATGGACAAATTAGAAAAAGTCTTCCCACTATTGCAACAGATAGACTTAGATAGAAACATTGGCATAATGCAACATATGACCAACCATTGCAACAGATAAAACTATTTGTTAGAACAGGTAGAATATCTATTACAACAGATGGGCAATTTGTTGCATTATAAAAAATTCAACTTTCATTAGACATAAAAAATTACCACTACATGTAAAGTGAAGTGACTTAAAATAAAATAGGTGAAACCCATCGACAAGAACCTAAAGTTGCAACTATCTTTCACTTTGGCACCTTAAGTAGACAATGTTTATTTTAAAGACCTAAAATAGGCATCAAATGTGTCAGCTTGACACTTTTTGCCCTGTTGGCAACTCGTTGTAATTCACGCAGCCAAGGCTTGTTGAACCCCTATTTTTGCTGACTTGGCGTCTGATTTGGCCTCCAACGGTTATTTTTTCTCCATTATCTTATATATTCATCTCTTTTCTAAAATTTAACCCTAAATTCCCAAATCTTCTACTTCTTTTTTTTCCTCTATCTAAATTCTTCAAATTATTTGTATTTGATTTTTCTACATATTTTTTTCATTTTTTCCAACTGAGCTTGATAATGTCGAGCTCATCTTTCACTATTTTATGATAAAAAAAAATTATATTGTAAGTGTGGTCATGAAGCTCTATTGAAGATTTATTGGACTTAACAAAATCCAGGTTTTAGGTTTTCTACTTGTAAGAATATTTTTTATTAATTAGTTGATTAATTATTGACCTGTAATTATTTTGTAATTGTGGTCTTGTTTTTATAGAAATTGGGTGGATGTGATTACTTTGATTGGTATGAAGAATGACACCCTTCAAAAGAAAATCATGTAATATGGGGTTTGTTGAAGAAAGTCAAGGCTTTTGAAGAGAAACAAAATTGAGCAAGAAGATACTACATTGTTGGCTTTATTGCTACTGGTTTGGTTTTGTTGGGCAAATGGATATTCAAGCATAATTTTTGAAATTTTCATGGTGGTGTATTTGTATTTGGTACTGGTTTGGTGTTGTTGAGAACATGGATATTCAAGCATAATTGTTGGAAAATATCAAACATATTTAGGCATATATTGCAACATATAGGTCATCTATTGAAAATTATCAAATAGGTCTTCCCACTGTTGTAACAGATAAGACATATATAGAAACATCGGCATAATGTGACCTATGACCAACCTATTACAGCAGATAAACTATCTGTCAGAATAGATAAAATATATTTTACAATAGATAGACAATATGCTACATTATAAAATATTCAACTTTCATCAGACAAAAAAATTGCCACTATATGTAAAGTATTTAAAGTGAAGTGACTTGAAATAAAAAATTGTCATTTCACAGGATCTTCTTTATACACAGGCTCCAAGCATCCAATTAGTACCACATAAGCCCATACCATTTACGTGTTTGCCATAGTGTTGTAGCACAAAAAGTTTGTTCACTCAACCATTTCTTTGTCGGTTAGCAAACATTCAATGAGTGCAAGTGCATGCGGCCCACACGCGGCAGCGGTTTTATTTTTTAGAAGGTCCATGTCCTTGTTTCGACCTTCAAAATCCTATGGTTGCTTCATCAACACTTCCGCTGGCAAATAATCCATCAGTTTACTCTACCTCATAAGATAGGCAACAACTCCAACAGCGGCTGGATGTGGATAAAAAAATTGGTCCCATCCAAGGCAGGTAAGTTGCAGTCATAAACCTTGATCTTTTCCTCCTTAAGTAGCATCTCAACAACTCAATAATGTATGATGTCCACGTTCATGACTCCAAGAATACTCTAACATAATTTATTATTTCTTCATCCCATTGGAACCTAGAAACCAACGAATCAATTCTCGCGCCACCGGGAGTTGATGCTAGCTAACTAAGATCATCGTACCTATTCTTGAAATTCTTGTAGAAGTTGAGGTCCATTATTCTATTGGCAGTAGCATAAGCTTCTGGGTACTCTAATTTCCTGCCCCTCATGAGGCAGAGAATTTCTTCAACATATTATGATATAAGAAGTCAATTTTTAAATAGGTCAGTAATTTTAAAGAAGGAAAACATAGCGGAAAGATGCAATGGATGGTCCATCTATTGCAGAGAGTTCTCTGAATCTGTTCACAGATTACCCATCTAATGCAATTTATGCAAGAGATGGGTAGTATGTTGCAAAAGAACCACCATAAGTTACACCAGAATACATAGCTATTGCAATAGATGACACATGTATTGTGTAGCTTCTTCTGCATGGAGTAGCTTAGAAGGCTAGGTTAGGAAAAGTAAACTTACCCTGTCCACGTACTGCATATGCATATCAGTCATACTCTTGAAGTGTTGGGAAGAAAAGGTATGGATGAGGTAATCTTGTGCGCCTTCCTTGGCATTCTTGGACCACTATAGATCCCTCTTCTTTTTAGCGCCACGTTCTGCATATATTTCCACCTTCTTGAATGGACCCTAAACTTCAACAACTTTTGGATAGGGAGGAGTTGTAATTTTTTTTTATTTTCGATTAGAGAGTACTTGGCTAATTGCTCTTTTCTTCTTCCTAACTGCCACTGTAGGAGTGTACGGATCCCTCACCTTCTTGGATGGTATGACACCACTCTCGGATTTTAATGCCTTAATAGCTTTAGCAATAGCGTAATACCTCATATTTTCCTAGATTAATTTAACTCTAAGTACATGAGTATTTATATATAAAATTATTAGAATACTCAGTATTTTTTAGTTTAGAGCTTACCAATGTGTAGGAAACTCAGTTAGCTTTCCAAGGATATAAAATTCACCCAAATTCGATACCCGAGTGAAGAGTTAGAGCAATATTTGTAAAACAGTGCCACCTGGCACACCACAGCATCACGCTAAGGATCCAAATGGAAATTGTCATTTTCCAGTGAGAGACCGTGATCCCACCACATTGCACAACTAGCTATTTTCCCAATTATAGTTTTCCAGTGAGACTCCGCGATCATGGTGCATCGCGCCAAGGGTTAAATTTGCATACAGTGGGGTACCGCAATTGTACCGCATATCGCCAAGCTTACAGTTCCCAGTTATTCAATTTCCAGTGAGCTGGCGCGATTTCACCGCATTGCACCAGCATGCAAAATCAGGATTTTTAATTTTTGTGATTTTATTTCAGGGTTGTTTGGTCAATTCTCAAAACCCCTAATCAACCTAAACACGAAATTAAGCCCCTAAATAACCTATTATATCATTATTTACTCACTTTTCTCAAGATTAAAAATATTCTCTCTCAATTAGAAAACCCTAACTTTAAGAAATCAAGAGCAATCCTCAAGAAAATCACCAAAAACTTCAAGAATTAAAATACCCAGGTATTTTAGGTGTTTATCTATGGGTTCATTTCACCCATAGAGTCCAAGAATTCATTTTTAAAATGACAAAATTATTGATTCATGATTTACATGCTTGAATTGGAATGTATTCATGTTCAAGACATTAGTTGAGTTTCAATCCATGATTAATTGTAGATTCCATGAAATTGAAATAGCATGTATATTAAATTGTGAAATTTCCATGTTATAATAATTGAATTACCAAGTTTCGATGTTGTAGTTACAATGTTTACATGTTGTCCATGATTATATGCATTAAGTAGTGCTCCCCATGTGTTTGATGGAATGTCCATGTGAATTAAAAGTTGAAATCATGAAATGCTAGCATATGTACAAGCTTATGCCCTACAAGTGTTTGATAAAATGTCTCTATGAATGAATTATGAACAAGTGGACATTGTTATGCTTTTCAAGATCATGATATGCTTTACTTTTCATGCTATCAAGTCCTAGGGGTATTCAATACCCAAATAATCTAGTTGTTTACCTAGAGTTACGGTAGTTATAGAACATTTCCAGTCAAGTCACAAAACCAAAGTACTCAGTCAGTTAACAGAACTCAGTAAACTTAGTCAGTTATAGAACTCAATAAATCTCATTATCAGTTCAGTTCAGTCTAGTATAATAATTAGTGTCATTCAGATGGGAGTAGGATTCAGCACTAAGTTAACCCAAGGATGGGATCTCACCTGCCAATAGTGGGTGTGATCCTTAGAAGTAGTCCTTCCATTCCAAAACTATGTAGCCAGTGCAGGTTGAGACATCAACCTTCCAGTTGAGGGTTGATGAGGTGTTTTAATCTGCTAGTTGAGGGTACCACCATTCTCATTCAGGGAACCTGCTAGATGAGGGTGACTCTTCAGTAGTCTTTACCCATGGCATGGTACTGACACCCTTCCAACTGGGGTTACAGGTTAGACCCCAGTTATCTTATTTGCATTATGTTGGTTAGATGATTACCTCTCAAAGTCTCAGTTTCAGTCTCAGTTTAGAACTCAGTTCAGTTCTACAGAATTAGAACTGTCAGACACAGTCAATCAGTATCAGTAACTCAGTTATCAGTAATTCAGTTATCAGCAATCTCAGATATCTTTTACTCAGTATCAGAAATCAATTCTCAGCTTTAGTAAAAGCTTAGATATAGTATTCACGTATATGCACAATATTAAATACTCAGTATTTTATAGCAGTTTCAGCCATCCATCTATTTTTACTCAGTTATTCCATATCATTCAGTCAGTTATTGTTCATGCATATGAATCCTTGCATTCATTCTTACCTCATTTATCATACCAGCATATTCCAGGTACTGATGCATACTTTCTTTTTCACTATGATGTCTCATATCATAGGTTCGGACACTCAGGTTCCTGACCGCGCTTAGACAGACTCAGTTAGCAGCAGCAAATTCAGTAGTGAGTCCTCATCTATCGAGGATATGTTTTTATTTTAGTATTTTCATTAGCTTCAGTATTTCAGTAGTCGTAGTTAGTTGGGGGCTTGTCCCATCAACTCCACTTTCAGACAGTTCAGTTAGAGGCTTTTCAGACTAGACTAGTTCAGACAGTGTTTAGTTTTTTAGATGCTATTACAATTGTTATTCTTTATCAGTATTTAGATTATGAACCTTATGGCATTTCAGATTATTTTCAACATTTTTTTAATATTTTCATTCAGTGCTCACAACAGGTATCAGTCATGGGTTAGCTTGTGGTCCTTCAAGGTCGTAAGCATCATATGGCATCTGGGGTGCAGACACGGGGAATTACAAACTTAGTATTAGAGCCTAAGGTTCAACAGCGTCCTTGGGAGTTTGAAAGCTGCTACAAGTAGAGTCTTGTGCATGGGTGTGTAGAAAACCACACTTATGGACAAGAGGCTATGAGGCATTTTTAGGAAAGGTTTCCCTTCTTTCAGTATTCATGTCGAGCGAGTGGGCATGAGCTCAAGTTAAACTCGTAGTCTAATCCTTTTCTTACTTATGTTTACAGAACATACCATCCAAAAAGACCAACAAAAGAAGAATAGGAAACCCATCATCACCTCAGCCCGTTCAGAAAGATCCCCTAGACGAGTATGTCTTCCATGCAGAATTCAGAGCTCTATTTACCACTCTAGCCAATTTTGTAGCAGCTCAAAATAAATGGCCAACTGATGTTCAGGCTAACCTAGTCGCCAATATTGATGCATCTAGGATTCGACACTTCACCCAAATGAATCCTCCCTTATTCCCAGGATTTTAGCCCGAAGAGAATCCACAGGAGTTTCTCGGCTAGGTTCAGAAAGTCACAGAAATTATGGGAGTGATTTCTAATAAAAGTGTTGAATTATCCACCTACCATCTACAATATGTAACTCATACGTGGTTTAAGCAGTGGAAGGTAAACAGAGGCACAGATGTAGAGCCCATAGAGTGGGAAGAGTTTGCTACTACATTTATAGATAGATTCTTTCCCTTAAAGCTGAGAGAAGCCAAAGGCAGTATGAGTGTGAAAGAGTATTCCCTCAAGTTTACTCAGTTAGATAGATCTTCTCCCCATGTAGTAGCAGAAAATAGGTCTAAAATAAGCAATTTCGTGTTTGGGGTGTCAGAGAGTGTGGTTAAGGAGTATAGAACTGTGATGTTAATTAAGAAGATGGACATATCAAGGATCGTGGTCCATGCTCAGTAGATCGAAGAGGCTAAGAATAAGGAGTGAGAGAGGGAGAACAAGAGGTCTAGAATAGGTAGCTTCAATTTCACTTAGCCTAAGTTAGAAGGCGGTAACCATTCCCAGTTTCATCCAAAGTCTTCAGTTCCAACTCCGTCCTCAGCATGTGCTCCATTCCACAAGTTTAAAAATAGTAACAAAGATAGGGCGCCATGCTCTAAATCTTAGGGTAGTGTCAGTAGTGCTCGAACAAATCCCCTTTGTTAGAAATGCGGCAAAAACTATTAGGGTATCTGCAGGGATGGCAGTGATGTTTATTTTGGGTGTGGCAATTCAGGCCATAGAATTAGAGATTGTCCTTAGTCAAGTTCTCAGGGTAAGTATAGTCGTTCATCAACTCGGTCTGGTCACGCAAATCAGCAGGATGCCGCTTCCAGTGCCACCAATGGGCAACGCCTAAACAAGCTTTATGCACTTTAGTCTAGACAAGATCAATAAAGTTCTCCTGATGTGTTCACTAGTATGTTACATATCTTACATTTATATGTTAATGCCTTATTTGATCCAGAAGCTTCTCTATCTTTTGTAACTCCTTATATAGAAGTCGACTTTAAGGTCATACTAGAAACCTTAAAAGAACCTTTCTTAGTATCTACTCTAGTGGGTCAATCTATCATAGCCTGGCAGGTATACAGGAAATGTTCGATCATGATATTTTAGAAAGTCACTTCAGCTTACTTAGTAGAGTTAGAGATAACAGATTTCGATGTCATTCTTGACATGGATTAGCTCCATTCATGCTATGACTCAGTTAATTGTAGAAATAGAATTGTTCATTTTCAATTTCCAAATGAACCAGTCGTTGAATGAAGGGGTAGTACTACAATGCTTAAGGGTCAGTTGAGAATCAAAGACTCTAGTTCAGAGATTCCTAGTCTTGAGTCAGTTCCAGTAGTGAATGAATTCCCAGATGTGATTCTTAAAGATATTCCTGGAGTTCCTCCCAAAAGGACAATTGACTTCAAAATAGACCTTCTTCCAGATACTCAGCCTATTTTTATTCTGCCGTACAGAATGACTCCAGCCGAACTCAAAGAGTTCAAAGAAAAGATAAAGGACCTTTTAGACAAGGAGTTTATTAGACCCAGCATTTCCCCATGGGGAGCACCAGTCTTATTCGTGCATAAGAAAGACAGTTCTCTTAGGATGCGTATAGACTACCGTCAGTTGAACAAAGTCACAATCAAGAATAAATACCCACTTCCTAGAATTAATGAATTGTTTGACCAACTTCAGGGTACCAGTTACTTTTCTAAGATAGACCTCAGATCAGGCTATCATCTGCTCAAAGTTAGAGAATGTGACATTCTGAAAATAGTTTTCTAAACCCGGTATGGTCACTTTGAATTTCTAGTCATGTTCTTTGGTCTCACAAATACCTCAGCAGCCTTCATGGACTTAATGAATTGCGTGTTCAAGCAGTACTTGGACATGTTCATTATAGTCTTCATCAGTGATATTCTTGTCTATTCTCGTAGCGAGAATGATCATGCAGATCACCTCAGAATTATACTTCAGACTCTCAGAGCCCATCAGTTGTTTGCCAAATTCAATAAGTGTGAATTTTGGCTAAGGTCAGTAGAATCTCTTAGTCATATTATTTTCGGTGATGGCATTAGAGTTGATCCTCAAAAGACCGAGACGGTGAGAAACTAGCCTAGACCCATTTCTCTATCAGATATCAGGTGTTTCTTGGGTTTATCCGGCTATTACCATCGGTTTGTTGAAGGTTTTTTGTCTATTGCATCCCCTATGTCCAGATTTACTCAGAAGAAAGTCAAGTTCCAGTCGTCAAATTCTTGTGAGAATAGTTTTCAGGAGTTGAAGACTCGACTCACTACAGCCCTAGTTCTAAGGTTACCAGATGGTTCAGATGGGTTTGTTATGTATTGTGATGCTCCCAGAGTAGGTTTGGGTTGTGTCCTAATACAGAGAGGTAAGGTCATAGCCTATGCCTCTAGACAGCTTAAGCCTCATCAGAAGAATTACCCTACCCATGATCTTGATTTAGCAACTATAGTATTTGCCTTAAAGATTTGGAGGCACTATTTGTATATGATACATGTTGATGTATTCACAGATCACAAAATCTTGTAGTATGTATTCTCTCATAAAGATTTAAATTTGCATCAAAGAAGGTGGTTAGAATTGTTGAAAGATTATGACATTAGTGTTCTGTACCATCCGGGCAAGGACAATGTAGTGGATGATGCTCTCAGTGGGTTGTCTATGGGCAGTGTTGCTCATATTGAGAGTGGTATGAAGAAGTAAGTTCAGGAAGTTCATCAGCTTGCCAGACTAGGTGTTCACTTAGTTGATTTAGCAGAGGGCAGTGTATGGGTACGGAATAGTTCAGAATCATCTCTAGTTTTCAAAGTGAAGGAAAAGCAGGACAGAGATCCCAGTCTAGTTAAGCTGAAGGAGTCAGTCAGAGACTAGAAAGTAAAGGTTTTCTCCCAAGGGGGAGATAGTGTGTTGCGTTGCCAGGGATGGCTATGTGTGCCAGGTGTATATGACTTAAGGAAATGAATTCTTGCAAAAGAGCATGGTGCGTGTTACTCTATTCATCTAGGGGCCACTAAGATGTACCATAATTTATGGGAGATCTAGTGGTGGAGTGGGATGAAGAGGGATATTGTAGAGTTTGTATCTAAGTGCTCTACGTGTCAGCAGATTAAGATTAAGCACCAAAATCCTAGTGGGTTGATGATAGGCGTATTTACACGCCTAAAGCACCATAATTCACCCATATTTTAGCTAAGTTTTAAGGACAAAATATATAATTCCTGCATTTTTAGTCCATTTTCCTGTAAGTGAGCTAACCAACGTGATTAGCATGTTTTCAGGTATTAATGATGAAGATTTCAGCACCTTGTGGACCTTTTGGTAGCAAGGGAAACTTCACATAAGAGGGAAGGCAGCTTTTGGAAGCTTATGGACTGAAAGTGATGCATGGAGAACTTGTCCCGGGCAAAAACAGTATTTCTAAAGACTTAGGGATCAGCAGTAACTTAATAGGACTAGGACAAGGATGTTATAAAAACCCTATTTGCTGAATTTTTCAGCATGCATTCAATTCATGCTTTTCATTATTCACGAATTGATAGATACTTTCATTATTCATTCGACTTTCTAGTATTATTCACGTTACAGAATCTGTAAGTTTATACAGAGAAAAACGCTAACTTGTGAGCAACGAGGGGAGCAAAATCGTCAATCCTTTTTGACGCCAATCTCATCCCCACCGTGAGATTATTCAAGCTTTGGTATGATGATGATGTCTATTATGATCTCCGTTGTAATCATGAGTAGCTAAACTTCTCTGTTAGGGTTATGGAAGCCTTATGATATACTATCTATTACTATGAGTTTGTGAATTCTTGATACGTATGCTACTTATATCATTACTCTCTTCATCTTAATTACATTCTTGTGGTTGCAAACATATAGAATACGCCATTATAGCATTAACTTGTTCGAGAGAAAAGTTACATGTTTGAAAAAGAGAGTGTGACAAGGAAATAGGGCTACCAACCCCTATTTACACGTTAGTGCCGTAACTGGGTTAACTTCTTGGAGAATTTGTACCGTTAGTTATACACTTTAAGCTCGAGAGAGTTAAAGTGAAATAATCCTTGATGGCTGAGAAACACTAGGATTTACCATTAGAATACAAATCTCTATAAGTGCATGCATGTCTGAAGTCCGGATTACTCATAATTAATAGATACGTAGAACTCATAAGATGGACATAACCCTAACTTATTTTTCTCAGTGATTAAATCTTACTAAATCAAGCATGTTGTTGTTATGTCCATAGTATTAATTCACGCCTAAACCATCCCCCCTTTCTGTAGAATTTTCGACCAACAGTCTGCTAACAATTGCAACACTTAGTGACCAGGTATTCCCTGTGGGATTCGACACCTAACCCAGTTGGGTTCTATATTTGACAGCGACCGCTTACACTCTTACGAGAGCTGTAGTTTGGGCGTTATCAAATTTTGGCGCCACTGCCGGGGAAATACAGTTGCCAACTAAGTTTGTGATAGTTATTAGACCCTTTGGTCAAAGATTCTCGAATTTTACTTTTAGTTGTTGTTTTTGTTTTATTCAGGATTTGTTGAGTGCATGCCAACTACTCGTAGTTCTGGTCAGCCATTATTACCCATAAATCCTGAACCTCAACTTATTGGCAGAATGGATGCATAGCGTGACATTGACAGAAGGGTGGCTCAACAGGAGCAGGCTAGATTAACTGCACTGGCAGCTGCTCAAGTACATCAACAGAATATTGATAACCCAGGGCGAGCAACAAATCCTGATGATGAGGACCTGGGTGATGATGAGTTACTGAATCCCAGGCGTACTGATGAGGTGGCGGCACCTATGTATAGGAGGGAACGTCAAGCTATAATGAGACCTGACCGCCGAGCTGTGCAGGCTCCTTTTGATGATGATGATGACGATCTGGATGGAGCTGGTGCCACAGGGGCTCTTATTCCTCCACCCTTGGCACCCAGAGCTAAGTTCAATATCACTAGCATCATAATTCAGTTATTGCAGCTCAAGGGGTTATTTGGTGGACTCGCAGGCGATGATCCGAATATGCATCTGATCAACTTTATTTCAACATGCAAGTCGTTTGACAATCCAGGAGTTGGGCAGAATGCAATTTGGCTGCGCTTATTTCCATTGTCTCTGTCTGGGGAGGCAACTCTATGGTTGAACGGGCTAACTCCTGATTCTGTTACTAATTGGAGGCAACTGAAAGACGCTTTCCTAGAAAGATTCTTTCCGCCATCCAAGAGAGCCCAATTAAGGGATGAGATCAGCAATTTTCGACAGCTTCTAACTGAAGCTCTCCACGAAACATGGAAGAGGTTCAAGAAGAAGCTTATGCGGTGCCCAAACCATCAGATGACGAATATCCACTTGCTGGAAATATTATATAAGGCTTGGGACTCGGTGACAAAGCCAGTGGTTGATAATGTTACAGGTGGGTCATTCATGGACCTTACTTTTCTTGAGGCAAGTGATATGTTAGATCGTATGACAAAGCAGAGTAGAGCTTGGCATACCAGGGATTCTGAGGTAGCAATCTCTACCGTATCTATTGGCTTGACTGCAGAGCGGAGGCATAGACAAGAGGAACGTGACCAAGATATGGCTCACATGAAAACGCAGATGGATCTTCTTACCAAGCACTTATTATCAGGGAAGACTGAAAAGGTTAAGGCCATTGTATCACAGGGAAGAGATGAATCCGACTCTGAGAAAGAAGCGAACTACTTGAATAATCAAGGGGTTTCCGAGGCAATGCCTAAGGAAACCAAGGTCGGAACTATTATGATAAATCTGGATACAAGGACCGCGATCAAGGTGGTTGGAAGAATAAGACTGACAGGAGTGGTTTGTATGTTCCTCCTGGAAATCGTGAGGCTGTGGCGTCTAGCTCTGGAAAGATGTCCATGGATGATATGATGGCTAAGCTGTTGAAAGGGGTGGAGGCAACCAATATAGGCGTTACTGAGGTAAAGAATGATTTGTCATCAATAAATCAATTGGTTGATTCGCATTCTACCGCGATAAAACAGCTGGAGTAACAATTGAGTCAACTATCATCGGCATTCAATCAAAGAAAGGCTGGCACCTTACCTAGCGATACTGTGCAAAACCCAAGGAATGATGGATCATGCATGGCTATTACTACCAGGAGTGGTAAAGCATTGGAAAATTCATCCAAAGGCAAGCAGGTGGTTGATGATATAGCAGATCATGTTAAATATGCAGAATGTGAAGATGCCGTAGAAGCTGATGATAGTGTTCCTGACGTTACCCCTAGACATCTGCAACCTGAAAAGATCGACAATCAGAAGCAAGATAAAAAGGAAGTGGCGGAGAAAACTATTCCTCTTCCACCACCACCTTTTCCTCAGAGACTAAAGAAGAAAGCCGATGACACTAGGTTCAGTAAATTCATGACTATGTTGAAGTAGCTGACTATTAATGTTCCTTTGGTGGAGGCGCTAGAGCAGATGCCCGAATACGCTAAATTCATGAAGTACATTTTGACAAAGAAGCGGGTAGCAAGATATGAGCTGGCAGATAATGTTCATCATTACAGTGCAATCGCTACAAGATCGTTAGTTCAGAAGAAGACAGATCCTGGTGCTTTCACTATTCCTTGCACGGTTGGATCTTTGGATTTTGCGAAGGCATTGTGCGATTTGGGATCTAGCATTAATTTGATGCCACTATCTATTTACAGAAAGTTGGGGTTGGGTGATCCTACACCAACCAATATGCGGCTCGTGATGGCAGATAGGTCGGTAAAACGACCTGTTGGTATCTTATATGATGTATTGGTGAAGGTTTCCACCTTCATCTTTCCAGCAGACTTTGTTATTTTGGATTGCGAGGTGGATTCGGAAGTTCCCATAATCTTGGGGCGTCCTTTCCTTGCAACATGAAGTGTGCTTATTGATCTAAGAGCTAATGAGCTTTTATTTCAGATGAATGACGAAGTGGTCCGTTTTGATGTATGCAAATCAATGAAGCAGCCCAAAGATATGAATGTGTTCTCTGTAGCTGATGTTTATTATGATGATGAGAAAGAATTATCTGTAGAGAAGCAGCTTATTGTTGATCCATTGGCTGCTGTGCTTATGAATTTTGAGCGCGAGGATGTTGAAGAGTATGAAGACACTATTTGTGCTCTAACAGGAATTGGCTCCTATTCTCATGCCCCTAAGAAGCTGGATCTGGATCTTAAAAATCGCCCTTCACCACCAGCAAAGCCATCCATTGAAGAACCACCAGTGCTAGAATTGAAGGAGCTTCCCAGTCACCTGAAATATGCATTTTTAGGAAGTGGTGATACACTGTCGGTTATTGTAGCAGCTGATTTAGGTGAGCAGCAGGTTGCGGCTCTTATTTCTATTTTGAGGAGATACAAGAGAGCCATCGGGTGGACTATTGCTGATATTATTGGTATCCCTCCTGGGATATGTATGCACAAGATTCAGCTCGAGGAAAATTGTGTGCCTACCATTGAGCATCAACGACATTTGAATCCACCCATGCAGAAGGTGGTGAAGAAAGAAATTATTAAGTGGTTAGATGCTGGGGTAGTGTATCCAATCTCCGACAGTAAGTGGGTAAGTCCGGTACAGTGTGTACCCAAGAAAGGGGGCATGACGGTAGTTGCGAATGAAAAGAATGAGCTGATTCCACTCAGACCTGTCACAAGGAATTGCAGAAACCTCAAGGCTTGAAGTATTTTTTTATTTTTTTTCATAGAAAAAGAAATTTGCTCAACCTTAAATATCTTCAATTGCAAATTCTTTGCAATTTCTACGTTGTACCATAATATAATACCTTCCATGCATGTTTATAGTGTAACTGTAGGAAGAAAAAAACCCATCTATAATTTCAACAAGTCCAGAAAGCTATAATTTTATCACCGATGAAATCAAGCCAATTAGGTTTGAGCTTTTGTAAAATTTAGTTTCTACAATTTAGTTTCAACAACACTCAATGAGTCAAGTAATTATCGTAGTGTTATTCTTAAGTTATTTCAAGTTTCTATGTGTACGTTGTGCAATTAGATTCATGTGTGTTATGCGGATTACACTTATTTTGAACAAGCTATATACAATTGCTTGCAAGTATGAATTGTTTTGGGTTGAATAAATTATTTGCTAAATATTGAAAGGTAGCAACTGTTATGAACTGTCCTCTACCTCTGCTTCATACATCCTCAAATACCCATATTAACTAAATTTTATTCGTTTTGTCTTGCCCCTTTTTCTCATCACTATGATGTAAATGGTGGGATAAGCTATTTCGGTATTAACTAATACCTCCAACCAAACATGAGATAAAATAATCCTTTATTTTATCCCGAAACTACTTATCCTTTATACCTCACACCAAACGACCCCTAAAAGTGTTTGGATGGTTGTTATATATTGTACATTATTATATTGTGTTTTTAGTTAACAAATAAATTTTTGTTTTGATTGTTACTTGAATTTTATTATACCATATTGTTAAATACACTGAAAAGTCTGAAGCAAGACGATACAATAGACAAAATTATCATATACCATTTTCTTAAATTATTGTTCAATTTCATTAGGTTAATTTTCCTTCCGTATTTTAGGATTCTTTAGGTTTTTTTGTTTAGGATTTTGTAATATTATGTTTAGGTTATTTGGGTTTCTTTGTTTAGGTTTTTCTATATTTTAGGCCTAGGATTCAAATTGGAAGCTTTTAAATTTATACGGGAGTGGATTAACTTACATTTTGACTACATCGCTATAGTTGATTAATTGACCATCTAAAGAGGAAGATGCATGTAGAGAAAATCACAAAAACTCGAACTATAAGATGACTTGAGAGAGACCCTTTTAAGGCTATGAGATTTACTTGTTGCAGCATAGAAGTCATGTATTGGGGAAGTAATTCACCATTATAATCTTCTATTTCTATAATTTCAATTCAAACTTAATTGAAAGTCTAATTCATAGTCTATATAAGAAAAAATATGGCTATATTTGAAGCAGTAGAAAAAATATACCGATTATTTGATCAAAAAGAGAAATTAAGTAGTAAGAAGTTTACACGAATGATGAAATCAAGTCAAATTGCACAACTTCATGAATTAGCAAGCACTAATTATTAGCTTACTTAACACACCAATCGTAATTTGAGGGGTTGTTAATATATTCCACCTACCTTTTTTCCTTTATCTTAGTTATCTACAAATAGTATACAACTAATTAAATAAGTTCTCCATCTTTACACGTTCAAATGATGTTGAATTTAATTATTGTATTATTTATCATTTAAACAAATAAAATATTTGTTTTAACGTTTGAACTTATTAAAATGAGGTACACTCGCGAGACGCGTACACCTAAACTAGTATAAAAAAAGTATGAAAAAGATTAAATATAATATTTTTTGAAAGTAGAGGAACAAATATAATCCATTTCCGTTCTAAAAAGTACTTTTATCTCCTCTTTAATACTTTTGCATGGGTGTTCCTGTGAGGCAACAATTTTTTTTGCGGAACTTCGATTGCAAGTAGGAGTGAAAAATTGACTATAATATAAAATTAGGGAACTTTTTCGCGCTACGCGCATCATTGAGCTTCCTTAAATTTATAATGTAAATTTTTTCAGTTATCTAAATAATATAATAATCACAAAAGTGTACTTTCATTAGTTTGTATTTGAAAAATTGATAATTTACCTAAAAAAATAATAATTATAATGTAAATTTATATGTGTATTTTGGATTTGAGGATAATGACTGTTTAATGAAATGTTCATTCACATTTTTAATTGAAAAAAGGCAAAGATAAAAAATTCATGATTACTTACATGATTTTACAATGTCAACAATCTTAATTTCAATTCATTTCAAACTTGTTAATCAGTCTCGTTGGTTGGCTTCTTGTTACTTTATATATTCTTGTGAATCCTAAATAATTTTCAATCAGAATTACTTTTCATAATTCTTAAATTATAGGTTGTTATTAAGCAAATGTTAAACTGTAATAGAAGTTCATATACTAAAAGTTAAAAAAAAAATTATTAAACAATATCATCTGACATGCCTTTCCTTACTCATTATACACTTTGAAGATGTTAGTAGTGTTTTCTTTTTTACACTTTATTTTAGTTTTACTACTACTTGATCAGCTCAAAATTTGTTATTATTTAAGAATCATAAGAGCTTAAATTTAATTCAAAGAACTCTATAGCAAAAACTAAATTTTAAATTAAAGTGGATTACAATAGAAGGGCATTAGGAAAACTAATAATTACGGTCGTGTTATGATACATTATTGTAGATTATCATATGAATTGTTCAATATAACAAATAGGTTATTCCGTTTTCTCTTTTTATCTCCCATCTTTAGCATATTATTACACATTATTAAAATTAATTAAAAGAAAAAAGAGAATATCACCACAACATATCTTTATTGCTTTCAAAAATTCTTAATTTTACAGGTTGTTGATGATGATGACTTTTCGTTTCTTTCATTTATTCTCTATAATTATTTAGTTATTATCACACACACACTCGTGCACGCACGCACGCGCACACACACATATAATAACCTTGCAACTAAGATTGTCTCAAAATACTGACTGATTCCAAGAAGAAATGTGATAATATAAGTTTACTATCATCCATAATATAAATATGTAAGTATACTAAAAAAAATAAAAAATGCAAAGAAAGATCCCGAAAATAATTTTTTTGCTTACCTTTATTTTGTCTTTTCTTTCACACTTTGGTTAATTCACAAGTTATATGATGATGGAGAAGAGAAAGGATAGTTTTGAATGAGAATTTTCATGAAACAAACTATGAATTTATATGGGCAAAATGCAGGAATACCATAAGGTGTCATAAGCTTATAAATTAAATGTTGGGGGTTATGAAGATTAAATATTTGAATTTATTGATATTATTAAGAGTATAATTGAAGAGGTGTGAGTTATAAATAATTACTTTTATTAAAGACATTAAATATAAAACGAAGAAACATATTCAAATATTAGGAGAAATTATCATTTTATAACAATGAAAAGTTCAAAAAAAAAAAGAAAAAAATGATAAAGGTGAATGGAGGATATAGAGAGGTGTCACACAGACACACACACATATATATACACACTAGGGGGTTGTGGCCCGTGTCAGCACCGGCCCAACGTAACGTGAGGAAATAATATCATTGTAAAACATAAATATACAGAATATGTTAATTACTAGATAGTATTTGTCAAGCGGACAAATTTTACAAGATATTTTTGTACATCTTATTTATATGGATAATAAATTTTGCACATCTTATTTACATGAATAACAAAATTCTAGGCATCTTCATATTGAAATCTTCAAGCATAAGATTGAGGCCTACTGCATAAGGGAGAGTGCATGAGAGATGGGTTATGCAATCTTCAAGTAAGTGAAAGAAAACAAATTGAGACAACTTGCTATGTTCATAAATTCACAAGCACTTCGTTTCACAGTCTTGAAGAAATAAACTTACTCCCAGCCCCCACCTGCCAGCTATAACAAATGAATATCATATAAAAATAGGTCCAAAGGTAGAGCTTTAAGTAACTTTATGTAAATTTGAAATCTTAGATATAAGATACTACATTTATGTCATACACGAGCCTTTTGATGTAATATGTAAGAAATAATGAGAATAAAGACGATGAAAAGCTTATCAAGATGGAGCAGGAGCATAACAAATGAGTAAATCTCAACAAAACCCTCCAATAAACTTTTTTTTATCGTTTAGTTTCTGTTGATCCAGTCCCAAAACAGCTTCAACCAAAAAGGAAGGAAAAATGAAAGTATTGTTGCATGAACAGATTCAACAAGTAAACATGATACTTTTTACTTAATCTTAGCCAAAAAATGTATCTTCATTTATCTTGGTCCATACATTCTGTAAATGCACAAATATTTCAAAAACACTATAATACAAGCAGTCTATAATAACTACAATACTGAAACCTGATACATATAAAAACTCTCTTAAAAGTGAAAACGAGCTTGCCTTCATGTTGCCACTAAATGGCTGACCCATGAGTCACCATCTCCACTCCAATAATTAGTTTCTCTTTTCACATTTATAACTGCTTCAACAACATAAATATAAAATATTCTCTTGGATAAAATAACTTCCAATTATAAAGACAAATCTTTTTCTAAGTGCTAACTTTGTGATTGAGCTCCTTTCTAGAAAAGACTAAAGCATTGTAAAATCTGTTATGGTTCAACTCATGATTGATATTCAAAGAAAACAATGTGTCCAGCCTAATCACATAAAATGGGTTTGGGGTGAAGTGAAAAACTTAACAACAAAAGCAACAATAGAGGATACAAAAATGAATGTTTCAGCTAAGGCACATCACATGTAATAAAGCCCATAACAAATGTAGCAACAACAAAGAGGTAAAAGAAATAAAAAAATTCAAAATATCTATGGATCAATGATTGTGAATTTGGCTAGAGAAGTGCGCAGAACAATCTTGTGATCGTCTATTGAGTTTATATCCTCTTTTGCACATTCTTTATCTGAGAAGTTCACAAATCCAAATCCCCTTGATCTACCAGAATCTCTCAGTGATTACCTTACTAGAGGAAAACATAGTTCTCAGTATATACGCACATTCACAACCTAAGCAAGTAAGCAACAAACTAAGAAAAACTGAAGCGCTTCCACAGCCTGAGCAACAAACTAAGACTTTCTGTAAGACATGTCTATCCAATTTATATGGCCAAATATGAGAAAAAATACCGACAGTAAAGAAACAGATATTTGCCTCTGGGCCTTACCATCAACAACCTCACTGAAGCTAGCAAAGGCATCTTTTAGCGACGGTCATTTGTTCTCCATAACAGACCTATAAAGTACATGAATAAGAAAATCAAATATTTATATAGTTGCCAAACTTTAGTGCTCAGTTGCTACAACCAATAGGGATCCAACAGACAACTCAAAGTGTATCACCAACAAAAAGCTTCGACGACATGCACCGGATGGCATCAAGCGTTGTTGGAGTGGTAAATTTGCACTTACTATATTTCCTGTGGAAATGCTCTACCTCAACAGACCACCGAGCTTGTTGTTGTAAGCCATTTATTCATATAAATTCACAAAGCTGCACACAGTTTAAATCAAAGCATGCCTATTCAGCTGCTAAAGTAACACGAACTGAGAATCCCAGGAGACAAAATCATTTTAAGAATGCCAAATAAGATATCAAGAAATAATTTTTTCAGATTAAGTGATAATAAAGCCACTTGACTTAAAGATCACAAGTATCGTCAATAGTAAAGAAAAAAATAATTTAGTCACTTAATGAGTGTCAAGTTTATTAGATGAGGGTTGGTAGCCTCAAATTACTGTTGTGATCTTCTTTTCCTAATCTATCCCTCTCTTTTGAAGTAAGTATCGAATACAGGGAGGTTCTTAGCTTCTGTTGTCACTAAGAAGACGATCAAACCAAAGAAGACCACAATACATGCAAGAATATTAATCAAGAATGACTTTGCACTTTCTCTACTTTGTTATTCCATCAGGGTTACTACAACCCTAGTTAGGTGGTTTAGCTACTCATGTTTGCAAGACCATCCATTGAATTCAAGAAAAAAAAATATATGAATAACCTTACAATAATTTAAGAATAAAATTCAGAATCTCAGATTAATAATCAACCGTAAAACCAAGAACAAAGGATTTTAAGATCAAAATCGAATCATAAAATCAATATAGTGTTGTGAATGTAAAGAGTGAGTAAACTAATAAAAATATCAAAAGGGTATTTATAGAATACATCTGAACCCTAAAAATCCTAATCAAAAGAAAAAAGAAAAACTAAGTCGGCAATGACTTACGAATCCGCTTACGGCCCGTAAGTACTACTTACGAACCCTAGGTGGGTCCTAAGTATCAGATGAGTTAACAGCTTCAGGATCCTAACCTAGAATACAACTTACGAGGGATGTAAGTGGTACTTACGTAACTTTTCGAACAATCTTCAAACTTCAGAGGTTTCAAAACATTATTTTCTGACACTGACATGGCCACTTACGGTGGTCGTAAGTGCCACTTACATCCCATACATGGTCCTTTCTGCACACTTCAACTCTTTTTTTCTTTTCAGCTTCCAAATCTAGTTTCCTGCAAAAAAATAATACAAAAACACATCATATCTAACAAACAGACCTAAGTACTTGCATATTTTTTGGTTTTAAGCATTGAAAGTGCCATAAAACCATGTTACATCAACACCCTCAACTTAGAACGGTTGCATGTCCTCAGGCACATAGTACTAGGTCGTATTACCAACTACTACCTATTCTATTCATGTGATGCTAATCTACGATTATTTTGTCCCTAATCCTAATGCCATAACAATAGTCACAATAGTCACTCATATAGTCACATCACACAGTTCACAAAATCTTTTTGGAGGGGTATAATTTTTAGAAACACTTAAAAAAAAATAGAATATGTCAACTGCCCTTAGGTTACTAATTTTTCTCCTAATTAAACACAAACAGAACCTTATACATGTACAATGCAACCACAAAACGACCTAAACATGCCAGTTCTACTAGGATAATGTAATCGACGAAAAAAATATGGCAATAAAAACACTACTATGGTACACCCAACCCCAACTAAAGATTATGCATTATCCCCAATGCATAAATACGACGTAGGATCTGTTTATGCTTTCATGTTTTCTGATAATCTTAGTTTTTTGAGTTGATCCCAAACTTCTGAATATAATAAACTTTCTCGAATAAAATCCTTTTTTTTCACTCCAAAGAACGGGGAGAGTTTGTCTAAAATCACCACCTAAAATAATAACTTTTTCACCAAATGACGTACTTGTATTCATTAAATCTTTAAAGAGAAGATCAAAAGCTTCTATTACATTCTTTTTTGTCATGGTTACTTCATTCCATACAATTAATTTGGCATCATGTATTAAAGCTGCAAGTGAACTTTTACTTACTAATATTACATGAGAATTGTTTGTCAATTTCAATAGAAAATTTAAAACGGGAATGAGTTGTCTGTCCTTCAGGAAGGATAGAAGCTGCCACACCAGAAGTTGTTGATGCTAAAGCGATCAAACCTTTTGATCGTACAACAGATAATAAAGCATGATATAAAAAAGGTGAAAAATGTACCTGATTGATTAGAAAGTATCCTATTAAGAATTGTATCATATGTTGTTGGTTGTTCCATATTCAACTTGGTCTCTAGTAACAAATCCTATTTTCTGACGATAATATTTGTTTCAAAATGACAATCTTTTACCTCTCTGATAGTGGGTGGTAGTGTAATTCTTTCAGGACCAAGTTTATATTCATTAATATTATGACTCATGAAATGTAAAGTGTCATTAATTTGACTTAAAGTCGAGTAACATATTTTTTATCAATCATATCAGGCAAAATCTTAAAGTCTTTAGACAATGCACATTCAAAAAATTTCCAAAGTTATAATAGATTGCAAGTATTACAATATACCAATAATATTTCAAACAAACATCTCAAACTATATAGCCTTTGATAATTTACGGCTTCATACATACATTTAATCAAATTGTTATCACAATATAGTAAGCCTCATTTTTCTGCCGGTTCTCCAAATCTATCAAAACGTCTCCTATCAACCATAAGTAGATTTTTATATGATTTTAGACCTCTTACATTCATTAATAATAATCTAAGGTAATATATTTCTCCTTATGTTGGATGACATGTTACAACATGACCCACAATAATACCTTTTTTTTACGTGTCCACATTTTATATGTTGGTGACCAGACAAAGTATTGAAAAAATTCTTTACATGGTAATGAAGTTGTTTAACATCTTTATTTATTCTGTTCATTGCAAAAAAAATTAGTCAACATTGTTTCTCTAATCATTGGATTAGTTAACACAGTTTCTATATTTTCAGTACTTTTAAAAGAAATAAATTGTTGTCCCTCTAAATGCAATTGAAGGTGTTATACAACTGGAATCATTTTACTAATTGAAAAACTAAATAAACTCCACGCGACCTCTGGAGGTGAAACTCATCTAGCAGATTGATATTCCTTTATTTCATCCACATCTATATTTTGTATCACTACTATGTATATGAAATATAATTTTATCATGGCCCTTACAAATGTACTTGTAGATATACTTAACAACCTTGATAATAGAATAAATTTCAACATTCATATGACAATTATACTTGTATAACAAAAAGGATGATATGGAGCAATCCATGGATTGTCTAAAAACTGATGTCTTATTTTCACAGCCTGACTAGTTTTTTATCTTTTATATATCGGTTATGAATTTTTTTCTTTTGATGTATGATCAAAAAAATCTTTTGGATATTTAATCTTTCAATTACCTTTCTTATTCATGCAAATATTTGTTGGATTTAACCTTCCACAAGGACCATGCATCATATGTTGAGTAACAAGTGAATATAGATAAGGTTCTTTCTTAGAGTCAGGTTATTAAGCTCAAACAAATTTGTCATAGAATTCAGGAGTTAATAATTTGTGTTCACCATTAAGAATAATGAGGAAATAAGCATGAGGAAGACCACAGTTTTTAAATTTTATAGTATACATAAAGCCTACAACTTTTCCAAAGATTTATCTTTTTAATATATCATGTTTAGTTCTTTTATTTTTGCTCTGAATACTCTACTAACTAAGTCAGGCCTATTTTGTACTTCGTCAGCATGTATAGATGTTCTTTTATTTCTTACCAAGATTGATTACATGTTATTGTTATAAATAAATCAGGTTTCCTAAAATATTAAACCAATGAGATAGCATCCACATATTGATAATGCATATCTCTTGGGCCTCCAATAAATGTAATAGAAAGGAATAATTTCTTTTCAACTTTGCAGGCTTCCCTTTCACCACTTCTTAGAACATCTACAATTTCTGGTAAGAATTTAGTTCTAAATAAATCTGAATTAAATGCAAAAAAAATCTAAACTTTGTGTTTTAAGCATAATATATACGTCCACTATAAATTATTGAAATATTCTTCCACAATGCAATACTTCATTTGTTTCATCATCTCTTATTTGAAATTTATAGCAATAATACTCTCGACAAGAAATTATATCTCTTTTTTAGTTTCCTTTTTGTTGTGATTGAGCCTCCATATCAAGAAATGCATTCACTGAACACATATTTGATATACTGGATAGCTCTTCGTGTTAACAGTAAGCTCTATTTCTTGTCACATTATTTGTTTGAATAATTTTTTTTATTCCACAATATCATTCATTCTGACCATATGAAAATAACAATCTCTTATGAACGGAGTAAGTTATATGTTCGTTGATCTAAGGATGAGTCACACTTAAGGGCAATGTAGAAATTGTTAACTGAGGAACATTCAAGAGAGATTTTAAGAATATAGTGTATGGATTCACTTTCAAGATATCCATTAACTTTTGCAGAATTGATTCACCGACTTTTGTCGAACAAGTCATCCTCTTGGCTAGCTTATTCTCATGACCATACAAGTATAACTGTAAATTTTTAGATTTTTGGTTGGAAGCAATTAAATCACCTATAAAGTGATACATTTGTCCTTGAACTTTGAATGTGTAAATACCATAATTTCTTTTCGCTAGTTCATTATCATACTTTACCCCAAGCGAAGTGAAAGCAAACATATTGTCGTATGTCCTGATATAAGTGCGAAAATGTTCAGATTCTTCTGTCTCGCAAAGTATAATTTTTTTTAATTTAGATGGCATTTCATGTGTTGTTAGTCGTATTGAGCCATTGTTGCAACAAAATTCAATAGATTCGTATTTAAATTTTTTTGCATTACAATATGATTAGTTAGAAACTTTTTTAGAGCAATGTAGTCACTTCATTGCTCGATAATAGCAGGGCATTTTTTTAATTCACCATTGACCTAAATATTTAAGATATACGAGAACTATTTGTTAGAAGAGAAGATAGTTGCAACATATAGTAATAGAATTCGTTATTGCAACAATGAATTAGCACAGACCTTTTGTTGTCATTGTGTTTAAGGTTGCACCATGTGGTATAGACGTACTCAATGTGCACCCTTATATTGAACGTCACAGCTCACAGCTTGCAATAAATATCATGCCTTAGTGAAAAATGTAATGTAAAGAGCAGGCGTACCTGTTTCATAGACGGATAAAGCACTACTTATTTGTTTGTCTTTGGCTAAATTGTCTTCTGATTTATTCACACAGATCTTATAGATGGAAGCTAGTAAATAAAATAATATAGAGAATGTGTAAATATGTACATTTAGAGTGAAATAATTCTAAATTAATTTGTCATTCTCAATTTATGCATCGATAAGGTATTACACATATCGTCCAAGGAAAATAAATAAACAGGATTAACTTTATAATAAGCAAAACCTTTTTTAGAAAGTGTTGGTAATTATCATATGGTGAAACCAGCTTGTTTTGGAAAACCAGATTTGAAGCAAGATGATATGGAATTTTCAAGAAAGGTATGACTTGTGGAATTTTTTCTTAGCTGATATATCTCGAGTCGTTTGAGTTGCATAGCAGCATTCCTTTTTTCTGCATATGAATAATTGTTTATTTTTTGGGGATCCATTAGTTGTAGAATATACCTGCAAATATATACATCGAAAGTTTCTATGTAAAATTTATTTGAAGAGAAAAATAAAGACGAAATAAATGACATTAGCGGGTAAATTCAAAGCCTATATATATATATATATACATACATATATATATATATATACATACATATATATATATATATATACATACATATATATATATATATATACATATATATATATATGTATGTATGTATACATATATACAAATTGAAGTAAACTAACTAATGATTTCTAGTGCCAGACATAATCTTTAAAAGATATGGACATTTTTCATGCACCTATGTTTTCTTTATTTGAAGTCACGAATTCAACACACTTTTTCTTGTACAATTTTCTTGTCATCTATATGTTGTTTCACTGTTTAGCTATCTTTTGGTTTCAATTAAAAATAGTAAATTCAAAATTTGTACACTATACATGAACTAAATGATATAGTTGGTAAGAAAAGTTTAAAACAACATAACAGTAAAGTTTGTTTTTTTCTCTATACCTTAAGATTTTAATAGTTGCGTTTATTTTATTTTTTAAGAACCAACCTTACAGTCCTCGAAATCTACTAATGCACAAATCTACGAATTCTCAATTTTGGGTCTCCATGAAATTAAAAAAAAAAAGTACTCTATCCATCATTCATAACAGAAAAGGAACACTTAAATTAAATAGAGAGATCATCTTTTGGAGAAAGACATGTATCGAGAAAAAATAGAAACAGAATAATTAATCATGATGATGAGTAGTTAATTTACTCTTTGTTTTAGTCAAGTTCTCTGCAATATGCACCAACAACTGCATTAACTCAATTAAAGTACAAAAACATCAAGTATTGAAAGTTAAATTTACTAGCAGTAACATTACACTATTTTCATGAGTCAATCAAGAAAGCAACAAGCAATTTCCACCAAGTAATTTGTGCATCTTCAAAGAATTTTCATAGAAACTACATCAGAACTTCTATCCACATAAATTTTTAAGTCTTTACTTAATCGATAATTGACAGGACTTTTGTCCCATTATACCTCCTATATATACAAAGCCACAACACACACAGACTTAAAAATGAATAAATTTGAGCTAAACCTCTTTTTTCGTTCAAAATCATATAAAAAAAGAAATTTTGTACTCCCTCTGTTATCTGTGTTGAAGTAACAATTACTTGCATCCAAACAGATAGATACATGATAACATTAAACAGAAAGATGATATCAATTGAGTAAGTCAAAATTGAAACATAAAAAATGAAAAGCACAAAATCCAACAATATCTCAATTTCATGACTGTATTCGTTTCAACTTTATTCCAATTTACTTTCTAATACCAAAAACTAATCTAATTTCTAATACCTATTATACCTAATTCTTTTCTTATTTAGGATAACGTTTTTGTTATATCACTTCTAATTAGTTGTTATAAGTCATTTAAGACATGTCTGCTTTATTGTTTCAATCGTGATTTATTATATCATCTATTATTAATTTTTATGGTCATCTAAGCATTAAAAAATACATAATATTTCATAATAAAGATAAAATACACACAAAATGATATGTCAACATAAAATATTTGGTTGACTATCGAAATTATATTAGTGTCATAGAAATTACGATGGAACAGAGAAAGACATACAATAACATATATTATTTAAAAAATGAAAAGACATGTAAACTAGGATGAAGAGAGTATTAATATCTTATTAAAAATTTATGTTAAAAGCATTATAAATTACATAATTAACAACTTAAAAATATAAAAGATATAAAATATTCTATTGACTCTCGAAATTATATCAGTGTCACTTCAATTGGAATAGAAGAAAAAATATTATAAATCATAATAATTAAAAATTTAAATTATTTTAATAATTGATTATCTAAATTATATTTGTATCACATAAATTGAGATTAAAAACTAACAAATATTGGGCTCGTGCTAGCACGGGCCCTTTAATATCTAGTTTTTATATATATACATAAAGAATAAAAAAAGATCTCTCTTTCTCTCTCCATTTACAAGATTTTTTTTCAAACAAAACTCATTTCATAAAAAGAATATCATTACAACTTCGATGTAATCATTGTAATAAATCAAAAAGGAAAAAGTTTTTAGTTAATTCTTTTTTGAAAGAATTCCTTCAATTGGAGGTCAAGAAATATAAGGTACATCTTCTCTTTTAAAAATTTCAGTGAGATTTTCTTAGTTCGTTTTACCAAAAAGATAATCATATTTGAATCTTTAGTAGAATTTGATCTTTATAACTTTCTTCCAATTGAGTAATTATTTACAAACCCTTCCCTAAATCCCATATATAAGAAATTACACCTCTAAATAATCATTCTTCAATAAACATTTGCAATTATATACAATTCTTGTTGTCCATTATATACATTCTTGAATGTCATGTTTACAATATTAATTTTATATAATAAAACAAGAGAATCCCAGAATTTAATTTATTTATGCAAATAAACCTTTTCTACTCCTTTTTTCCTTTTCGAAAAACTATTTGGAGATGATATTTTATGAATAACCAAAAGACCAGAGATAAACTAGGACCAAAACCTCCGAAAAATCACTAAACTAATTTTTGTAATGAAAAAAATTCACTCAATTTTATCATAATATTTGAAAAGTTATTGTACTACCTTTTATAACTCCAAAAGTTATTCAATTTGCCTAAACATAAAATAAAAAAAATCATGGGGAAACAAAAGAAATATTTTATACATAATACTTAGACAAAGTTAAATGAATTTTTGAAAAAAAAAAAGTTCTTCAATAGTGATGTGTTATAATACTTAGGCAAGGTTGAACAGGTACGGCGGATCCAGAGGGTTGGATGGGTATTCTTCGGAAATCCTGTAACTTTTGTGTAAATCTAGTATTTATATTTGAAAATCTAGTAAATATATAAAATTTATAAGTTGGGAGTAGGGGGATTTGTAAAAATTTCTTTGACCACTTGATTATGCATTCAAATCCCCTTATTTACTACTTGGCTTTATTTTTGTTTAATGTGGAGACCCATAAACTTTAAATATTGAATCCGCTTCTGCAAATCTTTAATTTCTTCTAATCTTTTTAACGTTTTGGTATTTCAGGAGAAAAAAAAAAGGAGAATATAGTACACCATGGAAGAAACTAAAATTGTAGCAACTATCACCTCAACAACAATATTGTTCTGGTTTATGATCAATATAAATGTCTCAGCAGGATTACCAGATGAATAAAATTATTGTCATAACCAACAACCACACAAATTACCTTAGCATATGTTACTTCTCGTTCGACAATGATGATGGTGATGTTAAGCACCTAAATGCCATGGGCACTTTCAAAATCACTGTCAAAATCAGAAAATTCTTTCCCACATCAATAATGTACAATTTCTTCACAAACATGGGGACATTCATCGTGCTCAATTCTATCTACGAGTGTGTCATCCATTCAGAGCTTTGTCAATGGAGTTTTGATGAGAACTATGCATATTACTATACTCCCATGGACAAAGAGTGGGTTCTTCATGAATATAACCCAAATTATAAGTCTCTTAAAAAGAGGAGGAGTATATATTTCAAAGTGATCAAACGATAATTAGTGTTAGTGTGACATGCTATTTTGGCAAGTAGATATAAATCGTGAGACTTTTGACAAATATACTAAGAAAATCCCTTGAATTAGGAACATTTGAAAGATTATAAATAGCTTCCTATGGATAACTTGGTAAGTGAGCTATATTAGGTATGATAATTTTTGTATCGAGATGTATATTATACTATATACGATGTGTGTTTAATTACTTAAATAATACAAATTTATGTGTCTACTTGTGCAGACCCAAAGTTGAAGGATATGAATGTAATCTGAATCAAAATTAAAAGACATATTTATGTATTTTACCTTTAAATTAAGTTACACGTATACATAGGATAGACATTTAACATTCAAGTGATTATATATATTATTTTCATGTAGTTAATTCCTTCCTTTTGAGTAAATTCTTTAGAAACAAGTCTTGCTTTATATCTTTTAATGTTGTCTGATGAGTCCTTTTTAGTTTTAAAGACTCACCTACATTCAATGGCTTTTTCTCCATTAGTCAACTCGACAAGATTCCAGACTTCGTTATCTTTCATGGAATTCATCTTTTCTTTCATGATAGTGTACCACAATTTTGACTCTTTACAATTCATTACTTGTGAAAAAGACTTAAGATCATTTTCAACTCCAACGCCAGATTTCTGTAAATACTCAACAATGTAACTAGGAATTCTTGATTTTCTTTCCCTAGTAGATCTTCTTAATGTCGCACCAATATTTTTCTGAGGATCACATTGTTCAATTAATTGCTCAGTAATTTCTGAAATTATTTGAACTTGATCTACTTGTTCATTTTCAACGGCTTATGGAATCTCATTGATTTGTTGTGCAACACCCAATTAGACTTGTGGGGTGTTATGTACGACAATCAATCGTTAAATTGAAGTGGAAGATCAATCTCTAACAGAAATTGTATTCTGAAAATGATGAATCCCATTAATTAAGTCATTCTCAAGAAATTTTGAATTTCTTAATTCCACAATCCTAGTGTTGTTAGATGGACAATAGACTATGTATCCTCTAGACCTTTCAACATATCCAATAAACTATCCACTAATGGTCCTAGGATCCAATTTCTTTTCTTGTGGATTCTAGATTCTTACTTCAGACGGGCATCTCCATACACAAATATGTGTTAAACTCGATTTTCAACCTTAACCTTGGTTGGAACTCGATTTAATATATATGTTGCTATCTTAGGAGTTTCAATCCACAAGGACTTAGGTATCACTAAGCTACCAACATTCTATGCACCATATCCAATAATGTTCAATTTCTTCTTTCTGCTATACCATTATGATCTGAAGAATCAAACATGGTGTAATGGGCAGCAATTTCATATTTTTGAAATTTTTTTACAAACGAATCTTGTGTTTGTCCATCCTCAGTGTATCTACTGTAGTACTCTCCATCACTATCAATTCTCACAATTTTAATTTTCTTTCTGCATTATTTATAGTGCAAAGAAAAACTTTAGACATTTCAACATCAAGAGTCTTTTATTGAGCCGCTAAGTCTCGCATTTTCATAATATCCTCACGCACATCACTCATACATGTCAGCCTTATTGATGAGAATTTTCATAATTAAGGTGTTGGCAAGTGCCTTATTTGAAGTCTCAAATTGTTCATCAATAGCCGTTAGTAATGCTTTGACTTGTTATGCTATTCGATAGAACCACGAATACCAATAGAAATTTTGGTCTTAATAAACATAACACTCAAACGATTAGAGCGCTCTCATTATTCATGAAGAGCAATCTCAGCTTGAGTGCTAATTTCATCAATAGGTGGTTCATCTTTCCTGATCTCATGATCAGTATCCATGCACCCTAAGTGAAGAAAAAAACTCTCTTCCCAGATCTTATATTCTTACCATTCAATTCAGGAATGTCACAAATATCAGAGAAATTCACAGATTGCGTAACTATAAAAATATACATACATACATACATGTTTAACAAATTTGAGGTAAATTCTATAAAATTGAATCTACTGACATAAAAATTGGTTGTGGGTTAAATTTTTAATTCAATTAGACTCATTTTTTACGATAGAATTATCGTTTACAAGCATGACAGTTTATCGTTACGATAAAACTATTAAACGCTCATTCATAATTTCTGTGGATAATTATGAAAATATTTAACATTTTCTCCTAATTAATTATGCAACCCAATAATAAAAGTTCTTGAATTATCATATCGTGCACAACTAATCACAACAGTAATGTCTAAAAATTTTTTATGTGGTCCTTACTTTAGAATTTTATTCAATTAAAGATGTTGTGGCTAATCTTCAATTAAACAAAACTATAGACCACTTAGACATTAATTCTTTTTTGATGTCTAAAATTTTTCTATGTGATCCTAAATATAATATATAATATTATTTAATCAAGATTGTTGTGGCTAGGTCTTAATTCAATAAAATTATATGGACCACTAGAAATTAAGTATAATATTTTGATAGTAAACATTATACGTTTAAAATAAACATCATGTACTTAAACATTCCACCTAAATTAGTGAAACCCATTTCACAGATTCTCTAATCTAAAACATCAATAAATTTATACAGAAAGGCAAAAGTTGTATAAAATTTTTATTAAAGGAAATACGGAGCAAATACTAACAATTAAAGAAAAACAATTTTAAAATCACATCTTTCAAAATAAAGTTTTTATAATGACTGAAAAGTAAATCAATTTTTTTCGAATATATCAACTCCATAGATAAAGGCAAAAGTTACATTTTTCTTAATGGAGCTATCACATAAATTAAGGCAAAAACAAAAGCCACAGTATTATGTAAATGTTGTCTTCAACCTTTCGACGAATTATTCGACCCATTTAACAGATTCGATTTACAAATTCAAAATTTTAAAGACCCATAACAATTTTAAATAAACACATTTATGTTCGAAAATTGTTATTATACCGATTTTCAACATTTATATATATGCATGAACAAGTTTCAAAAATAGATCTCCAAAAACAAACTCATTTCGGACAATTCTTCTTGCGAATTCTGAAAACCAACAAGGCGGAGAGGCAAACGATCATTCTGATACCAAATGATAGAAATACAGAGCAATAGTGCAGCGAAAGTAGTTAAAGATATACCTCCAGCTATTGTCACAAGTAGACGAAGTTGTCGGAGTCGTCGGAGGCCGCAGGTGGGTCTTCTAAGCACTCAAAATTTCTCACTTTTATCGTGTAGTGAATAAAAAAAAATTCGTACTTAGAAACCTTTTACCCATCTCCTATTTATATAATGTTCTACCATTCAGAACAGTTTTTGATAGTAACCAGGATAGGTAATAATTGTCAAGCAGTTACGAAAGCTATAGAGATGTGGAAGAAGTTAGTTTCAGCTAATCCCAAAGTTATGATCCACCACAACGGTTCAAATTTTGAAATTTTAACGACAATAACTTGCACAAAGTTGTTTTGTTTCATCTACGAAATAAATAATGTTAAGACCACCTACTGATCTTGGAACTTGGAAGACACATATAATCCCTAGTATTTATTTATGTTTATGTACTTAACAATGTGTATATTGTCTAATCATAATTACAGGTGGCAAATAGATGAATACGGTTGAATTTGGGCAGGTCAAGATGGGTTGAATTAATAAAAGAACGGGTTATTGATTTGTCTAAAAATTACTTGTACATAAATTGGCTAAAATGCGGATCATGGCCTAACCCGGCCAACTCTAAATAAGTTTTAGTCATTTTAAAATTACACAACATCAAAATATATCTTTACTAAATTACAAATAATTCCTATCCTTTTTATGAATTACCTAAATCTCTTTTTTTTTTTCTTAAAACAACCAGATACATCCACAAACCCATAAATATTGATACATAATTTTAATTATGTATCTCCTTTTGGTCTAGTTAATGTATTATGTATCTCGACCAAATAGTTTCAAAAATGTATGTATCTCAGTAATCAAAATTATACATCTCAACTTCAAAATTATGTATCCAAATAAAAATGGAGTAATTAACTGTGACATTCTTAAGTTCAAAATTATGTATCTCAACTTCAAAATTATGTGTCCGAATGCTAATTATTATCCAAAAATGCAAATAGAGAATTATTTGTAATTTAACAAAGAGCGAAAATAGAGAGTAATTAGAGGTAAACTTGTTGGAATTTATGTAAATAATTTATTTGGTCTTTATAACATCTTAGTACCTTATAAAATATTTTATTATTATTATGACTACACTATGTATAACTTACTAAATTAAAAAAAAATATTTTTTGAAAATATTTTAACAAAATTTCTCATGAATCAATTTTGGCTAGATATCAACCCAAACTTTGATGGTCTGATATGAGTTGAACCAAGATAGAATGAGCTAATAAATAGATGGGTCAATATCAATCCAAACTTTAACGATTTGAGTGAATTATACATAACATATCCTTTAACTTGATCGCAGATGACCTTTGAGCATACAAGTTGGACTTGTCATATTTCATGGATCAACTATTGGGATGGCTGATAAGTGGTGATCTTACCACTCATTCGCATTCAATAGTTGTGCACATTGTCTTGTTTTAAATGAATAAATGAGACATAATTGTGATTAAATGCACTAATAATCACTCTTTGCAGGCATAGAGTTGAGGGAAAAGAAAGATGTAGATTGGAGCTTAAAATGATAAAAAAGGGAGCAAGATAGTGCAGTTGAAGACCTAGAGCAGGATCTGGCCTCAGTTACTGCGATTGCGGTCTGGTGACCGCAGTCGTGGCAGTCAAGAAGAAGTCAAGCAACTGCGGTCGCGAAAGATATTCGAGGTCGCATAGTCGCGGTCTCGTCTAGACCCGCGCGATCGCGGTTTAGCGAAAAATGGCATCCCAAGGGCAAATCAGGAAATGCACGTGGCTGATCCCAAATTTTTGGCAAAATGACTCAAACCCTAAGTCATTCATCATATTCCATCTCCCCTAACTTTTAGGTTTAGCTCTTGAGTTCATAGCCTTTATATTTGGAGAATAAAATATTGTATAAATTTTGGGTGAAGAATACATTGGAGACCTTCTAAGTGGAGGAATAGCTCACTTCCATTGTTGATTTGTGGGAGTGCAAAGTTTGAAGTAACATTCACTTAATATTCAACAAGTCATTTTAATGGAGATTATGGGTATATCTATGCTTATTTATCTTATGTGTAGCTAGATCTCCCTCTTAGGGTTATGTGTGAATAAGGGTTAAAGTGTGTGTGAGTTGTTATTGTTAGCCTCTATTTGATAGTTCATACTTATGGGTTTTATCATTGCTATGCTAACTTGGTTGGGATTTGTGGGTGAAAGCCCCAAATACCTACATAGGTTTGATGAGTGAAAGCTCTAAACTCTAGAAAGCTCAAAGTCATCTTCGAAAGAAGGGTTTTGGGTGAACTTTAGGAATTCACATCATTATTGAAAGAGGGATGTGTAGATCAAAGCAATGATAGATAATTATGTGTGTAGTTTGCTAAATTTTCACTATCTTAGAAATAAGGGTGATTGTGAATTTAACTATACTATGGGTATGATCCTAGAAATAAGGATACCTAATTTGAGGTTTGGTTACCAAATGTTAAACACACCCGTTAGGTATTCGAAAGAATCAGTGGGTGAAAGTTTGGTGTTTTGTTGAAAGACTAGCACCAAAATCTATAACTGAACCCACCCATATTTGATCTGTTAAATTGATGTTGATTACTAACACCCACACTCCATTCCCTTAGTAACACATAATCCCAAGATCCTTGCATAATTGTTAAAACTCTAATTATTCATAGGCCCGAATTTATACTAGAAAACCCCCCAAAAAAATATTAGTGTAGATACCTATCTCCTCATTTTTATCTTTTTGTACCATTGGTTTGAATTGAGCTAGTATCTATTATTTTGAATTAACTTGATTGCCACTCATATTGTTCCTCATGGATTCGACCCCGACTCCAAAATTAGGTAAATATATTATCGACGACCACCTTGAACTTAAATTGACGTGTAAGCTGAGCATTATGAAAAATGATGCTGTTGTCGGGGAATAATTTGGCGTATTAAGTTAGTTTGGAATTTTAGCTTACTTGCTTGAATTCAAACTGTATATATTTGTTTGTAACTATTCTTTTGTAGGTAGATTTTATTGTTTTTTTACCTTTCTCTATGGCATCTTCTAACCAATGTGATGTTGGTAGTTGGAAATCCTATCATGACAACCCATGTCTAATCTATGATGGACCACACTTCAGGAGAGATTGTAACTATGCTTCCCAAAAAGAGATGGACCCAACATCTCAATCTTATGGGGAGTATAGGTATTCCTTATGTAGTGGTCGAGGTAGACATTGGGAGGATTATCCAAATGCCCCTCCCCCTATTATGCTAATCGGGTTTCTAGTTCTTCTTGTGATCTTGATAGGTCTTATG
Organism: Capsicum pubescens; assembly: GCA_030864215.1. NCBI lineage: Eukaryota > Viridiplantae > Streptophyta > Magnoliopsida > Solanales > Solanaceae > Capsicum > Capsicum pubescens. The sequence goes on from CM061547.1 coordinate 104,140,083, forward strand.
ATGAAAAGAAGAAAGAGCAATATACCGAGTCCAATAGCTTTGACTCAAGTCTACTAGCTATTTTGAATCTGTTGGATACAATGAAGGAGAATGTAGAATGCATGTATCAAAAGGCATTAGAATGAACAAGTGTCAAGACGGAGGAAATGGGTGAAGAATAAAAGCTTAAAACTACCACTACGTTGCCCATTTCCTAAGAGGAGGTTTATCAAGAAGAGAAACCAAACTATGATTATGAGCTTGGTAGTGAAGATTCTTCGGTGACTTCCCAATCAACCAACTCATATGATGAGAAAGAAGACGAAATAAAAGAAATGGCACTAAAGTCAAGAGAATAACTAAAGCAAAACTTTTATGATGACTCTAGTTCATTTCGGGGTGAAGATTCTTTGGGCGAGGTAATTCTAGAATTAGGGGTTGGACCTCGTTCAAACCACTTTACAACATTATGCCTAGAGGATATGATGAGAATTCATCTGCCTAGACAAATGATGGATTGCAGGGAGACGGAGTACGAATCCTATATTTTAAACTTTGACATTCCAAAGGAGCATATAGAACCCCATCCATCAAAGGCCGAGACACTCAACTCCCAATGTGCAACAAACGACATATTGATGTGCTCACTTTTACCCAAGGAACCAATTTGGAAGTCTTATGTGAAGTTGGGTAAAAGATTCAAATCTTCAAAATGGCGAGATCGAAGCTTGCTTGCCATGTTTTCTCATCTTCCAAGTTTCATCTTGGAAAATCTGAATCTCTTATCCCTCTGCTGCTTATTATATATTGAACGGAAGTTAGGGAGGAGATTCAAATCTTCTAAGTGAAAACATAAAAAGAAATGGTGGAGGCATCGTGCCATGATGTTAAACTAAGAGCTTGATGGGAGGCACCCCATCACACCATAAAAAGTGGCCCGTAACCTTTTGTTTATGCATGATAGGGTAGAATATTATTTTTTGTTTTCCTGCATGCATAATCCATGAAATATTGATACTAGGAGGAATCTTGATTGAACTTAAAAAGAGAAATACATGAAACTGGCATGTTGGGATCAAACAGTGGAGTGTAGAAAACTTGAGTTTGGTCTCAGTTAGCGCGACCTCGGTCCATGACTCCGCGATCGACCATCCAAATGCCATTTCCAACACATCTCTTTTTCAAATTTACTTAAATTCTCTTTAAATTTTTGCTTTATGTGGAGTATCCAAGTGACATATCAACTTATTTGCATCGTCAATCTCGGTATGTGTCTTAATTTCCTCATTCTTAATGTGATTACATGCTTAGAACCTATAGTTTAGGAAAACGCCTGAAATATCATTTTTAATACTAACTGCATGTTTGATTGTGATTGTTGTGTGGTTAGCTATTCTAGTTAGTGTACACCATGTGTTCGATTTAAATCCCCAAATGAGTTAAATTTGAATTCTTCTAAGTTTGGGCCATGATCACGTAGTCTAGGCTTGAATTTCTTGCTAATAATGTTGATATGCCTAGTTGAAACAAAGAATTGGGGTTAAAATTTTGTTTTGAGCATTGTGCAGAATCTATCGACTAAGGTCTTAAGTGTCGTGATCGTGGTCCCTATGACCACGATCGTGGCACCACAGTCGTAGTCAATTCACGAAGATCACCATACCTGAGGGCAGTGTCTGCAGGAACCAAAATTTTTACACATTCATTTCGTCCCCCAAAACCCTCTCTAACACTATCGCATGAGCTTATATATTTGATTTAGCATGTTCTTGGTATGATAATGCTAATGATGGTGTGAGTTTCATTGCTTACAGGTTCTAAACATAAAATATGGGAGATTTTTAAGACACCAGGTTCATGGTCGCACAATGCTAACACCTCTACTATGCGGATTTTCACAGGACTAAGTTACTCCCTAAAAGAGGTATTAGCCTAAACATGGTGGGGAAAAAGTTCCCAGAGTTCCATGCTCGACTCATCGCGACCCGGTTGATGTGCTTTTCCCCAGAACCCTGCTATTCAAATGAGCACTGGGTGCGTGAGTTCTATACAAACCTCAGCATAGTTTTCCTCACAAACCAAGTAATGATAATTCAGGATAAGCACGTGAACTTCAACACAAATCAAATTAATGAGGTGTACGGTATCCCAGATGCTTACATGGGGGAGTTTCATGCCGAAGCATGCGAGCCAAGGACCTGGATAGCAAATATTCTTTGTCCTAGAAAAACAGTTCCCTGGGCCACCACCAAAAGAGATATTCTAATGAATGATTTCAAGGCGGAGGTCAGGCTTTGGCTGAACATAATCTATAGAAGAGTCTCTCCATGCACTCATATGACCACTTTCACAGACATGCGAGCTAGGCTGGTGGCTTGTCTCCTATCGAGAATTGCTTTGAATGTAGGATAAATTATGATCTCAGAGTGACGGTACTTCAAGAACCATAGAGGTACTCATCTTTTCTTTTCTTTCCTGATCACTAAGTTATGTAGGAGGACAAATGTAACGCCCCAAATCTGGTACCCGAAATGCTACACGATGCCCATGACCCCAAAGGACCATAAATTAACCCATGACTGATATCTATAAACTGAGCACTGAATAATAGTAATAATATCATAAATGCAGAAACATAAACTGAAAGGCCATAAGGTTTAATACTAGTACATAACTGAAAAGTAAGGTATAACAATACCAAAACAACTAAGATAATTGTCTGAACATACTGTAGTCTGAAAGCCTCTAAACTATCAGAATAAGGAGTTGATGGGACATGTCCCCAACTAACTCCGATTACTGAAATAAACTGAAAACTGATTAGTAATGAAATCATCATGTCCTCAAAGGATAAGGACTCACTGCTAACTCTAATCACTGAACTGGGATACTACTGGTTCTCTAGAGCTCGTGCTTCTAAACCTATTGTATAAGACACCATAGCACAAATACGTCAGTACTTTGAATGTACTGGTATACAAGTGAGGTAGGCTGAATACAATAGGTTAATATGCATGAACAATACTAGCTGACTGAATAACATGAATGTGAGAATACATGCATGCATATGTAACTGTAACTGAGATCATGATAGGACTGAATACTAAGTTCAGGCTACTGAGTCTACTGACATTGACACCTGAGTCACTGATGAGCGAGAAACTAATACTGTATTACTAAATACCGAGGGACTGATATTATGTTACTGATACATGAATAACTGTGTCTAACCGTTTTGATTATGAAGAACTAGTCTGGTTGACTGTATCTGACAGCCCTGAAGCTGAATACTGATAACATAAGTTCTAATAACTGATATAACTGATAACATAAGTCACTATATCTGACATTCTTGTATCTAATGGAACTAGTTGAGTTTCATACTGTATCTGAGTAACTGAATCTGAGATCAGTCCTATCTAGCGGGTGATCTCTAAATCTGATGATACTGATTGACCATAGTTAAGATTAGTCTTGTCTAGTGGGTGATCCCGGAGTCTATTTATAATGATAAGGATTGGCTGTATATGACAGTCCTAAATCTATACTACTGAGCTGAATTGACTGTATCTGACAGTCCTGATTCTGTAACTGAAATTATGGGATGTATTCATCTAACAGACATGCCCTATACTAAGCTAACTGGGGTCCAATCTGTAACCCCAGCTAGAAGGTTGTCAGTACCACACCACTGGTAAAGACAACTGTTGTGCAGTCAGTCCTAATCTAGCGGGTGACCCCTGGGATCAGTCCTATACATTTAAATGCGCTAACGGGTGATCCCTGAGTATGTTAGTCCTATCTAATAGGTGACATCTCATACCTACGCTGGCTATGTAGTTCTGGAACTTAGGGATTACTTCTAAGGATCTCAGTCCTATCTAGCGGGTGAGTCCCGATCCCTAGGATCGCTCGGTGTTGAATCCTACTCCCATCTAAAAAACACTGAACTGATTAATTGAACTGAATTAATTAACTAAAATGAACTGATTAGCTGAACTGAACTGATACTAGTGGTATTGTTTAGCGGAGCTAAACTGAATTTACTGAGTTCCGTTGACTGACAGAATGTACTGAGTTCTAAGGACTGAATGAGAATACTGAAGTTACTGGGATTGACTGGGAATACTAAGGTTACTGAGATTACTGAGTACTGAGATCACTGAGATTACTGAACTACTGAGATTTCTGAGGCTTCCTGAGTCACATGACTGACTGAGTTCTGTGGATCATAGCTTGACTGAGGAGATCGTGAAAACATGACATGGCTTTAGGCACACGGCTAAATGTTCGAGTACAAGTACCCCTAGGACTCAATGAGAAGAAACTGACATAGCATGGCTTACTTGAACACATGACCAACAACACAATTCATAATTCATATATTGAAGCACTTCACCAAACATGTGATATGCATAATCTTGTACATACATGGGAATTTTATGATATCATACTAGTTGGGCATTGTTCCTTCATCTAGGCATTTAATCAAACATATGGTAGGCATAGCATATGTAGACAACATTATACAACAATTAATCATCATGATTAATCTTTAATTTCATCATCTAGGGTTTATTCATAGGTTCACATGAATATACATCTATACAAATCAATTCCACATAAAATTGATCACCCAACATGGATTTAAATTCAATTGATCATTCTTAATATAAACAAAACAAACCCAACATGAAATTCATAAAGAAATCCACAAACTTAAACTTAGAAAAGAGATTCTTGGGCTTCATGGATGAAAGGAGTCCATGAATGAATACTACACATACCTTAGCTTATGATTCTGCTAATATTGGAGGAGAGATTCTTGAAATTTAACGGTGAATTCCCTTGGAATTGAACCTTCTATGAAAACCCTAGGCTTGTTCTTGAAAGTTTTTGAGAGTAATTGAGTATAAGTTGCTGAATTATGGACAAATCTCGTGTTATAAGGCTTATATAGGGTGGGAAATTGACCCTTTTAACCCTAGGGCATGCATTTAATTTCTGAGAAAATTTCTCGATTTCTATCCTTGGCGTGACGCGTCACTATCGCGCCAAGTCACTGGAAAGTGACAAATGGGAAATTGCACGGTGGCGTAACACGGAGTTATCGCATTGCCACCTTGTCTTCAACCTGAAAGTTTGGTGCGATGCGCCACTATTGCGGACCAATACTGGAAATTGACAATTTCCATTTGAGCTATCTCCGCGACGCGCTGAAGGCTCAGGTGATACACTGTCTCACTAAAAAGGCTCTAACTCTTCACTCGGGTGTCAGATTTGGGTGAATTTGGTATCGATGGAAAGATTATTGAATTTTCCACATGAAAAAAAGTTAAAATCTTGAAAATACCATGTGTACAAAAGTGGATTCAACTTTCAAAGAAATTTTCTAACATTCTTGGAAACTTTTCAAGCTAGGAAAAGTATGGGGTATTACAGCAGAAGTGGAGGAATATATTGTATAAACCTAGGTGCATCTAGGTTCCCTAATCTACCCACTTAAATTTCAGGGTGAAGGTTCCCCAGGACAGAGCAAGAAAAGAAAGATGGACTCCAGCGAATCAACCCAAGAGGACACAGATTCATGCAGACCTTCGTCAACCAACCCCCTTAATGATATTTTAGGTCAAATAAGGGTGGTCAGGGAGATATTATCTAGATTTCCTCAGGGAATGGGAGAACCCTCCGCTGCTGGTCATTCATACATAGCTCAGTCAAATTATGAGAAATACCTAAAGGAGCAGCAGAAGAAGGGAGCCACAGTAGCCATCCTGGAGAGAGCATATTCAGCTTTGGAATCATCTCATAGGGACCTCAAATATTCATATGAGAATATAGTGAAGAGAGAGAAGAAAAGAGACAAAATTTTCAAGAAGTTACGAAAAGGGGTAAAGGGCATCTTTAATGTGCTCAAACCAAACCATCGACTACCTTTACCAAGGTTAGACAGTGAGGATTAAGCCTCTACGGATTGGTCTGCTAATGATGTTGATGGTGAGGGTGCAGAGTCAGCCGGAGATGATAGCTCTTGATGCAGATACAGGGATAACCCTCTTACTCTTGCTATATTACACATGCAGTTGGGGGAACCCCTGGATTTGTATTATTTTGATTGATGTTGGTTGATTTATGCTCTTTTGGTTGATATTCTGGGATACTATTGTTGGGTAATCTGATGGTGCCCAAGTTTTATAGATTATCATGTTTTTCTTTTAGTTTTAGTTATTCTTTTTACTATACTTTTATTTTGATTTTGATGATACATGACTAGCTTTGCCTTATGATAGATTGAGAGATGACATTCATAAAGGTAAAGCATCGTGATTGGGTTTTGATACATAGATGCAGGAGAATTCTGAGAACCCATAGCATTGTTGATTTGGAATCATGTTATACACCATTGGCGAAGTCTAAGTAGCCATATGGGTGGTTTTCCTATTTTGCTCCAAAATGTGAGGCTAAGGCTTTAGTTGTTTCCATAGTTTAGCAAAATTGTGTATGGTGCTAATTCAAAAAAAGAACCCCCTCCGTCCAAAAATTTTCAAAATAGAATCAAGGGCATGGACGTGAGCAATTTTGTAACAAAACTTTTCCTCTTTTTGTGGCTCCATAAACTTTTGACTTATGAATAGAAATAGATACTCCAAAATTTTCTCTAGTGGGAGGGAAATTTGATCTCCCTTGGTGATTTTTTGCATGCCATGTGTGGCGATCTCTTTGAATTTATCTGTAATGCCATCCCCGCAAAATCCTCTTCCAGTCTGAGCCTTAGAGCGTATTTGGTAAAGCAAAAATCCGAGTCAAAATGTTTCAGAAATATCTTCCCAAGTATGAAATACTTTGAATCGTGTGGGAATCTATTTGAGAATGAATTAAGATCATAGAGGTCCCCTAACTCATGAACGAGTTAAAAACTTTCCTATCGTTCAAGTTTTAGTGACCGTTGGATCAACTTAAATTGACCATAACTCATTGTATATGAATAAATGGGTGGATTTCTATATATCAAATGAAATATCTTTGAATTATATTTCCAACGATACCAATTTCACCTAAATCCGATATCGGAGCAAGGAGTTATGCCCATTTTACTCCAGCATGTCAAGCTGGAAAACGGTGACGACGTTTCTGATGGGCTATCACGTTTTTACGACCTTTTTGATGACGTCGTCACTTTTTGACGACGTCGTCACATTCTGACGACATTTTTGATGACGTCGTCATCCCTGGGTAGAAAATCAAGAATTTGAACCCTTTTTGTGATGACTATTCGTGACGGCCTAGCACAGACCTGACGACCTGTCACGGATGGCGTCAAGTATATTTTTCCAGAAATTCAGGGATATTTTTTCAAGGGTATTTTGGTCATTTCCCACCTTTTTTGAGCCTCTATAAATATGAGGAATCCTCATTCAAACCCTAATTCCATTATTTTCTTTTCCAATTCTCTCAATAATATCTAGGATTTCATTCAAGAACCCTAATCTTCAAAAATTCATCCATAAATTCTTTAAGGTTTCTTCAAGAATCAAGTTCCTCATAGTGTGGGCTTTAAGAAATTATTTATTTCAAGTGTGGATAAAGTTTCAAGCACTAAAGTTCATCCAATTTCAAAGGTTAAGGTATGTAGATGTTGATTCTTGGGTCCCTTTCATCTAAGAAGCTCAAGAACCCTTTTTAAAACTAATTTTTTTTTATGTTTATGAGTTGTAAATAATTTGTATGAGTTGAAATGGATGTTTAATATGTTGTTGAGTTTTGATTTATGTTTTCCTATAAAATTTATGAGCTTTGACCCTAGTATGTGGAATTCATGTGATGTTTGTGATAGACCCTCTTGAAGTTGTTTTTCCATGTGATGTGTTCATGACTTTTGGGTGTAAAAATGGTTGAATAAGTGAAGAATGTTCCCCATAGGTTTGATAAAGATCTTAGGTGAAGCATAAGGGACACTATAGTATGTTGAATAGGAAACCCCAAATTGTGAGCTAGTCCAAGCATGCCTAGTGTTTGATAAAATGCCTTAGTGAGTGAAATGTGCCAAGATAGCATGAAATCCCCAAGTAGGTGTAAAATCGGTCGTGTCTAGTGGTTGTTGAAAGACCCTAGTGAACAAGTCGAGATATAATGGTTGTAAATTACCCAATTTTGTGCTTTTGATATATGTTAAGCTTTTAATACATGTCAAGTGGTTAGCAAGTAAATAGCGACGTGTTAGTATGATGTTTCCCCCAAATCAAGTGATATCCAAATACATGACAAGACCGATATAGGTATGAAGTACTTGATGTAAGATCTCGTTGAATGGGGTATAATCGAATAACATGTCTTCCCTAGTCTAGTATATGATGGTGAACTGATGTTGATGATCCTTAAAGGTTTGGAGTGACCTTTTTGCGGTTGTGATGATGAATAAAGCTCTATGTTTCCTAAATGCTTAATGCGATGTCCTAAGGATCTTGAGAGGGAAAGTATGTTATGATGCCCAACTACTTGAAGTAATGCTTTAACGATTGTGATGATACATGAATGATTGTAATGATGAATGAATGATTGTAATGATGAATGAATGATTGTAGTGATGAATGGATGACCGTGATGATGCATGAATGATTTGTGATGAAGAATGATTATGTCTTACTTTTATGTTATCGAGTCCTGGTGGTATTTATACTCGAAAATAAAGCTGTTGTCGAGAGCCCGTGTCAGTTTCTCGATAATTCCAATCGAGCCATGATTCTCAGAACTCAGTGAACTATAGAACTCTGTATCCTCAGACAAGTGCGAAGCTTAATAAAGCTCAGTAATCTCAATTATCTCTGTAATCTCTATATCGCTAGTAATCTAGCCTCAGACCTATAATTAGCTCAGTTCTAATAGTATTCAAGTGATTCAATCCTAATCTCAGAAGCGATTCGAGTAATCTATTCAAGCTCTGTATCGTCAGTCAAATACCATGATTCGATAGCTTTTTCTTCAGATACGGAACCAAGTGATCTCAGCGTAACTCAGTCAGACCTTTTAAGTAATATGATCAGTGTCAGATTCAGTTCAGCTAGTGTTCAGTTGAGAATTCAGTTTTGAGTCTTTCAGTTGGGAGTAGAAACTAGCACCGAGCGAGCTCAAGGATAGGAACTCACCTACTAGTAGAGGGAATGGTTCTTAGAAGCAATTCTTGTGCTCCAGAACTACTTAGCCAGCGTAGGTTGAGACATCACACCTGTTAGTTGAGGGTGGATGAAAGACATCATATCTTCTAGATGAGGGTAGATGAGGTGGCTTGACCTGCTAGATGAGGGCTCCACCATTCTCGTTTGAGGACCTGCTATATGAGGGTCACATAGAGTTGTCTTTACCAGTGGCGCGGTAATGACACCCTTCAAACTGGGGCACAGGTTTGACCTCACATGTGGTAGGTCGGGGCATGTCGGTTAAGTGACTAGTTCCCACAGTTTCAGTTTCAGATTCAATCTCAGTTTCAGAATCAGTCTTCAGAAATCAGGACTGTCAGATACAGTCATCTATCATTGTGAGGAACTCAGATAGTTCCATTGATTTATGGGCCATCCCATCAGATAGACTTGGTATCACATACAGTTATTTGATATTATATTTAGAGATATGTTGTCAGACAGGATTGATCACAGTATCAGATTTCTATTGAGTATTCTTGTTATCAGATTAAGATATAATCATATTTCTTATCATTGATAAAGCTTCCAAATCATCTGTTAGAAAGGTTGATCTCTAATCCTGTTAGTCAAAAGCAGTAAGTCCAATAATTCAGTCATTGATGTAAGCACATCTAGATTCTCAGTTATCAGTATCAGATGAGTCAGTGATTCAGTATCTCAGTGTCAGTAGTGAGTTCAGTCTGCAGTAAAGTGGTATCTGAGTTTCAGTATCTAGAGTTGCGATAATTGTGTTCATGTTTTGTGCATTCATGTATGTGTTCTCATGCGGCATTTTCATGATTATTCAGTTTAGATATTGTGCATGCATGAACCCTTACATTAGCCTACCCTATCTACATACTCGGTACACTTTTGTACTGACACATTTGCGCTATGGTGTTTTATTTGACACCATAGGTTCAGAGGCACAGGATCTAGTTTATCCTCAGCAGTTTGGTCCCAGTCAGCAGCAGTAGCAGTGAGTCCTCTTCTTTCGAGGACGAGTCTCAGTTTACACTATTGTTTCAGACTTTGTTTATTTTTTGTTGACGTAGTTAGTTGGGGACATGTCCCATCAACTCCACAGTTCAGACAGTTAGAGGCTTTTCAAATGATGTATTAGTATTTAGTTTTCAGTTTTGAGTATGTATAGATGTGTTGAACCTTATGGAAAGTTTTCACATTTTTTTTCCAGATATTATGCCGTGTACAGGTACAGATATCAGAAAAGGGTTAGCTTGTGGTCCTTCGGGTCCATAAGCACCGTGTGACGTCTCGGGATGGGATCTCGGGGTGTTACATTATCTCTAGTATACTTATGTTATCTAGAACTTTCCCATTAGTCTTTCAAAGATAATTTTGATTGTATTTGGTTAGAGAAATGATCTTAGGCCATCTTTGTGGTTTTGGAAGCCACTTTATCCTAAAAACCTACCCAAGCATGAATATAATTCCTAGTTACCCACTTTGAGACTTTGGACCATTCTTTGGCAATTACATTACAAGTCGTGAACCTTCCTTTCCATCCCTCTTTTGAACCATACCCTTCTTGAACTTGAAAATGCAACATTAGGCTAAAATCCTAAGTTAGGGGTGGTAAAGATTGATGAAAGTAAGTTTGGGACCATAAAGTTGAAAGTGAAATGCCTAATGTACTTTAGCATTGTAATCAAATGAATAGTAAACAAAGAGGATCCAACAAAGGCATGAATTGCACTAAAGTGGAAAGAAAACGAAATAAAAGAAATAGGTTAACAAAGGAAGCAAAAAATAGGCATGATAAAGGAGAGAAAACAAAGATGACTGGCCCATAGTCAAAAAGGCGGATTGAATAGGGTGACGTGAATGTTCAAGGAAGGGTGTAGCCATGTTGTTCCCAAATAATATCCTACCCTAACCCAAACCAATGTGACAAGCTTAGAAATCCCTTTGAGATCTCCGACCATTTACTTTATTTGTAGTGGCGATGGAAAATAGGGGCAAGCCTATGGTATGACACTTGTTGCATAGAGATTTCTTTTATGAGGGAGAGAGTTTTTGCACTTAAAATTCCTTGTTGCATATTTGGTAGTTTGGTGTGTGGAATTATCTTTATTGTGAGTTTGGCATGTGAACAAGTTAAGGTGGGTGATTATGTCACCTCCCAAACTATGAGGCAAATGGAGTATAGCGTAGTTGTGGTAAAAAAAAAAGCCACTTTTAAAGTATTAGTCCTTGTTGCTTGGTCTCTCTTTAAAGTCTTTGTATCCTTAGATATTTTAATTTTATAATGAGGGGTGTAGTGAAACTAGCCTAGAACATGAGCAATGAGCTACCTATGGTGATTACTAAAGTTGAGGTCATTGTGATCTTTAAGGCATAAAGTTTGGGCATAGACGATTGTGTCTCATAGTAAGGGGTAGTGTTGCTCGAGGACAAGCAATAGCTTTAAGTTGGGGAGTTGATGAATGGTGATTTTACCACTCATTTGCACTCAATATTCGTGTACATTACCTTGTTTTGAATGAATAAATGAGACATAATTGTGATTAAATGCACTAATATCCACTCTTTGCAGGCATAGAGTTAAGAGGATAGAAAGACGTGGCTTAGAGCATAAAATAATCAAAAAGAAAGCAAGATAGTGCAATTGAAGACCTGGAGCAGGAACTGGCCTCACTTATAGCAGTCGCAGTATGGTGACCGCAGTTGCAGAAATCAAGCAGAAGTCAAGAAACCGCGGTCGCGGCCAGACCCACGCGATTGCGGTTTAGCAAAAAATAGCATCCCAAGGGAAAATCTATAAATGCACGTGGCTGATCCTAAAATTTTGACAAAAAGACTCAAAACCTAAGTCATTCATCATATTCCATCTTCCTTAATTTTTAGGTTTAGCTCTTGAGTTCATAGCCTCCATATTTGGAGAATAAAATATTGTATAAATTTTGGGTGAAGAATACATTGGAGACCTTCTAAGTGGAGGAATAGCTCACTTTTATTTTTTTATTTGTGGAAGTACAAAGTCTGAAGTAACATTCACTTAATCTTCAACAAGTCATTTCAATGGAGATTATGGATATATCTATGATTATTTATCTTTTGTGTAGCTATATCTCCCTCTTGGAGTTATGTGTGAATAGGGGTTAAAGTGTGTGTGGGTTGTTATTGTTAGCCTCTATTTAACAGTTCATACTTATGGGTTTTATCATTGCTATGCTAACTTGGTTGGGATTTGTGGGTGAAAGCCCCAAATACCCACATGGGTTTGATGAGTGAAAGCTCCAAACTCTAGAAAGCTCAAGGCCATCTTCTAAAGAAGGGTTTTTGGGTGAAATTTTGGAATTCACATCATCCTTGAAAGAAGGATGTGGAGACCAAAGACATGATAGACAATTTTGTGTGTAGTTTGCTAAATTTTCACTATCTTAGAAATAAGGGTGATTGTGAAGTTAACTATACCATGGGTATTATCCTATAAATAGGGATGACTAAATTGAGGTTTGGTTACCAAATATTAAACACACCCATTAGGTATTCGAAAGAATGAGTGGGTGAAAGTTTGGTGTTTTGTTGAAAGACTAGCACTAAAATCTATAACCGAATCTACCCATATTTGATCTACTAAATTGATGTTGAATACTAACACCCACATGCCATTCCCTTAGAAACACATAATCCCAAGATCCGTGCATAATTGTTAAAACTCTAATTATTCATAGGCCCAAATTTATACTAGAAAAACCCAAAAAGAAACATAAGTGTATATACCTATCACCTTATTTTTATCTTTTTGTACCATTGGTTTGAATTTAGCTAGTATCTATTATTCCTCGTGGATTCGATCCCGACACCAAAGTTGGGTAAATATATGGACGACGACCACCTTACACTTAAATTGACGTGTAAGTTGAGCATTATCAATGGCAATTTGCAGGGTTTGTTTGAGCATAGAGTTAATATGTACATGAGTCAAATGACAAGGTTTATTGAAGAGTTTTAATTGATAAATGTATATTAGTTGGTATAAATAAATTGTACAGTATTTTTATAAAATATAAAAGTTTGGAGTAAAGTTTAAATTTTTAAAAGTTCTCAAATAATAGAATTTGGTCCAAAAACAAGTTTTTGTAGTTTCGAAGAATTTGAAATCATCACGACCCGAAGCAGGGTCTGGACATGACGGGTGTCTCAAGTCCCATGTGGATCGGATATCACCCCCTGTACCTAACCAAACCAAACATATAATCCTCCTAGGTCGGATGAATTTCGAACATATAACAACATGAATTCAAAAAAAGTTTAAAATATGTCTATCACTAACGACCGGTGACCGGCCAAAATACCGACCATCATCGCCCAAAATCCACTGTAATCCAAACAAATCCTTCTAGACAAAGTACAAAAATTGAATATCAATAACGGGTTGGGACATGCCCCAAAATATTGCCAAAATATGTCTAAACTGTTTGAGACATAAGAGACCTAAACATGAAATATAGACTTTGATGTATCAAAGCTTACCACTTCAATATCAACTCACGAGCTAATCCTGAATCCTAATCACTGATTAGGAGGAGTAAAAGTATAACCAATTCTTGCATCGCGTGGGGATAAAACATTCGAAAATAGTTATCAGTTGAAGCGCTTGTATGAAACTCATTGATAAGGATAGCATAATGCCATGATCAACAACTCAAAACCAGTCAAAGCTAATGCACATAATCAAATGCATATACATATAGATATATCACATGTCAGGATAGGGAACAAGGCTTAACGTGTGCTTTAAAACTTTAGCCTTGATTGTGTAGCTCAACCGTCATAACATGTACCCACGGGTTGTATAAGCCCTAGATCTCACCCCCTGGTTGGGCGTCAGTGCATGTAGTCCCACGAATCAAAGAATAATCTCATATATATGCATAGGAGACTCAAACCTCCAAAATTATTTACTAAGATGACTTAAGCACCCGATCATGTAATGATGTACGGGGGACTCGAATCTCCCTAATCATGTAATAATAATGAGGGGGACTCAAACCTCCCTGGTCACTTTGAATCCCGCGTCAGCAAATGCGGTTTCCAGTATCAATCACTCGGACCTCCACTTTCATGACTTAGCTACACAACCCCTATTAAAGCCCAATTAAAACATTCATCACACATTCCCATTCATTGAACCATATTTAATGTTAAGGAATACATTATTGGTATCATCACACCAACTACACTTGCAAGGTAATAACAACATGCCAAAATAATTACATCACTTCAAAAATTCACAATCCCTTTTGTTTAATTTTATAAATTCCCATATTTCTCATAATTAAAAACCAGTTTCACAATATGGGGTTGGGGTCATAACCACTTCAAAAATCACAATTTTGGGAGAATCACAATTCCTTAGTTTATTCACCATACACATGAATCCATGAATCCATAAATTAAAAACCATAATTAAAGCATGAAAAATCATATTTAAACCATGGAAAAACATTGTTCAACAACAACCATTCTAAACCCTCAACCCATGTTTCAAACCAACATAAATATCTCATGAAAAATACTTTAAAACATATGCTTTTAACAAATTAACAATGAGGGGAGAGTAACATGCCTGAAATAAAGTTTCACAAAAAGAATTCAACCCTTAAGCCCTTGGATGACCTACTTCTTGGAAATCCTAAGTATACCTATTTAAGAGAATTAAAGAGAGCTTTGAAAGTTGTTCTGAGTGAGTTAATAATGTTAATGGGGTCCCCATTAGGGTTTTAAGTCATGGGATACAATTTGGGTAGAGGGGAAATATACAAAGTGCCCTTAATGAAAATACTAAAAATTATCATCAAAGATTACGAGTCACTATACGACTCGTATAGACACATTATGACTCATTACAAGGAGTCATAACCAAGATACAACCACCAAGGACCCATACTAGTCTGACTACAATTTATATCACTAACTGGTAACTATATTTAATGACTCATAACCACTTCTCGTACTCAAGACATTAATAATTTAGGAAGACACACTAGACACCCTACGATTTCCACCCAACAACTCAAAACAAATTCTTACGAATCATAGTGAGCCACTCATACTTAGAGAAGAACTTAGACACTTAATATTTGATTTGGTAATGATTGGATCCACAGGACCTATCAAGAATCCCAACAAATCATACCCCTAAGTCATACTCAAGGCTGTAACTCAAGCACCATTCACTGGACAAATTATGGCTAGGGTCAACTGACCTATCAATACACATTACGACTCGTCAGGTAAGTTGTTGCCAGGGTAAAAATCCCAGAACTCAGACATTTTTAAGACTTTAAAACTTGAGGCGTTACATACTCTCCCCTTAGAATCATTCATCTTCAAATGATGACAAAACATTTATTAGCACGGTTTGACTTCACATACACCTACTCTTACCTTTAACAAAGAAGGAAAACAAAGATGCCAAGGAAATCACCATTTCCCTTAACAAAGTCAAAAAACAAAGATGTGAAAAATACACATACCTCAAGCACGATTATTCAGAATAGGGAACAAAATGGGATACTTGGACTTCATGTTCTCCTCGACATCCCAAGTATCTTCCTCAAACTTTTGGTTCCTCCAAAGAACCTTTACTGAAGACACGTCCTTGATTCACAACCGACAGACTTGCCGATACAAAATCTTAATTGAGACCTCCTCGCAGGACAAGGAATCTGAAATACCCACCTTTTCCAAGGGAACAACCATCGAAGGATGGACCATGCACTTCCTCAACATCAAAACATGAAACACTGGGTGAATAGATCTAAAACTAGAAGGCAACCCCAATTCATATGCAACATTACCATCCCTCTTTAAAACCATGTACGGACTGACATAACAGAGATTGAACTTCCCCTTCTTACCAAACTGCATCACTCTCTTCATATGGGACACCTTTAGAAATACCCAATTACCAACACAAAACTCTAAATCTCTTTGATTTACATCCGCATATGACTTTTGGCGACTTTCAGTGGCCTTAAGTCTATCCCGAATAACCTTCACCTTCTCCATGGCTTGGTGAACCAAAGAAGGACCAAACAACTTATTCTCACCAACCTTAAACCACCCAATAGGAGATGTATACCTCTTATTATATAAGGCCTCAAACGAAGCCATACCAATGGTAGAGTGATAATTGTTCTTGTAGGCAAATTCTATGAGAGTCAAGTGGTCAACCCTTACTACCACCAAAATAAAAAACATAAGCTCGAAGCATATCTTCCAAGACTCGAATTTTCCTTTCCACTTGACCATCTTACTGTAGGTGGAAAATAGTGCTAAGGGTAACCTTAGTCCCCAAACCTCACAGGAATGACCTCCAAAAGTGAGATAAGAACTGAATACCCCAATCAATTATGATGGAAACTGGAGTACCATGCAACTTCACGATCTCCTCAATGAACATCTTGGCATAATCCTCAGAAGAATAATTAGTCCTCACTGGAAAGAAGTGAACGGACTTAGTCATCCCATCCATGATGACCCAAATTGAATCAAATTGTTGGAGATACCACGGAAGATCGGTAATAAAATCCATATTACTTATCTCTTATTTCCATACCGGTAATTCAATATGTTAAGTCGACCCTTTGATCCTTAATTACTCTACCTTCACTTACTGGCACACCAGGCTCTTAGCCACAAAATTGGCCATATCCCGCTTCATATTATTGCACCAATAAATCTTTTGAAGATCATGATACATTTTCATCGAACCAGGATGAATTTTATAACATGACTCATGAGCTTTGGCCAAAATTATTCCTCACAACCCATCAACATCGATAACACATAATTTACCTCGGTACCTCAAGATACCATTACCACCAAACTTGAAAACCATTACTTTCTTCCTACCTATATCATTCTTGATTTGCATCAGAATAGGATCCAACACTTGCTTCTCCTTTAATTTAGCACCAAGAGATGACCTTGACACCTTTTGAACAATCATACCACCATTCTCAAAATCTAACAGATGAACTTCGAGATTATCTGTAATACCCATGCCTTTTCTTAGCTTGAAATCATCTCAAGGATGTTAGAACTTGCTTTGAAATACAAATACATTTTTGTACACATGGTATTTTATGATTTTCACTTTACATCGTGTGGGAAATTGAATTATCTTTCCACCAATACCAATTTCGTCAAAATATGACATCGGTGGAGAAAGTTTTGGCCAAAATACAGAAGGTAGTAAAACCGCCCAGATGCGACGGTGAGGTCGACGGACCATCGAACTAGTGACGGACCGTCGCCCACGACCGTCATACCAAGGAAGTAGGAACTATATTCTTCCTAGGAGTGATGGCCCAGGCCGATGGACCATCAGACTAGCGATGGACCGTTGCTCAGGCCATCGAAAGAGAAATAGCGAGGCCACCTTCTGGATAAGGTACAACGGTCAGGTTGACAGACCATCGAACTTGCGATGGACCGTCGCCCAAGACATCATAGCCAAAATAGAAAGACCCTATTCTACTTTGAAGCAATGGTTAGGGCCAATGGACCATCAACCCAACGACGGACCGTTGCGCCCACCGTCGCAGGTCCCGATTCAGCAAATTAAAGACATTTTAAAATGGTTTTTTTGGTCATTTACCACCCATATATATATATACATAATTATATCTGATTTCATCCATTTGGTTCATTATTACTTCACAACCAATATTAGGGTTTCTCTCAAACATTAATCTCCTAGAACAAAATCCAATCTTCTTTAAGAACTAAGGGGTTTCCAATTCTTCAAGTTCAAGAATATTAACCCAGGTATGCATAGTGTTCATTCATGGACTCCTTTCGTCCATGAAGCCTAAGAATCCCTTTTCTAAATTCAAGTTATGGATTTTCTTATGAATTTCATAATTTGGCTGCTCTTGTTCATGTTGATAATGAGTAATTGAATTGTATTCCATGAATGAGTGCTAAATTCCATATAGATTGATTTGTATTGGTTTAGATTCATGAAATCCTATGACTAAACCCCTGAATGATTAAATTAGAATTGAATCATGACAGTTAATTGTTGTATGATGTTGTTTACACATTTTAAGCCTACCATGTGTTTGATTAAATGCCTAGATGAAGAAAAAGTGTCTAATTAGCATGATATCATGAAATCCCCATGTACGTACAAGATTATGCCTCATATTTTTGATGAAATACTTCAGTAAATGTATTATGATGATTATTATTTATTCAAGTAAGTCATGCTTTGTCCATTTTCTTCTATCGAGTCCTGGGGGTACTTGTACCCGAAACATTAGCTATGTGCCTAGAACCATGTCATGTTTTCATGATACTCTCAATCAAGCTATGAATTCTTAGACTTCAGACAGTCTTATGACTCAGAAAAATTTCCATGATCTCATGAACTCAGTCAGTTGTCAGATATCAGTAGTATTCCGTCAGTCAACGAAATTCAGTAACTCAGTTCATGTTCAGTTTAGTAAAGCATGTTCAGTGTCCATTCATATGGGAGTAAAAATTAGCACCGAGTGAACCCAAGGACGGGGACACACACTATCAGATGAGGGTGTGATCCTTAGCAGTTATCTTTGCATTCTAGAACTATGTAGCCAGCATAGGTTGAGATATCAAAACTGTCGATGAGGGTTGATGGGGTGGATAAACACTGTTAGATAAGGTCCCCACCATTCTCGTACATGGGACACTATTAGATGAGGGTCACCCATATCTTTTCCTTACCAGTGGTGCGGTATTGACACCCTTCCAATTAAGGTTACAGATTGGACCCCAACTCAGCTATAATGGCATATCAGGGGCATATTGGTTAGATAACTACTTCCCACAGTTTCATGTTATAGAATTTGGACTATCAGATACAGTTAATTAGTCATAATAATAGAACTCAGATAGTTCTTCAAATTTTAGAACTGTCAGATACAGTCAACTCAGATACAGTTTGGAACTCAGATAGTTCCATCAAATTTAGGACTGTCAGTTACAGTCACTCAGGTTATCAGTAATATCAGTTATTAATATATCGGGTTATCAGTATTCAGACTCAGTAATCATGTTATCACATTATCAGTTACAGTTATGTATTTATGCATACATTCTCACGTTCCTGTTAGACAGTTAGTTAACGATAATCATCCATGTGAACCCTTGCATACAGCCTACCTTACTTGTATACTCAGTACATTCCATTGTACTGATGCATTTGCGCTATGGTGCTTTTTTTATGTTACACCATAGGTTTAGAGACACGAGTTCCAGATCAATAGTAGATTCCAGTTTCAGCAATCAGAGTCCGGAGTGAGTCCTTATTCTTCGAGGGCATGATTATTTCTTTACTATCTCATTGATTAGCTTATTAGTTGGAGTTAGTTGGGGACATGTCCCATTAACTCCTTGTTCAGATTATTCAGACATTAGAGGCTTTCAGACTAGATGCAAACTATTATGTTTCAGATTTCAGTATTTTTAGTTTTGTTTTGGGTATTCTATTACCCCACTCAGATGTTTTATCATTTAAATTTTATTCAGTATTGAACCTTATGGCCTTTTAGTGCATGTTTCTGCATTATCATGTTATATTATGTAGTGTACAGGTACAAATATCAGTCATGGGTTAGCTTGTGGTCCTTTGGAGTCATGAGCACCCTGTAGCATTCTGGGCACTAGGTTCGGGACGTTACAAACTTGGTATTAGAGTCTAAGGTTCAATAGAGTCCTCGAAAGTCTGAAAGCCGCATCTAGTAGAGTTTTGTACATTGGTGTGTTGCATGCCATATTTATGTGTAGGAGGCTATATGATGTTTTAAGAATAGTTTACCTTCTTTAAGTATTCATGACGTACCAGTGAGCATAATCTCAAGTCAATCTCTCAGTCTAATCCGTTTCTCCCTTTTTTCTATAGAACATGCCTACTAAAAGAAGAAACGGAAATTAGTCAGCCCCTCAGCCCGAAGAACCTTTGGGTGATCATATTTCTCATGTGGAGTTTAGGGACGTATTCACCACTCTTGCTAAATCATTCACCGCTCAGAATGAATGGCCAATAGTTATTCCGGCCAATCCAGTGTCCAACTCAGTCGCAGATAGAATTTGGGACTTCACCCGAATGAACCTTCCAACCTTCTCGGGTCTAAGACAGACGAAGTCCCACAAACATTTCTAGATCGGGTTCAGAAGGTGACAGAAATCATGGGGGTGACTACTGCTGAGAGTGCTGAGCTAGCTGCATATCAGTTGCAAGATATGGCTTATACTTGGTTCAAATAGTGGAATTCAGAGAGGTCAGATAATACAGGTCCTATAGAGTGGGAGGAGTTTGTCACTACATTCTTAGAAAAATTCTTTCCCCAAGAGCTTAGAGAGGCTAAGGTGCTAGAATTCATCAACCTTAGGCAGGGAATATGACGGTGAAAGAGTATTCTCTTAAGTTTACTCAATTAGCCAGATATGCCCTTCATGTGGTTGTAAACAGCAGAGCCAAGATGAGTAATTCACTTCAGGGGTAAATGATAGCGTGGTAAACGAGTGCAGATCCTCCATGCTGAATAGTGACATGACTTTAGCCAGGCTTATGAGTCATGATCATCAGATAGAGGAGTAGAAGATTAAGCAAAGGGAGAAGCAGAATAAGAAAGTCAAGACATGTAGTTTCAACTTCGCTCAGCCTAAATCAGAAGGAGGAAATCGTTCCAAGTTTCATCCTAAGTCATCAGTTCCAGCTCTTTCTTCAGCCAGTGCTCGAGCTCCTAAGTTTAGAGATGGAAACAGAGATAGAGCACCGGTCTCTAGGTCTCAGGGCAGTGTTAGCAATGCTCGAACTAATACCCTTTGTCAGACTTGTGGTAAGAACCACAAGGGTGCTTGCAAAGCTGGAATGCAAAGCTGGAAGCGATGTCTATTTCAGTTATGTTAAGCTAGGCCACAGAGTCAAAGACTACTCTCAGTCAGGTTATCAGAGTCATCTCCACTCCTTAGCTCAGTTCGGTCACCCAAATCAGCAGAGTGCCACTACCAGTGCTACTAGTGGGTAATGCCCAAATCACCTTTATGCTCTTCAGACTCGACAAGATCAGGAAGATTCTCCTGATGTAGTTACTGGTATGTTATAGATATTTCATGTGCATGATTACTCTTTGCTAGATCCAGGTGCTTCCTTGTCTTTTGTTACTCCCCATATAGTAGGTGATTTCGAATTTAGTCCCGAAATTCTAGCTGAGCCCTTTTCAGTCTCTACCCCAGAGGGTAAAACCATCATCGCTCAACGGGTATATAGGAACTGCCCGGTTATGATATTTTAGAAAGTCACTTCAGCAGACTTAGTCGAATTAGAGATGACTGATTTTGATGTCATCCTCGACATGGATTGGCTTCATTCCTATTATGCCATAGTCGACTATAGAAATAGAATAGTCCAATTTCAATATCTGAATAAACCCGTCCTAGAGTAGAAGGGTAGTACTTCAGATTTCAGAAGTCAACTTATTTCCTACCTTCGGGCAAGGAAATTGATATCTAAGGGATGTGTCTATCATCTTGTTCATGTTAAGGATTCCAGTCCCGAAACTCCCAGTCTTGAATCAGTTCCAGTCGTAAATAAATATTCAGATACCTATCCCAAAGATCTTCCAGGAATTCCTTCCAAAAGGGAAATAGTTTTCGACATTGATCTCCTTCCAGATACTCAGCCCTTATCTATTCTGCCGTACATAATGGCACCAGCAGAACTCATAGAACTGAAAGAACAGTTGAAGAATCTCTTAGATAAGGGATTCATCAGACCCAACATTTCCCCGTAGAGCACTCCAGTATTATTCGTGCGCAAGAAAGACGGTTCTCTCAGAATGTGCATTGATTACCGTTAACTCAACAAGGTCACAGTCAAGAACAAGTATTCTCTTTCCATAATCGATGACTTGTTTGATCAACTTTAAGGTGATAGCTATTTCTCTAAGATATACCTCAAATCCGACTATCATCAGCTAAGAGTTAGAGAATATGACATCCCAAAAATAGCTTTTTGTACTCGTTTGGTCACTTCAAATTCTTACTCATGTCATTTGGTATTACCAATGCCCCAACCACTTTAATGGATTTGATGAACCGTGTGTTCAAGCAGTACTTGGAAATGTTCATCATAGTCTTCATAGATGATATCTTGGTCTACCCTATGTCTAGATTGACTCAGAAGAAGGTCAAGTTTTAGTGGTCAGATCCTTGTGAGAAGAGTTTTCAGGAGTTGAAGACTCGACTCACCTCAGTTTAAGTATTAGCTCTTCCAGATGGTTTAGATGGGTTCGTAGTGTATTGTGATTCATCCAGAGTAGGTTTGGGTTGTGTCCTCATGTAGCATGGTAAGGTCATAGCCTACGCCTCCAGACAACTTAAACCCCATGAGAAAAATTATCCTACTCATGATCTCGAGTTAGGAGACGTAGTCTTTGCCTTCAAAATTTGGAGGAATTACCTATACGGTGTTCATGTATATGTGTTCATGGATCATAAGATCCTTTAGTTCATATTTTCTTAGAAATATCTCAATCTTCGTCAGAAAAGGTGGTTAGAGATCTTGAAAGCTTATGACATAAGTGTCTTTTATTATTTAGGCAAGGCCAATGCATTGGACGACTCTCTCAGTAGATTATCCATGGGTAGAGTTTCTCATGTTGAGGATAGTAAGAAGAATTTAGCTCAATAAGTACGTCACCTTGCCAGACTAGGCGTTTGCTTAGTCAATTCTTCAAAGGGTCATGTATGCGTTCAGAGTAGTTCAGAATTATCTCTAGTTTCCGAGGTAAAAGAAAAGCAAGATAGAGATCCTAGCCTTGTCAAGTTGAAAGAATCAGTTCAAGATTAGAAAATAGAGGTTTTCTCCCAAGGAGAAGATGGTGTTCTTCGTTGTCAGGGTCGTCTTTGTGTTCTAGACGTAGCTGATATAAGTCAGTGAATTCTTATAGAAGCGTATGGTACCCATTACTCTATTCATCCAGGGGCCACAAAGATGTACCATGACTTGCGGGAGATCTATTGGTGGAGTGGGATGAAGAGAGATATTACATAGTTTATGGTGAAGTGCTCCACATGTCAGCAAGTTAAGATAGAGCATCAGAAGCCTAGTGGTCCTATACAGGAGTTCAGTATTCCTACTTGGAAGTGGGAAGTTGTGAACATGGACTTTGTGATGGGTTTACCTCGAACTCGTCATCAGCATGATTCAATTTGGTTCATTATAGATAGAATAACCAAATCATCCCATTTTATTCCAGTTCATACCTCTTATTCAGCCGACGATTATGCTAAACTGTATATCAAAGAGTTGGTTAGATTGCACGGTGTTCCATTATCCATTATCTCAGACAGCGGTACCCAGTTCACCTCTTATTTCTGGAAAGCGTTCCAAAAGGGTCTTGGTACCCAAGTTCATCTCAGTACAACCTTCCATCCTTAGATAGATGGTTAACCATAAAGGACCATTTAGACTTTAGAAGATATGCTAAGGGCGTGTGCAATTGATTTCAAGGGTAGTTGGGATGACCACTTTCCTTTGATTGAATTTGCATACAACAAAAGCTATCTTTCCAGTATTCATATGGCTCTATTTGAAGCTCTCTATGGTAGGAGATGTATATCCCTGATTGGTTGGTTCGAAGTTAGTGAAGCCTCAGTCATAAGGCTTGACTTAGTATTCGATGCTTTAGAAAAAGTCTAGTTAATCAGAGAAAAACTTTGGGTTGCTAAGAGCCGACAGAAGTCTTATGCAGATGTTCGTAGAAAAGATCTCAAGTTTGAGATCAGTGATCATGTCTATCTAAATATCTCTCCCATGAAGGGAGTGAAGAGGTTCGGCAAAAAGGGAAAGCTCAGTCACTGATATGTCGGTCCCTTCAAAATTCTCAGTCACTTTGTCAAGGTAGCTTATGAGCTCGAATTGTCTTCAGATCTAGCCTCAGTTCATCCAGTATTCCATGTCTCTTTTCTCAAGAAGTGTATAGGTGACCCGTCAGTAGTAGTCCCTATTCAGAGTATTGATGTTTAGAACAACCACTCTTATGAAGAGATTCCAGTCAAAATCTTAGACTATCAGACTCGTAGATTGAGGAACAAAGAGGTCCCTCTAATTAAGGTTCTTTGGAAAAATTAGTCCATCGAGGGAGATACTTGGGAAGCAGAAGTAGAAATACGCACCAAGTATTCTCACCTCTTCTCCGCCAACTCAAACCAAGCTCAAGGTAAGAGTTATTCTTAAGCTTACTCAGTTTCATATTTTGTGTTCATCACGAACTTTGTATTTAGTTTCATATTCATATTCCCATCATTAACTTGGTATAAAGTACCATTTCATATCTATTTATGCACTCATGTACCAGTTTAGTCATGTATTTATGCATCAGACATGGATTCTCATTGTGAGAAAGTTAATTCTTCAGAACACTCAGTTATGCATTCATGAATCGGTTAAACATGCATCATATATGCATGATCCGTATGTTATGTTCATCTTGTCATTCATGTCAGTCATGAGATCATGTTCCAGGTATTCATGTTCAGTTCATGTTTAGATTATTGTTTCCCCTCTAAGTCAGTCTTATTTGAGGATGAATGTTCTCGAGGAGGAGATATTGTAATACCCTTGTCTTTTCTTAGCTTAAAATCATCTCAAGGATGTTAGAACTTGCTTTGAAATACAAATCCATTTTTGTACACATGTTATTTTTATGATTTTCACTTTCTGTCACGTGGTAAATTGAATTAGCTTTCCAATGATACCAATTTCGTCAAAATCCGACATCGGTGGAGAAAGTTTTGGCCAAAATACAGAATGCAGTAAAACTGTCCAGATGCGATGGTGAGGCCGATGGACCATTGGACTAGCGATGGACCGTTGCCCACTACCATCGCAGCAAGGTAGTGGGAACTATCTTCTTCCTAGGAGCGACTACCCAAGCCGATGGACCATCGGACTAGCAACGGACTATCGCTCAGGCCGTTGAAAGGGAAACAGTGAGGCCACCTTCTGGATAAGGTGCGACGGTCAGGGTGACAGACCATCGAACTTGTGATGGACCATCGCCCAAGCCATCACAGCCAAAACAGTGAGACCCCGGTTTTCCTACAAGCGATGGTCAGGGCTGACGGACCATCAACCCAATAATGGACCATTGCACCCACCGTCGTAGGTCCCGATTCAGCTAATTAAAGCCGTTTTAAAAGGGGCTTTTTGGTCATTTACCAACCACCTATATATATACCCAATTATATCCGATTTCATCCATTTGGTTCATTATTACTTCACAAGCAATATTAGGGTCTCTCTCAAACATTAATCTCCAAGAACAAAATCCAATCTTCTTCAAGAACTAAGGGGTTTCCAATTCTTCAAGTTCAAGAACATCAAGAATCTTAACCCAAGTATGAATAATGTTCATTCATGGACTCTTTTCGTCCATGAAGACCAAGAATCCCTTTTCTAAATTCAAGTTATGGATTTTCTTATAAATTTCATAATTTGGCTGCTCTTGTTCATGTTGATAATGAGTAATTGAATTGGATTCCATGAATGAGTGCTAAATTCCATATGGGTTGATTTGTATAGGTATAGATTCATAAAATCCTATGACTAAACCCCTGAATGATTAAATTAGAATTGAATCATGATAGTTAATTGTTGTATGATGTTGTTTACACATTCTAAGCCTACCATGTGTTTGATTAAATGCCTAGATGAAGGAAAAGTGTCTAATTAGCATGATATCATGAAATCCCCATGTACGTACAAGCTTATGCCTATTACATGTTTGATGAAATGCTTCAGTAAATGTATTATGATGATTATTATGTATTAAAGCAAGTCATGCTTTATCCGTTTACTTTTATCGAGTCCTGGGGGTACTTGTACCCGAAACATTAGCTGTGTACCTAGAGCCATGTCATGTTATCATGATACTCTCAGTCAAGCTATGAATCCTTAGACTTCAGATAGTATTATGACTCAGAAAAATCTCCATGATCTCATGAACTTAGTCTGTTGTCAGATACCAGTAGTATTCTGTCAGTCAACGAAATTCAGTAACTAAGCTCATGTTCAGTTCAGTAAATCATGTTCAGTGTCCATTCAGATGGGAGTAGAAATTAGCACCAAGTGAACCCAAGGATGGGGACACACACTGTTAGATAAGGGTGTAATCCTTAGCAGTCATCCTTGCATTCTAGAACTGTGTAACCAGCATAGGTTAAGACATCAACACTGTCGATGAGGGTTGATGAAGTGGATAAGCACTGTCAGATAAGGGCCCCACCATTCTCGTACAGGGGACACTACCATATGAGGGTCACCCACTGCTTGTCCTTACCTGTGGCGTGGTATTGACACCCTTCCAATTGAGGTTACAAATTGGACCCTAACTCAGCCATAATGGTATATTAGGGGCATGTCGGGTAGATAAATACTACCCACAGTTTTATGTTATAGAATTAGGACTGTCAGATACAACCAATCAGTCTCAGTAATAGAACTCATATAGTTCTTCAGAATTCAGGACTGCCAGATACAGTGCAGAACTCAGATAGTTCCATCAGATTCATGACTGTCAAATACAGTTACTCAGGTTATTAGTCATATCAGTTATTAACATGTCGAGTTATCAGTATTCAGACTCAGTAATCATATTATCAGTTAGGTATTTATGGATGCATTCTCACGTTCATGGTAGACAGTCAGTTAGCGATAATCATGCATATGAACCCTTACATATAGCTTACCTTACATGTATATTCAGTACATTCCATTGTACTGACGTATTTGCGCTATGGTGCTTTCTTTTTTTGCTATACCATAGGTTCAGAGACATGAGTTCCAGATTAGCAGTAGATTCCAGTTTCAGCAGTCAGAATCTGGAGTGAGTCCTCATCCTTCGAGGGCATGATTATTTCTTTACTATCTTATTGATTAGCTTATTAGTTGGAGTTAGTTGGGGAATGTCCCATCAACTCCTTATTCAGTTTATTCAAACATTAAAGGCTTTCAGACTAGATGCAGACTATCATGTTTCAGATTTCAGTATTTTTAGTTTTGTTTTAGGTATTCTATTAACCCACTCAGATGTTTTATTATTCATATTTTTTTTAGTGTTGAACCTTATGGCCTTTCAGTGCATATTTCTGCATTATCATGTTATATAATGTAGTGTACAGGTACATATATCAGTCATGGGTTAGCTTGTGGTCCTTTGAAGTCATGAGCACCGTGTAGCCTTTCGTGCACTAGGTTCGGGGCTTTACAAACTTGGTATCAGACCCTAAGGTTCAATAGCATCCTAGGAAGTCTGAAAGCCACATCTAGTAGAGTCTTGTACATGGGTGTGTTGCACGCCATATAGTTATGTACAGGAGGCTATATGATGTTTTAAGAATAGTTTCCCTTCTTTCAGTATTCATGACGTGCCAGTGAGCATTATCTCAAGTCAATCTCTCAGTCTAATCCATTTCTCCCTTTCTTCTACATGACATGCCTCCTAAAAGAAGAAATGGAAATCAGTCAGACCCTCAGCCCGAAAAACCTTTGGGCGATCATGTTTCTCATGCGGAGTTCAGGGCCATATTCACCACTCTTGCTTAATCAGTCGTCGCTCAGTATGAATGGACAAAAGTTATTCCAGCCAATCCAGTGGGCAACTCAGCCACAGCTAGAATTTGGGACTTCACCCGAATGTACCCTCCAACCTTTATCGGGTCTAAGACAGACAAAAATCCACTGGAATTTCTAGATCAGGTTCAAAAGGTGACAGACATCATGGGGTGACTATTGTTGAGAGTGCTAAGCTAGCTGCATATCAGTTAGGATGTGGCTCATACTTGGTTCAAACAGTGGAAGTTAGAGAGGTCAGATGATGCAGGTCCTATAGAGTGGGAGGAGTTTGTCACTGCATTCTTAGACAGATTCTTTCCCTAAGAGCTTAGAGAGGCTAAGGTGCTAGAATTCATCAACCTCAGGCAGGGCAATAAGATGATGAAAGAGTATTCTCTTAAGTTTACTCAATTAGCCAGATATACCCCTTATTTGGTTGCAGACAGCAGAGCCAAGATGAGTAAGTTTGCTTCAGGGGTAAATGATAGCATGGTAAATGAGTGCAGATCTGCCATGCTGAATAGTGACATGACTTTAGCCAGGCTTATGACTCATGCTCAGCAGATAGAGGAACAGAAGATTAAGCACAAGGAGAAGCAGAATAAGATAGAGAAAACAGGTAGTTTCAACTTTGTTTAGCCTAAATCAGTGATGATAGGCGAATTTACACGCCTATATCAATATATTTTGCCCATATTTTAGCCTAGTTTTGAGAACAAATTATATATTTCATGCACTTTTAGTCCCTTTTCCTGTAAATGAGCTAACGAACATGATTAGTAAAGTTTCAGGTATAAATGATGCAGAATTCAGCATTTTATGACTTACTTGACGCAAAAGAAAGCTCACGAAGGAAGGGAAGGGAGTTTACACGCCTAAGGACCAAAACTGCTGCATGGAAAATCTGTCCCGGGCTAAAAAAGCAATTCTGAAGACTTTGGGGACTTACAGACACAAAGATGGATTTTGACAATGATACATTAACCTAGTACAATTAGGTTATGTATTTCATTATTTTATGTGGATTATGATAATGTTACCTTAACCTAGTACATTTGGGTTAAGGATTTCATTAGTCTAGTAGGATTTGGTTATTTATTTCATTAGCTTAGTAGGATTAGGATATGGGTATTATAAATACCCTATCATGCTAGAGATTTTAGAACATCTTCTAACATCTTCTAAACAACAAATCTTACATTCATCATTCAACAATTAATTTTCTTCCATCCCTCTCATCTTCCACTACAAACACTTCGAATCTACTCTTCTATTCTTAAACTCCACAACAAGAGAATCGTTACTTGCTAAGGAATCACGCCTCACGCCTATCACTTGATCTACACGCCATTACTCAATATCATGATATAATAACAATGTCAATCGTGATTTCCTTCGCATTCATGGGTAACTAAACTTCTCTGTTGGGGTTATGGAAGCCGAATGAGTTACTATCTATTGCTGTGAGTTTGTGAGTTTGAGGCACGTATATTGCTTATATCATTATTCTCTTCATCTTAAATCTACATTCTTTGCGGTTGCAAACGCAAGAATACGCCAGTCTAACATTTAACTTGTTCGAGAGAAAAGTTATTTGTCTGGAAAAGAGATAATGTCAAGGTAGTAGGACACCCTTTCCTATTAAAAAGCTAGTGCCGTAACTGGACTAACCTCTTGGAGAATTTGTACCGTTAGACACGCTTTAAGCTCGAGAGAGTTAAAGTGAAATAGTCCTTGTTTAGGTCGAGAGACGCTTGGAGTTACCATCGACTACAATCCTCTATAAGCAATTGCATGTCAGAATTCTACACACTCATAGCCAATAGAGACGTATACCTCAGAAGGTGGACATAACCCCAACGCTTCAATTCTCATTGTTTACAACCAACGTAACAACCTCTCTCTTTTTACTTTATTATTTTCAGCCTTTGTTTACATTACTTGCAAAACAAGGATCCCCCCTTTTTATGAGATTTGCACCAAAAGTTTAGTAATTTTACTTACTTGTTGGCCAAGCTATTACCTTTGGGATCGACACCCAACCCAGGTTGGGTTCTATATTTGCTAACGACCGCTTTACACTCAAACGAGAGCTGTAGATTGAGCGTTATCAAAAATTGGCGCCGTTGCCGGGGAATACAAGTGTCAATTAAGTTCGTGAAAATTACTAGACCCTTTGGTCAATGATTCTCGTACTTTTACTTTTAGTTTTTGTTTTTGTCTACTGCAGGTTTTTATTTTAGTGCATGCCCCATACTCGAAGTTCTGGTCAACCGTTATTATCAATCAATCCTGAACCACAACGCATTGGTAGAATGGAAGCACAAGCTGAAATCGCAAGGATGGCTGCTCAACAGGAACAAGCAAGATTGGCTGCCCTTGCCGCAGCCCAGGTTCAACAGCAGAACATTGATAACCCTGCACGAGCACCAAATCCTGACGATGAGGATTTAGGTGATGACGAGTTACTAAACCCTAGGAGTGATGCTGAAATCGTAACACCTGCCAACAGAAGAGGTCGACAAGCTCGGTATAGACATGATCACCAACCTATGCAGCCAGCCTTCGACGATGATGATGATGATCTTGATGGTGCCGGAGCCACTGGAGCTATAATTCCACCACCATTAGCGCCCGGAGCCAAGTTCAACATCACAAGCACCATGATTCAGTTATTGCAACTCAAGGGATTGTTTGGTGGACTAGCAGGCGATGATCCGAATATGCATCTCATCAACTTTATTTCTACATGCAAGTCTTTTGACAATCCTGGTGTTAGTCAGAATGCAATTCGATTACGTCTATTTCCATTGTCTCTGTCTGGGGAGGCAACACTATGGTTGAATGGGCTGACTCCTGATTCAATTACAAATTGGAGGCAATTGAGAGACGTTTTCCTAGAAAGATTCTTTCCGCCTTCCAAAAGGGCACAATTGAGAGATAAAATCAGCAACTTTCGTCAGCTTCCCACTGAAGCTCTTCATGAAACATGGGAGAGGTTCAAGACAAAGCTAGCGAGATGCCCAAACCATCACATGACTAATGTTCACCTCATGGAGATATTGTATAGAGCCTTGAATTCAATAACTAAGCCAGTGGTGGATAACGCAGCTGGAGGATCTTTTATGGACCTCACCTTTGGTCAAGAAAGCAATATGCTAGATCGCATGACGAAACAAAGTAGAGCTTGGCATACCAGGAATTCCGAGGTAGCAAGCTCCACTTTATCTATAGGCATGACTGCAGACCAAAGAAGAAGACAAGAAGAACGTGATCAAGATTTAGCGCACATGAAAACGCAAGTGGATCTTCTGACAAAGCATTTATTATCAGGGAAGACCGAAAAAGTGAAAGCTGTGGTGCTAAAAGGAAGAGACGAATCTGATTCGGAAGAG
Source organism: Capsicum pubescens (assembly GCA_030864215.1). Classification (NCBI taxonomy): domain Eukaryota; kingdom Viridiplantae; phylum Streptophyta; class Magnoliopsida; order Solanales; family Solanaceae; genus Capsicum; species Capsicum pubescens. Next base: position 104,171,273 of record CM061547.1, read on the forward strand.
GAGGCCAACTACTTGAACAATCATGGGGGTTTCTGTGGGAATACCCAAGGAAACCAAGGTCGGAACTATTATGATAAATCTGGAAGCAAAGACCAAGGTAGTTGGAATAAAAACAATGAAAAGAGTGGTTTGTACGTTCCCCCTGGTAGACGTGATACCACCACATCTAATTCTGGAAGTATGGAAGACATGATGGCTAAATTATTGAAAGGAGTGGAAGCAACGAGCGCGGGAGTTACTGAGGTAATTAATGATTTTTCCTCCATGAAACAACTAGTTGATTCTCATTCCACTTCAATCAAACAAATAGAGCAGCAACTGAGCCAACTTTCAGCAGCACTCAATCAAAGAAAGGCTGGCACTTTACCTAGCGATACTGTGCAAAACCCAAGGAATGATGGGTCATGCATGGCCATCACTACCAGAAGTGGTAAGGTGCTAGAACCTTCAGAAAAAGGCAAGCAAGTGGTTGATGAAGTTGCGGACATGGATGATAACGTAAAAGGAGAAGATGCCGCAACAACCAGTCCTGACGTTAAGGATGTCACGCCCAGTGACGTGTAGCCTGAAAAAATGGAAAAACGGAAGCAAGAGGAGAAGAAATCCATGGAGAGAACACTTCCATACCCACCACCACCTTTTCCCCAAAGATTGAAGAAGGTGGCGGATGACACTAAGTTTAACAAATTTATGACTATGTTGAAGCAGCTGACCATTAATGTTCCATTGGTAGAGGCACTTGAACAAATGCCTGGGTATGCGAAGTTTATGAAAGATCTTTTGACTAAGAAGAGGGAAGCAAGTTATGAGCGGAAGGATGATGTGCATCATTGTAGTACAATTGCTACCCGATCGATAGTTCAGAAGAAGGCCGACCCCGGAGCTTTCACTATTCCTTGCACCGTCGGATCTTTGAACTTTGCCAAAGCATTATGTGACCTAGGAGCCAGCATCAACTTGATTCCATTATCGATCTACAAGAAGTTGGGGTTAGGAGATCCTACACCAACTAATATGAGGCTTGTTATGGCGGATAGGTCGGTAAAACGACCGGTTGGTATTCTATGCGATGTCTTGGTAAAGGTTTCTTCATTTATCTTTCCAGCAGACTTTGTCATCCTGGATTGTGAAGCAGATTCAGAGGTTCCCATAATCTTGGGACGCCCTTTCCTTGCTACAAGAAGTGTGCTCATTGATTTGAGAGCTAATGAACTTTCATTCCGAATAAATGACGAAGTGGTTCGATTTGATGTTTGCAAATCAATGAAGCAACCCAAAGATCTGAGTGTATTTTCTGTGGCTGATGTTGTCTTTGATGATGAGAAAGAACGACTTGAAGAAGAGCAAATTCTTGATGATCCTTTGGAGGTTTTGCTCATGAAAGGAGAGAATGAGGATGCTGAAATTTCTGAAGAAGCTATTTGTGCTCTATCGGGATTAGGGACATATCGCTATACTCCCAAGAAGCTGGATCTTGATCTCAAGAATCGACCCACACCACCAGCCAAGCCATCTATTGAAAAACCACCCACACTAGAATTGAAGGAGCTGCCAAGTCATTTGAAGTACGCATTCTTAGGAAGCGGAAACACACTTCCAGTCATAGTGGCAACCGATTTGGGTGAGCAACAAGTTGCAGCTCTTATTGCGATCTTACGCAAGTATATTAGAGCCATTGGATGGACCATTGCGGATATTATTGGTATTCCACCTGGGATTTGCACACATAAAATTCAGCTTCAAGAAAAGTGCACACCCACCATTGAACATCAAAGGCGTTTAAACCCACCTATGCAAGAAGTGGTGAAGAAGGAGATTATCAAGTGGTTAGATGCAGGAGTTGTATATCCTATCTCTGATAGTACATGGGTAAGTCCTGTACAATGTGTTCCCAAGAAAGGAGGAATGACGGTGGTCGCGAATGCAAAGAATGAGCTTATTCCACTCAGGCCCGTTACTGGATGGAGAGTATGCATGGACTACCGCAAGGTGAATTCTTGGACACTCAAGGATCACTTCCCCATGCCATTTATGGACCAAATGCTAGATCGATTAGCGGGGAAAGGATGATTTTGCTTCTTGGATGGTTATTCAGGTTATAATTAGATTTGTATTGCTCCCGAAGACCAAGAGAAGACAACGTTTACATGCCCATATGGTACGTTTTCCTTCAAACGCATGCCATTCGGGTTGTGTAATGCACCAGCCACCTTTCAACGTTGTATGATGTCTATTTTCTCTGATATGGTTGAAGACACTTTGGAGGTATTTATGGACGACTTTTCAGTTATCGGTGAGTCTTTTGAAGCATGTTTGGCAAACTTGAGCATGGCATTGCAAAGATGTGTAGAGTTCAACCTTGTGCTGAATTGGGAGAAGTGCCACTTTATGGTAAAAGAAGGAATCGTTCTTGGGCACAAGATCTCTGAAAGAGGAATAGAGGTTGATCGAGCAAAAATAGAGGTAATTGAGAAGCTACCGCCTCCAATTTCGGTGAAGGGAGTTCGTAGTTTTCTTGGCCATGCTGGTTTCTATCGTAGATTCATCAAAGACTTTTCCAAAATTTCTAGTCCATTATGCAAACTATTGGAGAAAGATGCGAAGTTTGACTTTAATGACAATTGCTTAAAGGCATTCGAATGCCTTAAAGGAAAACTCATTGAAGCCTCTATCATGGTAGCACCAGATTGGACGCTCCCGTTTGAGGTCATGTGCGATGCTAGTGGTGTAGCCGTTGGTGCTGTTCTTGGACAAAGAAAGGAGAAATTATTTCATCCTATCTACTATGCGAGTAAGGTCCTAAATGAAGCCCAAAGGAACTACACTGTTACTGAACAAGAGCTCCTAGCGGTTGTGTATGCGTTTGAGAAGTTTCGTGCCTATCTATTGGGTACTAAGGTGATCGTCCATACAGACCATGTAGCTCTTAGGTATCTAATGACGAAGAAGGATGCAAAACCAAGGTTGATTCGATGGGTATTGCTGCTGCAAGAGTTTGATTTCAAAGTCAAAGATAGAAGAGGTTGCGAGAACCAAGTGGCTGATCACCTATCTAGACTTGAGAATGAACATGTGGCACAACCTGAAATTCAGATTGATGATGCATTCCCTGACGAGGAGATATTAGCGACAAAAATGGAGAAAGTACCATGGTATGCCGACTTTGCAAATTTCGTAGTGAGTAATGTGCTACCTGCCAATTTATCTTACCACCAAAGGAGGAAGTTTATGCATGACGTTCAGTACTACTATTAGGATGAACCTTATTTGTTTCGAAGATGCATGGATGGGATCATTCGACGATGTATATCCCATGAAGAAGTGCCTACTATATTGGAAGCATGCCACACTTCGCAAGTTGGAGGACATCATGCAGGCAATCAAACGGAAAGAAAAGTATTGCAAAGTGGTTATTATTGGCCTTCAATATTCAGAGATGCATATGACTATGTGAGAAGGTGTGACCAATGCCAACGTCAAGGTGCTATTTCAAAACACCATGAAATGCCCATATCCAAAATTCTGGAGGTAGAACTCTTTGATGTGTGGGGTATTGATTTCATGGGTCCATTCGTGAATTCGTTTGGAATGAAGTACATCTTGGTTGCTGTGGATTATGTTTCGAAATGGGTTGAAGCTGTAGCATTGGCCGACAACGAAGGAAAGCGTGTTGTAGCGTTCTTAAAGAAGAATATCTTCTCTCTCTTTGGAGTACCTCGTACTATCATAAGTGATGGAGGATCTCACTTTTGCAACAAGCTATTCAAATCTGTATTGGCCAAGTATGGTGTCAAGCAACACAAGGTAGCTACGCCTTACCATCCCCAAACTAGTGGACAAGTAGAGGTTTCCAATCGCGAGATTAAGCAAATCCTTGCAAAGACGGTTAATGCAAATAGGAAGGATTGGTCTCGAAAGCTAGATGATGCACTATGGGCATATAGGACTGCATTCAAGACACCCATTGGCATGTCTCCTTATCAACTAGTTTATGGGAAGGCTTGTCATCTACCCATCGAGCTTGAATACAAGGCATTGTGGGCATTGAAGCACTTGAATCTGAATTGGGATGATGTGAAGAATCTGAGGTTGGAGCAGCTGAACGAATTAGATGAGTTCCGTCTCCATGCATATGAAAGATCGGATTTATACAAGGAGCGGATGAAGAAGTATCATGATCAGCGGATTGTTCGACGAAACTTCCAAAAGGGTGATATGATACTACTCTTCAACTCCAGATTTAAGCTCTTCCCAGGTAAGTTAAAATCTAAGTGGTCTGGTCCATTTAAAGTTATCCAAGTCTACTCGTCTGGAGTAGTCGAATTGGAAGGCAATAAGGGTGTTGTCTTCAAAGTAAATGGCCAACGTGTTAAGCCTTATATCGTTCCTCTTGACTCGATGAATGACATGGCCATCACTTATCTCGACGAAGTCTAAGTACTCGAGATTACTACGTCGAGCCACGACAATAAATAAGGCGCTAGATGGGAGGCAACCCATCGTTTTATCGTTTTATCGTTTCTTCTAGTAATTGTTTTGATTTTGATAAATGAAAAATACAAAAATAAGAGTCGTGCCACGACCAAAACTAAGGCGCTTGGTGGGAGGCAACCCATCGTACTAATCGTTTTCATTTGTTTGAGCGAATATAGGTGCAAGAAGTAGTCAACGAGGAGATTGATTTCAATTGACGATTTGGACGCATTGTATGGTAAAGTTGGTAAGTTAGGAAGAGTGATGCATAAGGCAATGGATTGAGCCTTTCTCACACCAAAATAGGCTTCGAGGAAGGCTAGGCCTTGGTAAAACTAGGCCACGAACGATGCACAACCTATCCTATAGCCTAAGGTCTCGGAATCTAGTGTGCTATACACTATGCGCCGCCTATTCCTAGGTATGATTTTGACTATGCGCCGCCTATGCTATGGCATTTGGTCTCAGTATCTCATATGCCATTGACTATGCGGTGCATATGTCTACAAATGCCATAGACTATGCGGCGCATATGTCCCATTATGCCATAGACAATGCGCCGCATATGTCATTGATATGCCGAGTATTATGCGCTGCATATGTAGGATTTTTGTCTCCAAAACTGATTGTAAATGGGTCATAACCCGACCCATACTCTTCCTATATAAAGGGGACTTAGTTTTATAACACAACCACAATAGAAAATACCCTAAAGGCGCCGCATACTCTTCCAAATCTTCTCAAAATTTTCTTCTTTTGCTCTTCCAATTCACAAAACCATCTCCACAAGTTTCAAGCAAGTAAGTACTCTCTTATTCTTCATTTATTTCTCGTAAGTACTACGTTGCTATGGCTATTATGAATTACTAAATTATATAAGATTGTTGGTGATGTTCATGTGTTTGGATTATTGTTGCAAAATCATGTGAGTGAACATATACGTAGGAAAATCTTGACTTGTTTCCGACTTGAATTTGGTTTCAATAGCATTGTTATGATATCTGCGGAATTGCTATGGCCATGAATATTGCTTAAGATTGTTGTTTGGATACTTACATGTTAGACTATCCCGGCCATCGGGATAAGACTTATAGTGCCTACCGACTTAGGAGGTTGTGATTGTTGTAAGAATAACGATTCCATGTGGTAACCCCTATGTAGTAGTGTTTCTATATCTACCATGAAAGTAGTCCAATGGATGCAAGTAAGTGATGCATTGCTGATTTTCTTGCCGGAATACAATCCTTAAACATATGTCAACGAAATCTGAGCAATCGACCACTTTCACTTCACTGATTTGTGTCAACAAAACTAAGTGTGGGGTGGTACCCCTACTGCTTGTTTATAGATTGTATCAACTGAGATTGTGCTGCCATTAACACTATTTCTAGTCTCAGGTACAATGGCACCTAAAGCGAGGCAAGGCAAGGAGAAGGCTACCACTTCCCAAAAGGGCAAGAAAAGAGGCCGAAAAGAGCAAGGAGAACCCTCCTCGCTGCAAATACCTCGACTCACTCTTGGAATTAAGTGGGATACTTATGAGGAACTTCTGAGAATGACGACTCTGATGATGATTCCGATGCAAAGGGTATGACCCCCGACATTGAGGACGAGTCCGACTGACCAGGTTGTTCGTATTTATTTTCCACTGAGGACAGTGTCCCGACTAAGTGTGGGGTGGTGGTATTGCATGCTATAATTCTCTACTCGCATCTATGTTTGCTTGCTTTGTTTTTGTTTCGTTTTTTTTTTCATTTTTTAGTAGTAATTTTTTTCTAGCTTCGCATGAAATTATTTTGATAGGCAGCATGAGATTATAACAAGAGTATGTGCTACAATTGTGACTATTGAGACGTTTAGGCTCTAGTTGTGACTCATTATGTGATATTGTGTGGTTCAATTCCTTCACTTGTTGGGTCGAGAATCTATATTACTTCCAAGCAAGTCGACCATGTGCCTTGTGAGATAATCGTATATTCTATGATTGTGGCTGATGCTAGAACTTGCCTGGTATGTATGCAAAGTGAAAATAAGGAGTGTAAGTTTAGGATATGATTTAGGCATTTCTTTGGCAACCCATATTTGTTTACCTTCAGTTTTACCTACCCATGGACATCATCCTAGTTAAACCCTTTTGAGCCTTTAGCCTATTTTCTTTGACAAACCTCGTATGAAAGCCTAATCCATTTTTTTCAAGACCATAATTTGATCCAAATTCCTAAGTGCTTTAAAGTGTAATGTCATGTGACAAAATAAGAGGAAATTGGGTGAGTATGATGCTTTAGAATGCATTGGTGCTTGAATGAGTTATGAAAAAGAAAGTGCTATCATAAGAGGTATGTCATCAAAAGAAAAAGAAAAGAAAAACTGAAAAGTTAGTTATGTTTAAAATTGAAAAACAAAAGAGGAGAAAAAGAGTGGTAGAATAAAAGAAAGTAGAAAGGTTGCTTGAAAGAAAAAGTGTTAATGATAGAATGTGATGTATTAAAGCGCTTAGGAACATAGTCACTATTTCTGGCCAAAATAGTCCTACCCGTCCCTTAGCCTACATTACAACCATCAAAAGACCTATTTGATCCTAAGCTTAGCACTCTGACATTTAGTGGAGCATTACACTAAGGGCAAGCCTATGATCATCAGTTGCTTCATATGAATTCTTTGTGAGAGTGAGAGCAAGGATATTTTGATACCCATGTTTGAAAAATATGCTATACTTGTGAGTGATTATGGGTAATATATTGTGAGACACACATGGTTGATGAGTTTTGGGTAGTCGTGTATGATTCTTTGTGCCTTAACCTTTGAATATGAGTTGAACACCATCACGAGTCTATGCTAGAGGTTAAACTGTTTCTACTAATGATCGAAAAACTACTCTTTGTCGATAATTGTTGTGCTTGTCTTGACGAATATTTTGTGTTGTTGCTGTGAAGCCTTAAGTTGATGCTTAGAAGGACATGATATGTTGTTCGAGGATGAATAAAGCTCTAAGTGTGGGGTGTTGATGATAGGCGAATTTACACGCCTATATCAATATATTTTGCCCATATTTTAGCCTAGTTTTGAGAACAAATTATATATTTCATGCACTTTTAGTCCTTTTTCCTGTAAATGAGCTAACGAACATGATTAGTAAAGTTTCAGGTATAAATGATGCAAAATTCAGCATTTTATGGCTTACTTGACGCAAAAGAAAGCTCACGAAGGAAGGGAAGGGTGTTTACACGCCTAAGGACCAAAACTGCTGCATGGAAAATCTGTCCCGGGCTAAAACAGCAATTCTGAAGACTTTGGGGACTTACAGACACAAAGCTGGATTTTGACAATGTTACCTTAACCTAGTACATTTGGGTTAAGGATTTCATTAGTCTAGTAGGATTTGGTTATTTATTTCATTAGCTTAGTAGGATTAGGATATGGGTATTATAAATACCCTATCATGCTAGAGATTTTAGAACATCTTCTAACATCTTCTAAACAACAAATCTTACATTCATCATTCAACAATTAATTTTCTTCCATCCCTCTCATCTTCCACTACAAACACTTCGAATCTACTCTTCTATTCTTAAACTCCACAACAAGAGAATCGTTACTTGCTAAGGAATCACGCCTCACGCCTATCACTTGATCTACATGCCATTACTCAATATCGTGATATAATAACAATGTCAATCGTGATTTCCTTCGCATTCATGGGTAACTAAACTTCTCTGTTGGGGTTATGGAAGCCGAATGAGTTACTATCTATTGTTGTGAGTTTGTGAGTTCGAGGCACGTATATTGCTTATATCATTATTCTCTTCATCTTAAATCTACATTCTTTGTGGTTGCAAACGCAAGAATACGCCAGTCTAACATTTAACTTGTTCGAGAGAAAAGTTATTTGTCTGGAAAAGAGATAATGTCAAGGTAGTAGGACACCCTTTCCTATTAAAAAGCTAGTGCCGTAACTGGACTAACCTCTTGGAGAATTCGTACCGTTAGACACGCTTAAAGCTCGAGAGAGTTAAAGTGAAATAGTCCTTGTTTAGGTCGAGAGACGCTTGGAGTTACCATCGACTACAATCCTCTATAAGCAATTGCATGTCAGAATTCTACACACTCATAGCCAATAGAGACGTATACCTCAGAAGGTGGACATAACCCCAACGCTTCAATTCTCATTGTTTACAACCAACGTAACAACCTCTCTCTTTTTACTTTATTATTTTCAGCTTTTGTTTACATTACTTGCAAAACAAGGATCCCCCCTTTTTACGAGATTTGCACCAAAAGTTTAGTAATTTTACTTACTTGTTGGCCAAGCTATTCCCTGTGGGATCGACACCCAACCCAGGTTGGGTTCTATATTTGCTAACGACCGCTTTACACTCAAACGAGAGCTGTAGATTGAGCGTTATCAATCAGAAGAAGGAAACCGTTCCCAGTTTTGTCCTAAGTCATCAGTTCCAGCTCCTTCTCCAGCCAGTGCTCCAGCTCCTAAGTTTAGAGATGGCAATAGAGATAGAGCACCAGGCTCTAGGTCTCAGGGAAGTGTTAGCAATACCCGAACTAATCCTTTTTGTTAGACTTGTGGTAAGAACCACAAGGGTACTTGCAGAGCTGGAAGCGATGTCTATTTCAGTTGTGCCAGGCCATAGAGTCATAGACTTCCCTTAGTCAGGTTATCAGAGTCATCTCCGCTCCTTAGCTTAGTCCAGTCTCCTGAATCAGCAGGGTGCCACCGCTAGTGCTACTAGTGGGCAACGCCCAAATCACCTTTATGCTCTTCAGACTCGACAAGATCAGGAAGATTCTCCTGATATAGTTACTAGTACGTTACAGATATTTTATGTGCATGTTTACGCTTTGCTAAATCCAGGTGCTTCTTTGTATTTTGTTACTCTCTATATAGCAGGGAATTTCAGAATCAGTCCTAAAATTCTAGCTGAGCCCTTTTCAGTCTCTACCCCAGTGGGTATACAGGAACTGTCCGATTATGATATTTTAGAAAGTTACTTCAACAGACTTAGTCGAATTTGAGATGAATGATTTAGATGTCATTCTCAGCATAGATTGGCTTCATTCCTACTATGCCATAGTCGACTGCAAAAATAGAATATTCCAGTTTCAATTTCCGAGTGAACCTATCCTAGAGTGGAAGGGTAGTACTTCAACTTTCAGAGGTCAGCTTATTTCCTACCTTCGGGAAAGGAAATAGATATCTAAGGGATATGTCTATCATCTTGTTTATATTGAGGACTTCAGTTCCAAAACTCCCAGTCTTGAATTATTTCCAGTCGTAAATGAATATTCAGATGCCTTTCCCGAAGATCTTCTCGGAATTCCTCCCGAAAGGGAAATAGTTTTTGGCATTGATATCCTTCCAGATACTCAGCCCATATCTATTCCGCCATACAGAATGGCACCAGCAGAACTCAGAGAACTGATAGAACAGTTGAAGGATCTCTTAGATAAGGGATTCATCAGACCCAACATTTCCCAGTGGGGTGCTTCAGTAATATTTGTGCGCAAGAAAGACGGTTCTCACAGAATGTGCATTGATTACCGTCAACTCAACAAGGTCATGGTCAAGAACAAGTATTCTCTTCCCAGAATTGATGACTTGTTTGATCAACTTCAGGGTTTTAGATTCGGCTATCATCATGTAAAGCCCTAAAATTTCCATCCCGAGACGTCGCACGGTGCTTAGGGTTACACGTAGCCCTAAGCTAACCCTCGAAGCCAGACACTACCTCAAGGAACTCAATTCAACAATAGTCAAGCATAATAAAGAGATATATCACATCGGGTTTAAGAGAGATACTAGAGAATACTAAACTGTATAACCAAAATATATATTGAATGTCTGTACATACCATCCCTCTAGTCTGACAAAGCCTCTATACATCAAAATCAAGGAGCCTTTGGGATAAACCCCCAACTGACTCAACAGTACTGAAAGTCATAACAACAAAATGATATCACAAAAATATAGACATGGTCCTCAAACCATGAGGACTCACCACTGAAGAAACGTAGTGAAGAACCTGAATATCGCTAACACGGTTGCGGCTGAGTACCTGAACTACATTATGAGAAAATATAGCCGATAGAAAATATGTGGGTCAGCACTTTGGAATGTACTGAGTATGTGGGGGTGCATGCAACAATGTAAATATCATCATCAATTTCATGAAAATATGCATATGTACAATGATGGCTCACTTGGCTTGAGTTAGATTGAAACATACTTTTCATGATCTCATAGTAAATAAATCGTATGATAAAAACCTCATAAATCATCATAAACAACTCAAATCTTCAACTCAAGACTTGGAGTGACTCGATTATTCAAGAAACTCAACTCTTATGGACATGGGATGTTCTTATAACTGACATAAACCGTATGAGCTACATGGAGTCCAACGTTTTACCCTCCTAAGGAGAAAACCCTACATTGGCGGGAGCATCGTACTCTTGCCAGGAAATACAACCTCAATTTAGTGATCACAATCTCATACTCGGCCTCTGGCCCACAAAAATCAATACCAATCCTATGGTGGAACGTATTTTTGAGGGAAATACCATATTTCCTGCTTGGTGCTAAATACTACTCCCATACACAAGCTCAGAACGCATTAGGAAATCCACCACAAACATCACAAGGGTCTATCATGAAAATCAAATCAAATCTCTTTCTCATTTATCAAATCATAATCAATTTGTGGATTCCTAACTCGATTCAAATCAAATCAATCATTCTCAAAATCAAAATGTATCAATTCAATCAATCATGGCAACATCAATAACTTTGAGGAAATATCAAGACTCGTTGTAACAACTCAATCTTATGAATCAATATACTCAATAATCCAATTTGTCATAAGGAAGCTTAAAACTTGACACATATCTTGAAAGCACTTGAAATATCAACTCATGGTAGAAATATGAAATTCATAATATTAAATATCAAGTCATAACTTGGGAATACTAAAATAATCATGTATAACAAAGCTTGAACAATTTATATTCTAATAGTCTCATGATGAAGTAATTTGGGTATAAACCCACTTGCAGCTTTGGGCACAAGAACGAAAGGATTGCTCTTGTTCAAAACCCCACATACCTTAATCTTTGAAATTGGATGAAATCTAGTGCTTGAGACTCTATATGCACTTGTAATAAATGATTCTCAAAGCCCACACTATGAGGAACTTGGTTCTTGAAGAAATCTTGAAGATTTATGGATAATTTTTGCAAGATTAATGTTCTTGAATGAAACCCTAGATATATTTTCTTAAGAGAATTGGAAGAGAAAATGAAGAAATTAGGGTTTGGAAGGGGATTCTCATATATATAGGGGCCTCCAAAAGATGGGAAAAGACCAAAATACCCTTGCAAAAAAGTCCTTTAATTGCTGAAAAAATAGCTGACGACATTTGTGACAAGTCGTCACGAAATGTCGTCACAAAAGGATGGAATAAATGACTTTCTACTTAAGGTGACGGAATTTTGTGACAAGCTGTCAAACTTGTGACAAGTCGTCACAGAATGTCGTCACACAGTTTCTAGGCTGATATGCTGGAGTAAAATAGGCATAACTCTTTGCTCTGATACCGGATTTGGGTGAAATTTGTACCGTTGAAAAGCTAATTCAATTATCTATTTGTTAGTGGGTCATGAGCTCAAAATTTCTTAGTGTAACAAGATATATGCTCATTTGAAGTTGACTATGCCAAAATCCTTCTCAAGAATTCAATCGGTAAGGGATGTTTTGATTCACCTAATCGCTAGGACATCTTTGAGGCCTTAATACACATCACCCTTGATCATAAAACAACCAAAGAACTATAATTTATTTTTCATGAGCTTAAGTCATGGTGGCACTATTGGTTAGAGTTCTCGGGGCATTATAATATCTCCCCCTTGGAAACATTCGTCCCCGAATGTTGCCAGATAGGCCAAGAACAAGAAAAAATGAGGACGTATAGCTGGAATGACTTACTCAAAGGACTTACTTCACTCTATACCTTCGGATACTATACAAAATACACAAAATCGTGATGGAAGTAGACACACAGCTGAATCTTTAATAAGAAGGGGGCGGAATTAAGAAAGAATGGTACCTTTTGCTCGGTCCGAACTCACAGAAAAGAGGTGAGGGTATTTAGATCGCATTTCAGCTTCGGCTTCCCAAGTAGCACCCTCAACAGATTGATTTCGCCAAAGCACTTTAACCAAAGGAACTTCTTTGTTTCTTAGCCTACGGATCTGAAAATCCAAAATCTCAACCAGAATCTCCTCGAATGAAAGGCTATCCTGAATATCTAAGCTTTTGGAAGAATCAACCATGATAGAATCACCAATACACTTCTTAAGCATAGAAACATAGAATACTGAATGAATGCTAGACAACTCCGCAGGTAACTTCACCTCATATGCTACTTTCCCAACACGGCTCAGAATCCTGTATGGACCAACATAATGGGGACTAAGCTTTCCCTTCTTTCCAAATATCTTCACCCCTTTCATGGTTAAAACCTTCAAGTACACCAAATAATTAACATTAAACTCAAGATTTTTTCTTCTCACATCCGCATATGACTTCTGACGACTTTGAGCGGTCTTCAATCTTTCTCGAATCAACTTAACTTTTCCATAGCCTCAAACATAGCATTAGGCCCAACACAGCTGCTTCTCCTACTTCAAACCAACGTATTAGCGATCTACATCTTCTCCCATACAAAGCTTCGAATGGGGCCATCTGAATACTAGCATGGAAACTATTGTTATACGCAAATTCGATCAATGGCAAGTGCTCATCCCAACTTCCTTTGAAATCAAGCGAACATGTATTCAACATGTCCTCCAAAGTTTGAATAGTTCTCTCAGCTTATCCATCAGTCTGCGGATGAAAATCGGAACTCAAATAAACTTGGGTACCAAGACTCTTCTAAAAGGCTCTCCAAAACTGTGAAGTAAACTGAGTACCCCTATCTGAGATGATAGACAAAGGAACCCCATGCAATCTGACTAACTCATGGATATACAATCTAGAATAATCCTCAACTGTATAAGATGAATGCACTAGCAAAAAAATAAGCTGATTTAGTCAACCGGTCTACAACAACCCAAATCGAATCATGATGACGACGAGAAGGAGGCAAACCAATTACGAAATCCATATTCACTTATTCCCACTTCCAAGTAAGAATTCTAAACTCTTGCATTACACCACCAGGACTTTGGTGCTCTACCTTAACCTGTTGACAAGTAGAACACTTTGCCACAAATCCTGCTATGTCTTTCTTCATACCATTCCACTAATAGATTTCCCAAAAATCATGGTACATCTTGGTAGCACCGGGATGAATAGAATACTGCGCGCCATGCGATTCACCCATAATTATCTTCCTTAGATCATCAACATCGGGAACAGACAATCTACCCTACAATCTTAACACATCATCTCCCCCTTGGGAGAAAACCTCTACCTTTTGGTCCTTAACTGACTCCTTCAGTCTGACCAAACTAGGATCCCTGTCTTGCTTCTTCTTTACCTCCGAGACCAAAGAGGACTCGAAACTACTCTGAACTAACATACTCCCTTCAGCGAAATCAAACAATCTAACACCCAACCCAGCCAAACGATGCACATCACGAGCCAATTATTTCGTATCATTCTCTACATAAGCTACACTACCCATAGACAACTTGCTAAGAGCATCTGCCATAACATTGGCCTTGCTCGGGTGATACAACACACTCATATCGTAGTCTTTTAGCAACTCTAACCATCTTCTTTGCCTAAGATTCAACTCCCTCTGAGTAAACACATACTGCAGGCTTTTGTGATCAATAAACATATCAACATAACACCATATAAATAATGTCTCCAGATTTTCAAAGCAAAAACTACAGCTGCTAATTCAAGATAATGGGTTAGGTAATTCTTCTCATAAGGCTTCAACTGTCTAGAGGCATAAGCTATAAATTTACCCCTCTGCATCAACACACAACCCAAACCAACTCTAGAAACATCATAATACACCACAAAACCATCATTACCATCGGGTAAAGCTAACACTGGGGCTGAAGTGAGTTGAGTCTTCAACTCCTAAAAACTCTTCTCACAGGCATTTATCCACTGGAACTTAACTTTCTTTTGGGTCAATCGGGTCATGGGAGATGCAATGGAAGAGAATCCCTCAACAAAGAGACGGTAGTAACTAGCTAGACTCAAGAAACACCTAACATCAGATGGGAGGTAGGTCTAGGCTAATTCTTTACAGTTTTTATTTTTTGGGGATCAACTCTAATGCCTTCGGCGGAAACAATATGACCTAGAAAAGCAATTGACCTTAGCCAAAATTCACTCTTGCTAAATTTAGCGAATAATTGATGATCTCTAAGAGTTTGGAAGACAATTCTAAGATGGTCAAGATAATCATGCTCTCTTTGGGAATACACAAGAATATCGTCTATGAATACAATGAAAAATATATCAAGATATTACTTGAACACTTGATTCATGAGGTCCGTGAAGGCTGCTGGATCATTGGTTAACCATAAAGACATGACAAGAAACTCAAAGTGACCATAACGGGTTCGGAAGTCTATCTTTGGAATATCACACTCTCTCACTTTAAGCTGAAGATAGCCGGATCTGAGGTCTATCTTTGAGAAATAACTTGCACCCTGTAGCTGATCAAATAAATCATTGATTCTAGGAAGAGGGTACTTGTTCTTGATAGTTACCTTATTGAGTTGACGGTAGCTAATGCACATAGGCAATGTACCATCTTTTTTACGCAAGAATAGAATAGGTGCACCCCCCAGGGAAACACTGGGTCTGATAAAGCCTTTGTCTAAGAGATCTTTGAGTTGTTCCTTCAACTCTTTAAGTTCTGCGGGAGCTATACAGTATGGAGGATTAGAAATAGGGTGAGTGCCGGGAGGAAGATCAATCCCAAATTCTATTTCTCTATTAGGTGGGACCCCTGAGAGATCTTTTGGGAAAACATTGGGAAACTCGTTAACAATGCTAACTAACTGAATAGTCGGAGTCTCAAACTTGAGGTCTTAAACTCAAACTAGGTGATAGATGCAACCCTTAGAAATCAAATTCCTAGCATTGAGATAGGATATGAAATGGATCTTCGGAGTTACAGAACTCCTGGACCACTCAAAAATGGGCTCATCAGGAAACTGAAGATTGACCACTCGGGTACGACAATCTATAGGCGCATAGAATGAGTGAAGCTAATCTATACCCAAAATGACATCAAAATCAACCATATCTAGCTCAATCAAATCATCATATATGACCCGATGAAGGACAATGATAGGATATTTCTTATACACTCGCTTAGCAATAACAAATTCTCCTATCGGGGTAGAAACTAGAATAGGCTCAAGAATCCATTTAGGGTCCATCTTAAAATTTACAGCAACCAGAGGTGTCACATAAGAGAAACTCAAACCAAGGTCCATTAATACATACACATCAAAATGAAAGACACGAAAGATACCAGTGAAAACATATGAAGAGTCCTCCTGCTCCTGGCGAGGTGGTATAGCATAGAAGCAATCATGAAGATCAAATCAAATCTCTTTCTCATTTATCAAATCATAATTAATTTGTGGATTCCTAACTCGACTCAAATCAAATAAATCATTCTCAATATCAAAATGTATCAATTCAATAAATCATGGCAACATCAATAACTTTGAGGAAATATCAAGACTCATTATAACAACTTAATCTCATGAATCAATATACTCAATAATCCAATTTGTCATAAGGAAGCTTAAAGCTTGACACATATCTTAATAGCACTTGAAATATCAACTCATGGTAGAAATATGAAATTCACAATATTAAATATCAAGTTATAACTTGGGAATAGTAAAATAATCATGTATAACAAAGCTTGAACAATTTATATTATAACTTGGGAATAGTAAAATAATCATGTATAACAAAGCTTGAACAATTTATATTCTTGTAGTCTCATGATGAAGTAATTTGGGTATAAACCCACTTGCAAAATCATATAAATCCATAATAGAAATCAAAGTTTTGGGCACAAGAACAAAAGGATTGCTCTTGTTCAAAACCCCACATACCTTAGTCGTTGAAATTGGATGAATTCTAGTGCTTGAGACTCTATCCGCACTTGTAATAAATGATTCTCGAAGCCCACACTATGAGGAACTTGGTTCTCAAAGAAATCTTGAAGATTTATGGATGATTTTTGGAAGATTAATGTTCTTGAATGAAACCCTAGATATATTTTCTTAAGAGAATTGGAAGAGAAAATGAAGAAATTAGGGTTTGGATGGGGATTCTCATATATATAGGGGCCTCCAAAAGATGGGAAAATACTAAAATACCCTTGCAAAAGCGTCCTTTAATTGCTAAAAAAAATAGCTGACGACATTTGTGACAAGTTGTCAAGCTTGTGATAAGTCGTCATGAAATGTCATCACAAAAGGGTGAAATTTATGACTTTTTGCTTAACGTGACGACATTTTGTGACAAGCCATCATACTTGTGACAAGTCGTCACAAAATGTCATCATACAGTTTTTAGGGTTACACGCTTGAGTAAAATAGGCATAACTTTTTGCTCCGATACCAAATTTGGGTGAAATTGGTACCGTTGGAAAGCTAATTCAATTATATATATGTTGGTGGGTCATGAGCTCAAAATTTCTTAGTGTAACAAGAGATATACTTATTTGAATTTGATTATGCCAAAATCCTTCTCAATAATTCAATTGGTAAGGGATGTTTTGATTCACCTAATCGCTAGGACATCTTTTAGGCCTTAATACACATCACCCTTGATCAGAAAATAACCAAAGAACTATAATTTATTTCTCATGAGCTTTAGTCATGTTGGCACTATTGGTTAGAGTTCTCGAGGTATTACACATCAGATCAGAGTTTGAGAATGTGACATCCCAAAAATAGCTTTTCGTACTCGGTATGCTCACTTCAAATTCTTAGTCATGTCATTTGGTCTTACTAATGCCCCAACATCTTTCATGAACTTGATGAACCGTGTGTTCAAGCAGTATTTGGACATGTTCATCATAGTCTTCATAGATGATATCCTAGTTTATTCCCGCAGTGAGCGAGATCATGCAGACCATCTCAGGATAGTACTTCAGACACTCAGAGATCATCAGTTATTTGTAAAATTTAGTAAGTTTGAATTTTGGCTAAGGTCAGTAGCATTCTTTGGTCACATCATTTTCGATGATGGCATTAGAGTAGATCTTCAAAAGACCAAAGCAGTAAGAAACTGGCCTCGTCCTGTCTCTCCATCAGATATTAAGAGTTTCTTGGATTTGGCTGGCTATTACAGATGGTTTGTTGAGGGATTTTCTTCTATTGTATCCCATATATCCAGATTGACTCAGAAGAAGGTCAAGTTTTAGTGGTCAGATCCTTGCGAGAAGAGTTTTTAGGAGTTGAAGACTCGACTCACCTCAACTACAGTATTATCTCTTCTGAATGGTTCAGATGGGTTCGTAGTGTATTGTGATGCATACAGAGTAGGTTTGGATTGTTCCCTTATGCAGCATGGTAAGGTCATGGCCTATGCCTCCAGACAGCTTAAACCCCATGAGAAGAATTATCCTACTCATGATCTAGAGTTAGCAGTCGTAGTCTTTTCCTTGAAAATTTGGAGGCATTACCTATAAGGTGTTCATGTAGATGTGTTCACGGATCATAAGAGCCTTCAGTATGTCTTTTCTTAGAAATATCTCAATCTTCGTCAGAGAAGGTGGTTAGAGCTCTTGAAAGATTATGACATAAGTGTCTTTTATAATTTGGGCAAGGCCAATGTAGTGACCGACGCTCTCAGTAGATTGTCCATGGGTAGTGTTTCTCATGTTGTGGATAGAAAGAAGAAGTTAGCTTAAGAAGTACATCAGCTTGCCAGACTAGGCGTTCGCTTAGTTAATTCTTCAGAGGGTGGTGTATGCATTCAAAGTAGTTCAGAATTATCTCTAGTTTCTGAGGTGAAAGAAAAGCAAGATAGAGATCCCAGCCTTATCAAGTTGAAAGAATCAGTTCAGGATCAGAAAATAGAGGTTTTCTCTCAAGGGGAGATGTTGTTCTTCGTTGTCAGGGTCATCTATGTGTTCCAGACATAGATGACATAAGGCAATGAATTCTTACAGAAGTGCATAGTGCCCGTTACTCTATTCATCAAGGGCCACAAAGATTTACCGTGACTTGCGAGAAATCTATTTGTGGAGTGGGATGAAGAGAGATGTTGCAGAGTTTGTGGTGAAGTGCTCCCTATGTTAGCAAGTTAAGATAGAGAATCAGAAGCCTAGTGGTCCTATGCAAGAGTTCATTATTCCTACTTGGAAGTGGGAAGTTGTGAACATAGACTTCGTGATGGGTTTTCCTCGAACTCATCATCAGCATGATTCAGTTTGGGTCATTGTAGATAGAATGACCAAATCAGCCCATTTTTTTCCAGTTCATACCTCTTATTCAGTTGAGGATTATGCCATACTCTACATCAAAGAGTTGGTCAGATTGCACGGTGTTTCGTTATCCATTATCTCAGACAGAGGTACCCAGTTCACCTCTCATTTTTTAAAAGCATTCCAAAAGGGTCTTGGTACCCAAGTTTATCTCAGTACAACCTTCCATACTCAGACAGATGGTCAACCAGAAAGGACCATTCATACTTTAGAAGATATGCTAAGGGCGTGTACAATTGATTTCAAGGGTAGTTGGGATGACCACTTTCCTTTGATTGAATTTGCATACAACAACAACTATCATTCCACTATTCATATAGCTCCATTCGAAGCTCTCTATGGTAGGAGATTTAGATCCCCGATGTTTTGGTTTGAAGTTAGTGAGGCCTCAGTCTTAGGGCCTGACTTGGTATTTGATGCTTTAGAAAAAGTCTAGTTAATTAGAGAAAGACTCTGGGTTTCTCAGAGACGACAGAAGTCTTATGCAGATGTTCATAGAAAAGATCTCGAGTTTGAGATTGGTGATCATTTCTATCTAAATATCTCTCCCATGAAGGAATTTAAGAGGTTCGTCAAGAAGGGAAAGCACAGTCCCCGATATGTCGGTCCCTTCAAAATTCTCAGTCACTTTGGCAAGGTAGCTTATGAGCTCGAATTGCATTCAGATCTAGCCTCAGTTCATCCAGTATTCCATGTCTCTTTTATCAAGAAATGTATAGGTTACTCGTCAGTAGTAGTCCCTATTCAGAGCATTGATGTTCAGAACAGCCTCTCTTATGAAGAGATTCCAGTTGAAATCTTAGACTATCAGACTCATAGATTAAGGAACAAAGAGGTCCCTCTAGTTAAGGTTCTTTGGTGAAATTAGTCCGTCGAGGGAGATACTTGGGACGCAGAAGCATACATGCGTACTAAGTATCCTCACCTCTTTTCCACCAACTCATACCAAGCTCAATGTAAGAGTTCTTTTTAAGCTTACTCAGTTTCATGTTCTGTGTTCATCACAAACTTGGTATTCAGTTTCATGTTCATGTTCCCATCATAATCTTGGTATCAAGTACCATTGCATATCTAGTCATGCACTCATGTACTAATTTAGTCATGTATTTATACATCAGACATGCATTCTCATTGTGAGAAACTAAGTTCTTCAGAACATTCAGTTATGCATTCATGAATCAGTTATACATGCATCAGCTATGTATGATCCGTATGTTATGTTCATCTTGCCAGTCATGTCAGTCATGAGATCATGTTCTAGGTATTTATGTTCATTTCATGTTCAGCTTATTGTTTCCCCTCTCAGTCAGTCTCATTCGAGGACGAATGTTCTCAAGAGGGAGATATTGTAATACCCATGCCTTTTCTTAGCTTGAAATCATCTCAAGGATATTAGAACTTGCTTTGAAATACAAATCCATTTTTGTACATATGGTATTTTTATCATTTTAACTTGTCATCACGTGGGAATTTGAATTATCTTTCCAACGATACCAATTTTTTCAAAATCTGATATCAGTGGAGAAAGTTTTGGCCAAAATACAAAAGGCAGTAAAATCGCCCAGATGTGATGATGAGGCCGATGGACCATCGGACTAGCGACGGACCGTTGCCCACGACCATTGCAGCAAGGAAGTGGGAACTACCTTCTGCCTAGGAGCGACGGCCCAGGCTGATGGACCATTGGACTAGCGATGGATCGTCACTCAGGCCGTCG
Source organism: Capsicum pubescens (assembly GCA_030864215.1). Classification (NCBI taxonomy): domain Eukaryota; kingdom Viridiplantae; phylum Streptophyta; class Magnoliopsida; order Solanales; family Solanaceae; genus Capsicum; species Capsicum pubescens. Next base: position 104,191,961 of record CM061547.1, read on the forward strand.
AAAGTGAAACAGTGAGGCCGCCTTCTAGATAAAGTGCGACGGTCAGGTTGACGGACCGTTGAACTTGCGATGGACCATCGCCCAAGCCATCGCAGCCAAAACAGCAAAACCCCATTCTTCCTAGAAGCGACGGTCAGGGCCGATGGACCGTCAACCCAGTGACGGACCGTTGCACCCACCGTCACAGGTCCCGATTCAACAAATTAAAGCCGTTTCAAAAGGGGCTTTTTGGTCCTTTACCACCCACCTATATATATATCCAATTATATCTAATTTTAGCCGTTTGGTTCATTATTACTTCACAACCAATATTAGGGTTTCTCTCAAACATTAATCTCCAAGAACAAAATCCAATCTTCTTCAAGAACTAAGGGGTTTCCAATTCTTCAAGTTCAAGAACATCAAGAATCTTAACCCAGGTATGCATAGTATTCATTCATGGACTCCTTTTGTCCATAAAGTCCAAGAATCCCTTTTCTAAATTCAAGTTATGGATTTTCTTATGAATTTCATGATTTGGCTGCTCTTGTTTATGTTGATAATGAGTAATTGAATTGTACTCCATGAATGAGTGCTAAATTCCATATGGGTTGATTTGTATAGGTATAGATTCATGAAATCCTATGACTAAACCCCTGAATGATTAAATTAGAATTGAATCATGACAGTTAATTGTTGTATGATGTTGTTAACACATTCTAAACCTACCATGTGTTTGATTAAATGCCTAGATGAAGGAAAAGTGTCTAATTAGCATGATATCATGAAATCCCCATGTACGTACAAGCTTATTCCTATCACATGCTTGATGAAATGCTTCAGTAAATGTATTATGATGATTATTATGTATTCAAGAAAGTCATGCTTTGTCTATTTCCTTCTATCGAGTCCTGGGGGTACTTGTACCCAAAATATTAGTTGTGTGCCTAGAGCCATGTCATGTTTTCACGATACTCTCAGTCAAGCTATGAATCCTTAGACTTCAGACAGTCTTATGACTTAGAAAAATCTCCATGATCTCATGAACTCAGTCAGTTGTCAGATATCAGTAGTATTTCATCAGTCAACGGAATTCAGTAACTCAGCTTATGTTCAGTTCAGTAAATCATGTTCAGTGTCCATTCAGATGGGTGTATAAATTAGCACCGAGTGAACCCAAGGATGGGGATACACACTATCAGATGAGGGTGTGATCCTTAGCAGTCATTCTTGCATTCCAGAACTATGTAGCCAGAATAGGTCTAGACATCAACACTGTCGATGAAGGTTGATGGGGTGGATAAGCGCAGTATTGAAACCCTTCTAATTAGGGTTACAAATTTGACCCCAACTCAGCCATAATGGAATATCAGGGGCATGTCAGTAAGATAATTACTTCCCATAGTTTCATGTTACTGAATCAGGACTGCCAGATACAATCAATCAGTCTCAGTAATAAAACTCAGATAGTTCTTTAAAATTCAGGACTGTCAGATATAGTCAACTCAGATACAGTTCAAAACTCAGATAGTTTTATCAGATTCAATACTGTCAGATACAATCACTTAGGTTATCAGTCATATCAGTTATTAACATGTTAGGTTATTAGTATTTAGACTGAGTAATCATGTTATCATATTATCAGTTATAGTTACGTATTTATGTATGTATTCTCACATTTCTGTTAGACAGTCAGTTAGCGATAATCATGCATGTGAACCCTTGTATATATCCTACCTCACATGTATACTCAGTACATTCCATTGTAATGACGCATTTTTGCTATGGTGCTTTCTTTTTATGATACACCATAGGTTCAGAGACACGAGTTCCAGATTAGCAGTAGATTCATGTTTCAGCAGTCAGAGTCCGGAGTGAGTCCTCATCCTTCGAGGGCATGATTATTTCTTTACTATCTCATTGATTAACTTATTAGTTGGAGTTAGTTGGGGACATGTCCTATCAACTCCTTATTCAGATTATTCAGACATTAGAGGCTTTCAGATTAGATGCAGACTATCATGTTTAAGATTTCAGTATTTTCAGTTTTATTTTGGGTATTCTATTACCCCACTTAGATATTTTATTATTCAAATTTTGTTCAGTATTGAACCTTATGTCCTTTCAGTGCATGTTTATGCATTATAATGTTATATTATGCAGTGTACAGGTACAGATATCAGTCATGGGTTAGCTTGTGGTCTTTCGGGGTCATAAGCACCGTGTAGCATTCCGGGCACCAGGTTCGGGGAATTACATTAGCCAAATGGTTAATATCCTTCACTAATTTTTGCTTCTACTCATCCACAAGAGAAAATATTCCCATGGATAACCTGCTAAAGGCATCAGCAACCACGTTAGCTTTACCTAGGTAATAGTAGACACTCATGTCATAGTCCTTTAGAAACTCAAGCCACTTCTTTTGCCTGAGATTCAATTCTTTCTGGGTGAACACTTATTGCATGCTCTTATGATCAGAATAAATATCAACATGGACCCTATACAAATAATGTTGCCTGATCTTTAATGAAAACACCACAACTAACAATTCTAAATCATGGGATAATTATTCTTATGAACTTTCAACTACCTAGTAGCATAAGAAATCACCTTGCCATGTTGTATCAACACACAACCCAATCCCACCTGGGATATATCACAATAGAAAACAAAACCATCAGTGCCTTCAGGCAGAGTCAAGATCAGAGCCAAAGTCAACTTACCCTTCAGCTTCTCAAAACTGCCTTCGCAAGCATCAGACCATAAAAATTTCACCTTCTTCTGAGTCAACTTAGTAAATTGAGAGCAATAAAAGAGAAACTATTTGACTAAACCCCAAAAACTCTAAATCAGTTGGAGTCATAAGTCTAGGCCACTTCTTAACCACTGCAATCTTCTGCGGATCTACCATGATCCCTTAACTAGAAAAAACATAACCCAAAAAGTCACAACATTTGGCCAGAACTCACACTTAGAAAACATTACATACAAATGTTAATCCTTTAAATTCTGCAATATGAGGCAGAGGTGATCGGCATGATCCGTCTCTCTCTTAGAATACACCAAAATATCATCAATAAAGACAATGAAAAATAAGTCCAAGAACTGATGAAAAACCCATTTCATAAGATCTATGAATGTTGTCGGGGCATTGGTCAAACCAAAGAACATCACCAAGAACTCAAAATTACCATAACGAGTTTGGAAGGCAGTCTTAGGGATACCCACCTCCCTAATTTTCAACTGATGGTACTCAGACCGAAGATCAATCTTAGAAATGAAACCCTAAATCACTATAAGAAATTGATAAAATTGTGACGGAATATTTTTGTCACAAATTGTGATAGAATTTTGATGAATTTATAACAGATCATTTTTTCATAAATATAAAAATTTTAAAATATTTTATTTTCAATAAAAATTTGAAGAGTAACAGATTTGTGACAATTTTTTAATATAATTTTTTGACGGACATATTTTTGTCACAACTTAAAGTTGATGAGAAAAAATAATAACTTTCTGTCACAAATCCATGAATAAATTTGTGACAAATTGATCAGTCCATCACAATAAAATAAAAAAGTAACTAATGTAATAAAAAATTATGATATATTTATTCCGTCACAATTAACTAATTTTAATAATATTTTTGAGGATTTCTTTCCCTAACAAAAGCAGAATTAAGTCGATTTTTCATTTTTCCTCTAAATTTTTTACATCTTTTCATTTTCACTCAAATTTTTTTGCATCTTTGTATTTTCCCTCTAAACGTAGAGAAAACCCTTCACTTCACTCTCATTCTACACAACATTTTGCTCCATTTTGACAAGGTGGGTGTTCCAGATTTGGCTACCCTCGTGTTCACTTCACTCCCATTTTGAATAATATTTTGCTCTATTTTGACAGAGTGGGTGTTCAAGATTCGGGCACTCATCTTATTCTGCACACTCATTTTACTCCATTTTGACGATATGGGTATTCAAGATTCTGTTGTTATTCTTATCTTCTTAAGGTAAGTTTTCTCTAATTTTGTTTCTTACATATCAAATTTTACTTCTTGAGGCCATTTTGTTGTTCTTATTTTTCTTTTTGACATACATATGGAATGAAACTGTAAGTTTTTTATTTGAAGTTTGTTTTAACCTTTGATTTTATTGTCATTTTGCTCATAGGTTTGAATTATTTGAACAGTATATAATTATTGGGTCTTTTGTAGATTTTGCTCAAATTCATTCCATTCTTCTTCAATTAAGACTTTAAAGTGAATAATTTTGGGTCTTGTTATGGGGTTTTATATATTCTTTACTAGTTTTGAATTCATGGTAACTATTGCTTTATATTAGAAATTTATCAAGGAACTGGCAGTTTTTTTATTTAAAAAGACAGTATATATAAAACTTTATTTAACTAGTTTATTTACAATAGCATAAGATGGCTATTTTAATACTGCTTACAAACAACAAGCCTAACATGTAAATGAAGAACATAAATGAACTACGAAATGTAATTTGAAGGGAATATGAGTTCATCTAATTAATTATCTATTGTCACGATTAGTCTTTGAGAGATGCTAGTTCAACCACAAAGCCATCGTAGTTTGGTAGCTTAGGATGGTCATGTTTATTTAGACCCAACATATCAGGTTGAAATGAATTTGCGCGAACATGACCTCTATTTAGCTCCCCTGGAATTGTTTGAAATGAAGGGATAGTTCCTCGTACCCCATGCTTCTCCGCCTTGACACTTGGATGGGACTTTCAACTGCAGTTTCTTTAGGTGTGTTAATCGATCTTTGGAACCTTTTCCTGCTTAAGTACATCAATATCCTATCCATCACTTTTTCCTCTCCATCCTGAGGTTCCTTATCATCACTGATTGTGAATTTTGAGGCATGCCTCATCCTAGCTAACCTTGGTTTGTTCTTGGCTTTTTTTTCTACAGTTGAACTACTAGTAGGAGAGTCAGTATCTGAAATGTCTCTTGCTAAGCTTGCTCTTGATTTGACATAAGGAAGGAGACTTGACCTATAACCGAATGGCTTCTTGTAATTAGATTCTTCTTCAGAAAGTATCTCAATTTCTGATTATTTATTGCCTTTTGATGTCTGTGCTATCTTCACTATCTTTGACTGAAGGAGAATCATTAGATTTTCTGCTAAGGCTATCTCTTCACCCTTTATAACTTCTCTCCCTCTTCATTGGTGAACCATGCTCATCATCACAGACTACCTTTCTACCATAATATGAATTGGCTCTAATTTATCCTTTCTAGGCAGCCTCGCATTCTCATAATTAAACTTAGCAACTTAAGAATATTTCCTTTAAGGTATTCTACCATTTTACCACACAGATTGAGCTTCTGATCATTCTGACTCCAGTCTTGTTCTGGCATTAGTGGATTGAATAATTTCTACTCTAAAGCCTTGGAATTCCATTCTATACCAGATTCTGATGTTATATCTTCATCAACTGAAGCTTCATCTCCTTTGTCGGTGGCTCTAACTTTAAGTTCTGGACAAACTCTTTACTGACATAACATTCCAGGAAATTTTCATATCTCTCCATAAATAAATTTCTTATTTCATATACTTTTAGAACATCCGAAAATCTCACTGCTGCAAAGATTAAAGATGTCATGGCTTTTTTGCATTCCTCTAGGCATTCCGTCTGTTTACACATCACAGAGATTATTTGTGATGTGGTCATAATACTTCTCTAATAAATCATAACATTTAGAGAGATTCAGCTCAACAGGACTTCAGACCTGCTATAGGCATTTACATCCAATCCAATTTTATGAAAGTCTGTTATATAATTTAATTACTACTACAATAGATGATCAGTACTATATTACATTAAAGGGTGTGTTTTGTATGGAGTAAAATATATCTTTTTACTTACCAAACACTAGAAAATAAGTAAGAACGCCTAAAAACTTTTAGTAATTTGAAATCTCCATCAACTAGGTAAACACCCACATCGCGCCCTCCAAATTTTGCTTTCAGCTGCACCTACATTGTTACCAAATCCACCTTTATTTTCACCTACTCTTTCTCCTAATATAATTCCTATTTTTCCTTCACCTGGTGGATCTGATCTTGCTCCTAATGTTTCTTTACTACCCTTAGGAGTCGTTTGGTGTAGGTATGAGGAATAAATAGTTCCGAGATAAAATGAAGGATTATTTTATCTCATATTTTGTGTGAGGTATTAGTTGGTATTGGAATTATGTATCCTAACATTTACACTACAGTGATGAGATAATTTTACCCCATGTACATGATGTGATAACTAATTCTGAAATAAGTTGTTTTGAGATTAATTTTCTCGGGATAACCCTTTTCCGACCAAGCTACCCCCTAATTCCTTCTAGTCCTGGCCCTCCTAATCTTGATGATATGATTGTTTCTGGACTTATTTATATGCCATTTTTTCCTACTGAGTTTTTACAAATTTCTTCTGTTGTTTCTTTGTTGTCATCTCTATGTACAATGCTGGTCTTGTGTTTGATATTGTCTTGGTTTATGCAAATCCTAGGTGTGTGAAGGCTTAAAGATGTTTTATTATGGGATCGTGTCATGTACTTTAGAAGAAGTTTCTTACTATTTCCCCTGTTATGATATATTAATGTACTATACTTCTTGTCATTTTGTTTCTGTAGTGTATAATTTTGCTAGGTTTCATTTCTGGTTTGTATCATATTTTGTTGCTAGATCAGTTGGCATATTTACATGTCTTTTGTCATTTTGTTTCTGCATATTACATGTCCCCCTTAATGAAAATTTTGACTCTATCACATGTCTTTTCAGAATCAGTTTATAACACATATAAAAGAGAAGGATTACAGATTTTTTGTGCAATAGTGTGTACATTTTGAGCAATTTTTGGTGTAGTTGTTTGTCTTTTTTTAAGCATATTCAATTAAAATTTTTGCAAACTTTGTGTTATTCTTTAGTGCAACTTGTTTAATCAACTGCTAGCAGTGGTTTAATATGTATATTTTTAGAAAAGCGAAATATTTGGTGGCTGATTATTAGTCATTTTTAGGATAAAATAAAGGCCGTCATAGATATTGCTCTTTTGGGCTCATTAGATGATTCAACAGAAGATCAAGAACTCGATATAAATCACATGCACTTTGATGTTGTGGGTGGGGTGAAAAAAACGTGTGTATGGATTGGGCTCTCAAGCTTCGACCTTGTATAAAGATCAAAATTCTATCAATTCATGCAATATGTTTTTAGTGTCCGATCATGTTGCCAAATAGCGCATAAAAATATATGAGAAAGAGGTGTTGCATAGAGAGAAAATCAAGAGAGAGTTCTTCAAGAGTGTGTAGAGATGGAGGTGCAATAACGAGTAGAGCAGGAGGTCTCCCGCTTGAGGCAACAAAATGATGATCGATTCAAATCTATGGAGAAGCGATGGTCTCGTATGATGAGCGATATAGAATTATCTTCTCGCTCATTTAGTAATCCTACTCTCCCTAATAGGGACTCATCTAATGATTAAGTACTTAATATTTTGAGACTTTAATTACTTGGAGTGTTGACTTTAACATTGTCACACTTTTTTTGGTAGTTACATTAAATTTTAAATATCGGTAGACTTTTGCTTATTGAAGTTGTGTTTTGCATGTTTTAATTAACTTTGGACTTTTTTTTACTATAAATCTGATATTATGTTTGTTTAGATGTGATGGTTAACTCTCTCTCTCTATATATATATATATATATATATATAATATCACAATATTTCATAATTATTATTTATTAAAATTAAAAATTCAAAAATTTGCGACAGATTTATTTGCAATTTATTCTAAATTTGTTACTATTAAAGTAAGAGATTCATATTGTGACTAAATTAGTCTGTCACAATTTATTTGTAACAAAGTAAATTGTCACAATTATTGTGACTAGATTTAGAAATTTGTTACAAAAAGTGTTCTGTTACTATTTTATAATGGAATATTTTGTCACAAATTTGTGACGGAATTTAAGTCAAATGTAAGGATTTATATTGTGACGGACAATCTGTCTCAATTCTATTACAATAATATTGTTACGGAATTTAAATCCATCACAATAAATTTATGACCCCAGGTTCTGAGATGCCCATTATTCCATCACAAATCCGTCACTATCAATGATTTATGACAGATTTTTGACTAAAATGTCTGTCACAATTTTATCATTTTCTTGTAGTAAATTTTGATGGAACAGATCATGAATCCTTGGAAGGGGATACTTATTCTTCGTAGTCACCTTATTCAATTGGCGATAGTCAATACACATTAGAAGGAAACCATCCTTCTTTCGCACGAAAAGAACAGGAGCACCCCATGGAGACACACTAGGGTGGATAAAACCCTTGTCAATGAGATTTTTCAACTGCTCTTTGAGTTTCTTCAACTCAATCGGAGCCATTCTGTAAGGAGGGATAGAAATAGGATGAGTGTCTGGAAGTAGATCAATCCCAAAATTGATTTCTCTATTGGGAGGAAACCAGAAAGATCATTAAGAAACACCTCAAAAAACTCACAAACCATAGGACAGTCTGAAAGAAGGACCTTCGGATCTAGAATCCTTAAAATGCACTAAGTGATAGAGGCACCACACCCTTTAGAAACAAATTTCTGGGATCTAAGATACGAAAAGAAACGTCCCTTGGATACGAGGGAACTACCTTCCCAAACTAACCCTTTGGGTCTGACAATCAAGAGACACATAGCATAAATGCAACCAATCCATCCCTAAAATCACATCAAAGTCTAACATGTACAACTCTATTAGATCCACCAAGGTCTCCCTGCCATAGAATGATACTACACAACCTCTATAAACTCTTCTATCCATAATGGAGTCATCCACAGGGGTGGATACAGAAAAAGGATCCAAAATACACTCAGGATCAAAACCAAAATAGCCAGCCACATAAGGAGTCACATAACAGTGGGTAAACCCAAGATCAAGTAGAGAATATGCATCATGAGAAAAGAGTTTGAGAGTACCAGTAACAACATTAGGGGACACTTTAGAATCCTTGCGGGTGGTAAGAGCGTACAGACGGTTCCGATCAATGCTAGAACTAGAAGCAAAAGTAGCACCTTTTGGTGCGAGAGCTGATGAAGTAGAAACAAGAATCTTATTTTCCCAGAAGCAACATTAGAAGGACAATCCCCCTACAAATGACCAATCTGACCATATTTAAAGCACTTGTTCCTCTCTTCCTCATAAAAACTGTGATGCACCTAGCCACAAAATCTACAAGAAGGATATGATAGAGCGGACTGAGCCCTACTAGCCTAAGGCTAGGCTCCTGGTTCTCTAAACCCACTGTTATATAGAGAATGACGATCACCCGATGACTTTGGATAAGAAGTACTAGCAGTAGAATAGGAACCATAATTGCCCCACTTCTTCTTAAACCACTTCCTACCATCTCTACAGCTTTGCTACTGATCTCCACCCTGATCCAAATAGCAAAACTACTTACTCTTCCTTTTACTCATCTCTGCTTTCATCTTCTTTGTCTCTTCCATGTGTTGCATATACACCACAAGTCTAGAGATGTCTATATATTATTCAACAAGGCAGCCTTGATCTTCAAGATCAACTTATGGACAATCTTTAAGCAAACTTCCTCATTCTAGACCTCATGCTAGACACTAATTCAGGAGAATAATGCAAAGCTGATGAAACTTTAAGATATACTCCTTTACTGACTTCCTTCCTTGTTTCAAGTTTATGAACTCCTTAGACTTTACCTCTCTCAACTCCTGAAGAAATAATAGATCAAGGAAAGTACTAGAGAAATCATCCCACAAGGTGGACTCAGCACCATCACCCCTAGACTGTTCCCATTCTTCATACCATTGGTATGTTATATCCTTTAACTAATAAATTATGAACTCTACCCCTTCCACATCCGAAATAATATATCATGTAAAAGATCTTTTACATCTCATCAATAAAATATTAAGGATCTTTCTCAACCTTAGAACCAATAAAAATAAGAGGACTCAACCTCATGAATTGTCCAACTCTAGTAGCCTCAGATAATGTAGCAACAAAAGCAACACACTCAGTTTGAGAGGTCATCAACCGGGTAAGCAAATAAATCAACTAAAGAAACTCATCATTAGACACATTAGCTTAAGTTCCCTGAAGAGGGATAGAGAGAAGCAGTGGAGCTCCCTCAGGGAAATCAGAAGAAGCGACCCTCGACCGGGTCTGACTCTTGGAGTTGGACGAGCTTCATCCATATTGTTCTCAGACAGAACAGAAGAGTTCCCACGGTTGTTAGAACTTCTTGGAGGCATGACTTAAAAGGCGAAAAAAAGGATTAGAAAGATTCAAGACCTTAGACTCTATAGCTTGAAAATAAAACATAAAGAAAGAAAAACATTCCTAAATATCTCAGTGTCTCTCCCTTATAAGTGTGGTGTGCTACACACCCATAAATGAGACTCTACTTGACATGGCTTTGTCGGACACCTAGTGACACCAAACCTAGGCTCTGATTCCATCTCTGTTACAACCCAAACCAGGGCATAGACGTGATGGGTATCTTAAGTCCCACGTGGACTTGAGATTACCCCTTATACCTAACCAAACCAAACATATTATCCCCTAAAGTCAAATGAATTCCAAATATATAAAAATATAAATTTAAAGAAATTTTAAAACATGTCTATTATCAAAGACCAACGATCGAAGAAACAACCGACCAACATCGCCCAATATTCACAGTAATTGAAACAAAGCCTTCTAAACAAAGTACCAAAACTAGATATCAATAACGTGTCGGGATATTCCCCCGACTATATGAAAAACCCAAGTTTTGACCCTTCAAAATTTCTTAATTTTAAGCTCTTTAGACATCATATGACTTGTGCTTACTTGTTGTATGATGTGGGTATGGTTTAGGGGTCTTGGTCGTATGTTAATTAGTATGGTTTTGTTTGGTTATTATCCAAGGTACGAATAGACACCATACGAGTCATATGGAGATGGTACATTGAGGAAAGCCACTCGTATATTGCTCAGTGTGTCAAGCCCTTGGTAGGATGCCTAGGGTACGGTTCTAGGGTACTAATCGTATGTTGTGGATACTAGTTGTCCTATGAATTCATATGTTTGACAAGATGGGATCCCAACATTCTATCTAAGGAACCAGTAGTGGGGACCACTCTTATGTTTTGTGTACGAGTTAGGGGAGTCGTACCCTCCTGCACATATTTTTCAGCTTTTAAGATGAGGATATTTTAGACATTTCCCACCCCAAAACCCTTAAGAACCCACATCTTAAAATATATTTTAGCCTCTCATAACACACTTTGAAAGATCAAATCACTCCTAAAACTCTCCCTAAACTCACTCAATAAGATTTGGCTAGGGTTTTCTTCAAGTGTTCATCTAGTGGCTCAAGAGTCAAGTTCTTTCCATGAATCTTTATTAATAAGGAATGTGACTCTTCCCTCATTGTTAGTTCATTGAAATCATGTATTTAAAGCTATGTTTATGATTCATTAATGGTGGTTTTGAAAACCAATGTTGAGGTCTTTGTTGCAAATTGTTGAGTATAGTTTACTCTTGGTTTAAATTGTATTTATTCATGTTTTAACGATGATTTTGCACGTTTGGGTGCTTGTTAATTGTGGTTTAACAATTAGATCATGGTTAATCCTAAACTTGATGGTTTTTACTTTGGTTTTGATCTTGGTAATGGTATGCCCTCGATGCATTTGTGAAAATGTCTAAGAGAGTGAACTAGTCACATATTAAATCATTTGTGACTTTGGTAAGAAATTATCTTAATGGTTGTGTATGTAAAATGATGATTTTAAATTGGTCTTTAAAGCGGGATATGTAGCTGGTCCATGACAGTGGAGTCTGAAAGACTAACATTGGAAATCGTACTAGTCGGCGGGTGTCTTTATGACCGAGTTATTTGAGTCCCCCAATTGAACATATGAATGGGAGGTTTGAGTCCCCAATAATATATGTATTGGTGCTTAGGTCACCTTATTTATGACAAGAGGTTTTAGTCCTTCATATAAGCATATATGGTTAAGGATATTCTCTAGCTCGTATGGCTACACACTCTGGGGCCATTTCAGCTAGGGGTGAACTGGTCCCATATAGCCCATGGGAACCTTGATATATGATAGTTATACTACACAATCCAGGTTAATGTTTTCAAAGCTCATGTTAATCTGGTTCCCTATCCCGGTATGATATATATATGTATTGTATTTGTTATATGCATTGGATGATTGGTTTTTAAATACTGGCATTATTTTATCCTTATCCTTGATTTACATGCTAGCACTCCAATCGCTAACCATCTTCGATGTTGTATCCCCACACGGTGCAAGAACTGTTCATACTATCACCCGTTCTTCTTAGTGACTTGGATTCGGTGATAGCATGATTTGACTTAAAGTGTTGAGCTTCTATACTCCGAAAGTCTCTATTTCTTACTTTGAGTTTTCATATGTCTTTACTAGTTTAGACTTGGATATTAGTTTTGGCTATGGTCGGGGGCATATCTCAATCAAATATTCTTGGATTATTTTAGAGGCTTTGTATGGACAAACTGTGGACTTAGGTATTTTTTGGAATGAATATGGATTTGGTTATGTTATGGTTGTTAGTTTGGTATTGGATGGTTTGACTTGTTTTGGTTGGGTTGGTCATGGTCATAGATTTATCTCAAAGTCATTATGTTTTGAATTACTCTATAACTGTTATAAGTTAAAATTCATCCGACTCTGGATATATATTGGTTGTTTGGATGGGGTATCGGGGGTGGTCTCCGATCCTTGTTGGACTTGATATGCCCATTACAATAAGGCCCTGGTTCGGGTCGTGTCAAGTTGGTATCAGAGACTAGGTTCATGGTCAGTTTGGTGTTCTCAAAGCCATATCAAATAGAGTCTCTTTTATGGGTGTGTAGCGTGCCACACATATAAGAGAGTGTCTATGAGATATTTAGGAAAGTTTCACTTTCTTGTTGTCTTATTTTGAGCTATAGAGTCTAAGATTTGGGATTCTTCTGGTTACTATTTGCTTATCTTTCTGATCATGCCTCCAAGAAGATCTAATGTTCATGCAAACTCTTCTGTCTCGAATGAGGAAAATGTGGACGGAGCTTATCCAACTTCTGGAGTCCAGACCTAGTCAAGGGTCATTGTATCTGACTATCCTCATGGGTTTCCACTTATCCCCATTGATCCTACTTCTAAGGGCAATACTCATACTCATTCACCTTAAGGAGAGGCTATGAATCCTGAGTTCCATTGCTTTATTACCTTATTGACTCAGTTAGTAGATTCTCAATCTGAGCATAGTGGTCTTGTTACTCCATCTTCTGAGGCCAAAAGGGTTGGATAGTTTATGAGGTTGAATCCTCGAACCTTTATAGGTACAAGGCGTGAGGAGAATCCTCAAAGTTTTATTAATAAGATGGAGAAGATATTTTGGGTTATGCATGCTTTGGAGGTTGAAGGTGTTGAGTTTGCTGTCTATTAGTTGAAAGATGTAGCATACCAGTGGTACAAAGAGTGAGAATAGTTGAGGGGTGAGGATGCTAGTCTTCCTTGTGGGAAGATTTCTCTAGTACATTTTTGGACCTCTTATTTCCTTAGGATTTGATGGAGGAAAAATAAGAGGAGTTTGAGAATTTAAGGTAATGCAGGATATCTGTCAAGGAGTATGTCTTTAAATTTCATCAATTGTCCAAGTATGCTTCTGGGTTGATTTCTATCATGAGGGATAGAAAGCGTAAGTTCTCTTTGGTATTATCTAGTGAGTTAATCCTTTAGAGTAAGGTTGCCTTGTTGATCAAGGACATGGCTATCTCTGAGTTGGTTGTGTATATATAGTAGGTGGAGGAAGAGAAGAGGAAGCAGGCCGAGTTTAGTATGAGATAGGTGAAGAAATTTAGGCCTTCTGAGCAAAGTGGTAAAGATGGTGGTAAGTGGCCAAAGAAGAAGTAGGGAGAGCTCTGGTTCTTTCTCTATGGCTAATGCTCCTTACCCGAAGTTGTTGAGTGATCGTCGGTCTCAGCATGAAGGTGGTTCTGGGCACAGGGTGCCCAATCTCAGGCTATTGGAGCCCAGTCAGCTCCATCCCACCCTCCTTATAGATTTTTTAGGCGGACGCATCATGGGTTCTGTAAGAAAGGGAAGATAAATATTTTTATAGTGGTTAAATTAGTCATATGCAGTGTAACTATCGTGCTAGAATGGATTCTAGGGCTAACAAGGTCCGTGTTATCTTTTAATCTTCTCCTACATCAAAGGGTGTTGCTTCTACATCTGTTTCTATTTCTGGTACTAGCACTGGCCAAAATTAGTTATATGCTCTTGCGTTTCATCAAGATTCTGAAGCATCCCCTGAAGTCATTACTGGTGTGTTGAAACTATCTCCTATGATGTGTATTGTTTACTTAATCCAGGGTCCATTCTTTCTTATGTGACCCCATTTGTGCATGTGCATTTTATTTTGGTCTTGAGTTTATTTTTGATCCGTTTTTTGTATCTACCTTGGTTGGTGACTCTGTGATTATTAAAAGAGTCTATAGAGGGTATGTGGTATTTGTTAGTGGTAGAGAAACTCATGTGGATTTGATAGAGTTAGACATGGTAGACTTTGATGTCATATTGGGGATGGATTGGTTGCATTTGTTCTATCCTTCTCTAGATTGTCGGACCCACAAGGTCATGTTTAAATTCCTAATGAGCCGGTCATTATATGGGAAGGGTGTTCTTTAGTGCCAAAGGGGATATTCATCTCATATCTTAGAGCCCGAAAGTTGATTTCCAAAGGGTGTTTGTATCATTTAGTTTGGGTTAAAGATTCTAACTCGAAACGTCCTTCTCTAGAAACTGTTCCTGTGGTTAATGAGTTTCCTGAGGTTTTTCCTAATGATCTTCCTGGTAGTTCTCCTAATAGGGAAATTGATTTTGGGATTGATCTTGTTCTGAACACTCATCCTATCTCTGTCCCTCCTTATAAAATAGCTCCAGGTGAGTTGAAGGAGCTTAAGGAGCAATTTAAGGATCTCTTAGATAAAGGTTTTATTTTTCCTAGTATGTCTTCTTGGGGCATTCCTATGTTGTTTGTTCATAAGAAGGATGGTTTCCTTCAGATATGTATTGATTACTATCAGCAGAATAGAGTGACTGTAAAGAATAAATATCATCTTCCTAGGATCGACGACTTGTTTGATCAACTTCAAGGTGCAAAGTGTTTCTCTAAGATTGATCTTAGGTTGGGTTATCATCAACTTAATATTAGGGAGGTGGATATCCCTAAGACTGCCTTCAGGACCTGGTATGGTCACTATAAGTTCCTAGTTATGTTTTTTGGATTGACCAATGCTCCGACGGCATTCATAGATTTGATGCATAGGGTCTTTCATCAGTTTCTAGATTTTTTCGTCATTGTCTTCATAGATGATATTCTTGTATACTTTAAGAGTGAGGCAGATCATGTCGGTCACCTTCGTGCTAGGTTTCAAACCTGAAAGATCAGTGTTTGTATGCCAAGTTCTCTAAGTATGAGTTTTGGTTCAAGGATGTGATTTTTCTCAGTCATGTTATCTCTAGTGAACGGATTATGGTGGAACCACAAAAGGCTGCAGTGGTTAAAAAGTGTCGTAGACCTACGACTCCAACCGATATTCTGAGCTTTTTGGGTTTAGCCGGCTGCTATAAGAGGTTTATCGAGAATTTTTCGACTATAACTGCCCCATTGACTAGATTGACCAAGAAGAAGGTGAATTTCTTTTAGTCAGACGCGTGTGAGGGTTGTTTTGAGAAGTTGAAGGATAAGTTGACTTCGGCTCTGGTCTTGGCTCAACCTGAGGTTACCAAGGGTTTTGTGGTATATTATGATGCGTCCTGGGTTAGTTATGGTTGTGTGTTGATGCAACATAGTAGGGTGGTGGCCTATGCTTCTAGGCAGTTGAAAGTTCTTGAGAAGAACTACCCTACTCATGATTTGGAATTGTTGTCTATGGTATTTGCAGTAAAGATTTTGTTTCACTATCTCTATAGGGTTCATGTTGACATTTTATTTGATCATAAGAGTCTACAGTATGTGTTTACCCAGAAAGAGTTAAATCTCAGGCAAAGGAGGTGGCTTGAGTTTCTAAAGGACTACGATATGAGTCTCCATTACTATCTAGGTAAAGCTAACGTGGTGTTGATGCTCTTAGCAAGTTATCTATGGGGAGTCTAGCTCATGTGGATGAGGATAAGAGAGAGTTGGTAAAGAACATTCACTATTTGGCAAGTCTTAGAGTTCATCTCATGGACTTTGAGAATGGTGGTTTGTTTGTGCATCAGGTATCATAGTCATCTCTTATCATTGACATAAAGGAAAAGCAAATGTTGGATTCTGATTTGATGAAGATTAAGAGGAATTTGGGTCAGCAAAAGGTTATTGACTTTGCAATTGGTGGTGATAGTATCTTGAGGTACCGAGGTAGGTTATGTTTTCCAAATTCGATGGATTGAGGGAAAGGATTTTGGCCGAAGCTCATGGATCTCGTTATGCTATCTGATGTTGGGTGTATTTATGCACTTTAGTGTTGCTTTCCTAGATCATTTAGCCTTTTTTGAGGACTTCTTGACTGTTTTATATGTTAATAATGATATAAATAAGTATATAAGTGTTTAAGTAGTGAATTACAACGTGTAAAGGTGTTTTCAAGCAAGTTTGGTCTTAAATTGATCATTTATAGTCTAGACGAAAAGACAAGTTTACTAGCTTGAGCTAGGTATTGTTCTAGCTGTTGTCAATGGATTCTAGTGGGTGTATTGAGTTCCTAAGGTTATTATTGTTTAATTATATGTGGAACAATTTGTTTGTAATGTGCAAAGTTCAATTGGATCAAGCAAAGAGTCAAAACCATAAGTTATAGATCAATGTGGGCAAGCCTAGTCTTAGCTCGTGCTTTTAGGTCATTGTTATGAATGTTTTGCAGTTACGAGCTCTAATATTTGGTGTTTTATTATGTAGGATTCTTGGTGAGTTTATTACAGTGGTATATTGATGCTATACAAGCTGGAAATTGAGTGGAAACAACACCACAAGGCAAGGGATGGAAGAAGAAACACTTAGACGAAATTAGGCATTAAGAGGCACATTTCAGTGAGCCTATGCGAATTGGCCGCGCCGTGGAGGTCTTCCTATACGATTTGAAATGCAACACGTGGATTATTCCAAGATATATCCAAGGCTCCGCATGGATTATCCCATATACAGCCACCAACGCGACGCGAACCTCTCCCCATACACGGCTTACGTTCTCCACTATAAATAGAATGTATTGTAACACATTGTGGACACTTTTGGACGTCTTTGGGAGCTTGAGGAGGCTGATACACTTGTTTTTTAGGGTTTATACTATTTAACTTCATCTTTTAAATAGATTTAATCATGGATTCAAGTATTTGAATTACGGTTATGTCTATTAGTGGCTAAACTCCCCCTTTCCAGGGTTAAGGCCAAGAACATGTTTGCTATTGTTATGAATTGAATTTGTTTGGATTGCTTATCATATTTGGTTGTTTTTTCATCCTTGGATTAACTATTTTAGGATTTGCTACCCTTAGAATATATATATTGTCGACCTTATAATCTCGGGAAAGGGAATAGGAAGATAGAACGTGAGGACGAATAGAGTAAGGTTCTTATTCTTTTATAAAATAAGGAATTTGAATTAGAATCTAGGAAAGATATTTACCTAGAAGCATTTCTTGATTCAAATATAGGATGATATCTTTAAGCACTTAATTAGATTATTACATCCCCACTCAACGATGTAGTTGTAATGTCCAAGTTAGGAAGACGATTAGAGGTCGGGAGACCATGATCATGCAATAAACCCTACGAATAAATAACTAATATAAGCAATCTAATGAATGAATTTCAATATCATAGTATGATTGTTTGAAGTGCCTTAACCCTTGGCTTTCCTCCATTGATTATCGCAATTCTTTACTTTACGCATTGTTTACTTTACTTTTACTTTATCAATTTTGAAACTCTTTTGGTTATGCTTGCACGAAGTTAAATCTTAATAGCTGTTTTAGTTTTAGTTTAACTCTTTAGATTTCTTGGGTGCTTTACGTTTGGTCTTGGTTTTGTATTTGCAGGAAATAGGTTTTCATGTTAGTAAGTTGGCAAGGGATAGGGATTTGGTTAAACCAAGCCCCAAACCCCAGCAGTGCTTCCATTAATGAAGGAAAGAATCAATCCTTCTCCCCCGTATAAAGAAGATAAAGACAATCCTGCTCTCGTGGATGAAGAACAACCAGCCCACAGGATAGTTCGAGAAGTGGCAATCCCACTTCCAACAAATTTGACCTCCCCTTTTCAAAACCCGGTTGCTGGAGGTAATTTTGAGATGAAGCAGAATGTGGTGCAGCTTTTGATCAGTAATGGAAATTTTACAGGGCTTTCACATGAAGACCCACAAGTTCACTTGTAGAACTTTCTGGAGATCAGTGACATATTCATCCCTACGGGTGTGTCAACTAACTACGTTAGGCTGACACTATTCCCCTTTTCACCATTAGGGGAAGCAAAGAAGTGGTTGAATGCTGAGCTGGAAAATTCAATCACTACCTAGGATTACTTAACCTGAAGATTCCTCATCAGATTCTTCCAGTCTTGCAAGACTACAAGACTTCACAGTGAGATTGTATGATTCAAACAAAAGCCAGATAAAAATTTATATCATGCTTGGGAGTTCTTCAAGGCTCTTCTTCAGGACTTTCCACACCATCAGCAGTTCAATGAGGTATTAGCTCATACTTTTGTTGAGGCACTTGACCATAACACAAATATTCTGTTAGATTCAGCTGCAGGTGGTCAAGCTTTGGAGATAATGTATGATGAGTGTGGGGTCCCCTGACCCCCTTGATGCAAGAAGATGCTACTAGATAGGGCTAAAAGCCTCAGGGAGTATTTCTATCTCTACTTTTAAAGTATACTTTTGGGGAAAAGTAGATTTTTAAGTGTGGGTGGGGAAATTCCCATTTTTAGGGTAATTTTAAATTTTTGTGTGTTAGTAATAAGTATGAGATGTTCTTGTTGGTGCTATAGTTGATAGCATAATGCAAGTGTTTTGGTTGTAAAGAGCATGTTGATTGTGTGAATGATTACTGTTTAGACTCCTAGGCTCATGTTGATGACTTGTGTACTTGTCATCTTAATGATTGAATTCATGCAATTGTTTTATTAAGAGTCAATGATGATCCTACTTGAGTTGAGCATGTTCCATGTGCGTGTAAGGTTGTTGTATATTCTTTGTTGCATGTGATGTTTAAAACTTGTCCGGTGAGTATACAAAGCGAAATAAAGAGCGTGGATTTAGGAGATGATATAGGCATTTATTTGATAGCCATGTTTTATACCTTTTTTTACCTACCCTTTTGCATAATTCATTGAGACTTTAGCTTTTTCTTTGGCAACCTCATATGTACCATGTATTCCCTTCTTTGATTGACCTTAATTTGATCCAAGACTCCTAAGTGCTTTAATGTATACTTAATTAAGTTAAGGAGTTGAAAATTCAAGTAGGAGAAAGGTGAAATTAAAGCCCCAAAGTGATAGTTATTGGTGTGTGAAAATTGTTGTGTTATGGTTGGGAGATAGAGAAATTTGTGCTAAAGCAATTCCCATCTTTATCCCAGTCGTGTTACAATAAACCTATTTTGTCCCTAGTCTTCCTTGGATATTGTGTACCTTAAATAAGGCAATTACTTAAGTTGAGGGTGGATATCATAGGGGTACATAATCGATAATGGGTGTGAAGAAGCTAAAATCAAATTTGTGAAGAAGGGTAAAGTCAAATGATATATACATAGCATACTCCCACCATAGTATATCTAAATGAGCTCAATGAGATGGGGCAAAACAAAAGAATTGGGTAGATAAAAGTAGTGTAAGTTAGTTGTTAGAGAGTAGTCTTAATTGTATAATGTGATGTATTAAAGCGCTTAGGGAAGATAGTCACTATTATTGGCCAAAACAGTTCCTACCCGTCCCTTAACCTACATTACAACCTTTAAAGACCTATTTGATCCTAAGATTCAACATTCTGATATTAGTGGAGTACTACACTAAGGGCAAGCATATGGTTCTTCTTGTGTAACATGTGAATTCCTTGAGAGAGTGAGCGCACTTTAATTTTTGTACCTCTTCTGTTATAAATTGTATTTATGTGAGTGTCTATGGGTAACTCTCTTATTGTGAAGACACATGTTTGATGATAGTTGAGTGATTTGTATGATGTCCTTGATTGAACAATGTGCATGATTTTGCTAACTAGGCGAATCAATTCTTGAGGCTAGGATGTTTTTAAGTAGTATTCTTGAACTTTTAATTGTGTACATAACATGCTTGGCGTAGAAACTTGCATTTTGTGTAGACATTATAGTACTCTCTTGAGTATATTGCTTGTATTAGAAGTGTGAAGTCTCCTCAACTTATGATGCTTATAGTGAAGAGTTGTTCGAGAACGAACAAGGCTTTAAGTGTGGGGTGGTGATGTGGGCTTATTTATGCACTTTAGTGTTGCTTTCCTAGCTCACTATCTATCTTGTTTCTACGAAGATGTATCAGGATCCTAAGGAGTTCTATTGGTGGAATAATATGAAGAGAGATATGTCTAACTGTGTGGCTAAGTGCATGGTGTGCCAATAAGTCAAAGTTGAGCACATGAGACCCAGAGGACCAAGAGATTGAGTTTCCCGAATGGAAGTAGGATGTAATCAATATGGATTCCGTTACTGGTATTCCTCGGTCTCAGAATCAGTATGATTTGATTTGGGTCATTGTGGATGGGATGACCAAATCCGCTAACTTCTTTCCTGTGAGGACTAGTTATTTGACAGAGAATTATGCTAAGTTGTATATTGCGGCGATTGTGAAGTTGCATGGAGCTCCTGTTTCTATCATTTTGGATCGTGGTACTCCGTTCTCATCTTATTTTTGGAGGTTATTTCAGAAAGGTTTGGGGACTAAGGTGTGCCTTAGTACCACTTTCCACCCGCAGTCGAATAGACAAGCAGAGAGGACCATTCAGACATTGGAGGTGTTGACACCTAATTTTTTCCCTCCACATTTCAAATTAGTTTTTTGAATTTCTCAATTTTAAATAGTTTTAAATATTTTTAGTTATTTTGAAATAAATTTCAACCCTACCGTTTGAATTTAGGTGAAATTAATATATTTAGTATTTAATTATACATGAGTATATAATTATCAGTTAAAGAAAATGCTTTAAAATTTATTCAGAGTGAAAATTTTGATTAAATTACAAACTTTTTACTTGATTGATTGAAAATAAGAAATTGATGACATAATTAGTTTCTTAATTTTTTTTATTATTATTAATATTATTATTGTTGTTATAGAAAAAGAAGAAATAAAATCAAATTGTGTTTCATTAAATATTTATTTTAAAATTATTAAATTTGAGAAATTTGTTAAATTAATTAAAAGATAATTTCATCTCGACTTTACCTGAATTTATTCAATTATGACTATTTCATTAACATAAAATAACCTTTCCTATTTTGGGCCAACCTTTCAGCCAACCCAATTCTGCACCCAACCATCCCAAACAACGATTTCCAACCAATATACTACGTATAAATAACATAAATACCAACCCTTTTAAAAGTAATTACACTCTCTCCCACTTTTTAAATTACTTTACTCTCTCTCCCTATTAATATACATAACATAGCCAACATATACATAGCATTCTGTGTATATGTTGGGATTTTTGTAATAAATTTAGGGAGTTGGGATTTTTTTTGTAATATTGGAAACATAAGTTGTGTATTTGTGTAATTTTTAGATATACTTAACAGCCCACTCCAAACCGCCCCAACAACCAGCCCAATTCACTGACCCGGCCAACAACCTTATTTATCATTCTTTCCCCTCAACAGCGTTAACAGCAAACAACAAAAACAACCAAACAAGTTCAGCAACATCTGCGCTACAATCCCGGCAAAGCAGCGACGTTAATAATAGCTCCAACCAAAAAAACGTACAACCAGCAACAATTTCAATACAAAACCCGATCAACTCGCACCCGACCCGATGAAAACACAACTTCCACAAATGACAGCAACAACTTTCAACGACAACAGCTGCAACAACAGCGACCCCACACCAAGAACCAAAACAAGAGGTCAACAACAATAGCTATTAATCCTAATTTTTCTCAAAATTGATTTCGTATGAATGCGGACGGTTACGATTACTTTGAGTTTGAATTTCAAATTTTTTATCATCAATTTCTTATTTGTTTCCCCCCAAATTAGTCCCGAATCACCTATAAATACCTACGTATGTAGAGTGAAGAATGAGGAGGATTCTTTGGGGGAAAATTAAGGATTTTGGAGAATAATCCCACGTAACCGAAGAATTCAAAAAGATAACTCCAACGAACTTGTTTGAAATCGGTTGAGTTAAATTAGATTTTGCTGGTGGAAGCTTCATCGTTATAAGCTCGTCCGTCCCTGTTTCTACCCGGAAATAGGTAATCAGTCGTTCCTCATCTTACTTCATTTATGTTAGTTTTGTTTCAGTCGTTAGTTTGTTCATCGTTATAATTCATCGTTCAGTCATTTGGTTTCACCCCTGATTTTTATTAAGATTAATATTTAGCGTAATTTCATTATTGGGTTTTGAATAAATAGTTGGTCCTGTACAACAAATTTATTTCTTGATATCTTTTTCATCAATGTTCTTGGAGTGGCTTATCTTAAAAAGTTTGTTGGTTGGTTCCTGAACTCCATTCTGTTTGCAGTATATCCCAAGATGCTAATGGTATATGTCAGCACTACAATCTAATAAAAATAAAACTTAAACAACATATTAAAAAAAAGGGAGAAAAATAAGTTCATAGACCCTCTCAAGCCTTTAATTAAAAAAAGGGGATAAGTAGGTCCCACAATCTTATAAAGTTAAAAAAATAAATCCCTTGAACAATTGGGTCAGTTGTTCGACAACTTCATTAGTTGTCTCAACTTCGCAAAGTTTACGAACAACTCCGCGCAGTTGTTCGGCAACTGGGAGAAGTTGTCGAACAACTTTGATAGTTGTTGAACAACTTCGATAGTTGTTGAACAACTTCACAAAGTTGTCGAACAACAATCAAAGTTGTTCAACAACAAGAATAAGTTGTTGGAATGAAAAAACTTTTAAAAAAACCTCAAAAAAAATTATCCTTTCCACCTAATTTAAAAAAATTGAAGGACCTTACTTAATTAGGAAACTTGTTTGTCCCTTTTAATCCAAAGTCATTGATAAACACTATGGATGATAACTTAAATTTTATTCTAATTTGTACGTTTGTTCAATTCTTGTTATTGATGATACAGGCTACCTATTACTTTACTCAATTCTAGACCATACAATTGCTCTCCACATAGTTCTAGTTGATCTTGACATAAATGATACTTAGATCATTGTTTTCATCTGAAAATTCTACATTTAAAGAGGCATGTGTGAGATATAACCACTGCACACATTTGCGTGAGATGTGGGCTACTCAAATTCCAACGAATTTTCTATGATTTTTGAGACTTGGAAAGAATCAGTATCATCTCTTTGTGGGAGTTAACAAAAGGGAACCTTGTTTCTTTTAAAATTTGTCTTTCGCCAAGGTTCGGTTCAAAGTTGTTTTCATGGGTTCATCACAGCCTCTTCTAAATTCCTTAGACTTAAGCATATGAAATTAAGATAAAAATGATAGTTACCAACAAACATGTGTTTTTCCTAAACCGAGATCAAATCTTGTTTCAACACAATTCGGTCCAATGATTTGATTACATACGATAATTTGCTTCTAATCTAGTAAGTTCTAATCCTTATCCTTTATTTATTTTGCATGAACCCTCCTAAACGAGTCCGATCAAACTCCCCATTCCTTCGTATTCGATGTCCGTCGAGTCAAGCCTCATTGAATCCAAATTTGGACTGATATACTTAGGATAGCACACGTATACAGGCTGGTATACGCTGATATACAGCGTTTATACACTGAAAGTCGTAGATGCATACCATCATATAGTGTAGAATGAAATATGGAGAGAGAATATGCTGATTTCTACGTTGGTATACAGTATATACATGGAAATATACGCAAAAACACAAGGGTGAAGGGTTGTGATTAGGGGTGTACATAGGTCGGGTTGGTTCGGTTTTTATTAAAAAAAAAATCAAATCAATCATGTCGGTTTATTAAAACTATAAATCAAATCAAACCAACATAAAATTGGTTTTTTCAGTTTAGGTTTAAGTCGGTTTTTTGGGGGGGTTTGATTTTTCATTTTTTTTGGATTTTTTTATAATATTTAGTTTTTACAATTATATTGTGATCGAAGACTAGATCAAATATGTTTTCACTCATGTGCTAATGAAAAATCATAATTATGAAAAAATGAGGAGCGGAAAACTCTCTTGAAATTAAAAAGTGAGATGAAGAGTGAAAAGTTTAGGTTTTAAGTTTATATTGGGTTTTCGATTATTTAATTAGCAATTAATGGACAAATATTACAACTTAAAGGCTCAAATCTAAATATATATAGGGCAAAATTCAGAAATAGCTTACTTATCCCCTTAATTATGAGCTTCATAGCAACAGTTTCATAATTATATAATAGAGCAAGTTGTATTTTGTATTTTTGCAAACTGTTGCTACAAAAATACAAATACATACAAATACATATGCTACAAAATGTAATTTGATAAAAGTGTTGCTATTTTTTGTAATTTAATATTAAGTATGCTACTTTATGTATTTTTTTCAATATATATCTACATCTACTTTCAAATTATTGAAAATTACTAAAACTAGTTGAAAAAGTATTTAAAAAGTAGATTATAATTAATATTTTATGTATAAAAAAGTTCAAATATTATATATATATATATTATGTCGGTTTGATTCGGGTTCGGTTTGACTTTTTTTTGGTTAACACCAAACCAAACCAAGAATGGTCGATTTTTTTTCTAACGCCAAACCAATCAAACCAAATCATAAGTCGGTTTTTTTTTCTCGGTTTGGTTTGGTTCGTCGGTTCGGTTTGACTTGACGGTTTGGTCTGTACACCACTAGTTTTGATATACAGTTAGTATACAACTGGGTATACACTGCAGAAATGGACCAAAAGTCCATAAAGAATAGCCCAAAAGCTGGACAGTTTTATTGATGGGCTAACTAAGGGCCCAATTTTAATTCTTGTATTATTTTTGTAGCTTGTATTTTTTTTGAAAAAAATACATGAAGTAGCATACTTAAGTATTAAATTATAAAAAATCACAACATTTTATAAAATTACATTTTGTAGCATATGTATTTGTATGTATTTGTATTTTGTAGCAATAGTTTGCAAAAATACAAAATACATATCGATCATAAGGGCAGTAAAAATCATATGTATTTGTATTTTTGTAGCAACAGTTTGCAAATACAAAATACAACTTGCTATATTATGTAATTATCAAACTGTTGCTATGAAACTCATAATTAAGGAGATAAGTATGTTATTTCTGAATTTTGCCCTTGTTTATTTGTGTTAACTAGCCTTTTAATCAATTAACCTAGATAAACCCCTTCAAGTGTTATCATTTTGTTTTATCTTAGTTTTCTTTCACTTAATCTATAATTTCTTCACATAATTTTACATTGTTTTAAAATGAATTAAATTGGTTCCTTCGGTTTTCTCTTTAAAACAAGTCTTCTAAAGATTAAGTATTTTATTCACGATATTTATTTTTTTCATATGATTAATCATTTATTTGGATAAAATAATTTTCTCCAAAACCTATGAAACTAATCTCTAAGTCTAATAAACTAATTTGTTTTGAAAATGAACTCTTCAAAAATTAGCAAAGCCGTTTTTACTCTCTTAATATTTTTTTCCAAAGGTATTATCTATAACCTAATCGACTTTTTTTATAATAATTAATAAGAAGAAAATAATCTCATAATCTTTTCTTTCTCCACGAAAGCAAAATCATTTTTCTCTTAAGTCTGGAAAGTTACAATTTAGTTCAATTCAAATAAATTATTTTCTCCTTTGAATAAATAAATATTATTTTTAAATATTTAAATAAATAATTTTAATATATTCTATAAAATCGAGTCTTTACAAAAATTAGCCACTTTAATTAGTCAAGTTAGTTCTTATTTGGTACACCGTTTTAAACAGACGCTCCTAAGTTCCTTAAAAACCTTCTTAGGGCGTTAATTGAACCCTAACCCATTATCTCTAGTTTTAAAAGTTTATTTCTTTTTTTGAACCTTTGAAACTCTTTTAAATTTTTTCTTGATTTTTTCTATAAAAATCAAGTGGCGACTCTGTGAAATTTCTTATTATTTTGATTTTTTTTTTGAAACTTTTGAAATAGTTTTGAGAGGGTCAAAACTATTTTCTCACCAAAAGAAATCCGTAAAGGGATAAAACAGGAGGATATACTTCGTGCTTGTGCGATTGACTATGGTGGTAGTTGGGTTGACCATTTGCCTATTATAAAGTTTGCTTATAATAATAGTTATCACTCCAGCATTGGTATGGCTCCTTTTGAGGCGTTGTATGGTAAAATATGTTTTTCTCCTATTGGGTAGTATGAGGTTTCTGAGGGTAAGTTTTTTGGCCCTGATTTGGTTCACCAAGCCTTGGAAAAGGTGAAAGTAATTTGTGATAGGTTGAAAGCTGCTCAAAGTTGCCAAAAGTCCTATGCTGATGTGGGGCGTAGGGAGTTGGAATTTAAGGTTGGCGATTGGGTGTTCCTAAAGGTGTCTCCTATGAAGGAAGTGATGTAGTTTGGTAAGAAAGGAAAGATTAGTCCTCGGTGTGTTGGTCCGTATTTGGTTTTGAAGAGGGTTGGTAATGTTACCTATGAGTTGGAGTTGCCTTCTAACTTAAGCTCCATTCATCTAGTTTTTTATGTCTTTATGTTGAGGAAGTGTGCGGGTGATCATTCATCGGTTGTTATTTTAGAAGGATTGGGTATTTCGGATACCTTATCTTATGAGGTAGTCTAGGTTAAGATCTTGGATCATCAAGTTCGTCGGTTGTGAAAGAAAGATGTGGCTTCGGTAGAGGTTCTTTGGAGGAACCATAAGGTTGAAGAAGCTACTTGGCAGGCGGAAGAGGACATAAAGTCCAAGTATCCGCATTTGTTCCCCATTTCAAAAATTCATGCTTGAGGTATGTATTGTTCTTAATATCTTTGTTTTATGTCTTTGATAAAGGAAATGGTAGTTCCTTAATGTCTTTATTTTCTAGTATTAGTTAAAGGGAAGTGTGATGGGTAATAATGTGCTAACTCGTGTTTGTGCTTGCCTTAACTAGTCATTCGAGGACGAATGATCCTAGTTGGAGAGAATTGATACACAATAGTTTTGACCCTTGTAAATTTCTTAATTTTGAGCTCTCTGGACATCATACGACTTGTGCTTACTTGTCGTTTGATGTGGGTACGGTTTAGGGGTCTTGGTCATATGTTACTCAATATGATTTTGGTTGGTTACTGTCCAAGGTATGAATGGACACCATACGAGTCGTATGGAGATTGTACGAGTGGGTAAAAACACTCGTATGTTGCTCAGTGTGTCAAGATATTGGTAGGTTGCCTAGGGTATTATTGATACGAGTTAGCCAATGAAATTGTATGTTGGACAGAATTGGAGTCCAACATTATGTCTAAGGTACGAGTGGTGGGTACCACTCATATGTTGTGTGTACGAGTTAGAGAGGAGTCATACCTTCCTACACACATTTTTCAACTTTTATGTTGAGGACATTTTAGATATTTCCCACCCCATAACCCTTAAGACCCCATGTCTTAAAACACATTGTATCCTCTCGTAACACACATTGAAAGATCAAATCACTCTTTAAGATCTCTCTAAACTCTCTCAAGAAGATAAGGCTAGGGTTTTCTTCAAGTGTTCATCTAGAGCCCTAAGAGTCAAGTTCTTTCTGTGAATCTTCGCATCTAAGGCATATGACTCTTCCTTCATTGTTAGTTAATAAAAATCATGTGTTTAAAGCTTTGTTTATGATTCATTAAGGGTGGTTTTGGAAACCAATGTTGAGGGTTTTGTTGCAAATTGTTGAGAATGGTTTACTCTTGGTTTAAATTGGTTTTATAGATATTTTAATGACGGTTTTGCACGTGTGGGTGCATGGTAATTGTAGTTTAACAATTAGATCATGGTTAAACCTAAACTTGATGGTTTTTACTTTGGTTTTGGTCTTCGTAATGGTATGCCCTCGATATGTTTGTGAAAATGTCTAAGAGAATGAACTAGTCATGTGTTAAATGGTGTTTTGAACTAAGGTACTGGCCTAATGAATATGAATGGTTGGTAAATGATTTTGTGAAGGCCTTATTGGCCAGGTAATGATTTAAATGGTAACCTTGGTAGTTTAATTGGCTAAAAAGGTTTGAGTCCCTAAATATTAAATTGATATATGTCTTTACTAGATAATGGGTTCGAGTCCCTAAACTTTGAATTGAATTAGTGCCTTTGTTAGACAATGGGTTCGAGTCCTAAAGTCAAATGAATGATTGGTTGATTGACAATGGTAATGGAAGGTGGTACGCTTACAAGTGATGTTGGTATGACGATACCAACGGAGTACCTTTGGTAAATAATTGGCTTAATGGTTGTATGTTAAATGATGATTTTAAATTGGACTTTAAAGTGGGATATGTAGCTGGGCTGTGAAAGTGAAGTCCAACGGACTAACATTGGAAACCTTGCTAGCAGGTATGAGTATCTTTATGACCGGGTGGTTCGAGTCCCCCAATTGAATATATGAATGGGCGGTTTGAGTACCCCATAATAAATGTATTGGTTCTTAAGTCACCTTGATTATGTTGAGAGGTTTGAGTCCCCCATATAGGCATATACGGTTTTGGATATTCTTTGGTTCGTGCGCCTACACGTACTGGGCCTTCCAGCTAGGGAGAGATGGACCCATATAGATTAGGTGCCTTGATATTTGACGGTTATGCTACACATCTCAGGTTAATGATTTCAAAGATCATGCTAATCCTGTTCCCTATCCCGGCATGATGTATAAATATATATATGTGTTTGTGTGTGTGTGTGTGTATGTGTGTATATATGTATGTATTGCATTGGTTATATGTATTGGATGATTGGTTTTGAATTGTTGGCATTATTTTATCCTTATCCTTGAGTTACATCCTAGTGCTCCAACTGCTAATCGTCTTCGACGATATATCCCCATGCGATGCAAGAACTGGTCATACTATCACCCCTCCTGCTCAGTGACTTGGATTTGAGGACAGCTTGAGTTGACTTGAAGTGGTGAGCTTCCATACTCCGTAAGGCTCCATTTCTTGCTTTGAGTTTTCTTATGTCTTTATTGGTTTAGACTTGGATATTGATTTTCGCTATGGTTGGGGGCATGTCCCTACTGGATATTCTTGGATATGTATTTGGTTATGTTATAGTTGTTAGTTTGGTATTGGATAGTTTGACTTGTTTGGGTCGGTTTGGTCATGGTCATGAACTTATCCAAAATTCATTATATTTTTAATTACTCTATCATTGCTATAATTCGGAATTCATTCGATGCAGGATATATGTTGGTTGGTTAGATTGGGTATCAAGGGTGGTCTCCGGTCCTTGTTGGACTTGAGATGCCCATTACGATAAGGCCCTAGTTCAGGTTGTGTCACTATAGACAAAAATAAGTCTAAATAGTCTGAGACATAAGAGACCAAAACATGAAATATAGACTTTCGATATAAGAAAGCTCACCATTTCAATATCAACTCACAAGTTGATCCTGAATCCTAATCACTGAGCAGGAGGAGTGGAAGTATGACCAATTCCTGTATCACGTGGGATACAGCGTCTGAAGACGGCTAGCGATTGGAGAACTAGCATGAATCTCAGGGATAAGGATAACATAATATCAGTCAAAACCAATGTACATAATCAAATACATAGACATATAGATATATCATATGCCGGGATAGGGAACGAGTCTTAACGTGCACTTTAAAATTTTAGCCTAGATTGTGTAGCTCAACCATTATAACATGTACCTACGGACTATATGGGACCTAGATCTCACCCCCTAGTTGGGGCCCAGTGCATATAGAAGCACGAATCGGAGAATAATCTCATATATATACACGGGGTACTCGAACCTCCCAAATCATATACTAAGCTAACTTAAGCACCCGATCATGTAATGATATGCAGGGGAATCCAACCTCCCTAATCATGTAATAATAATGAGGGGGACTCAAACCTCCCTAGTCACTCTGACCCCCATGCCAGCAAATGCGATTTCCAGTATCGATCACTCGGACCTCCACTTTCACGACTCAGCTACACAACCCATGTTAAAGCCCAATTAAAAGGTAACAACAACATGCCAAAATAATTGCATCACTTGGGAAATTCACAATCCCCTTGGTTCAATTTTACAAATTTCCACATTTCTTATAATTAAAAACCAGTTTCACAATATGGGGTTGGGGTCATAACCACTTCAAAAGTCACAAGTTTGGGAGAATCACAATTCCCTAGTTCAATCACCATACCCATGCACCCATACGTTCAAAACCATAATTAAAGCATGAAAATACCATGGGAAATATTGTTCAACAACAAGCATTCAAAACCCTTAACCCTTATTTCAAACCAACATAAATATCTCATGAACAATACTTTAAAACATAAGATTTTAACAAATTAACAATGAGGGAAGAGTAACATGCCTTAAATAAGAATTTTCAAGGAAGGAATTCAACCCTTAAGCCCTTGGATGACCTACTTCTTGGAAACCCTAAGTATGACCACTTGAGAGAATTAGAGAGAGCTTTGGAGTTGTTCTGATTGAGTTAACAATGCTAATGGGGTCCCCAATAGGGTTTTAAGTCGTGGTTTACAATTGGAGTAGAGGGGAAATGTTAAAAGTGACATTAATGAAGAGACTGGAAATTATCGTCAAAGATTATGGGTCACTATACGACTCATATAGACACATTACGACTCATCACAAGGATTCGTAACCAAGACAGAACCACCATGGCCCCATACTGTTCTGACTACGATTTATACCACCAACTTGTAACCATACTGAACGACTTGTAACCACTTCTCGTACTACGGACAACAATAATTTGGGAAGACACACTAGACACCCTACAATTTGCACCCAACAAATCATAACAAGTCCTTACAGCTCATAGTGAGCCACTCGTACTCAGACCATAACTTGGACACTAAATTTCTGATTTGGTTATGTTTGGGTCCATAGGACCCATCAAGACTCCTATGACTCGTACCCCCAAGTCGTACTCAGGACAGTAACACAAGCACCAATCGCTAGACACCTTACGACTAGGGTCACCTGACCCGTCAAGACACATTATGACTCGTCAGGTGAGTCGTTGCCAGGGAAGAAAGCTCAGAACTCAGAAAATTTTCAAGACCCAAAAACCCGAGACGTTACAAAAATATTTATCAAATAATAATAAATTATATTGCTAAACACTTTTTGTCAAATTTTTTTGTAAAAACTACTTGAAATATATATGACCAAATCGGTCCTAAGTATATTGGAATATAGTCTTACCTTACATTTATAACAATGATATGTCCAGTAAAATTTCACAAGTGACATTACAAAAAAAAAATATTACGTAGGTTAAAGCTGCAGTCTGTGGAGGTTGAAACCTCCGCTAATTGTTAACATAAAATAGCAAAGACTTGTAACCTCCACGAATTGCAGTTTTAACCTTCCATATTTACCTCTTTTTTGTAGTGTGAGGTCTGGGGAGGGAAAATGTACGCAAACCTTACCATCACCCCGAAGAGATAGAGAAGCTGTTTTCAAAAAACTCTTGGCTCAAGTGTAGCAAATCCAAGTATGAAGAAGAGAAAAAAATGAAGATTACCTTTACATTTATGCAAAAGATTATTTCCATAAGTTAACTCATAACATTTTGTTGACGCTATGATAACTAAGTCACTACACTTGTAAGAAAAATAGCCACAAATAAAAGAATAAGGCATAATATATAAGCATGCCCTTAACTTAACCTTAGATTACATTTATGACCTCTAATTTTGGATGTGCACAAGTAGGTACTTCAACTTGTATAAAGTTGAACAAGTAGGCATGCACATTCTATATGACATGATACACGTACGATGCCATGTAAGATACAAATCGTCTCCCACATAAGACTAAACATAGGACTCATGTGTCTACTCATTCAACTTTATACAAGTTTTAAGTGCCTACTTCTGCACACTCTAAGTTAAAGTACATGAATACAAGTTGAAGCCAAATTAAAAGATACAATTATCTATTATGCCAAAGAAAAAACCATATTTAAAATAGACAAAGAACCCTTATAAGCCATCTATAAATTCTCGTGGTTCATAACAAGTTTTTTCTCATTCGACTGTATAAAAAAGTATATGAAAATGAAGAACCTCTCTCTCTTACTTCTCACTCTCACACTATTTTTCACTTATGTTTGTTCACAAAATATAGCAGAAACACAATTTGTCTATAAATGGCCAGAAACTTATTGTAAAAAAGATACCACAAAAGTGGAATGTACTAAAATTCCTTTGCAATTCACCTTAGTTCGATTTTGGGAGTAGATTCCAATGGAGGAATTCAACAAGGTTGCCCAGATACAACATCATATGATTGGGACAAAGTGGTACGGTTTTTTTTCTTTTTTTTGTATTAACAACAATTCTATATATACTAAAATTAATTATCCATCAGTTTGTTATTCATTGACCAAAGTGAAAAGCAAAAATATTATGACAAAGATATTATTGTTATGAAATATAAAGAAAAAACAACAACAATAAATTGAAAGAGAATAGAGGAGACTTTTTTATTTCTCTTGAGAATGAGAGATTATAAGATTGATGATACAATGAACAAAAACCCTCTATTTATAGGGGAAAATACCCCTAGTTTCTGACTAAAAGACATATACTTCAAATCATGATAGATATCAACTAGATCTTGATAAATCTTATCTATATTCTTGATGGACATTCACTATAATGTAAATACATTTATAACACTCTCCCTTGAATGTCTAATTAATAGATAATGTGCCTCGTTAAAACCTTACTAGAAAAAACTCAGTGAAAAAAAATCT
Source organism: Capsicum pubescens (assembly GCA_030864215.1). Taxonomy (NCBI): domain Eukaryota; kingdom Viridiplantae; phylum Streptophyta; class Magnoliopsida; order Solanales; family Solanaceae; genus Capsicum; species Capsicum pubescens. The sequence goes on from CM061547.1 coordinate 104,225,181, forward strand.
AGAGAAGGAAAAAGAGTACACACCTCTAACAATACGCATTTTGGCTGCCTCATTAAAAATCTTACAAGGAAAACCCAGTTGGACAAAACCTTGAAAAGGAAAAAGAGTACAACGCGTATTTGCTCGCCCTGATGAGAACATTAATGACTTTTGCATCCCGATCTTGTGCACCATCTTCTTGAAAGTTGTAGTTAAAAGGGTCTTGGTGAATAAATCAGCCACATTGTCACTTGAACGAATTTTTTGCATGTTACTATCACAATTCTTTTTCTAGCTCATGTGTATTGAAAATCTTGATGAAGTGTGTTTCGTTCTATCTCCTTTTATGAATCCTCCATTAAGATGTGTTATGCATGCTGCATTATCTCTGTATAAAACTATGGGTACATTGTCACATGTCAAACCACATTTTTCTCGAATGAGATGTATCATAGACCTCAACCATAAACATTTTTGGCTTACTTCATTAATAACTATAATCTCAACATGGTTCGATGAAGTGGCTAGATAGATTGCTTCGTATATCTCCAAGATATGGTAGTATCCCACATATGAACACATTGCATATTTGAGATCAATATTTATACGGGTTAAATAAATACCCAGCATCAGCATATCAACAAGATCGGGACTGCAATCTTTAGAATAAAATAAGATCATGTGCTTGATCTCAATCGACGTCTCCTTGTAGGAGCAGAACTATACCTTTCTTACAAATTAACTAAAAAGGCTATATTAGACCTTGTAGTATTTGTAAGATACGTTAGTGCATCAATTGCACAAAGATATGGTACTTCATAACCAATCCAATTTGGTATATTTATTATTTCACCAAATAATGTATTGTTTTTGAAAACTCTCCAAAAGTTTCAATAATTTTCAAGTTAGAAACTTATGCAATATAAGGATTATAAATAAGTTTCCTAAAAACTTATGCTTCAAACATTTTGAATCCTTAAACAAATTTTCAGGTAAATTTTGTCAAGTGACAATATTCAACATTTCGTGTGTGACATCTTCAAGTGTTTGGACTGTAAATCAAATAAGTTTTATGCTTACCAAGATGCATCCTTTCATGTCACTTGATAAATATTTCTACATCAGCATGCTTAAATAAACGTAGAATTCGGATCCTCGTAATCTTTCACAATATTGCGCCAATATTATATCAAAGATATCATCGATAATGTATTATTTTGTATCGGTTCACAATGTGACATAACACTTTGAGATCTCATCACTTCATTATTTTTAGGTACCTAAACCTCTCATAAGGTTTCATGAAGTGTTATGCCGTAGGCTCTTCAAGAGCCAATTGCAATCTTATTATGATTATTTGCTCCTTATCCTTTTCAAGATTTATTTTATTTGAAACTAATTGATCTACCATGCTTTACACATGCATAGACTGTGTCCTTTAGAGACACAAACTAGGAGCATTTGCAGCTTAAATATGAGATGCTTTCGATATTTGATTTGAATTATCTTTTGAATGAGGATCTTATAATAAGTCCTAACATATATCATAGTTGCTTATAATCTCCCCCTTATGTTAGGAATACTAACATACATCTTCCATCTTCTTTGAGGAATCCATTTTTGTGCATCATGGTATATTCATTAATCATATACCGCACATCAAACTATTAGATGGAATAGTTGGTTTCGAACCTTGAACCAATTGAGAGGGAAGAAATATTCATAATTTATTGGTCTAATGCATACAAGTGCTATTGTACGCAACATATCATATTTCAGACCAACATATAAAGTTTTGTTCTCGTTAGCAATGGTTTATCTATTTATCTGAAGGCATTCAATGTCAAACCATCATTATCAAGATGAATTATCTTGATTGCACAATCTGAAAGTTATGCTCTTAACTCAATTTTATTGAGCAAGAACCTTTATGAATGTCAAACTGCAGGTTGACAAAGTGTACATGTGATCATCTTATTTCGATGTTTCTTAATAGATCACATGATGGGTGAATAGGCCCTTATTTATCTTTTATACTTTTCAGATTTTAAGGAATCCAATCCCAACACTAGTATGAGAACACGCAATATTAAAAATAATGAAGAATTTTCTAATTCTTCAATATATGTTCACACATCTTTGGGATGTCGCAATCGTTCATGTCAATTTATGAACTTTTATTCTAGTAAACTCCAAGTTTACTATGTCATGTATCTTTTACTTTAGTAAATTTTAGATTTACTATTACATGAATAAATTTCAGATCTACTACTTTAGAAGTAGATTTTAAAATAACTCTTCTCAGTTATTCAGCCTTTTTACCATCACAATCACATGCACTTTGTATTGATAAGCTTCTCATTCCACAAGAATGAAATATAATCGTGCCTTCAGCCTATCAAATTCTGATAGCTTATGACGTCTTTCATGATATTGCTACTTCAGGAGCATATCAATGCATACATATAATGTAGAGAATTTTTCTCTTAACATGTCTTTCAGAGCATATCATATATTTCTATCACATTCTCTTCAAGAATGTAGATCTTTCAGGCCCATCATATATTGCTACTACATTCACTTCGTGGAATGAGCATATTCAAATGAACAAGTTTCATGACTTTTCATCAAAAACACATTATTTTGCCTTAGTCATCATAATATCATCAATATAGTGCATTGAGATCCAATCTCAATGTATTTTCCATATAAAGGTGTCTTAGGCATAAATCGATGAGACTTAAATCCAATATTTTATCATGGTGCATCAGGACTCTAACTGATGTCTTTTGCGGTGAGATTTGAATCGTCTTATCCTTAACCAATATAATCATTAGTAAAATTCACCGAAAGCTCACCATCAATCTTTCAAAAATATCATCACTTTGTAATAAAGATGTGTAAACATATTGAACATGATAAAAATATTATCAATAAAAATGTCTGCAAATATAAAACAACACTAATTGCTCATGAAAAACAAGGCTCATTAAAATTTACCGTAACTACTCGAATTTCATCAATTCACAACTAATACAAAGAACACATAGTAAATTTCCATTTTTTCTAATGATGACAGATTTATGATGAAAACTTTATAGAAGTTTGAGCAAGATATAATACAGTATAAGTTTTATACAATTATTTCTAGGCCGCGGATTATTTTTCTCATAGCTCATATGTTGACTTTAATACCACTTTAAATAATTATGAATATAAACAGATTTAATCTTAATAAAAAAACACAAGACCTTAATCAAACTTGGTACGTCAAATTCAAAGGCAGTAAAAGTATCTCTTACTTGAGATCATAATCATGGACTATTGCTCCTTATCGGATCAAGTAACCGGAAATTATTTAATAATTATAAAATAAATCATACCTCATGCTTGTTAAGCACCTGACAAAAAACATTGGGTAACTTTACCTTAATTACTCAATTGGGTACAACTTTGTGTTGATAACGCGTGTTGATAACGTGTTATGAAATACAAAGAAAGAACAACAAGAATAAATAGAGAGAGAATAGAGGAGACTCCATTATTTATCTTGAGGATGAGAGATTATAAGATTGATGATACAATGAATAAAACCCCTCTATTTATAGGAAAAAATACTCCTAGTTTCTGACTAAAAGACAGATACTTCAAATCCTGATAGATATCAACTAGATCTTGATAGATCTTATCTATATTCTTGATAGACATTTACTATAATGTAAATACATTTATAACATTTCTCTTCTTTCATACTACCTCTAAAACAAAGTTCCAAATTTTACATTAATATAGAAATTTGATTCACATATCCCACTAGAGAGAGGTTTTACTGTATATTTGTAATCATCTCATTTGAATATAGACTTATTTATTTAGTGGCTAACTTTAATGCACCTTTTTTGCATGCTTACTTGATTATTATTTTTTTACTACGTCAAACACATAGAATTTCATTTTTTTTCCTTCTAATGGGTAGTGATGAGATTTGGATCCTAAATTTCTGCCAAATTTGGGGCATCATATTAAATTGTGTGATTATTTCATATCATCTAAAAATTAAAATTATAAATTATACTTTATATATATATATATATATATATATATATATATATATAATCATATCTTCAATAATATTAACACATATTTACGAAGCCACCTTTGTAAGTCATACACTATTTCATGTATAGGCTTGTTTAATTTTTTATAAGTCATACACATGGAATTCTTCTCTCTGTCTTTTTTGTTTCTGATAGATGATGCTGAGATGCAAATCCTGAATCCCTACCTGCTCTAATGTACTTTGCAATCATCTCATCTAAAAGTTAAAACTGTCAAGGAGATCACTTTTATTTCTTTATTTAATTATATAAACATTCATGATTCACAAAGCCACTTTTACCATAAATTAATTCCTACCTCCGCCACTGATAATAAGATAAATCCAATTTTATTTGTCGTAGTTTACTACTGATATGGTCAATAAACTTACCCCATGTTGGTCATCACTCACTACATAGGATCCCAAAGAAAAAGGGTTCGAATCCTCCTCCCATATATATATATATATATATATATATATATATATATAAATTGACCCTTTGATCATATTAAATTTAAAAAAATTAAAAAATCTTATTTGATATTAATTCATGTTATGCACAATACTTTTGCTAGCTAACCTGTCTTCGGCACGTTTGCTTGTGCTTCCTGCTTCAGCTGCTTCAATCGTAATTTTCATATATCATCCTTAATTAATTAGTATATTCTAACAACTAATAAGCAGGCACATCTTCACCATGCCTGCTTGTGTTGCCTGCTTCAGCTGCTTCAATCGTAATTTTACTATATCATCCTTATTAATTAGTATAAGTCATTATGAGTATTAAAAAATTAATAATATTTAATAAAAAATATAAAATAAAAATAAAATAATAAACAAACTCTTAATGTCTTGTGCTACCTTCTTCAGCTGCTTCAATTGTAATTTACTATATGTAGTACCCCATACTTCCCTAGCATAATTTAAGTCCCAATACATGAGTAATTATATATAAAATTTTAGAAATACCCATTATTTCTCAATTTAGAGCCTTCCATTGCGTAAAAAATTTAATTAGCTTTCTAACAATATAAAATTCGCCTAAATTCGATAATCGGGTAAGAAGTTATGGTGATTTTAAGTTTCAGTCATTAAACACCGTCATTTTGGTCACTAGCGCATCGCGGAACCAGTCTAAATGACATTTGGCAATTTCCAGTGGGCCTCCGTGATAATGGCACATTACAGAGATGACCAAAATGGCAATCCAAAGGCTTAGCACGATAGCTCCGTGTTGCGCCAAGCTTCAAGATCCCAGTCGTCAATTTCCAGTGAGGCTCTGTGATCTTGGTGCGTCACACCAGTGCCTCAAATTGGGATTTTTAGTTTTTTCCAGTTCTATGTTTCTAATTTCCAAGGGGCTGTTTGTTCATTTTCCTAAACCCTAAACTCGTCCTAAATACGAATTAAGCCTAATAGGGCATTATATGCCCATTATTCTCAAATTAGTCAAAAGGGGATCCATTCTCTTCAAGAACACAAAAACCCTAGATCTCAATTTCAAGGCCAAATCTCAAGAACTCTCTATCAATCCTCTCAAATTCACTAACCCAAGTATGTTAGATGTTTATCCATGGAGTCCAAGTATCCAATTTAAATTGTAAAATTATTATCTTTTCAAGTTATTTTGATTTTAAAAATTATGACTAAACCATGAATTTCCATGAATATTGTTCTATACCATGTTTTAGCGAAATTTGATGTCTATTACTGGACTCCATATATTTAAATATTGTTTTCCACTGATCTAATTCATGATTTGTGATAATGGTACTGAAATTATACTTTACTACAAGTTTTGGTCTAATTCTCATGCTTAAGGTACACCATGCATATCAAGTATTTGATAAAATGCTTACAAGAATGAATATTTAATAAAAGCCTTCATGTTATGTCCTCCAAGCTTTAGTGTCGTTTTACTATTATTGTTTTGAGTCTTGGGGGTATTGAATACTCGAAAACCATAGTTGTTTACTTAGTCTCATTTCATTATCTTCAGAATAACTTCAGATTATATTATGATCATTATCAGAACAGTCAGTTAAACTCAGAATAGTCTAGTATTTCAGTGTTTTTCAGTTGGGAGTAGTATTTAGCACCAAGCGAGAGTAAGGATGGAAGATTTCCCATCAGATAGGAAGAGTCGCTAGTAGCAGTCCCTAAACTCCAGAACTACGTAGCCAGCATAGGATATGATAAGTCACACATCAGTTTAGGCTTGACTATCTATCAGGGGTCACCCGTCAGTTGAGGCTTGACACCCTTAAGCCTTTGGGAAAATACATCAATATAGTGGATCCACTCAGCCACCTTAGTACCCATGGCACGGTATTAACACCCTTCCAACTGGGGTTACAGGTTGGACCCCAATTAGCTCAAATTGGGGAATGTCGGTTAGATTATACCTCCTATAGTCTTAGTTACAATTTTAGTCCAGTAGTCAGTTCAGACATTCAGTCTCAGTGTTGTTTAACCAACTATTATAGATATCAGTTATTTTAGTATTTCATTTTATAGACTTTATTCAGTTTATGTTATATACTTGGTCATGCATCCTCAGTATCTACAGATTTCATGTACCTTCAGTATTTACAAACTTTTATGCATTTCATTCAATACTTCATGTTTTACATGTATATTCAGATAATTATTATTCCTGTTCATGAAACCATGCATAGCAGCCTACCTCATTTAGCATACCAGTACATTCAAAGTACTGATTGCATACCCTTTTATTACGCTATGAGTTATTATATCATAGGTTCTGACGCCCAGTTCTAGGATCGCGCTTAGACTTCTTAGAATCTCAGCAGTAGCAGTGGTGAGTCCTCATATTTTGATTATAGATTAATTTATTTCATGCTTTCCATCTAGTAGTTAGTTGGGGCCTGTTCCATCAACTCATAGTTATTCAGTTTAGAGGCTTTCACACCCTACAGTCAGTTGTTCATTATTCAAACTTCAGTTGACATGTTTGTTAGTTATTTAGTTTATCTCATATTTCAGTATTTATTCAGGCTCAGATTGTTATCCCTTCAGATTCATAATTCAGTATTTGTTTTAGTTATTAAAACCTTATGGCGTATAAGTTATTCTTCTGCATTTATGGATATGTTATTCAGTACTCACAGTAGTTACCAGCTCATGGGTTAGCTTGTGGTCCCTCGGGACTGTAAGCACCATGTAACGCCCAAGGTGTACTCTCGGGGCGTTACAAACTTGTTATCAGAGCCTAAGGTTTTAAAGTGTCCTAGAAAATCTGAAAGATGCGTCAAGTAGAGTCTTGTGCATGGATTGTAGTGTGCCACACTTATGGTCAAGAGGCTACAAGGCGTTTAGGAAAAGTTTCCCTTCTTTCAGTATTTATGTCGTGCGAGTGAACATGAGCTCAAGTTAAACTCTCAGTCTAATCCGTTTCTTCCTTCCGTTTACAGAACATGCATCCCAAGAAGAATGGAAGAAGAATAGGAAACCAGCCAACACCTCCGCCCGTCCAGGAAGATCCTCTAGACGAGCATGTCTCCCACGCCAAATTCAGGGTTGCATTCACCACTTTAGCAAATTCAGTAGTAGCCCAAAATGAATGGACAACTACTGTTAAGGCCAACCCAGTGTCCAATACTTCTGCAACCAGGATTCAGGACTTCACCCAGATGAATCTTTCTTCCTTCAAGCTATCCAAGCCTGAAGAGGATCCACAGGAATTCTTAGATATGGTTCAAAAGGTAATGGATTCTATGGGGGTGACATCCAGTGAGGGTGCTGAGTTGGTTGCATATCAGTTACAAGATGTATCCCATACATTGTTTAAGCAGTGAAAGGTAGATAGAGGTGTAGATGCAGGGCCTGTAGAATGGGAAGAGTTTGCTACAGCTTTCTTAGATAGATTCTTCCCATTGAGTTAAGGGCGGACAAGGTGTTAGAATTTATTAACTTAAGGTAGGGCAGCATGAGCCTAAAGAAGTATTCCCTCAAGTTTTCTCAGTTATCTAGATATGCTCCTCATGTGGTATCTGACCGCAGGTCCAAGATGAGTAAGTTTATGTCTGGCGTATCTAATAGTGTGGTAAAGGAGTGCAGGACCATAATGCTGATTAGGGACATGGACTTGTCTATGTTAATGGTCCATGCTCAATAAATTGAGGAGCAGAATATTAAGGCGAGGGAGAGAGGAAACAAAAGAGCTAGGACGAGTAGTTTTAATTTCAGTCAGCCAAGGTTAAGGTGGTAATCGTCCCCAATTTCATCAGAAGTCTTTAGCCCCAACACCATCTTCAGCCAGTGCCCCAGTACCCAAATTTAAAAATAATAATAGGTATAGAGCACCAGGCTCTAAGTCCCAAGGCAGTGTTAACAGTTCCCGTATGAACCCTCTATGTCAAAAATATAGCAGAAACCATCAGGGTAAGTGTAGAGCCGGCAGTGATGTATGTTTCGGGTGTGGCAAACCAGGGCATCGGATTTAGAAGTGTCGGATAGTTGCTCAGAAAGGTAGGGAGTTGCACTAACAGGTCCAGCCCCATCAGTCGGCAGTCACTGTCAGTCGCCCAACTAGCAGGGTGCCACTTCCAGTGCTACCAGTGGTCAGCGTCCGAATAGATTATATACTCTTCAATCACGCCAAGATCAGAAAATTCTCCTAATGTAGTTATTGGTATGTTACAGGTCTTTCACTTACATATTTATTCTTTACTATACCCTGGAGCTTCTCTTTCTTTAGTACCTCCATATATAGCCGTCAATTTCAGAGTTAGACCCGAAACTCTAACAGAGCCCTTTTCAGTGTCTACCTCAGTCGATGTTTCCATTATAGCTGAGCAAGTATACAGAAACTGTCTGGTCATAATATCTTATAAAGTTACTTCAGTTGATCTCGTGGAGTTAGAGATAATGGATTTTGATGTCATTCTCGGCATGGATAAGCTCCACTCATGCTATACCTCAGTTGAAAGTAGAAACAGCATAGTTCATTTTTCGTTCCCAAATGAATAAGTCCTTTAATGAAGGGGTAGTACTACAGCGCTTAAGGTTCAGTTGATTTCATACCTTAGAGCGAGAAAAATGATATCCAAGGGATATGTCTATCATCTTGTGCAGGTCAAAGACTCTAGCACAGAAACTCTAACTCTTGAGTCAGTTTTAGTAGTCAGGAAATTTCTAGATGTGTTCCCTGAGGATCTTCTCGGAGTTCCTCCCAAAAGGGAAATCAACTTCAAAATAGACCTTCTCCCAGATACTCATCCCATATCTATTCCACCATTTAGGATAGCTCCAGCTAAACTCAAAGAATTAAAAGAACAATTGAAGGATCTTCTAGATAAGGGATTCATTAGGCCCAGTGTCTCCCCATGTGGTGCACCAGTTCTATTCATGCGTAAGAAAGATGATTCTCTAAGAATGTGCATAGACTACCATCAGTTAAACAAAGTCACAGTCAAGAATAAATATCCACTTCCCAAAATTGATGACTTGTTTGAAAAACTTCAGGATACTAGTTATTTTTCTAAGATAGACCTCAGATCAGGCTATCATCAGCTTAGAGTCAGGGAATGTGACATTTCAAAAATAGCTTTACAAACCAAGTATGGTCACTTTAAGTTTTTAGTCATGTCCTTTGGTCTCATGAATGCCCCAGCAACCTTCATGAACTTGATGAATCGAGTGTTCAAGCAGTACTTGGACATTTTCGTTATAGCCTTCATTGATGACATTCTTGTTTACTCCCGTAGCGAAAATGATCAAACAGACCATCTCAGAATAGTGTTACAAACTCTTAGAGTTCACCAGTTGTTCGCTAAATTTAGTAAGTATGAATTCTGGCTAAGATCAGTAGCTTTCCTTGGCCATATTATTTCTAGTGACGGCATTAGAGTTGATTCTCAAAAGGCTGGAGCAGTGAGAAACTGGCCCAGACCCATTTATCCATCAGAAATTAAGAGTTTCTTGGGTTTAGTTGGCTATTGCCGTTGGTTTATTGAAGTATTTTCTTCTATTGCATCCCCCATGTCCAAATTGACTCAGAATAAAGTTAAGTTTCAGTGGTTAGATTCTTGTGAGAAGAGTTTTCAAGAGTTGAAGACTCGACTCACCTCAGCCCTAGTTCTTACCTTGCCAGATGGTTCAGATGGGTTTGCTGTGTACTGTGATGCATCCAGAGTAGGTTTGGGTTGTGTACTCATGCAGAGAGGTAAGGTTATCGCTTATGCCTCCAAACAACTTAAACCCCATGAGAAGAATTACCCTACTCATGATCTTGAGCTAGCAGCTGTAGTGTTTTCCTTAAATATTTGGAGGTATTACTTATATGGGGTACATGTTGATGTGTTCATAGATCACAAAATCTTGCAGTATGTGTTCTCTCAGAAAGACTTGAATCTGTGTCAGAGAAGGTGGTTTAAGTTATTAAAAGAATATGACATGAGTGTTTTGTATCTTCCGGGCAAGGCCAATGTAGTGGTTGATGCTCTCAGTAGATTGTCTATACGTATTGTTGCTCATGTTGAGGATGGTAAGAAGAAATTAGCTCAGGAAGTTCATCAGCTTTTCCGACTAGGTGTCCGCTTAGTCGATTCAGCAGAAGGTAGTGTATGGGTGTAGAGTAGGTCAGAATTATCTCTAGTTTCTGAGGTGAAGAAAAGGTAGGATAGAGATCCCAGTTTAGTTAAGTTAAAAGAATAAGTCATAGATTATAAAGTGGAGGTTTTCTCCTAAGGGGGAGATAGTGTATTGCGTTGTTAGTGTCGGCTATGTATACCTGGTATAGACGATTTGAGGCAACGAATTCTTGCAGAGACGCATGGTGCGCGTTACTCTATTCATCCAGGGGCCACTAAGATATACTGTGATTTGTGGGAGATTTATTGGTAGAGTGGGATGAAGAGATATATTGTGGAGTTTATAGCTAAGTGCTCTACATGCCAGCAGGTTAAGATCGAGAACCAGAAACCTGGTGGATCCATATAGGAGTTCAGTATTCTCACATGGAAATAGAAAGCGGTGAACATGGGTTTTGTGATGGGACTGCCTCGTACTCATCATCAGTATGATTCTATTTGGGTTATCATAGACAGGATGACCAAATCAGACCATTTCTTGCTAGTCCATACCTCTTATTCAGCCGAGGACTATGCAAACTCTATCTCAGAAAGTTGGTTAGGTTACACGGTGTTCCTTTATCTATCATCTCAGATAGAGGTACCCAATTTACCTCTTATTTCTCGAAAGCATTCCAAAAGGGTTTTGGTACCCAAGTCCACCTCAGTATAGCCTTCCACCCTCCGATAGACGATCAAGCAGAAAGGACTATTCAGACTCTTGAAGATATGCTGAGAGCGTGCGTAGTTGATTTTAAAGGTAGTTGGGATGACCACTTGCCTGTGATTGAATTTGCATATAATAACAGCTATTATTCCAGTATACGGATGGCTACATTTGAATCTCTCTATGGTAGCAGATGTAGATCTCTGATTGTTTGGTTTGAAGTTGGTGAGGTCGTAGTAGTAGGGCCTGACTTGGTGTTTGATGCCTTAGAGAAGGTTCAGTTGATCAGAGAAAGGCTTAGAGCAGCCCAGAGCTGACAGAAATCATATGCAGATATAAGGAGAAAGGATCTCGAGTTTGAGGTCGGTGATTTTGTGTACTTGAAAATATCTCCCATGAAGGGGGTAAAGAGGTTCGTCAAGTAAGGGAAACTAAGTCCCATATATGTTGGTCCTTACAAAATTCTCAGTCATTTTGGAAAGATATCTTATGAACTTGAGTTGCCTTCAGATCTAGCTTTAGTACACCCAGTGTTTCATGTCTCATTGTTGAAGAAGTGTATTGGTGATCTAGCTGTAGTTGTTCACCTAGATAGTGTAGATGTTTAGAACAGTCTTTCCTATAAGGAAGTTCCAGTTCAAATTCTTGATCATCAAGTCCGTAGACTAAGGAACGAAGAAGTTCCATTAGTAAAAGTTCTTTGACTGACCAAGTACCCTCATCTTGGGAAGCAAAAGTAGAAGCAGATATGCGAACTAAGTACCCTCATCTTTTCTCCGCGAATTCAGATACGGTTTAAAGTACTAATCTTCTTAAGATTTCTCTCTATCATGCTGTCAGTCGTGCATTTACAAATCAGTTCAGTCATGCATTCCATGCATCAAATATGTATGTTCAGTGTGTAAGCATAGTCCATTAGTTTGCCTCAGCTTAACCAATCTCATTCGAGGACGAATGATCCCAAGGGGGAGATATTGAAATACCTCATAATTTCCTAGCATAATTTAAGTCCCAATACATGAGTAATTATACATAAAATTTTCGAAATACCCATTATTTATCAGTTTAGAGCCTTCCATTGCGTAGGAAATTCAATTATCTTTCCAACGATATAAAATTCACACAAATCCAATAATCGGGTAAGAAGTTATGACGATTTTAAGTTGCAGTCCTTAAACACAGTCATTTTGATCACTAACGCGTCGCGGAACCAGTCTAAATGACATTTGGCAATTTCCAGTAAGCCTCTATGATAATGGCACATCGTGGAGGCAGCCAAAATGACATTCCAAAGGCTTACCGTGATAGCTGTACGTCGCGCCAAGCTTTCAGATCCCGGTCGTCAATTTCCAGTAAGGCTTCACAATCCTGGCGCGTCGCGCCAGGGCCTCAAATCGGGATTTTCAGTTTTTCTAGTTCCGCGTTTCTAATTTCCAATAGGTTGTTTGGTCATTTTACTAAGTCCAAAACTCGTCCTAAACACGACATTAAAGCTTAATAGGACACTATATGCCCATTATTCTCAAATTACTCAAAAGGGGATCCATTCTCTTTAAGAACACAAAAAGCCTAGCTCTCAATTTCAAGGCCAAATCTCAAGAACTCTCCATCAATCCTCTCAAATTCATTAACCCAGGTATGTTAGATGTTCATCCATGGGTTTCTTCCACCCATAGAGTCCAAGAATCTAATTTAAATTGTAAAATTATGATATTCTCAAGTTATTTTGATTTTAAAAATTATGATTAAACCATGAATTTCCATGAAACTTGCTCTATACCATGTTTTAGCGAAATTTGATGTCTACTACTACACTCCATATGTTTAAATATTGTTGTCCACTAATCTAATTCATGATTTGTGACAATAGTATTGAAATTGTGCTTTACTACAAGTTTTGGTCTAATTCATTCTCATGCTTAAGGTACACCATGTATATCAAGTGTTTGATAAAATACTTACAAGAATGAATATTTAATAAAAGCCTTCATGTTATGTCCTCCAAGCTTTAGTGTCGTTTTACTACTATTGTTTTGAGTCCTGGGGGTATTGAATACCCGAAAACCATAGTTGTTTACTTAGTCTCATTTCAGTATCTTCATAATAACTTCAGATTATATTATGAGCATTATCAGGACAGTTAGTTAAACTCAGAACAGTCTAGTATTTCAGTGTCTTTCAGTTGGGAGTAGTATTTAGCACCGAGCGAGTGTAGGGATGGCGTCTTCCCCATCAGATAGGCAGAGTCGCTAGTAGAAGTCCCTAAACTCCGGAACTACGTAGCCAGCGTATAATATGAGAAGTCACCCATCAGTTTAGGCTTGACTATCTCGCAAGGGTCACTTGTTAGTTCAGGCTTGTCACCCTTAGTCCTTCGAGACAATACATCAGTATAGTCAATCCATATAGCTAGCGTTAGTACCCCTGGCACGGTATTAACACATTTCCAACTGGGGTTACAGGTTGGACCCCAATTAGCTCAGATTGGGGAATGTCGGTTAGAAGATACCTCCCACAGTCTCAGCCACAGTCTCAGTTATATTTTTAGTCCAGTAGTCAGTTCAGACATTTAGTCTCAGTATTGTTTGACTAAAGCTTACAGATATCAGTTATTTTAGTATTTTAGTTTAAAGACTTTATTTAGTTCATGTTATATGCTTGGTCATGCATCCTTAGTATCTATAGATTTCATGTACCTTCTGTATTTAAAAACTTTCATGCATTTCATTCAATACTCCATGTTTTACATGTATATTCAGATAATTATTATTCCTGTTCACGAAACCATACATATCAGCCTACCTCATTTAGCATACTAATACATTCAAAGTACTGATCGCATACCCTTTTCTTGCGCTATGATGTATTATATTATAGGTTCTGACACCCAGCTCCCAGATCGTGCTTAGACTTCTCAGACTCTCAGCAGTAGTAGTGGTGATTCCTCATATTTCGAGGATGGATTATTTTATTTCATGTTTTCCGTCTAGTAGTTAGTTGGAGTTCGTTAGGGCCTGTCCCATTAACTCATAGTTATTTAATTTAGAGTCTTTCAGATCCTACAGTCAGTTGTTTAGTATTCAGACTTCAGTTGACATGTCTATTAGTTATTCAATAATCTCAGAATTCAGTATTTATTCAGGCTCAAATAGTAATTCCTTCAGATTCATAATTAAGTATTTGTTTCAGTTATTAAAACCTTATGTCGTATCATTTATTCTCCCCCATTTATGGCTATGTTATTTAGTGCTCATAGCAGGTACCAGCTCATGGGTTAGCTTGTGGTCCCTCGGGACTGTAATCACTATGCGACGCCCAGGGTGCACTCTCGGGGCATTACAAACTTGGTATCAGATCCTAAGGTTTTAAAGTATCCTTGGAAGTCTGAAAATTATGTCAAGTAGAGTCTTTTACATGGGTGTGTAGTGCGTCACACTTATGGTTAAGAGGCTACAAGGTGTTTAGGAAAAGTTTCCCTTCTCTCAGTATTCATGTCGTGTAAGTGAGCATGAGCTCAATTTAAAATCTCAGTCTAATCCATTTCTTCCTTCCGTTCATAGAAAATGCCTCCCAAGAAGAACAGGAAACCAACCAGCATCTCCACCCATCCAAGAAGATCCTCTGGACGAGCATGTCTCCCACACTAAATTCAGGGTTGCGTTCACCACTCTAGAAAATTTGGTAGTAGCCCAGAATGAATGGCCAGCTGTTGTTTAGGCCAATCTAGTGGCCAATACTGCTACAACCAGGATTTGGGACTTCACCCGGATGAATACTTCTTCCTTCACGATATCCAAGTCTGAAGAAAATCCACAGAAATTCTTAGATATGGTTCAACAGGTAACGAATGCTATGGGGGGTGACATCCTGTAAGAGTGCTGAGTTGGTTGCATATCAGTTACAAGATGTAGCCCATACATGATTTAAGCAGTGGGACATAGATAGGGGTGTAGATACAGGGCCTGTAGAATGGGAAAAGTTTGCTACAGCTTTCTTAGACAGATTCTTCTCGTTGGAGTTGAGAGGGGCCAAGGTGTTAGAATTTATTAACTTAAGGAAGGGCAGCATGAGTGTGAAGGAGTATTCCATTAAGTTTTCTCAGTGAGTTAGATATGTTTCTCGCAGGTCCAAGATGAGTAAGTTTATGTCTGGTATATCTGATAGTGTGGTCAAGGAGTGCAGGACCGCAATGCTGATTAGGGAGATGGACTTATCTAGGTTGATGGTTCATGCTCAACAAATTGAGGAGCAGAAGATTAAGAAGAGAGGAAACAAAAGAGCTAGGAGGGGTAGTTTTAATTTCAGTCAGCCAAGGTCAAGGTGGTAATCGTCCCCAATTTCATCAGAGGTTTATAGCCCCAGCACTATCTTCAGCCAGTACCCCAGTACCCAAATTTAGAAATGATAATGGGGATAGAGCACCAGGCTCTAAGTCCAAAGGCAATGTTAACAGTGTCGTACGAACCCTCTATGTCAGAAATGTGGCAGAAACCATCAGGATGAGTGTAGAGCCGACAGTGATGTGTGTTTCGGGTATGGTAATCCATGTCATCGGATTCGAGAGTGTCAGATAGTTGCTCAAAAAGGTAGGGTGTTGCGCCAATAGGACCAGCCCCATCAGTCGGCAGTCTCAGTCGGTCGCCTAACTCAACAGGGTGCCGCTTCCAGTGCTACCAGTGGTCAGCGTCCGAATAGATTATATGCTCTTCAGTCCCTCTAAGATCAGGAAAATTCTCCTGACGTAGTTACTGGTAAGTTATAGATTTTTTACTTACATGTTTATGCTTTACTAGACCCTGGAGTTTCTCTTTGTTTTGTAACTCCATATATAGCCGTCAATTTTGGAGTCAGTCCCAAAACTTTAGCAAAGCCCTTTTCAGTGTCTAGTCCAGTTGGTGTTTCCATTGTAGCCAGGCAAGTATACAGAAACTTTCTGGTCACAATATCTCATAAAGTTACTTCAGTTGATCTCATGGAGTTAGATATAACGGATTTCGACGTCATTCTCGGCATGGATTGGATCCACTCATATTATGCCTCAGTTGATTGTAGAAACAGAATAGTTCATTTTTAGTTCCTAAATGAACCAGTCCTTGAATGGAGGGGTAGTACTACAGTACTTAAGGGTCAGTTGATTTCATACCTTAGAGCGAGAAAAATGATATCCAAGAGATGTGTCTATAATCTTGTGCGAGTCAAAGACTCTAGCTCAGAAACTCCAACTCTTGAGTCAATTTTAGTAGTCAGGGAATTTCCAGATGTGTTCCATAAGGATCTTCCCGGAGTTCCTCTAGAAAGGGAAATCGACTTCGGAATAGACCTTCTCTCAGACACTCAGCCCATATCTATTCTGCCATATAGGATGGCTCCATCTGATCTAAAAGAATTAAAAGAACAGTTGAAGGATCTTCTAGATAAGGAATTCATCATGCCCAACGTCTCCCCGTATGGCTCACCAGTTCTATTCGTGTGTAAAAAGATGGTTCTATAAGAATGTGCATAGACTACCGTCAGTTGAACAAAGTCATAGTCAAGAATAAATATCCACTTCCCAGAATTGATGACTTGTTTGACCAACTTCAGGGTGTTAGTTATTTTTCTAAGATAGACCTCATATCAGGCTATCATCAGCTCAGAGTCAGGGAATGTGACATTTCAAAAATAGCTTTCTGAACCGGTATGGTCACTTCGAGTTTCTAGTCATGTCCTTTAGTCTCACGAATGCCCCAGCAGCCTTCATGGACTTGATGAACCGAGTGTTCAAGCAGTACTTGGACATGTTCATCATAGCCTTCATTACTGACATTCTTGTTTACTCCCGTAGAAAAAACGATCATGCAGACCATCTCAAAATAGTGTTACAGACTCTTAGAGCTCACCAGTTGTTTGTTAAATTCAGTAAGTGTGAATTCTGGATAAGATTAGTAGCTTTTCTTGGCCATATTATTTCTGGTGACGGCATTAGAGTTGATCCTCTAAAGACCGAGGCGGTGAGAAACTGGTCATGCATTCTCAGTATTCAGTTCTTATTATATTATTCAGTTCATGTTATATGTTTGGTCATGCATCCTCAGTATCTACAAATTTCATGTACCTTCAGTATTTACAAACTTTCATGTATTCCATTCAGTACTCCATGTTTTACATGTATAGTTAAATAATTATTATTCATGTTCATGAAACCATGCATATCGGCCTACCTCATTTAGCATACCAGTACATTCAAAGTACTGATCGCATACCTTTTTCTTGCGCTATGATGCATTATATCATAGGTTCTGACGCCTAGTTCCCGGATCACGCTTAGACTTCTCAGACTCTCAACAGTAGCAGTGGTGAGTCCTCATATTTCGAGGATGGATTATTTTATTTCATGCTTTCCATCTAGTAGTTAGTTGGAGTTAGTTGGGGCCTGTCCCATCAACTCATAGTTATTCAGTTTAGAGGCTTTCACTACAGTCAGTTGTTCAGTGTTCAGACTTCAATTGACATGTCTGTTAGTTATTTCGTTTATCTCAGATTTCAGTATTTACTCAGGATCAGATAGTTATTCCTTCAGATTCATATTTCAGTATTTGTTTCAGTTATTAAAACCTTATGGGGTATCAGTTATTCTTCCACATTTATGGCTATGTTATTCAGTGCTTACAGCAGGTACCAACTCATGGATTAGCTTGTGGTCCCTCAAGACTGTAAGCACCGTGTGACGCCCAGGGTGTACTCTCGGGGCATTACACTATATCACCCCTAATTAATTATTATAAGTCATCTAAACTTTAAAAAATTAATAATGTTTAATGAAAAAAATAAAATGAACATAAAATGATAAATTAACTCTTGGTGTTTTAAATTAACTTGATGTCTTATACGAGGCCTATTTAAAAAAATTTCACAAGTATTTTTTATAGTAATTTCGTTATATCACTTCTAGTTAGTTGTTATAAGTTATTTAAGACATGTTTGCTTCGTTGTTTCAATCGTGTTTTTATTATATCACCCCTAATTAATTTTTATGGTCATCTAAGCATTAAAAGAATATTTCATAAAAAAGGATAAAATGCACACAAAATGATATGGCAACATAAAAAATTTGGTTGACTATCAAATTTATATTAGTGCCACAGAAAGTATGATGGAATGGAGGAAGGCATAAAGCTACATATATTATTTAAAAATGATAAGACACGTAAACTAGGATGGAGAGAGTATTAATATCTTATTAAAAAATTATGCTAAAAGCATTATAAATTACATAATTGACAACTTCAAAAATATAAAAAAAATATATATATATTTGATTGGCTCTCAAAATTATATCAGTATCACTTAAATTGGAATAGAAAAAAAGTCTTATAAATCACAATAATTAAAAATTCAAATTATTTAAATGAATGATTATCTAAATTATATTTATGTCGCATAAATTGAGATAAAAAAATATTTATTGGGTTCGTACTGGCACCGGCTTTCAATGTCTAGTGTACCTATACATGTTACTTATACATGTAGGCATTTTTGTTGTAAATTTTTTTGTCGCTCGTAGATTTTTGGGGCTATTTTTTTATAAATAAAAAAGTGTTTGCTATATATGTTGCAAACTAGTTATATATATATATATATATATATAAACAGACTAAATAGATATAGTATTGATAGATAGTATAATGTAATGAACAGAAGACAAAAATAATAATAGATGTATAATAATACTAAAGAGACAATAATAATAATAGTATAGACGGATGGATAATAATATTATAAGACAGATGTATAATAATAATAAAGTGTATATATAATATATAAACAAAGCAAATAATTAATAAGCAGGTTTTAGTATATGTTATAAGCAAAGTAAATAAACAAGTAATTAAAGCAGGTAAGTGGATATGAGAAAATAAAGCAGAGTTAATGCAGATGTATTTTTTATATGGTGTAAAATCCTACTAAGTACTCCCTCCTTCATTGTCCTTAGTCCAGCGTAGTAGTGATGTTATAAAGATTAAAATATATTTACTCCCAACAAATTAAATTATTTTTTGTATTTTTTGATTTTATGATTTTTTTTTTAATTCTATACCCTGTTCATCTCTTTCTCTTCAGTTTTAGGTATTTTAGCAATATCTTCTTTAATCACACCCCGGGAGAATAACAACAGTTTTTTTTAATTTTTTACAGACTTTTCAAATCCCTAGGAATTACAGATTAATCTATCGTTATTTCTTAAAAAACTGAGTGAATAACCATATACTAGGGGTATGTTTATAAGTAATTTACTAATTTTACAAGACTAGAAAACTGGTGGTGAACCGCCGGTGATCCAGATCTTATAATATTAAAAACACAACTGAAATAAAATATGAACTTGATTAATTCAAACAGAATTTACAAACTTAGGAGAAAAATACAAAGATCTATGTAACGACTATTTACATGTCTTAAGGAAGAAGTGAGGTTTTCCTTTCGGGAGTCCCCTGAAAACATGACAACTACCGAAAAATGAAGAACTAAGAAACTAATATAGACTTTTTTACACACTCTTTTTTTTTATGAAGAACTAACTTACAAACTTTGGAAACTAAGAACTTTCTCACTTTTGATTTTTTCTCTCTAGCTACTTATGTTTAAGTCTTCCAAAGAGGGGTAGTTACAAGCATTTGTGGACTTCAAATATACTTTATGGATTTCAAATCCTTTTATATTTGATAAGACTTTTGGCAACTTGGGTGGGGCCCACGATCACATGACTATGTCTTTACTTTATCCGTCTATTTATTTATCTGTTACATCATTGCATACGTCTATAATTTTGTCTTGCATGGATATCGCCATTGCTTACGTATCCAGATTGCGTAATGCTTCTGAATCAAACTCCATTCCTGAATCTTCATAAACATTTGGGTCTTGTGCAAATTGGTCCATGGCTGAGTTGTAGTCTCGTTCATACTCGTCACTGTCTCCGTCTGATAGTCCCAGTCTTGTTCCTTTTCTGGGTGATCTTGTCTCTTCTCCTGGATTTAAGAAAATTCTGGGTCTTGGCTCTGGCAGTTCTGGATTCATTGCTATTTCTTTGGGAAGTTGTTCTGCTAACAAATTTTTTATAGAGTCTACTACCATTTTTTAATATATTTTTTCATTTTTTTTCATTTTTTTTTCTTAAGAAGAAACCTTTCTTAGTCTGAGAAGGACTTCTTTCGTCTGTGGTCTGAGTACCTGTGTTCTTGAAATTGGCTGGGAGTATTCTCACTACACTTTTTGGCAAAGTGTCAGCCGTCAACAGATTTGATAAGTCTTTACCAGCTACCGTTTGAGCTGGACTAGCTGTATCATTACCCGATACAGTTGGTCTTTCTACATTCGTTGGGGAATGCACACCCATTAACGGATTTGATAAGTCTTTACCAGCTACCGTTTGAGCTGGACTAGCTGTATCTTTACCCGATACAGTGGGTAAATATATATTGAGATACAAAACAAAGGGGCAAAATGTAGGAAATGTTACAAGGAAGGATGCATAAAATGTATAGAGAAGGCATCAGAAATCTTAGAAACTCCAAAATTAACCCGTAATTTAAATAAATTTTACAACAAAGAACCAATAACTAGAACAACAGAAGACAAAATATTAGAATTAGAAGAAAGACTAAGAAAATTAGTGGTAAGAGTGTACATCAAAGAGATAATTAGAGAAGAAGATTTAGTAGAGATAGACTTATCAAATACATTTGTTGAAAATAATAAAGTTAAACAGAAAAAATCAATGAATTTACCATTTGAAGGAATGGTATGTAATGAAGAAAAGAAGATAAGTACAATCAAAGTTTTAGCAAGAATAAAAATTCAAGACTGTGAGTTCCAGACATTAGCTATAGTTGATTCAGGATGTACAAAAAGCATTTTAAATAGTAGAATTTTACCATCAAAATTAATTAAAAGATTGCCAAAACCTCAATTATCCATGCAAATGGACGAAACCTATACAACTTATACAAACTATATACCAAGAGCAAAGGTAAGTTTTATTAATACTTGTGAAAAATTCTACCAACCATCATATAGACTCAGTGAAATACTAGTTAGAGATTTAAACATAAAAGCAGACTTTGTCTTAGGATTAGATTTTTTGATGCAAAATAATGGCGGATGTCTTGTTACGAAAAATTGGATAATATTCACTAGTAATATCACTCACTCACCAGTGCAGACACAACCCCTGCTAACTAAATATCATTTCCTTAAAGATAAGACAGAAAAAAAAATCGAAAGCTCAAATGATCAAATAAAACCAAAAAAAATCCTAGAATGTGATAAAGGAGAAAATTGTACTTGTAATGATAAGATAACAATGTATGAAGAATTACAAGATTCATTAGTAGTAGAAGAAATAGAAAAAGACTATACTTTAATAGAAATGGATACAGAATTATACAATTTTAAGAAGGGTATACAACAGATAAGAGTAATAAAAGATCAAAAAGTATATATATATATATATATATATATATAATTTATCCAAAAATAAAGTATATGCCCATTTTATGAATAAAAAAAGGCAAATTTTCAAAAATAGCTAACATTTAGGCAATAAATGAGACGACATAGCTAAAGGTCTCCTAAGTGCAGGACATAGCTACAATTTAGTAGCTAAATGTACAAATAGATATTGTATATACAAATACAAATTCGCTTCAAAAATTTATAAATGAGCCACAAAATTCACTTGTATACAAATACAAACTTTTAGAGATTTATATATGAGTCATTAAATATGTTTTGTATGCAAATACAAATATATATGAGACTCAAAATATATAAGTACAACAAAAATGTATATTTATTTATTTAATTTAAACCTTAGCTACAAATTATAATTGCTTTAAACATTAACTATGCCTAATAATTATTCATATTTTTATACTCCACGTAATTTTTCTAAACGGGCCATGTACTGTTCCTCGCTAGCATATAAAATACTTGTTTAATCAATATTTTTAAACGATTGTGAAAGCACGGGTCGACTGGCTGCCTTTTTAGTGACAGGTTCAAAATTTAATTGTATGAGTACTTGATTGTGCTTTAAATGTATACTTATTATTTATCTATGATAAATTTAATATGAGTTGTGGTGGAACGATTGAAATTCCTTCATTTTTAGTTGCAGGTTACGAATTTGAACCCCTTGAAGTTCAAAAACTCCTACAAAAATTGTCATTTCCAAAACTGAATCCTATAATACGAAATTCAAATCCAATTATATCTCGATATGAGAATCGGACATCAAATTCGTTCATAATTATTAAAAAAGATCATTCTATTTCAGTAGTAGAGAACTTAACGAGTTCTTGCTAATTTTCTATATAAAGTCTGAAGTTTAAGTTGAGAATTAGACTATGGGTGCTCAATGCTGGCCACGTGGGTCCTCCGTTGCTCGCTCTTGTATCTCTCGTTAATTACACCGTGATGTGCGTCGATTCTATGGTTAAATTAGGGCCAAACATATCGACAGTCACCTCAACTTGGAACAATCTTTCACTTTGACACCCAAAATGGACATTGTTTATTTTAAGCACCTCAACTAATATCTTAGTACATTATTTTGGCACTTTTTGCTGATTCGTCATAGCACGTGTGTTACATGCATTTTAAGCACGTTTGAAAGGTATTTTAAAAAAATCATCTCTCTTTCTCCTCCTTCCTCACTCTTTCTCTCTATAATTTTCCATTATTTTTTCCTTTGGTTACGGTAATTTCCACCATTTGCACAATTTAATTACATAATTTATTTTTCTAATTGGTTTTTTCTCAATTTTAACTGGGTGTCTCTCAATTGATTAAAAAATTCATTTTCCCCACATATACATACACTGTGATGAAGAGAGAACAATCATATTAATGGAGAATGGAGAAAGAGAAAAAAAATTGACATCGTTCTCGACCTCACAGAAAACTGGCATCTTAAAGATGTGTATGGCCTTTGCATTATCACCATTACAACATCTTTGTTCATAGATTCCTTGATTTAAACTTAAGTAATGAGAGTAAACTAATTCCTTCTCTGACTGAGAATCATCTTATCTTAACTTTGCATTGGTGGAGAAATGAATTGTGCAAAATTCAGTATTGGAGAAGACGATATTTAGGGGAAGGGATGTAAATAAAACGATATTTGGGGTAGGGATGAGGGGTGGGAGGGGTTGTTGTAGCAGGCGATTTGAATTTGGGGTGGGGGTTCAGCGGGCAATTTGGGGGGTCAGGGGTTGGAGAAGACGATGGTCGTGGGGTGGGGTAGGAGAAGACAATTTAGGGGGTGGGAGTGGGGGTGGGTGCTGGAGAAGATGAGATGGGGGGGGGGGGGGATTCATCAATTTAATTTAAATTAAACTAATTATTTAATTTAAAATTATATAATTTAAATTAATTATTTTTATAAAAAAAATGCCAAATGTTCAATTATTATTGGTTATTTTACATACACATCATATATTTTTGTTGATTGTGCAAAGAGTTGGCAAAAATGACACACCGAAATGCTAGCTGAGGTGTTAAAAATGAACATTGTTCACTTTTGATGTCAATGTGACCGTTCATGCCAAATTTATGTATCTGGCGATGTGTTTGGCCTTAAATTAGCTACTCCTTCCATTTCATGTAAGAAAATTATCTTAAAATAATTAGTCTTTTTAATACGGTTCAATTCTAATATTTACTGTAGTAATTAGGGACAATTTAGTGGATGTCTGATCACAGATTTCAATTCAGTTCTTTTATTTAAAATCTATGAAATTAAGGTTGAATATAAAATTGTGCTTGATTATACAATAATAATATATTCAAAAAAGATTATTCTGATATATATTCGACTTCAAACAATTGAAAAATATGATAATAACAATAAGTAGTAAGAATAACATGAAAATGCAATAGTCAAGCGAGGAAAACAACCAAATGCGAATAAAAACCTAAAAATACGATGATATAATACTATATGTAATACTTCAGAAATAGAAAATGATACTCGACTACCCATTATCCCAATCCTCAACCTCAACATCATTTTATTAAGGATCATATTCTATGAGCTGAAACAGGTTGGGGGGAGTATTAAATAATTTTTATTTAAGCCACAGTTTTTTTAAAAAAAAAAATATTTTTTAAATATATTGACAAGCCAAATGATGCCACATAAAATAGGTTGAAAACATTGGCGGATTCAAATTTTGTACTCAAAGTGTTCGAAAAGAATTGTTCCTAATAATAGTTGATAAGCAGAGGCTTAAATTTAAATTATATAAATTAAAGAATGTATGTGCCCAATGAGAATCAAACCTGAAATACAAGGATTGATATAATGGCAAATGTAGTACACACAAAACCACTAAGCTACCTCTCATCTTTGATTTAGGGAATTGAAAAAGTACTATATGTATAGAAATATAGAAAATCTACTCTATATACGAAGTAATTTTTTGCCTAGAAAATTCGGGTGAACTAGCTGACACCCACCGAGGTCCTCCCGTGAATAAAAGAGTTTAAAATAACTATATAAAGCAATATTAGTTGAATTTAGAATTTAAAAACATCAATTCATAAATTAACTTAATAAAATGCACTTATAATTAAATTTTTGTTAAGACATATTGCATTTTAACAAAGAATAAGTAGGTGTTTGGTCATGAAATAAAACTTTTTGGAATTGAAGTTAAAGTTGAAGTATGGAGTGTGTTTGGCCCTGAATATAAATTGAAGTTGTTTTTTATTTTTTGTGAGAGAAGTAAAAGGAAAACAAGTTTAACTTATTTTCTTTTTTTTTTAAATATAATTTTAAATTGTATTTAACTCCAGTATCAATGGCATGACAAATTAACTTGATCATTTTAGGCTCGGTCTTGGGTGGGCCGTAGTTTTCGAACATACTCATACAACCCAGCCCTAACCTCGAAACTTTTAGACCTTGTGAACCTTGTTTTATCCTAGGTATACTTAAGGATGTCATTTTCTCCATTTTCTCCGGCTATCTAAAATACTGAGATTTGAGATATCTCAAAACCCAACCTAACATTCATCTATCACTTATATTAAGCTGAAAAAATAATCTATTATATTGTGGTAAGAGAGAAGAATTCTCAATTTATTAAAGTCTAAAAGTTTTCTTCGAAGAAAAAACAAATATGGTATTTTTTTATTTTTACATAATTATTTACCATATTAAATAAACCAAACTATTCGAATAAGAGTTCTAGTTTGAATTCGTTTTTTAGACATATTTGGTTTTCCAGCCAAATAAGAGTTTAAGCCAATAGAAATTTTAACCCATCTAAACTTTGCACAATGATTTCTAATATTAGGAGGTTAGTGTAGACACGTAATTTCGTCCCTCCCCGATATCATTTTATCCATTTTTACCTTACCCTACCCATGTAATTGCATCCCACAAAAATATAAAAAATAACTCTCAACAAAATCCCTAACAAACTTTTATTCTTTTTAACATCCTAACACCCTTTTCCATTAAAATAAGACACATTACCCATACCCCTACCCCCAACACCCTATACCCACGTGACCCTCTCCCCCTCATATTTCTTGTCCACAAAGGCAAAAAGGGATAAACATTAAAAAGGGGCCCCACTAGGAAACTTCTAGGAAAGGGAAAAAGGACCATTTCTCCATTTTGGCAAAGGACCATATATACGTATACATAATACACTCTCAGGAATTTTCACTAACCTCACGCCATAGACACACACAAAAATCACTCCATCGTCACACACACAGACGAGAAAAAATCAGTAGAGACACTACATACAAATCTCACGAAAGGGGGGACCTCATGGATGAACCCCATTTTTTCCTTTCGTTTTCTTCTTGATTGAGTAAATATACAGATATAGGAACCAATATTGAAGGGGGTTTATCATCATCTTCATCTCATACACACGCACCGTCATATCTACAACTCACCTTGGACCTCCCATCAATATATCAGTACACGCACAGATCTGAGAAAGATTGGAGAATCGGAGGGGAAGAGAGAGTGAAATCGAGTGAGAGATAGAGGGGTAAATCGAAAGGGGAAATGAAATTTAGTTTCAGGTTACTGTGTCACCGGAATCTGACCTTTTTCATCATCTTTTTCCCCTCACAGCTCGCCGGAGCTAAGGTTTGGACTAGTTTTTAGCTAATGCTCAGATTTTGGAGACTTTGGTTCTCGTTTGTTCGCGACTTATCTTACGATATCATGCTTTGGGGTTTTTGATTCCAGGCTGGGTTTGTCTATTTTAAGATTTTCCATCGGTTCTTAATCTGTTCGGGTTGGATCTCTATACTGATTTTGGTCTCGGATTTCTTTATTATCAAGGAAAACAAGTTCTATCGAGGTCCATCTCTTTAACTCGTTCTCTTTTATCTTGATTGGTTAAATTGGTTATGACTATGTGTGGTGTGGTCATAATTGTTGGATTTTGTTGATATTATGATGTTATGGTTATGTGCTTGACGGCGTGATTTCAGCGATATGGGAAACGAATTGGAGTAATTTTGGTGTAATTGATAAAAACAAAGCTAGCGGGAGGTGGAATTGAGAAATTAATAGAAGTTGAATGTAGGCTAATTCTCATTTTGTTGTGTTTTTGTTTAATTTGGAACAAGCATGAATGGGATAGATTTATGATATGTTGAAATGGATAGGCAATATAGGTTCGGGTAGGCAAAAATTCAGGAGTGATGTGTTTGATTGAATGTTTTGAATGTTTAAATGTGTGTTTTGAACATTTTTTTTTATTATTAGCTTATTTGATTCAGATGTATTTATTCGGCCGGGGAATGCCCTGAGGTACTTGTATCTATTCACTAGGGAATGCCCCGAAGTATCATGTGCTTGAAGACGGCGATGATCAAGGCTCGAAATGCCGGGTGGAGAAAGGAATGGAGCGTAGTTTAGGATTAGTCTAGAATAGGATTTACATTTTTTTGCATTTTTCTATCTTTTGGGGATTGTATAATTCGGACTGGACATTATTTAGCTTTTGAATTTTGTTTTGATTTATTTTTTTTGTTTGTTTTGTGTGTTTATGTGGTTTATACGTTTTATAGTGTCAAGTTAGCCGATACGCTCCCCCAAGCGACCGTGGTCGAACCACTGGATCGAGGGGTGCCTAACACCTTTCCCTCGGTCAACAGAATTTCCTAGCCAGAATCTCTGTTCGCGGATCAGTTTTAGAGTTAAAATCATTTTTGAAAAGGATTTTCCAATGGTGACTTGGCACACCAGATTATGTCAAGTGGCGACTCTGAGTTTTTAAATGTAAAAATAATCTTTTTTCAGAACGAATCTTCATTTTGTCACTTTAATAATGAAAACCCTTTCGAACTTAAAATCGAATCTTTTTGGAGTACGAAAAAAAAAGGGTGTGATAGCTCTGGCGACTCTGCTGGGGACAATTTCAGAATCCGGCTTTTTTTTTGGAGTCGTATCGGCTTAGTTAGACATTATGAGTATATAAGCATTGTTTGTGATTTTTGTTTGTGTTTTCACTTTTGTGCGTTTTCGTGCTCTTTGTTTATAGTATTTATCATATGTGTTACCGCTTTTATATCTGACATCATGTGCATAACCCGAGTCATTCTTTTCGCAACATGTCTCGGAGC
This sequence comes from Capsicum pubescens, assembly GCA_030864215.1. NCBI lineage: Eukaryota > Viridiplantae > Streptophyta > Magnoliopsida > Solanales > Solanaceae > Capsicum > Capsicum pubescens. Next base: position 104,253,163 of record CM061547.1, read on the forward strand.
GCACGTCGTACGCACGAACTCTAGTTGAGTCACCTTTATTTTAGGGGAGGAGCCGTTGGATGTATGGAGTAGGTGGAAAGCTAAGCAGCCACTATCGATCATATGCTCTCCCGAACGGCCTTGTTAGTGAACCCCAGCGTAGGTCAGCCTTTAGGTCATGCTTATGTGCATCATATTGAGACCTAGTGGGGCCCACTTGGTCCTTTGTAGGAGACTTACCTCTAAAGCATTCCTACGTGCTAAATGTTACATCTTTGAGGATAATGTGGTCATTTGACAGACTGATGTAGGGTAAAGCATGTGTTAGAAGTAAAGTATGTGAAAAAAAAGAGTTTTGTAGTTTTTTGAGTTCTTTATGGCTTTTGTTTTTCACAATTCAAAAATTTCAAAAAAAAAAGATTTTTTTTTACAATAGACGGTTTTATAAAGGAAAATGCAAAAAAAAAATGGTAGAAGTTTTGTACATTTCATATAACGAAAATATCAAAAAAAAATCCTTTTATTCCTTTACCATGCATTCATAATTCGAAAATTTTCAAAAAAAAAAAGTTTTTTCTTTCATAGATATTGGTGTCAAATTAAAAATCTATTTTTTTTTATTCATCGGTCTTTGGTCGTGTCTCTTAAGTTAGGGTCAGTCTGTTAGTTAATCTTTATTTGTCCAATTTGGATGAACTACGCATACCTGATTCCCGTCCCTCGGGGCGGGATACGTAGGCAATTCTCGGTGGGTCCGGTAATCTTTATTTTGGCATTCGTCTTAGTCTTAGACTAGGTCTTTTACCCCGTAACCTAAATTGTTATCCAAGTAGGTTGATTTTATTCAGTGTTACTGTTCGGCGATTTGAAGTCATGAAGCGGTCTGTCCCATCGACGTATATCCGCATCAAATTCCCATTGGTTGGGAACCTTTTGCTCTTATCAAATTTTTGAGATAATTTCTTATCTGCTACTGCAGGATGGATCTGTCCACAAAGTCTAGAGTCCTTATGGTTGTCAAGGTACCCAAAAAGTTGATCAAGTGGTGGGGCACGTTGAATTACTCTGAAAAGCACGAAGTGAGGAAAGTGTTAGGCAATCTTGTAGCACTCATGGATCTCACGCCTCGTCCGGATCTAATAGAAGCTGCGTTGACTTTCTGGGATCCAAATAATTTAGTGTTTAGGTTCGGAAGTTGTGAATTGACTCCTACCCTGGCAGAAGTGTCTCGTTTGTTTCGATTGACTTATATGGGTCAGCAGATGATTTTAGCCCGCAATCATACTCGTAAGAAATTCCTTCGACTCTGTGGATTAAAAGATAACAAGCATCTGGGATGTCTCAAACAATCTTGGATTTCCTTGGACTATTTGTTTGCTAGATTTGGGTCCTTAGAGGGTTTCGACTGCTTTTGGGATGAATTCTGTACTACCAAAAAAATCTGGGAACAACATCGTCTTGAGGTTTTCTGTCTGGCTTTGTTGGGTATCTTAGTGTTCCCGTTAGATGAGAGGGGTATCAATACTCGTCTACAATCAGTGGTGATAGCTTTATTCAAGAAAAAAAATGAGGTCACCATTGTACCAATGATCTTAACAGAAATATATAAGGCTTTAACTGAAGTAAAAGGAGGGGTACAATTTTTTTAGGGGAGTAATCTGATATTGCAGTTGTGGATGATAGAGCACTTGTATACGCCTTTTTTGATTAAAGCAGATGTGATCGACCGTTGTCTGAATGATCGGGTGCAAGCCATGCAAGAGAGAATGCGTTTTGACAAATTTTCTTTTCCTATGGGAGTCAATTCTTGGATCGAATTTCTCGAATCAAGAACTCCGAACAACATTCTTTGGTGCTATATGTGGTTTCATCCTAAGAAAATCTTGATTGGATCTCAAATGCAACTCTTTCTAGCTTTGATAGGACTTAAATGCACTAGGCCTTACAGTCCAAGAAGGGTGATGTGTCAGTTGGGTAGGATGCAAGACGTCCCCCCCAATAATGGATCTTCTAAAGGATGTAGAGTACTTTAAAGACCAAGCCGTGGGGGAAAGCAAATATGAGCAATTCTGGAATAACGCGATAAAGCTAGGTGTCGATACTCTCAAGGAAAATCCAGGATGCACTCAAAACTATGAAATCTGGCTACAATCTCTGCCCCGTGGCATTAGTAGACCCTTACCAGCCTAACTTAGAGGGAGAATACGGGAAGCAATCATGGTAGAGGATGATGAGCAGGAAGATCCGGGTGCCAAGGTGGAGTTTTTGAGAGTTCAGTTGTCACGTTTGATCATAACTGTGGATGGGTGTCAGAAAAAACTTTGCGGGTGTAATCTCCAAGAGGCGGGGATACGGGCGAGAAGTTTGTTCTCGGGTATCAAAACGTCATTGCAGGATATGTTGCAAAGTCTGAGTGGAAATGAGGGGACGTCACAGACGAGTTCATCTCAGCCGGGGACGTCACACAAAGCACCAGTTTGAAAGAGCATTTCTTATCTTTATGTAGTTTTGAGTCTTTTATGTTTCTGTCATTGTAGGGTGGTGTCTGTGTTAAGTCGGAGTCAAGTTGTTTTTGATATTTGGGTGTTTATTAATAATTGCACGTATGTCGTTAGGGGTTTAGAATGTTGTTTTGTATTTGTTGTTTAGTTTTAAAGTGGTCCTAAATTCGTTGTATGTTTTTGTTGTTTCTTTCATCGAAATGTTATGATGTTACGTCTTTCTTTTGTTTATTTGTTTTCATTTTTCATGAAAAAAAAAGAAAAAGAAAAAAAAATATTCAATTGTGTGATGTTTATGCATAAGCATCCCGAACTACGCAAGATCTGATTCATGTACAACATGATACGTAGGCAATCTACTTTTGGGTTTGATCTAATCATTTTGTTTCGTTGTTTCATTATTTTTCCTCTTTTAAAGAAAAACAGAAGCCATAAAGAATGATAAAATGAAGGTAGATAGCGAGAGAAGAAAAGAAAGAGAGGATGATGAGACAAGAAAGGGAAAGAACAAAGACTGATACGAAAAAAGAAGAGAGAGGGAAATGAGGGCGAAAAAAAAGAGGTAGATGAAAATTGGGATGATGCTAAAATGACCTCGCTACCCTCAAAGGTTGGTAGAAATGAACATGAATCCAGGGCAATTTTACCAATGTGATCCCCATGCTTGTTGTGTGACCTAATCCTAACGGATATTGTCTTTGGTGAGCATGTCCTTTCAGATAAAAGTGGTAGGTTTGCAATAATCTGGCTAGTCACCCGTACTTCACTAGATCAAAAGCAAAGCTCGTCATGGCTAGCAGAGAGATTGAAAATTCGCTCATTGACCCGGATTAGGATCCCAGGGAAGAAAGTTCAGAACGCAATGATGAGGTAGTAAGGCTCAGGCAACAACTGATAGATTTGCATCGAGCATGGGCTAGTGGCATGCCTCCTCCTCCGCTCCCTGAAGGTCTTGGGAGTATCTCTAATTGTCCACCGCTCTCTCAGGCGCAATTCTCTGCTCCCACTGAGTCACCTGAGCATGCGCCAGGATTCACTCCGCAACATTATTATCCTGGCACTTCTAGTGTACCCTTGGCAGCTCCCCAACTAAGACCTGCTACTCAGTCGGCGCCACCAATCACACCGGTGTTCATGGCTCCGTCACCACCTGAAGCTCCCACATATGTTGTGTGTCAGACAATGGGGCTTCCTCGGTCTGCCAGTGAGCCAGTATTGAAGGTTCCAGATAGTCAGTATTATGCCCCGGAGCCTACTTTGAGAATAAATGAACCGTATGGGTACACTCAGCCACCTGTATTTCCATTTGATACGGAGAAACCTATCGCAACAGAGAAACAGGAAGTCATAGCGCGGAAGTTGAAAAGTTTAGAACAGGCCATGAGAAATTTGCAGGGAATCGGAGGTTATAAGAGTGTTTCCTATAAAGATCTTTGCATGTTCCTAGACGTCAACCTTTCCCTCGGTTTTAAGATGCCCAAGTTTGAGAAGTATACTGGGCACAGTGATCCCGTGGCATACTTGAGACGTTATTGCAACCAATTGAGGGCTGCAGGAGGAAGGGAAGAGCTGTTCATGGCTTTCTTTGGTGAGAGTCTTTCTGATCTGGCTTCAAAATGGTTTATCGATCAAGATATTGACAAGTGGAACAGCTGGGATGACTTAGCTTCTGAGTTTGTGCAATATTTTCAGTATAACATTGACCTGATTCCGAACGAAAAATCCTTGGTCAACATAAAGAAGAAAAGCACTGAAGGTTTTAGGGAATACGCGATAAGGTGGCGTGAACAGGCTGCCAGGGTAAAGCCTCTAATGAAGAAAAGTAAGTTGGTAGAGGTTTTCATTCAGGCACAGTATGAGACCTATTTTCAACATTTACTTTCAGCAATGGGAAAGTTTTTTATTAAAGTCCTCAAAATGGGGGAGATGATAGAGGACGGAATCAAGACCGGCCGAATAGTGAGTTTTGTTGCATTGAAAGCCACCACACAAGCGATTCAAGGTGGATCTGGCGCGTTCGAAGGTAAAAAAGAAGAAAGAGGACGTGGCGACCGTTGTAGATGGAACCCATTCTTATCCGAAAAGACCGTCTCGCCCCTATCCCCAATCCCAAGCCCAAGTCTACGCCCAAGCTCCATATATTCCTCCTCACCATTACTACCCTCCTCAAAACCTATTATATTCCATTCCACCACCCATGTACCCAGTATATAGCGCGCAGCCATATGCCCAAACCCCTTCTTACCCGCAATGGCGCTCGCAAGCTCCACAAAATCACCCATCCGCTCCGCCAAATTACCAAAACCCCTCCAGACCCGGTTTTCAACCTAGGCCCGAGTATAAGAAAGAGAAGGTGGTCAAAAATCAATTCACACCTCTTGGGGAATCATATGCTAGCTTGTTTGATAGGCTGAGAAATATGAAGGTCTTAAGCCCAATTCAAGGAAGACTTACAAATCCACTTCCGAGAAATCTCAATTATTCTTTATGGTGTGCGTACTGTTCTGACATGCCAGGCCACGATATCGAGAAATGCTGGCATTTAAAGAGAGTTGTCCAAGAATTAATCGACATAAATCAGATGCTGGCCCAGGATCCGGAGGTTCCGAACATTAACCAGAATCCGCTGCCAACCCATGCTGAAACCAATATGTTAGAATTGATATATGATGGGAAAGATTCATCAAGGTGTTATAAGCCTATTGTCAAGATACAGACCAATGAGGAGAAATCGGTGAATATAGCTGAGTCTTTGAAAGCAATGTCATTGAGCCAGGAAGGAATGAGAGAAGATAAAGCCCAAAAAAACACAAAGAAACCCCTGATCACGGTGTAAGGTGCCAGAAGGTATGTTGATTTAAGTCAGGATAAACCTAAGTTGAAAGTGGTAGGAGCTCCGAGTAAGCCCATCTTGACGGTGAAAAAAGCACTGGCAGCGCCTATTGTCCTCAAACCGGTGACCCAACCTCCGATAGTTGATACGAAAAGGGTTCCCTAGAATTATGGGTGGATTGTGATGACCTATCATAGGAAGGAAGTAGTGGAAGATGTAGATGAGGTAGGGGGTTTGACTCGGTCAGAAAGATGTTTCGTGCCTGAAATCTTAAGAAAGTCCAAGCTAATTGTGAGTGGACCGTCATCTATAAAAAAACCTATCACCTAAGAAGAAGCCGAAGAATTTTTTAAAAAGATGAAATTGCCAGAGTATTCAATAATAGACCAGTTGAAGGAAACCCCTGCTCAAATTTCCCTCTTATCTTTGTTGTTGCACTCCAAGGAACATCGTGATATTTTACTGAAGGTATTAAATGAATCATATATTCCTAGGGAGATTATAGTAAATCATCTTGAGAAAATGGTTGGAAAAATCTTTGATGTCAATCGGATCAGCTTTTCTGACGATGAATTGTCTGTTGAAGGTACAGGGCATAACCGGGGCCTTTACATTACAGTGAAGTACGAAGATTTCTACGTCACTCATGTTATGATTGACGGAGGTTCAGGTGCAAATATCTGCCCTATTTCTACTTTGCAAAAGTTGAATATTGGTGCTAAGAGGATCAGGCCCAACAATGTATGTGCCAGGGCTTTCGATGGTACGAAATCAAACTCCATTGGCAAAATAGAACTAATGTTGATTATAGGGTCTATTGAGTTCGCCATAGAGTTTCAAGTATTGAATGTAGACTCCTCTTACAATCTGTTATTGGGAAGACCGTGGATCCACAAGGCCAAGGCGATTGCATCTACACTGCACCAGATGATTAAGTTTGAGCATGACGGGAAAGAAGTGGTTATTCACGGGGAAGGAGATTTGTCCGCCTGCGAAGATTCTCCCTTGTCTCTTATTGAAGAAAATAATATAGAGGAGACATTTGTCTATCAAATTTTTGATATAGTTCCAATAAATCGTATCCTTGAAGGACAGTTTATACTGAGATCACAATTGTCTTTCGTTTCTATCATGATGGTGAGTGAACTTTTGAAATACGAATTTGAGACAGAAAGGGGTTTGGGAGCGTCTCTGCATGGTATAGTTCGTCCCATATGTCCAAGTGAGAACATGGGCACTTTTGGTCTGGGATTTGAGCCCACGATTGAAGATCTGAAGAAAGCCAAGGGAAGGAAAAAGGAAACATGGGCACTCCCTCGCCCAATGTCACTACTCAGTGAATCATTTGTTAAGAGCGGTATCACGAAACATGTGGAATTTGAAGCTAAATTGGTTGATGACTTCCAGAATCTTTGTATTGAAGTGATATGGTCTAAGCAGGAGAGGGTACTAGTAAGGCAGAAGTGCAATCCAGCTATTTGGCTTAACAATTGGGAAGTCACTCATCTCTCTGTCAGGAGGGAGTTTTAGTAGTTTGTTTTGTTTTTCTTTCTGTTTATTCGAGTAATTTCAGGGTTGTAATTCGGATTTTTAGTTTATGTTTAAACCTTCATATCTTTTCATTTAATGACATGCAATGTCCCTTTTGTTTCATGTCTAATATATTTTGTTTTTGTCTTTTTCTTTACACAGTTCTCTTTATGCTGATTCTAATGACATGACATGCATGCGGAATTTTCAGCCTGATCTTAAAATCCAAACTAATTAAGATGTAATGAAGCAGGATGAGGAATATAATGAAGAAGAAGCACTAGAAGAAATAAGCAAAGAGTTGGAACAGTTTGAAGTCAAACCGAATCCTAATTTGAATGAGACTGAGCCAATAAATCTAGGGAATCAAGAAGATGTTAGGGAAACTAAAATCAGTGTACATGTTTTGCCACAGCTAAAAGATGGAATGATTCAAGCATTAATTGATTATAAGGATGTTTTTGCATGGTCTTATGATAATATGCCTGGTTTAAGCACTGAATTAGTGGCTCACAAATTTCCAACTGATCCCACATTCCCTCCTGTCAAACAAAAATTGAGGAAGTTTCAAACTGATGTAAGTATTAAAATCAAAGAGAAAATCATGAAACAACTGGAAGCCAAAGTAATTCGAGTGGCTCGTTATCCCACGTGGTTATCCAATGTTGTTCCCGTACCAAAGAAAGATGGCAAAATTCAAGTGTGTGTTGATTACCGTGATTTGAACAGAGCAAGTCCAAAAGATGATTTTTCACTGCCCAACATCCATATTTTACTAGACAACTGTTCTAAACACGAGGTTTTCTCTTTTATGGATTGCTATATCGGATATCACCAGATCATTATGGATGATGAAGATGCGGAGAAGGCGTCTTTTATCACACCATGGGGGACCTATTGTTATCGAGTGATGCCGTTCGGTTTGAAGAATGCTGGAGAAACATACATGAGAGTCATGACCACTATGTTTCATGATATGATGCATAAGAAGATTGAGGTCTACGTGGGTGATGTGATTATTAAGTCAAAAAGTTGGGCCGACCATGTTAAAGATTTAAGAAAGTTCTTTGAAAGGCTTCGTAGGTATAATCTCAAGCTCAACCCGGCAAAATATGTATTTGGAGTTCCGTCTGGAAAGCTGTTGGGGTTTGTAGTCAGTCGTCGGGGGATTGAATTGGATCCCTTAAAAATCAAAGCCATTCAAGATTTTCCCCCGCCCAAGAATAGGACGGAGGTGATGAGTTTTCTTGGTAGACTGAACTACATTAGCAGGTTTATTTCTCAACTCACAACCACTTGTGAGCCCATATTCAAGTTGCTGAAAAAGAGTACTGCGGTAGAATGGACTGAAGAATGTCAGGAAGCATTCGACAGAATCAAAAGATATTTGTCAAATCCGCCCATGCTGGTACCACCGGAGCCTGGTAGGCCTTTGATCTTATATTTATCAGTCATGGACAATTCTTTCGGTTGTGTCCTGGGTCAACATGATGTCACAGGCAAAAAGAAGTAGGCTATTTATTATCTTAGCAAGAAGTTCACCGCATATGAGGCTAGGTATACTCTTCTTGAAAAGACTTGTTGTGCCCTAACTTGGGTAGCGCAGAATTTGAAGTATTATCTCTCATCCTATACTACTTATCTCATCTTCCGCATGGATCCTTTAAAGTATATCTTTCAGAAGCCTATGCCGACAGGTCGATTGGCAAAGTGGAAAATATTGTTTACCGAGTTCGACATTGTATATGTGACTCGAACTGCCATGAAATCCTAAGCCTTGGCAAATCATCTTGCTGAGAATCCCATCGATGAAGAGTACGAGCCATTAAAGACATATTTTCCTGATGAAGAAGTGTCGTGTATCGATGAAGTCGTTATAGATGTTGATCCAGGTTGGAAGTTGTTCTTCGATGGAGCTGTCAATATGAAAGGAGTCAGAATAGGTGTGGTTCTTATCTTTAAATCGGGATAATATTTCCCGGTAACAGCACAACTTCGATTTTACTGTACTAACAAATGGCAGAGTATGAAGCTTGCATTCTTGGTTTGAGGTTAGCTGTTGATATGGGAGTCCAGGAATTATTGGTGTTGAGGGATTCAGATTTGCTCGTCCATCAAATTCAAGGCGATTGGGAGACGCGAGATTTGAAGCTCATCCCGTATCGACAATGCTTGCAGGAGCTATGTCAACGATTTGTGTTAGTAAAATTTAGGCTTATTCCAAGGATTCATAATGAAATTGTTGATGTTTTAGCCACTCTGTCTTCAATGCTCCAACATCCTGATAAAGCCTACATCAATCCAGTGCATATACAGAGTCGTGATCAGCATGCTTACTGTAATGCGGTTGAAGAAAAGCTCGATGGAGAACCCTGGTTCTTGGATATCAAACGATACATTCAGTCAGGAGAATACCCAACATATGCCACCAATGATCAAAAGAGGACTATTAGGCGTTTGGCTAGTGGATTTTTCTTAAGTGGGGGGATCTTATATAAGAGAACCCCAGATCTGGGACTTTTGAGATGTGTAGATGCAAGAGAAACCTCGACAATCATGGTTGAAATACACTCTGGAGTATGCGGGTCGCATATGAACGGTCATGTCTTGTAGAATCAGAGATTGATGATGACGAATGGGTCAAAACCCAACTGGAACAATTGAGTTTGATTGAGAAAAAAAGGCTAACGTCTGTGTGTCATGGCCAGTTGTATTAGAGGAGGATGGCTCTAGCGTATAACAAAAAGGTCCGTCCCAGGAATTTTGAAGTTGGTCAGTTGGTATTAAAACGTATCCCTCCTCACCAGGTTGAAGCGAAAGGCAAGTTCTCCCCTAACTGGCAAGGTCCCTTCATTGTGAAGAAAGTGTTGCCCAATGGAGCCTTATATTTGACAGATATTGAAGGCAAAATGGCAGAAATGGCTATCAATGTTGATGCGGTCAAAAGATATTATGTATGATATTTTATCCTTTGTTGATTTTATTGCATGTTTAGTACTTGCATTGTTGAAGATTGATATGATGAAGGCATTTTATTCTTCTATTCAAACATTGTGTTATCCTTTGTTTACCCATTTGAGCTTAGTTTTATTTTCTCTTTCATATCCCTCTTTTGGAATCAAAATAAAGTCAAAGATAAATGTCAGGAAAATAAAAAAAAAGTTAAAAAAAAATAAAAATCAAGTCAAAACAAAGAACAAGCTGATGGAACTATGTGTGACCTGATTCTTCTCTCTCGGGAGTGAGATACGTAGGCTGCTCTATTTCGGGCTCGGTCCAACCAAATAAAAATTTTAGAGTCACCCAGTCAAAAAATTGGGGCATGAGTTAATGCGTTGTTTGAGTCGATTCTAAAAGTTGTAAGCCCCCCCATTTCAAGTATCGTTTAAGCCTCTTGCCATCCCCTTTCTAACCTTATCCAAAAGTGAAGTTACAACCAAAGAAAGTCCTTCAGATCAATTCTTGATAATGTTAAGGCTAGGCATGCAATGGATATGATGATATATTGTTGGATACTACTCGTCTTCCTCAGCATAAAAAATCAGGAAAAAATATAAAAATGAGAGAGTCTTATTAGTGAAAATCCTTGGGGGCACCATAAGGCGATGGTGAGTTTAGAGAAATGAAAATGAGAGAGTCTTATTGGTGAAAACCCTCGCGGGCATCATAAAGCGATGGTGAGTTGAGAAAAATAAAAATGAGAGAGTCTTATTGGTGAAAACCCTCGCGGGCACCATAAGGCGATGGTGAGTGGAGAGAAATAAAAATGAGAGAGTCTTACTGGTGAAAACCCTCACGGGCATCGTAAGGCGATGGCGAGTTCAAGTGAAAAGAAAGAGATTTGTTGGTGAAAGTCTTTTAAGATGACGTCGATTGAATGAGATATATGGGTCCAATGGATTTGAAGAAGCGGCTCAGTGGGAAAGGCATGAACTTACCAACAAATGGGAAGTTTGTATAGGAAGATCAGGCAGCTTAATCCAAAATGCATGTCATACTCATTGGAGTTGGTTGCCGTATTCAGATAAGTTTTCTTTTGAATAAGGGACGTTGCCCTTTTCTTCCATTTACCTATTCATATTTTGTTTTTTTATGTCATTTATCAAAATAAAAATCACCATCATTTCTTTATATTATAAGTCAAGTCTATGTCAAAACAAGCGAGAATGGATTTCAAAACTTGTTATCAGTCTTTCCAATTGTATGAGAAAAGCCAAGGACTAGTACATGAAAGAAATATGATCGTAATTCAACACAAATCAAAGGAAGTCTATCAACCGACAGGCTACCGTATTCGTGAGAGTATTCAGATTTTTAAAAGGGTGCATCTTAGAGGCATGGTAAAATAAAAATTCATTGTTCGAGTCAGAACTCATTTCCCTCGATCTGTATCCGGGTCGATGACGCGGCAAGACAGGGGAAAATGTCAACAATATGAAAAAAAGATGAAATAAACGAGTGTTGGAACAGATGTCTGGAAAGCCAAATGCTGTAAAACATCACTAAGTTTTAAACTAACGAATTTGTCTTTGATGAAACAGGGGCAAATTCGCTTCACTTAACTCAGCTACCATTGGAAATGCACATCCGTGGGATTTTACTTTCTGTTTAGGACCCTCCTGAAAAATGGGATTTTACTTTCTGTTCAGGACCCTCTTGAAAAATGGGATTTTACTTTCTGTTCAGGACCCTCCTGAAAAATAAGATTTTACTTTCTGTTCAGGACCCTCCTGAAAAATGGGATTTTACTTTCTGTTCAGGACCCTCCTGAAAAATGGGACTTTACTTTCTGTTCAGGACCCTCCTGAAAAATGGGATTTTACTTTCCGTTCAGGACCCTCCTGAAAAATGGAATTTTACTTTCTACTCAGGACCCTCCTGAAAAATGGGACTTTACTTTCCGTTCAGGACCCTCCTGAAAAATGAGACTTTACTTTTTGTTCAGGACCCTTTTGAAAAATGGGAGTTTACTTTCTGTTCAGGACCCTCCAAAAAAATGGGATTTTACTTTCTGCTCAGGACCCTCCTGAAAAATGAGACTTTACTTTTTGTTCAGGACCCTCTTGAAAAATGGGATTTTACTTTTTGTTCAGGACCCTCCTGAAAAATGGGATTTTACTTTCTGTTCAGGACCCTCCTGAAAAATAAGACTTTACTTTCTGCTCAGGACCCTCCTGAAAAAAGGGACTTTACTTTCCGCTCAGGACCCTCCTGAAAAATGAGACTTTACTTTCCGTTCAGGACCTTCCTAAAAAATGGGATTTTACTTTCTGTTCAGGACCCTCCTGAAAAATAAGACTTTACTTTCTGCTCAGGACCCTCCTGAAAAAAGGGACTTTACTTTCCGCTCAGGACCCTCCTGAAAAATGAGACTTTACTTTCCGTTCAGGACCTTCCTGAAAAATGGGATTTTACTTTCTGTTCAGGACCCTCTTGAAAAATGGGATTTTACTTTTTGCTCAGGACCCTCCTGAAAAATGGGACTTTACTTTCTGCTCAGGACCCTACTGAAAAATGAGATTTTACTTTCTGTTCAGGACCCTCCTGAAAAATGAGATTTTACTTTATGTTCAGGACCCTCCTGAAAAATGAGATTTTACTTTCTGTTCAGGACCCTCCTGAAAAATGGGATTTTACTTTCTGTTCAGGACCCTCCTGAAAAATAGGATTTTACTTTCTGTTCAGGACCCTCCTGAAAAATGAAACTTTACTTTCTATTCAGGGCCCTCCTGAAAAATGGGATTTTACTTTCTATTCAGGACCCTCCTGAAAAAATGGGATTTTACTTTCTGGTCAGGACCCTCCTGAAAAATGGGATTTTACTTTCTGTTCAGGACCCTCCTGAAAATGGGATTTTACTTTCTGTTCAGGACCCTCCTGAAAAATGGGACTTTACCTTATGTTCAGGACCCTCCTGGAAAATGGGACCACGCTTTCAAAAATGAAATACTACTTTACTATAATTTTTGTTTGGGATAATTTTCGTTCTAGTTTTAATTTTGGGTTTCAGGAGCCCGTCTGGAGAACAGAGTGAAGAAATGAAAGGTCAAGCAACAAAGTGATGAAACAGCAAGTCAGGAGCCCACCTGGATAATAGGGTGAAGAAATGAAAAGTCAAGCAGCAAAGTGATGAAATTGCAAGTCAGAAGCCCGCCCGAAGCACAGGGCAAATAACTGAAAAGTCAAGCAACAAAGCGAAGCAATTGAAAGCCAAGCAACAAGTTGAAAGAAATTGCAAGTCTAGATCCCGCCTGAAGAATAGGGTGATAAAAGTGGAGTCAAGAGCCAACAGAAGTTGTATAGATAGGATTTTGTAATTTCATTTATGTTTTAACTTGTAATTTTTATTTTTGATGTAATGACAGAGCCGTGGACCGGAACCTCGATGGAACCTCACTTGACTCTCCAACTCGGTATAGTCCACTTCTCTTCCAACCCTTGGAGATACTTGTGACTTCCTCATGACTTGGGTAGATAGGGTGTCCGACAAGATTCGATTGTCTTTCTTTTTTTTACTCCTCTTTTTGACTAATGATCGGGATAAAATTCGGTTTCGTTGTTTACTTCATTGTCTGAAAACACTGTATGTTTACATTCAAAGGGGCATGATGTAGACACGTAATTTCATCCCTCCCCGATATCATTTTACCCATTTTTACCTTACCCTACCCATGTAATTACATCCCACAAAAATACAAAAAATAACTCTCAACAAAATCCCTAACAAACTTTTATTCTTTTTTAACATCCTAACAACCCTTTCAATTAAAATAAGACACATTACCCATACCCATACCCCCAACACCCCATACCCACGTGACCCTCTCCCCCTCATATTTCTTGTCCACAAAGGCAAAAAGAGATAAACATTAAAAAGGGGCCCCACTAGGAAACTTTTAGGAAAGGGAAAAAGGACCATTTCTCCATTTTGGCAAAGGACCATATATACATAGACATAATACACTCTCAGGGATTTTCACTAACCTCACGCCATAGACACACACCAAAACCACTCCATCGTCACACTCACAGACGAGAAAAAATCAATAGAGACACTACATACACATCTCACGAAAGGGGGGACCTCACGGATGAACCCCACTTTTTCCTTTGGTTTTCTTCTTGATTGAGTAAATATACAGATATAGGAACCAATATTGAAGGGGGTTTATCATCATCTTCATCTCATACACACGTACCACCATATCTACGACCCACCTTGGACCTCCCATCGACATATCAGTACACGCATAGATCTGAGGAAGATTGGAGAATCGGAGGGGGAGACAGAGTGCAATCGAGTGAGAGATAGAGGGGAGGATCGAAAGGGGAAATGAAATTTAGTTTCAGGTTACTGTGTCACCGGAATCTGACCTTTTCCGTCAACTTTTTCCCCTCACAGCTCACCAGAGCTAAGGTCTGGACTAGTTTTCAGCTATTGCTCGGATTTTGGAGACTTTGGTTCTCGTTTGTTCGTGATTTGTATTCCGATATCGTGCTTTAGGATTTTTTATACCAGGATGGGTTCGTCTATTTTAAGATTTTCCATCGGTTCTTAATCTGTTCGGGTTGGATCTCTATACTGATTTCGGTTCGTTCATCGTTGGGGTTCTTGTTTGAGAATTTCGGTCTCGGATTTCTTTATTATCAAGGAAAACAAGTTCTATCGAGGTCCATCTCTTTAACTCGTTCTCTTTTATCTTGATTGGTTGAATTGGTTGTGATTATGTGTGGTGTGGTCATAATTGTTGGAGTTTGTTGATATTATGATGTTATGGTTATGTGCTTGACGACGTGATTTCGGCGATATGGGAAACGAATTGGAGTAATTTTGGTGTAATTGATAAAAACGAAGCTAGCGGGGGGTGGAATTGAGAAATTAATAAAAGTTAAATGTAGGCTAATTCTCCTTTTGTTGTCTTTTTGTTTAATTTGGAACAAGCATGAATGGGATAGATTTATGATATGTTGAAATGGATAGGCAATATAGGTTCGGGTAGACAAAAATTCAGGAGTGATGTGTTGATTGAATGCTTTGAATGTTTAAATGTGTGTTTTGAACGTTTTTTTTATTAGCTTATTTGATTCAGATATATTTATTCGGCCGGAGAATGCCCTGAGGTACTTGTATTTATTCACCGGGGAATGCCCCGAAGTATCATGTACTTGAAGACGGCGATGATCAAGGCCCGAAATGCCGGGTGGAGAAAGAAATGTAGCGTAGTTTAGGATTAGTCTAGAATAGAATTTACACTTTTTTGCATTTTTCTATCTTTTTGGGATTGTATAATTCGGACTGGACATTATTTTGCTTTTGAATTTTGTTTTGATTTGTTTGTTTTGTTTGTTTTGTGTGTTTATGTGGTTTATACATTTTATAGTGTCAAGTTAGCCGATACGCTCCACCAAGCGACCGTGGTCGAACCACGGGATCGAGGGATGCCTAACACCTTCCCCTCGGTCAACAGAATTCCTTAGCCGGAATCTCTGGTCGCGGATCAGTTTTAGAGTCAAAATCGTTTTTGAAAAGGATTTTCCAATGGTGACTTGGCACACCAGATTATGTCAAGTGGCGACTCTGAGTTTTTAAATGTAAAAATAATCCTTTTTTCAGAACGAATCTTCATTTTGTCACTTTAATAATGAAAACCCTTTCGAACTTGAAATCGAATCTTTTTGGAGTACGAAAAAAAAGGGGGTGTGACAGTTAGTATATTATTTAATTAAGAAAATATTTAATTAATATTAGGAGGTTAGTATATTATCCGATAAATAAAATATTTAATAGCCAATTTTTCTTAATTTTAAAATTTAAAAATAGTAAAAAAGATGTTTTTGTGTATTGCAAAGACTTTTAATGAAGTGTAAAAAATTTGAATCACTTTTCTAAGGATCTTCATACTTTTAATATATTATAGGGTATAAATTAACAATGACAATGTAGAGGATGCCTATATATCACCCACAAAATCTACAAATAAAGTACAATAATACACACTATATTCATTTCAATCTTTGTGTACGTGATTTACACGGATGTCTCTCGTTGAGCAATAAAATTATACACAAAAAAGAAAAAAATAGTGAAATATAAAAACTGATGTTCAAATAAATGATATATTTATTTTTATAATATAGTTTCACACTGATTTATTTATTTTAATTGTAAATCACAGATATACTGAAATCAATCAATAACTCTTACAAATTATCGTCAAAAAATATTTTTCACTGTCAACCACTAAATAGCTTCTTCTTTCACATCTCACACGAATGTTGTAATCAATTTGAATGCCAACATATTTGGTCTTTGCCAAAATTTATAACTAAAACTGTTTAACTAAAATTAGTCTTTTAAGTAATTTATGTCCGCCTCAATAACATAAATTTTCTTACCTGAACATCCAGATCTCAAGCAAGTATATTTTTTCCACAAAAACATATGCAAAAAATTCAAGACTAAAAAAGAGAGAAAAATTCTTTAATTAGAGAATATGCCTAATAAAACGTTTATTTATCTTAGTCTTTATCATATGTTAGACACCCAAATGCTTGCTAGATTTGACATTGAGTCTCCGAATCATATTGGCATATTCATAAGTCACAAATCAATATAGGTTGTTCGATCCATCCATTTTAATATTTCAACAACTGTTTAAACTTGTTTTTGTTTTTTAAGAAGTAAAACTAATAAAAGATATATTACAATATTTATTTGAGGGTTTATTATTGTATATAGCCTTGCATTTTTGTCAAAGACTATTCTCACGTCTTGGATGCGTCACCTTTTATTTACGTGACTACAACTTTACTAGTCAACCCAATATCCTCTTCTGAAATTTTCTTTTAATACTTCCTCCGTTCGCTCTTATTTGCCACTATTTCTGCTTGCTTGTGTTGTCTGCTTCAGGTGCTTCAATCATAATTTTACAATATTAATATTAAAAAGCTTATAATATTAAGAAAATAATTTATAAAACACACACACACACACACACACACACACACACATATATATATATTACTACTATAGTAAAAGTGAGCTAACATTTCAACATGTGTGCTTATTGGCCATTTTCATTAATATTTGGGTATTTTGGTCTTTTCACACTTTACTCAGTCAGTGTCGTTTTACTGTTGTTGGGCTTTACCACGTGCTATGGGTATTTCACGTGTAAATCGGTGGAGATTCCAAAGTTCTTTCTTCTTCTTCCTTTAAATTCTTTCTACACTAAGGGGTCGTTTGGTAGAGTGTATAAGAACAATGCAAAATCTAGTATATCAGTAATGCTTGCATTAATAATACTTGTATTATTTATGCTTATATTAGTTATGCATGTATTATTTCTTATACATTGTTTGGTTTGATGTATAAGAAGTAATACATTTTACATAATTTCTATAAAAGAAATTTTTGTTTACAAAAATACCCGTCTTTGATTTTGTACACTTTTTGCAACAAAGTTTTTTTGTCATTTCAAACATAATTAGTATTGTTGAACTATTATACAGAGGTTTGGGATTAATTACAAGACCTTCATTTTTGTAAAAAAATGTTACACCGACGGATTAACATAGTCGAAACAAAAATAAAATACAAGACGTAAAATTAAGAAATAGTACGTAAAATTAAGAAATAGTCTCAATTTTTTTAAAAATCTTTTTAAAGACTCTCGAAGCAAAGAAAAAATAGGTTATAGTTATTTAAATCAATCATTCATTATTGTAAATTTAAATGGTGGGAAAAAATTGTGAAATATTTTAAAAAGATTCACTATTGCAAATTAAAAAGGTGGAAAAAAGAATGGTGAAATATTTTGAGAGGAAAATGAGGGGTATTAAGGTTATTTAATAAGTTAATGCATCTGTTTAAGTCTTTGTATTACTAATACATAGAAAATAGAGTGTATTACTAATAGGGGAAAGGACATGGCATGGCCATTTGAAAAAAAATGGCCCATAATTGAAAAGGTGGACATGCTGCAGCCAGTCGGCTAAAGTAATTCCCCTTTTTAGCCATTTGGCTCAACTGGGCACATGCAGTCTCTATACTCAATTGATACACTTTTATACCACATTGATACATTTTTATACTATATTGATACACTTTTTAAAAAAGAAAAAGAAAATTCTATGCAAGCACATGCAGTCCCTATACCTAATTGATACTCTTTTATACCACATTAATATACTTTTATACTAAATTGATACACTTGCAGTGTCCATATACTCAATTGATACTCTCTTATATTAGATTGATACATTTTTTAGAATGCATGTAGAAACTATATAGAGTTGTATAAAATATGTATCTAACTAATAATTGTAGTTAAAAATTGTATAGAATGTGTATATCTATTTTCTTTTTGATGTTTGACTTGTTTTATTTATAGTTCCTCTTTTGGACTTGCAATAATGTTGGGAATTGGTTTTTGGATTTGGGGAATTGTAGTTAAACTGTTGAAGAAAGTTGGAGTTAGGTTTTCCATTTTGAGTTTGAGTTGCATTATCTACTCCTCAAAATCTTATGTATTTGTTTTGGCCAAATAAAGTTTTTTATAGTAAAACTTTCACATGGCTTTTTTGATAGTCAATGTCATTATTCCATAGATATACATAATGCACGTTTCAACGTATAACAATTGTGGTTATGCTAATTTTAAAAAAAGAATAGATTGTTAAAAAAATAAAAAAGCTGCAAAAAAATAGTGAAAAAACACAAAAAAGCAGTGATTTTTTTATAATAGAATGAAACATCTATTTTTTAAAAAAAAAATAGAACATAAAAAAGCAGCAAAATTAAAAAAAAAAAAAAAACTGGTGTTTTTTAAAAGAAATGAAAAAAAAAAACGAGAAGTAACTAGCATGCAAAATTCACACTTTTGCTTTGCAAAAGAAAAAGCTGAATTGTGATGCTTAATGGTCGAATTGTGATGCTTAATGATTATTTACTGAGTTTTTAAATTTAGGTGCTAGTTTTGTGAAATTATTTTAGTTTTAGGTGTTATTTTGTCCTTCCCCCTAACTAATACACACTTCAATACACAATAGAGTGCATAACTAATGCTTGCATTAGTTATATATAGGTAAAAAGTCGTACCAAATAAGGTACTAGCAGTACACATTAATTAATGCATGCATTATATTTTACAATACACTCTACCAAACGACCCCTAAAGGTGAATGTTCTTGTGCTTTCCTGTTATTCTACACAGCCTACACATACTCCCTCCGTCCCATTTTATGTGTCGTCATTTGACCGGACATGGAGTTTAAGAAATAAGGGAAGACTTGGTAAAGTTTACCAAATTATTCTTTATCAAAAAATGTGTCAATATCTTTTTTTTTCTAATTAAGTGGGACCAATAAGGGTAAAAGGGTAATTGTGCCTTTAAAAAGTTGTCAAATAAGGAAAGGCGACACTTATTTTGGGACGGATTAAAAAGAAAATGATGACACATAATTTGAAACGGAGGGAGTATTATAAATTTGTGGATCAACATATTATTATTTTTTCCATATTTTGCACTTCGGTTCTTTAGCTTGCTCCTCTTCCAACTAAAGGCATGTGAATTTTGTGTTTTCTACTTCAGTAGAACTACGCTTAGCAATTCAGTATGTGGGTTTTGTGTTTTTGCTATCTGATTTTGCATTTTCAAGCTGCTAATTGTTGTGTTTTCCTGATTTCATTATCTAAATTGGGGAAAAATTGGTGTATATAATCTTGCATCAATTTCTTCATGCTTTTACTTTACCTTCTTCAATTTTGATTTTGCTTTGCTGACGCTATAATTGATTTGGTACCTGAATAGCGGAGCTGGATTAACAAAAACCCTACTTTTTTTATGAGTTTTGTTTTGTGGGTGTTCTGGATTTTGGGATTTTTGTCTGAGAGAGAGAAGAGCTTGATTAAGAGCATGTTTGGTAGGAAGGGAAATGTAAGTGGACTGCCTATTTATTTTCTTGTGTTTGGTATTTATAATCTAGATAATACTATGCTAGGTGAATTTGATGCAATGGTCGAACTATAATTTGTAATCAGTGGATACCGACGGTGAAAGGTCTAAGGGAGGTCTTAAATTAGCTTATATGTGTTTCTTGAAAGTAAGGAGTTACAGCTAACTCCGCATTACGCCAAAAAGCTGAAACTTTCTATTTAAGTTCTAATGTTTGTACATCAAAGTTCAATTTTTGATGAGTTTGGCTAACAGAACAGTTTGTGATGTTCTTTAGTATTTAGTCATAGTTGTTTCACTCCTGTTCTTTCTTTTGTCGACTTCCCAGCCCGTCCCCCAACCCTACATATAGGATTACACTAGGTATATTGTTGTATTTGATACTCGAAATTCACTGATCTCGAATAATCTAAACTTGTATTGCATAGGGCCCATCTAAGGGTGATGCCCTTCATATCAGAAATTTCTTTGTTATTGAGCTATGAATTCAAGATCTTTGATTTAAGAGTTAAGGGACCACTTTACCACATCCCTCGGTGGTTCTAGACCTTTTGACAGTGTGATTCATCAACAAATGTTGCATTTGTTATTTGTCTATGTTAGGATTGTGAAGAGTGTGTTAAGGAGGCTAAAAAGGGTGTCAAATATATGCGAAAAAAATCTGAAATTATCAAGATTAAGCTTCTTCTAACAATACTTCAAACAGGTCAAACTTTTTTGGGGTTGGTTGGGAAGAGAAAAAAAGGAAGTCCAATTAAGAAACTCATCTCAACACAATATGTTTTGAAGAGTGGGAGAACTAAGTACATAAAAACTTAAATAATGGTTTTCTTTGTTTTCCCATTCTCAAGCAATATCTAAGTTGCATGGACTCGATTGCAGGTATCCGAGACGGGTGCGTATTCGAGAGTCGGATTCGTCAAAATTTAATTTTTAAGATTCGCAGATGCGAATTCGATTATGGATACGGGTGCGAAAATTTGGCTAAAAAATTAAATATTATAAATATAATTCCATATTTAAACAATCATTTCAATTTACTTTTTTCTATGTGTCAAGGAAATTTCATTTTTTAAAAAATATTTTTTACTATTTTTTACTTTTAAGTTAATTTTTTTAGTTACTTTTTAAATTAAGAATAGTATTTTTTATATGGAAAGAAAATAATTTTTTTTAATTAGGAGTAGTATTTGAAAAGTCAAACAATCACCATATCTAAATAAATTAGGTTTAACTTTTTTAATATAATTTATTTTTTAAAAAAATACAATTATCAAAAAAATAAGACCATCAAAAGTGACGCCAACAAGCACAATCTAAGCATTCTAACTCTTTCTTCCCATCAAAATTTCGGCGATGATAACCCTTCCGCCGGTGATAACCCTTTCACCGGCGACAACCGACAATTACAGATCTGAGCATAATACCATTTTCTCTTTCTTCCCCATCGAAATTCCGGCGACGATACCCTTCCTCCGGCGATAACCCTTTCGCCGGCGACAACAATCACAGTCGTCGATCTTCTCCTTTTGCCGATTTCTCCCTTTTGATAACGAAGCCAACTTTCTTCTTGATGTTGGTCAACGTAATCCCGCGCCGGCATTCGTACCGGTGTCGCATCGGGACGGGTTCGACGGCATAATCGCCGAGTCCGAGCAACATAGAGCAATACTGAAAGAATTGGCAGCATTCTCCAAAAATTTTCTAGCATCCCTAAACCATCTCTTGTCACCAAAAAGCTGTCAGGTAAAAGATGGTCAAATGGATCAACTTCCATATGAACACTAAAAAACGAGTGGCTCCTAATTTGCAAGGATTGTTGCTTTGTCTCTTAGTTTGTTTAGATTAGTTGCGCAGACTCTTTTTGGTCTATAAATGCATAATAAATAAAGTGTCATTACAAAAATTTTATGCAGGAAATTTTTTTGACGATACTATAGATTGCAATGTATGAATTAGTGCTATGCATGTTAGCTTTTTTTGCATCTTTAATTGACGGACGCTCTTTTTCTTCTGCATATAAGTGATGCATCTGACATGTCTAGTGTTTCTTGTAGAACTGTGTGTAGTTTAGATTAGGAAATCATGCCGCCTTATTATGTGGATATTGTTTCATGTTATGATATTTATTTTTTGAGATGGTACCGAGCAGAAAGAGACTTTCCTGTTAGCATCAGTTTCATTTTTCAGAATTATTCTTAAGTGGAATTTAGGATAGAGTAGATTGTAAGCTGACCTTATTCTAGCTAAGAAGTAAAGAGACTGTTCTGATAGGCCTTCGTATTAAATATTTTAAGCTGTTATGGGCCTCTTGAAAAGATAAATTACAAGTTGTGGATAATTACAACTGCATTAGATACATATCTGGAATTTAAATCTAAATTGAGGTTACTATAGCTATCCCGGGAGATTTGATATTCTTTTCAAATTGAATGGAAGAAGCATCTAACTTTGTGTAAGTTGTAGGGACAATCAAAATCATAAGCATAAAACTATACAAAAAAATTCTAAGGAGAAAAACAGAGGACAAGGATCAACCATTAGTAGGTTAATAGCAGTATTTAGCACCTTAACAACAACATCTACTGTCAAAGTTGGAACTTGAATTAAACCTCCCACAATTGCCTGCAGCAAAGCATTCGTCAGAATTTAATCATAATACCCAACTAAGATTAACAAATTTGTAGCAGAATGATGCAAAACATATCCTTAGGTTTAACTGGTGAAATAAATTATTTCTCACATATATTAACTTTTTCCACCATAACAGATGCCAATTTGATGTTGCCATTCGAGATGATACTGGTTCTGCAACAGCAACAATTTCAGAAAAAATTGGAGAAGAGCTTCTACCTCTCACCGCAGCTGAAATTTACAACATACGTTGCACCAAGGTAAAATATTATTTACAAAACTGTACACTGTAACCTTTTAATTTCTATTTATAATTTCCTTTGGTCTCCCAGAATCAATTGTTGCCACTCTTACCTGTGCAACACAAACTGTTGGGAAAGACATTTACACTCCAAGTAAAGAGGTCGAATCTTCAGTGAAATTGTTCATCATGTCAATCATCGACAAAGTCATTGCTAACAATCCACCAATGTCGATCGGTGCAAAAGCCACCCCAGAAAGCAGTAAACGCAAACTCAAACAGATTATGACAACGGAAGACTAAAAGGTATCTCAACTATATATATCTTTACCTCACTATCGACGCAGTAACCCACATCCTTTTTAGGGTATGTTATTCCAAGTTGAAGCTGTAATAGTTGAAAACAACAACATTTGATTGCAAATTATCTTGAGATGTTTAACCAAAGCATAACACTTGAAACAATGAAACCAAATTATGAGAAGAGAAACATCTTAAGAACACTAGTTTATTCAGTTATTAAAAATATGGATGCATTTACATGGAAATTTTTGTAGTATAACAATTACTGATAGCCAAATGTGTTTGCAAGTTGGTAAATTTGTGCTTTTATCTCTATAATACACCAAAACATGCAAGTAAAAATGGAAAAATTGAAACACTTGCCTTATTTTCAAGCTGCAATGCTAATTTGTTTTTCTTTTTGGTTCCACTGTAGCACTTTCTGTTTCCCTGGTCCACTGCAGTACTATTTTGTTTTCTTTGTTGTTCATGCTTGGAGTCGAGCTAATTGAGTTATAGAATTCAGTTACACATAGTTTTAATTATGACCTCACCGAGGATATAATGAATATATAGGAATGGAGCACCAGTTAATACATAATCATGGGAGTGCAGAGCATGAGAATAAAACAATAAAGGTTAATAATAATGTATCTTCCTTTCATACTACCTAGAAGTGAATAGATTAGTTTACTGTATCATGTTGACTAAATCTTTTCATCTGCAGCGTGTATTCTTTCATCTCAATAATTGTGTCAGTGTAAAATTTTTGCTCCCTTCTTTGTTTCTCAACCTTCATGAGCCATAGAATATGCATCTTTCTAAATGTCATATTCTAAGTTGTTATTGTCCAAATTTCACTACATTTGCCAGAGTTGCCTTGAAAGGGAAGGTAAAAATTAAAACAAAACTGAATTACTATTGAGGACTTCTCTTTGTAGAAGACAATGATTTACAACCTAGTCGGAAGGTAGTGTCTATTTCGGAGAATCAATTTGGATTTATGCCCGGTCGCTCGACGATGGAGGCAATTCACCTTGTGCGGAGGCTGGTAGAGCAGTATCGAGAGAGGAGGAGGGATCTTCACATGGTGTTTATCGACTTGGAGAAGACGTATGACAAAGTCCCTAGAGAGGTTCTTTGAAAATGCTTGGAGGCAAAGGGGGTACCAGTGGCGTACATACGATCGATTAAGGACGTGTATGAGGGGGCGAAGCCGAGTAAGGACGGTGGGAGGAGATTCCGAGCATTTTTTGATCTTGACAGGGTTGCACCAGGGATCGACTCTTAGTCCATTTTTATTCATCTTGGTGATGGATGTGTTGACGCGGAGTATTCAAGGAGAGGTGCCTTGGTGTATGCTTTTTGCGGATGATGTAGTATTGATTGATGAGTCGCGTCGAGGTGTTAATGATAAGTTGGAGGTTTGGAGACAAACCCTGGAATCTAAAGGATTCAGATTGAGTAGGATCAAGACAGAGTACTTGAAGTGCAAGTTTAGTGACTCGAGGTGAGAGGAAGAGGAGGTAGTAAAGTTGGATTCGCAGGTGGTTTGTAAGAAGGATAGTTTTAGGTATCTTGGGTCTATGATTTAGGGGGATGGAGAGATTGATATGGATGTATCTCACCGTATTGGGGCAGGTTGGATGAGAGATTGAGGTTGGATGTCTACATCATGAGAATGGGTTGGGTAATTGACAATGTTGAACCTATCAGACACAACTTTGTTTGATCTCCTTGAACCTAGCTCTTGGGATCTACAGTCTGCTAGGTTGATTTACCGCCATGCTGACTTGTCCTAGGCCTTAAACCCATTCCTTTGGATGTCCTTTCTACTCCTTCTCTAGATAGGCCTTTTGTAAGTAGATCCGACACATTATCCTTTGACTTAACATAGTCAACAGTGATAATTCCACTAGAGAGAAGTTCTCTAATGGTATTATGTCTTCGTTTTATGTGACGAGATTTACCATTGTACATCATGCTCCCTACCCTACCTATTGCCGCTTGGCTATCACAGTGTATACATACTGGTGCCACTGGTTTGGGCCAATAAGAAATATCTTCCAAGAAATTTTGGAGCCATTCTTCTTCTTCACTGGTTTTATCCAATGCGATAAATTCAGATTCCATTGTAGAGCAAGCAATACAAGTCTGTTTGGATAATTTTCAAGAGACTGCTCCTCCACCGATTGTAAATACATATCCAGTTGTGGATTTTACTTCATTCGATCCGGTGATCCAATTTGCATCACTATATCCTTCAAGTACCGCAGGATATTTATTATAATGTAAGACATAGTCTTGAGTGTATTTTAGATACCCAAAACTCTTTTCATTGCTATCCAATGAGTTTTGTTGGGATTACTTGTGTAGTGACTCAACTTACTAATAGCGCACGCTATGTCTGGTCGTGTACAATTCATTATATACATTAAACATCTCTATACTCTTGCGTACTCCAATTGTGAGTTACTTTCACCTTCATTCTTTCGAAGTGCAAAGCTCACATCCAATGGAGTCTTGGCAATACCGAATTCTATATACTTGAATTTGTCAAGTACATTTTTCATATAATGAGACTGTATTGCTTGCTCTACAATGGAAGTTCATTATGTTTTGTTTCAGTCATGATTGCACGTGTTTGGAAGTAGCTATAGTACCTTGAGTAGCGACCGTAAAAGGATTTGCACCGGAGTCGGACCAAAATTGCTTTCAAGGCAGTGAATTGCCACGACATAGTATTTATAACTATTTTTTCACTATAATTAATTCCAGTTTCATATCAACATTGTAGTATTTTTTTTCCTACGTTATAGGCGTTTGATGGAGAAAAAAATACAAAGGCCTTCAAGTGTGGTTAAACCATTTTTTTGTAGAAGCAAATAAAAGGACTCGCTTGCAATTTTGCTTATCAATGAGAGATCATGAGAAAATACTGCATGATTTTTTTGACATGTACAACACTGTTCATATTGACAAAAAATGATTTTAATTTATATGACAAAAATGTGAGTGTTACTACTTAGTACCATAGGAAAAAAAACTCGATGCCTACTTGTAAGAGCAAAGATTATATTAGAAAAGTCATGCTTTTAGCCGCTACAGCCCGATCAAGGTTCGATTCGAAAGAAAATGAATTATTTTTTGAAAATATTGATATATATATCCACTAGTCTACGTACCCGCGTGATGCGCGGATAAAAATATTATTTCTAATTTTTTTGGATTGTGATGTTTGAGCATGTTAAATCATATTATCTTAAACAAAATTCAATTATCATATTGTTTCTTAATGAAATAAACAAATAAAATTTAATTATCATATTGTTCCTCAATGAAATAAACTCCAAATCCTAAATCTTCCCCACCCACACACACCAATTCCATAGCCTAAGCTATATACATAATCACAATGAATCATAAAATATAAAAACTTTACATTTCGTATTTTATTTATTTTGTCGTTTACTAATCAGCTTTATTAACTTGTTAATATTAATTTTTAGTAGCTTATCACTTCACAATGAATCATAAAATATAAAAACTTTACATTTCGTATTTTATTTATTTTGTCGTTTACTAATCAACTTTATTAACTTGTTAATATTAATTTTTAGTAGCTTATCACTTAGCCGTAATGTAGTTATTAAGTGTTCTTTTGATTCATATAAAATAGATGTATTTATTTTGTTTACTTGTAATTTTTTTTTTTTATTATATTATTCACATTTTTTCAATTTAAAATTTATAGGTAATAATATATGTATTATCTAATTACTACATTATATTCTCAAAATTAGTACAAAATATTACCCCCACCCCCATTTTCCCATCTTTACATAACAATTCTCAAAATTAGTTTAAAATAATAATGGTTATTATTATTACTGCTATTATTAATATTATTATACTACACTTGTACTATTACTATTATTTGTTTATTTATTTATTATTATTATTTTACTACTGTTACTACATTTTTTTAGACTAAAAGTAATACTACTTCGTGTGTGTTACTTCTACTACTACTATTATTTGTTGTTGATGTTATTATTGTTATTATCTTTTATATAATTTTTATATATATTTCAAAATATTAAAAGGGATTAGTTTATGAGCAGTAAGAGTTCATTTAGAATTCTTCAATGTTAGGTTTCTAATTTCAAGCTAATAATAATTTATTTTTTAAAAAATAAAGAATAATATTTCCAAATTCAAATATTTATAATCGTTTAATTCAAAACTTCTATTAAAATACCATTATAAAAATATTATATAAAAAAAGAATCATTCACAACCAAACAATCAATTTTCAGTTTAAATTTAATAATAATCTTTATCAGTAAGGATAATTGGGATATTTTCAATTTTTATTTAAATTCAAACAATAATACTTCTACTACGTATGTTATTGTTGTTGTTGTTGTATATTAATACTACTACTACTAATTCTTCTTCTTCTTATTATTATTATTATTATTATTATTATAATAATAATAATAATAAAATTTTTATATATCATTAATATGTAATAAATTGTTTTTAAATATATTTTATAGCATTTAAATTTTAAGAAAATAAGTTTGAAATAGAAAATATCTATTAGAACTCTTCAATTATGGGTTCTATTTTCAAGATAATGATTTTTTTGTATTAAAAGGATAATGTATTTCAAATTCAAATATTCAATCTTTCAATTTAAAACTTGATTAGAGTACAATTAGAACTCTCTAATGTGGTAGCTACCAATTTTTAATATGTATTTTATTTTATAATTATCTTTAATTTGAAATTGATAATTTGTTAGTCTTAATTATCTTTTGATAGTTTACCTTCTTTTTTTCCGTGTTTCTTTTTTAAATTTCCTTTCCTTTCCTTTCTTTCTTTCTTTCTTTTGTTTGTTAAATTTTTTATTGACAACTTAGATATATAAAGGTATTTCAAGTAGAGATATACGTTGAACTTAATTATTAAATTTTAATTTATATTTAAATTTTTTAAAATAATTGCAAGTTAAGTTAAGTTTTAAATACACACCACAAATATCTATTATTTATATTTATCAATAATAAGAATAGTTGATAAATTATTATTATTATTATTTATCAATAATAATAATAGTTGATAATTTTTGTTTTGTAACATATTTATAGGAATTTATAAGAATAGCTGTAATCGCCTTATATCTTAAAAAAAGAGAGTTCGAATTCAAATTTTAGATTCAAAATTTAATTATAATTTTCTTTTGTTAACTTAATTAAATTATATATTAATTGATAAGTTTAAAAAATACAAATTAAATAATTCATTAATATAAATAAATATAAACAAATTATACAGATAAACACAAATAATTCGTGTACACTCTTTTGTGATTTTGATGCACATGCATATCTTTTTTTGTTTTTTCAAAATCTATACACAGAGAAGAAAAATATGATAATTAATTATAGTAAATTATATCAATGCTACTCAAAATAATAAACTGAAGAAAATAAAAAAGATTATTTATTTGTTGCCATCGCATATCAAAATTGTGTTTGCAATACTTTACATAAGTCATCTCCATCATCTGCAAGTAAATTAATCAAAAGTATATCAGTTAAAAAGACACAAATTTTATTCGATCAATAAAATATATTTGAATTATAAAGATAAATAAAAAATGAAATAATATATATTAAAGAAGATAAATAATTGAACATTAAACAATAAAATAAAAGGAAAAGGAGAAGAAGAAGTTCACAGCGAAGAGAGAAATCAAAAGTGTTAGACATGGAGTAGTTGTTATTTAAAGGATTTGGTACATTGTCTGTGTATAGATTTTGAAAAAAATAAAGATATGCATGTGCATCAAAATTATATCAATGCTACTCAAAACAACATACTGAAGAAAATAAAAAAGATTATTTATCTGTTGCCATCGTATATCAAAATTGCTTTTGCAATACTTTACATTAAGTCATTTCCATCATATGTCATCTCCATCATCTGCAAGTAAATTAATCAAAAGTATATCAGTCAAAAAAACACAAATTTTAGTTATTCAATAAAATATATTTGAATTATAAAAATAAATATAAAATAAAATAATATAATTAAAGAAGATAAATAATTGAACATTGAATAATAAAATAAAAGGAAAAGGAGAAGAAGAAGTTCATAGCAAAGAGAGAAGTCAAAAGTGTTATACATGGAGTAGTAGTTATTTAAAGGATTTAGCACATTTCAGTACTTTTAAAATTATTATTTATCCAATAAAATTGTGCTTTAAGATTTTAAAGTCAAACGGACTCCTACATACATGGAGCAGATATTTCAAATTGAAGTTCTATTTTACGTTTTTTTTTATCCTTTTTAGTTTTTTCTATTTAACAATAAAAAGTGTCTTTATCCTTTAAATAAATTTTCAAGTGAAATATAACTAATATTGGACTGAGTCAAAAATAAATTTTGAAAATCTTATAAAAGATAAAGTTTGAAACAGTAAATGTCTATTAGAACTCTTTAGACTTTTTAATTTTAAGATAATGATATTTTTAAAAAAAAAAAAGATAATATATTTCAAATTTAAATACTTAATCTTTCTTTTATTACAATATTTTTTAACTTTATTTACTATATTTTTTTATTTTGTTTTTTAAATTATTATTATTATTATCTTATATATGCATAATGCTACTACAACTTCCACCACCACTATTAATTATTATTATTATTTTAATAATTTTTTTATCTTTCTCTAATATGAAAATAAATTATATTTAAATATATTTTATAATCTTTAAATTTTAAAGAGATAATTTTAAAATTATATATGTCTATTAGAACTCTTTAATTATAAATTTCTATTTTTAAAATAATGAAAATATTTTTTTTAAGGATAATGTACTTTAAATTCAAATATTTAATCTTTTAATTCAAATTTTTTATTACAATATTTTTTAACTTTTTATCTTTTTATAAAGTAGGTAAGTTTGTTTCAAATTTACTGTATTTACTGCATCTTTTGTTTAAGATACGTTTCATTTTTTAAATTTATAAGTCATGATAATCACTAAGAGTTGAGATAAAATTAAAACTCTAAAATTATTGAGGTAGTTATAATACTGCATCTTTTGTTTAAAGTATGTTTCTTTTTTAAAATTTACAAGTCATGATGATCACTAAGAGTTGAGATAAACTTAAAACTCTAAAATTATTGAGGTAGTTATAATAGTAAAAATTTAAATTTACTGCATCTTCTTTATTTGGTTATAATGTTGTTTGAAATGGCCACGTTTCTTTATTTTTAAATTTTCTGCATCTTTTGAAAGTTTAATTTAAATTTACTGAATTTTTTTATTTGGTTAAAAAGTTGTTTGAAATGACCCACGTTTCTTTATTTTTAAATTAATACATCTTTTGAAAGTTTAAAACTTGCTAATATTTTTTTAATTTAAATTTTTTATTACAATATTAATAAATATTGTCTTAAAAATTGTCTTATTATTATTATTATTACTATTATTATCATGTACATACGTACTAATGCTTGCTTCTATCCTTACTATTAATTATTATTATTATTATTATTATTATTATTATTATTATTATTTTAATAGTTTTTATCTTTCTCTAATATGTAAATAAATTATATTTAAATACATTTTATAACATTGAAATTTTATAAGAGATAAGTTTGAAGTAGTATATATCTATTAGAATTCTTTAATTATTAGTTTCTATTTTTAAGATAATGAAAATCTTTTTTTGTAAAAGGATAATTAATTCAAATATTTAATTTTTCAATTAAAAATTTTTATTATAATTTTTTTAAATTTGTCTTAAAATATTTTTTAATATTATCTTAAAAATTTCCACGTGGCTATTTTAATACATTTTTTTATTTGGTTAAAAAGTTGTTTGAAATGACCGACGTTTCTTTATTCTTAAATTAATACATCTTTTGAAAGTTTAAAACTTGCTAATATTTTTTTAATTTAAATTTTTTATTACAATATTAATAAATATTGTCTTAAAAATTGTCTTCTTCTTCTTATTATTATTATTACTATTATTATCATATACATACGTACTACTGCTTGTTTCTATCCTTACTATTAATTATTACTATTATTATTTTAATAATTTTTTATCTTTCCCTAATATGTAAATAAACTATATTGAATATATTTTATAACATTTAAATTTTATAAGAGATAAGTTTAAAGTAGTATATATCTATTAGAACTCTTTAATTATTAGTTTCTATTTTTAAGATAAGGAAAATCTTTTTTTGTAAAAGGATAATTTTCTTAAAAAGACTAATATTTTAAAATTCAAACATATCTAATCTTTTAATTCAAAATTTTTATTACAATAGTATTAGTCTTGTCCTAAATCTGTACACGTGACAATATTTCACGCTGCCACTTGGCTAATTATGGTTCTTCGTCTTCTGTTTTATAATATATATAGATTTGTCACACAAGAGGCAGCAAAAAGATACGTCAATAGAGTTGCAGGCACATTAGACACAAAATCAATATCTTCAATAAACAGACATATTATGGGGTCATTTTTAGTTAGAAAAATTAATTCTTGACATTAAGAAAAAGTGGCTGAGAGAGGGCTCATGTTATCCGATATTTATCCAGCAAGATAATGCTAAGCCACACATTTTTAGGAATTCGCACAACAAGATGAATTTGATATTAGTTTAATATATCAACCTTCTAATTCTCATGATTTGAACGTGTTGGATCTTGAGTTTTTCAATGCTATTCAATTATTACAACACTAGGAGGTGTCTGAAATCATGGATGATCTTGTTAATGGCATTGTTAAGGCATATGAGTTGTTACCAATAGAAAAGATTAATCATACTTTTCTGACGCTACAATCTTGCATGATAGAAATTATGCGAGTTCAAGGTTTCAATAAGTGCAATATCCCGCATATGTAAAAAATAATGTTGGAGAAAGAAAGCCATCTTCCTATTCAATTAAAATGTAATCCTATTAATAGATGATGTCCTATCTAGGATGAATCTAGTTTCATATTTTTAGCCTATTTTGAAGCACTTGGGTACTCTGGAAATGAAAGCTTTTCTCTCGTTAACAAGTTAAAAGTAGTAGTCGGATTGTTATTACTCCCTCCGTTTAATTTTAGTTGGGTACTACTCCTGGGGGAATATTTTTATTGTGTAAATCTTATGTGCTATTGTTAAGTTTATGTCAACAAATAATATAAAATACAATAAATTAATGCAAAAGAGAGCAACAAACTTGCTGAAACTAGAACTTTTTATGTAAAAGAGAAACAAATAAACTGTAAACAATTATTAATCTTGACTACTAATTTATAACTCCAGTCTCAATAAAATCAAGGAAGTAATATTTTCAACCATTTTGCATATGTCTTTTCTAATTCTTCGTTTTCAAATTCTTCCTCTCTTTCTGCGAAAAATTTATATAAATTAAACCCGCAGTCTTCAGTGTTCAAATCAAAATCATCAACTCTGTTTGTTAAGTCTTCAACTTTAATATCCATTGAATCTTCAACTATCGTAAGTGATTCTTCAATGATAGATGTATTTTGCATATCGATCTCCATATCTCAAGTATACACATACTTCTCAAAATAGGAAATTTGATTAAAAATGTTAAAAGAAAATAGTACTATGAGAATGTGGAGTAAATGAAAGAAAAATAAAAGAACATATGGAGAACAAGTTGCATTCATGGAGCTGTAATATAGGAGTAGTACTCTAGAAAAGAGAAGATAAAGCGATTTTAAAATCACTATTTGTAAAGCTATACATTTAATGATGATTTTGAAAATGTAAAATTATATATTTTCAATAATTTTGAAAAATGTAAATTTATTTAATAATATCAAGGATAAAATGAGAAAAATATATATGAAATAATCTTAGTTTTACAACTTGAACAACTAAAATAAAAAAAATATTTTTGACAAGAAGGTCTACTAATTCAAAACGGATGGAGTGCCATTTAAATTGTTGCACATATCAAATGATCAATGTGCAGTTTGTGCTTTATTTTCAGTTGATGGACGATTTTTGGAATTATAAATAAAAAAGAAGATAAGGAGAACTGACTTTTTATTCAATACTTTTCGTTTCATTTTATTTGATCCATATTAATTTGAGGTTTCTCTAAAACAATATTGAGTGAAAATTGTTTTGCCTCCCAATTTTGCTTTAAAAATTAAAATCTCCCGTTTATCTTAATTATATTTTTAAAATATCTATTATACCCTTTTATTATCAACTTCTTTTTTTTACTTCTTTAAAAATCATGATATTTTCTTCTTTAAACATTATCTTTTGGACAAAAAGAGTAAGAAGTACTAATTATCTAAGATAATGATATAGTAAAGTCAATTGGCATAATAAGAAAAGTAATTTTATTAATAATAATCAAAACTCTAGTATCTGTTTATACAAGTAAAAATAGCAGGTAATAGTAAATATACAAAAAAATTTGATACAGAAAATACGAACTAATTAATTAAGTTAAAGTTAAATTTTTAAAGATTGTATTTGCTTAGAATTTAAATTATTTTAAACTTTACTTTATGTAATATTCCCCTAATGACAACCAAAACTTATTTATTTATATAGACAATAGAGAAATACCTCCACCTTATCATCCATTTATGGAATCAAGGAAAACTTTTTTTTGTTATTTCCACCCTTAGTATTAGATAACTGCATAAAATAGTAGTAGTCAAATTGAAAGTTTCAAAGAATTATTACTAAGGTTAGTTTAGGTAAAATACACCTCTAGTTAAAAAAATTTTAAGGGGTGTGTCATATCAAGAAGGGCCAAGTAATATAAAACGTATGGAGCAGGAGAGTAAGAAAGACAAAAACATATGTACATGAATGTACATACAAATACACACTTAATGCGTATAATACTGAAATAATATCCATAAAAATAGAATTATATTTTGTGACAAATTGATGTGTCGTGGAAACATGGCACATTCAATGCTTAAAATGATAAAATTATGCATTGACTTAAGTTGTTTTGTCGGATATGATGTGTGCTTTATGTGTTTTTTTAGGGAAATTAGGTAGGAAGTGGATTGGACTGAAAATTAGAAGAAAAGTCTCTCAAGAAGTGAAGTACTAGTCAGGCTACGAATCGT
The DNA here is from genome assembly GCA_030864215.1 of Capsicum pubescens. Classification (NCBI taxonomy): domain Eukaryota; kingdom Viridiplantae; phylum Streptophyta; class Magnoliopsida; order Solanales; family Solanaceae; genus Capsicum; species Capsicum pubescens. The sequence goes on from CM061547.1 coordinate 104,287,285, forward strand.
CAAGTCACCTTACGGCTCGTATCCCAACCTGTAATAATAAAAGTGGCTAAAGACAAGCTGAGGAACTAAGTAAAGGAAGTCTATGAGTCGTAAGGACAAACTATGACTCATAGTGGGAATTCGTACAGGGACCAGTGTCTAAAGAATTAAAGATGGATGCTCTAGTGGCTACTGAATTCAAGAGAGGGGTGAATTAAAAATTTTCTGTGAGTCGACTACTGACTCCTCACAGTCGACTTGCTTGCAAATCAGTGCACTTTACAAAAAGATTATATTTAAAACAATTAAACAAGTAAATAACAGAACATAAAGTAATAACACAAAGATTTATCCTAGTTCGGAATACCAATGTGGTGCCTACTTTCAGTCCCCTTGGGTTTCAAAGTTTCCTTAGATTGTTTAATGTTGGGCTCGAGTACAATGATAGGGAACAAGTTCTAAAGACTTATTTTGCTCTTCAGATCTTGTGACACAACTTTGATTTATGTTACAAAGTTATATGGATCCTACTCTTTATATAACAATTATAAACTAAAAGTTACAAAGTCTTGTGAGACTAAGATTGAGACACTTTGAATTCTCTGCTTGAAGTTGTGTAGCCAGTGTTTGTCTTCAGTCTTCATCTTTTATAGTTTTTGGCTACTATTTCTCCATAAGAAAATCCAAGAGATTTTTTCTCAATCAAGGATTTAAATTGATTCCTTGATTGAGGAATATAGACGTATTGTATGTCCATATCAGACATGTCCATACACGGCTTTGGATCACGTCCATATTAGATATGTTCATGATCTTACTTTTCTTTTTAGACTTGTATAGATTGATGTCTTTCCAGATGTGCTTGTGATATTTACTTCCTATTATTTAGTCATTAATGGTCTAATTTTTTGAGACTTTTGAGCCAGAGATTCTCCGTGATTGATCTGATTTTTCTAGACTTATGGATTGAGATTTTCCTTTCATTTGTTCTCATCCTGATTGATTTTCTTTGATGTAGCAGATCGTGCGTTGGTGTTCTTCTATTCCTAGAGCCATCTTCATTAATCTGTGATCTTCAGTATCCTTCAAAGATCTATTTGTTAGTTTGTCATTATTAAAACATAGACTTTAGAGGCTAACAATCTCCCCCTTTTTGATAATGACAAACACGAGTAAACATCAGTTGACTTCCCTGTATGTCAGCTTGCTCCCCCTAACTTGTAGGAATATTTTCTATCCCATATTTCTTAGGTATCAGTCTTCTTTTATGTACCGAAAGTTGACTTGCTCCCCCCTGATTTGTGAGCATTTCTACTGTCCCAAGTTTCTTGGATATCAGTCGACCTTTGTGTGTTGACAGTCGACTTGTGCTTCTTGATTTCTTGATGTTCCTGTTGATACTCTTGTCTTTATCCCCCTTTTGGCATAATTAAAAAGAATAGCAGCAAAACAAAACACATAGACAAAGCAGTACATGAAAAGTAATAGAAAATAATGGATAGTCATAATCTATTAACTAGGCAGAGCATCAAAGTGTCAGATAGTATGATGAAGATTATCTTATAACCCATTAATCATAAGGGACAGGACCCCCTTTTAAATAAAAAGTTCACAGTTCACCGTTTTTCCAGGAAGTATGTTAGGGTGTTATGTATATTTTGACAAAACTTGCCATAGGATTTTTTAACATTCTCGACAAAGGAAGAGTAGGAGGTTTGTAACGCCCTGAGAATACAACCTGGACTCCACACAGTGCTTACGGTCACAAGTGACCGCAAACTAACCCATGATACTGGCACCTGCTATGAGCACTAGGTAACACTGATAACAAAAGATCATATGCGGAATTTAACTAAAAATGCCATAATGTTTTAAATTATAGTTCTAATAATGTCTGTAAAATAATACTGGCAATACTGATAAAATGGCGGATTATAACAACTAAAAAATGATTGACTATCTGTACTAGTCTGAAAGCCTCTAAACTGTTTGACTGCGGAGTTGATGGGATAAGTCCCCAACTAACTCCGACTAACTAGATAGCCGAACTGCTAACATAACTGAATATAAGATAACTCATACTTCTCAAAGGATGATGACTCACCACGGGTACTGCTACTGCTGATGCACTGGAAGTTCTAAGTACGATTAGGAATTCGAGCATCCGAACCTATGATATAAGACATCATGGTGTAAGAAAAGAGTATGTGATCAGTACTTTGAATATACTGGTATGCTAAATGAGGTTAGGCTGATATGCATGGGTTCACGTGCATGAGTAATAACTGACTGAATGTATAGCATGAGGTACTGAGTAAGAATGCATGTAAACTATAAAGAGTGAGAATGCATGGCCAAGCATAAAACAAGTTCTAAAATAGTTTGTAATCATAAATACTGATATACTGGTAACTAAATAACTGATACTGTATGCTGTGGTCAAGCAACCTGAAACTGAATACTGAACTAAAACTGTGGGAGCTAGCTACAACCGACATGCCATAATATACTATCAGGTTCCAACCTGTAACCCCACCTGGAAAGGTGTTAGTACCGTGCCATAGGTACTAATAATGGTTGCGTGGATCCACTAATCTAATATCCTGAAGGACGAGGGTGTCATGCCTAGCTGATGGGGGACCCCTCAAATCTACAGTGGCGTCATAGGTATGGAATCTAAGGACTGCTACTAACGTCTCATGCCTACTGATGGGGGAGACAAGTGCCTCATGGATACTGATAGGGGAGACACCATCCCTATGTTCACTCGATGCTAAGTTTTACTCCCAACAGAAAGATAGTAATTTCTGAACTAATGTAAGTTGACTGCGTATGACAACTGACTGAACTATTAGTATTGAGTGTTTATCTAAAACCATTCTGAAAGTACTAAAAAATAGATAAACATCTAAATTTTGGGTATTCAAACCCCCAGGACTCGATAGCAATAACAAAAAGATCATAGTAAAACTTTGAGGACGTGACATGTAAGCACTTATTTAAAACCCATTCTTGTAGGCATTTCATCAAACACTTGCAATTCATGGCTTAAGTTAAGCACAGGAATAGTTTTAAAACTTTTAGTAATAGCATGATTTCAATACTAACATCACCAATTAAAGCTTAAATCAGCGAACAACACCCTTCAAACGTGTGGGATTCGATAACAACGATAATACGTGTGAACATGGTATAAATTGAAATTCATGGGAATTCATGGTTAAAATCGTAATAACATGTAAAAATCATAGATTTGAATTTGAAATTGGGTTCTTGGATTTTATGGGTAGAAAGGGCCCATGGATGAACATTTAACATACCTTCCTTGAAGAACTCATGAAGTTCTTGGTGGGTTTCTCGAGGTTTGGACTTGAACTTGATAAACCTAGGGCTTGTTCTTAAGAGAGAATGGCTTTCAATTGAGAAGATTTGAGTAAAAGATGACTAAATATGCTATTTGGGGCATTGATCCCGTGTTATGGACCCATTGGGTGAGGAGAAAATGACCCTTTTGCCCTTTAAAATATGGAATAAAGCTACAAAAAATACACGGTATGGACTAGGGCGCCGTGGGCTCCAGAGCGCCGGTTTGGGTAGGGCACCGCAGGCTCCATCGCGAGCTCCCCTAACACCGGACAGGATGGTGCGCCGTGGGCTAATCGCCCTGGGTTGCTGTTTCAAAATTCCAAACACGTCCTTACACTTGTCCAAAAATTCCGAAACTCACCCGAGATGTACTATTGACTTCCCCAAGCATGAATCAACATAAAAACTAACTTTTCAATGTCAGGAAGATCAAAAATAAATTCATCAAAGTTAAGGGCTTTAGAAATGACTAAGTCTTAACACTTAGTAAAATATTCTAAGTCTTGGACCCCCTTCTTACATGCAAGAGTGAGATGAAATGAGCTAGGATTATGGGGTCTTACAATATCTCCCCCGTGGGAACATTCATCCTTGAATGAGACTTATTAAGCTGGGAAATACTAAGGTAATAAGGTTACATACTGAGTATGCATAATTGAAGACATGATTACATGACTAAGTCTGAAACATAGTGACTGACTGAACTGATTCATGAATGTATTCAATGACATGAAGATGAGCACATGGCTGGGACTGAGAATGGAAATGAGGTAATCTAAGGAAAACCATTACCTTGATCTGAGTATGGATTTCCAGAGAAGAGGTGAGGATACTTGGTACGCATGTCTGCTTCTGCTTCCCAAGTAGCATCCTTAACGGATTGATTCCTCCAAAGAACTTTAACCAAGGGAACTTCTTTGTTCCTTAGTCTGCGAATTTGGCGATCTAAGATTTTAATTGGCAGTTCTTCATAAGAAAGGTTGTTATGAATATCTAAGCTCTCTAAAGGAACAACAATATCTAGATCACCAATACACTTCTTTAATAAAGAGACATGAAATACTAAATGTACTGATGCCAACTCTGCAGGCAACTCAAGCTCGTAAGCTACCTTTCCAAAATGACTCAAAATCCTGAAAGGGCCTACATATCGAGCTTCCATTTTTTTTGAAACCTCTTCACTCCCTTCACGGGAGATATTTTTAAATATACAAAATCGCCATTTTCAAATTTGAGGTCTCTCCTCCTTATATCTACATAGGATTTCTGCCGACTTTGGGCTGCCTTAAGCCTTTCTCTGATCAGTTGAACCTTCTCCAATGCCTCAAATACTGAATGTGGCCCTATCAATGCGATCTAACCTACCTCGAACCACCTGATAGGAGATCTACACCTCATTCCATAAAGAGCCTCAAAAGGAGCCATCTGAATACTGGAATGATAACTGTTATTGTAGGCAAACTCAATCAATGGCAAGTGATCATCTCAACTACTCTTAAAGTTGATAACACAATCTCTCAACATGTCCTCTAAGGTCTGAATGGTCCTCTCTCCCTGACCATCTGTCTGAGGGTGAAAGGCTATACTGAGACGAACTTAGGTACCAAGACCCTTCTGAAAAGTTCTCCAAAAGTGAGAGGTAAACTGAGTACCCCTATCTAAAATGATGGATAATAGGACTCTATGAAACCTAACCAACTTTTTAATATAGAGCTTGGCATATTCCTCGACTGAATAAGAGGTATGGATAGGCAAGAATTTAGATGATTTGGTCATTCTGTCTGTAATAACTCAAATTGAATCGTGTTGGCGACGGGAATGAGGCAACCCTATCACAAAATCCAAGTTCACCTTTTTCCACTTCCAAATGGGAATATTGAACTCCTATATAGAACCGCTAGGATTTTAGTGCTCAATCTTAACCTATTAACAATTAGAGCACTTAGCTGCAAATTCTGCAATATTCATCTTCCTCTCATTCCACCAATAGATCTCCCACAAATTGCGGTACGTTTTAGTGGCCCCTGGATGAATAGAGTAACGCGTTCCATGCACTTTTGCAAGAATCTATTGCCTCAGGTCATCTGCAAGCGACACACATAGTCTACCCTGACAACGCAATACACCATCTCCCTTTGGGAGAAAACCTCTACTTTCTGGTCTCTGACTGACTCCTTCAACTTAACTAGACTGGGATCCCTATCTTGATTTTCTTTTACTTTGGCAACCAAAGAAGATTCTAAACTATTCTGGACCCATACACTACTCTCAGCTAAGTTAACCAAGCGAACGCCTAATCTAGCTAATTGATGAACCTCTTGAACCAACTTCTTCTTATCACCCTCAACATGGCCACACTACCCATTAGACAATTGCTAAGGGTATTTGCCACTACATTGTCCTTTCTCAAATGATACAGAACGTTCATATCATAATCTTTCAACAATTCTAACCACTTTCTCTGACGAAGATTCAACTCTCTCTGCAAAAACACATACTGCAAACTCTTGTGATCCATGAACACATCAACATGCACCCCATACAGATAATTCCTCTAAATTTTTAGGTAAAAAACAATAGCTGCTAACTCAAGATCATGGGTAGGATAATTCTTTTCATGGGGCTTAAGTTGTCTAGAGGCATAGGCTATGACCTTACCCTTTTTTATCAAAACACAACCCAGACCAACTCTAAAAGCATCACAGTAAACAATAAACCCATCTAAACTATCTGGCAAGGTCAAAATCGAAGTTGAGGTAAGTCGAGTCTTCAAATCTTGAAAACTCTTCTCACAAGAATCTGACCATTGAAACTTGACTTTCTTCTAAGTTAATCTAGACATGGGGGATAAAATAGACGAAAAACCTATAACAAACCATCTGTAATATCCATCCAAACCTAAGAAACTCTTAATATTTGATGGTGAAATGGGTCTGGGACAGTTTTTCACTGCTTCGGTCTTTTGAGAGTCAACTCTAATGATGTCTCCGAAAACAATATGGCCAAGGAAAGCTACTGATCTTAGCCAAACCTCACACTTACTGAATTTAGCGAACAACTGATGGGCGAGTCTATAATACAATTTTGAGATGGTTTGCATGATCTTTTTCATTATGGGAATAGACAAGGATGGCATCAATGAAGACTATAACGAACATATCCAAGTACTGCTTGAACACTCGGTTCATTAAGTCCATGAAAGTTGTTGGGTATCGGTTAGACCAAAGGACATAACTAGAAACTTGAAGTGACCATATCGGATTTGAAAAACTATTTTCAAAATGTCATATTCTTTGAATCTGAGTTGATGATAGTCAGATCTGAGGTCTATCTTGGAGAAATAGCTAGCACCCTAAAGTTGGTCGAACAAGTCATCGATTTTGGGAAGTGGGTATTTATTCTTGATTATGACTTTGTTCAACTTACGATAGGCTATGCACATTCTAAAATAACCATCTTTATTTAGCACGAAGAGGACTTGTGCACCCCAAGGGAAATATTGGGCCTGATAAATCCCTTATCTAGGAGGTCCTTCAACTGTTCTTTTAACTCTTTGAGTTTAGTTGGAGCTATTCTGTATGGCGAAATAGAGATAGGCTGAGTATCTGGAAGAAGGTCTATTCCAAAGTCAATTTCCCTTTTGGGAGGAACTCCAGGAAGATCTTTAGGGGACACATTTGGAAATTCCCTTACTATTGAAAACGACTCAAGATTTGGGCCGCTGAACTAGTGTCTGTGACTCGAACAAGATAGTAAGCACACCCCTTAGATATCATTTGTTTTGCTCTAAGGTACGAAACAAGCTAACCCCTAAGTATTGTAGTACTACCTTTCCATTAAAGGACCAATTTATTTGGAAACTGGAAATGAATAATTTTGTTTTTACAATCAACTGAAGCATAGCACGAATTGAGCCAATCCATGCAAAGAATAACGTCAAAATTTGTCATCTCCAATTTTATTAGGTCTACTGAAGTAACTTTCCGAGATACTATAATCGGATAGTTTCTGTATAACTGTCTAGATACCTGCATACTGGGGTTGATACTGAAAAGACCTCTGCTAATGTTTCGGGACTGACCCCAAAGTTGACTGTTATGTAAGGGGTTACAAAAGAAAGAGAAGCTCCAGGATCTAGTAAAGCATAAACATGAAAATAAAAGACTTGCAACGTACCAGTAACCACATCATGAGAACTTTCCTAATCCTATCGGGACTGAAGTGCATAAAGCCTGTTCTGACGCTGACCACTAGTAGCACTGGAAACGACGTTCGGCTGAGTCGGGCGACCTGCGGATGTTGCGGATGAGTTAGCTTGACCTTGTGAGCAATTATTCCTACCCTTCCACATACCTGTCTGACACTCCCTCAACCTGTAGCCTGGCTTGCCACATCAAAACACACATCGCTACCAGCCCTGCATACACCTTGATGATTTTTTCCATACTTTTGACAGAGAGGATTAGTACGAATACTGCCTACACTGCCTTGGTACTTCAATCCTAGTGCCTTATCCCGATTATAATGTCTGAACTTTAGTACAGGTGCACTAGCTAAGGATAGGGCTGGAACTGAGGATTTCTGATGAGATTGAGGACGGTTACCACCCTCTGACCTCGATTGATAAAAATTGAAACTACCTGTTCTTGCCTTCTTGTTCTCTCTCACTCTCTCCTTAACCTTCTCCTCTTTAATCTGCTGAGAATGGACCATCAACCTAGACAAGTACATCTCCTTAATCAATATTGCGGTCCTATACTTCTTGACCACATTATCAGACACTCTAGATATAAATTTGCTCATCCTAGACCTGTTATCAGTTATTACATAAGGAACATACTTGACTAGCTGAGTAAACTTAAGGGAATACTCCTTCACGCTCATGTTGCCCTATTTCAAATTAATAAACTCCAACACCATAGCCTCTCTCAACTCCAACAGGAAAAATTTATCTAAGAAGGCAATAGCAAACTTCTCCTATTCTATAGGCCCTTCATATGCACCTCTATCCCCTTTTCATTGTTTAAACCATGTGTATGCTACATCCTGCAACTGGTAAGCAACCAACTCAGCACTCTCACTAGAAGTTACCCCCATAATGTTTGTTACCTTCTGCACCATGTCGAGAAATTCTTGTGGATCATCTTTGGGCTTGGATCCCAAAAATGGGGGAGGGTTCATTCGAGTGAAGTCCTGAATCTTGGCTGTGGAAGTATTGGCCACTGGGTTGGCCTGAGCAGCAGCTGGCCAAACATTTTGAGCTACTACAGAATGATCTAGAGTGGTGAATGCAGCTCTGAACTCTGCATGGGAAACGTGCTCATTCAGGCGATCTTCCTGAACGGGCGGAGGTGCTGGCTGTTTTTTGGTTCTTCTTTTGTTAGTCTTTCTGGGTGGCATATTTTATAAACGGAAGGAAAAGTTGAATTAGATAGAGAGTTTAACTTGATATCCTACATATTCACATGATATGAACACTGAAAGAAGGGAAACTTTTCCTAAACATCTTATAGCCTCTTGTCCATAAGTATGGTGCGCTTTACACATATACACGAGACTTTACTCAACGCGGCTTTTAGACTCCCTAGGACACTTTAAAACCTTAGGCTCTGATACCAAGTTTGTAATGCCCGGAGAGTACTTCCTGGATGCCATATGGTTTTTACGGTCACAAGTGACCACAAGCTAACCCATGATACTAGTACCTGCTGTGAGCACTGGGTAATACTGATAAAAAAAGACCATATGAAGAATTTAACTAAAAACACCATAAAATTTTAAATTATAGTTCTAATAATGTCTATACAAAAATACTGGCAATACTGATAAAATGGTTGATAATAACAACTGAAAACTAATTGATTGTCTATACTAGTCTGAAAGCCTCTAAACTGTCTGACTGTGGAGTTGATGGGACAAGACCCCAACTAACTTCGACTGACTAGATAGCCGAACTACTAACATAACTGAATATAAGATAACTCATCCTTCTCGAAGGATGACGACTCACCACGGGTACTGCTACTGCTGATGCACTGGAAGGTCTAAGTATGATTAGGAATTCGAGCGTCCGAACCTATGATATAAGACATCATAGTGTAAGAAAAGAGTATGCAATCAGTACTTTGAATGTACTGGTATGCTAAATGAGGTTAGGCTGATATGCATGGGTTTATGTGTATGAGTAATAACTGACTGAATGTATAGTATGAGGTATTGAGTAAGAATGCATGTAAACTGTAAAAACTGAGAATGCATGACCAAGCATAAAACAAGTTCTAAAATAGTTTGTAATCTAAAATACTGAAATACTGATAACTGAATAACTGATACTGTATGCTGTGGTCAAGCAATCTGAAACTGAATACTGAACTGAAACTGTGGGAGCTAGATATAACCGACATGCCCTAATATACTATCAGGGTCCAACTTGTAACCCCAGATGGAAGGGTGTTAGTACCGTGCCACAGGTACTAACAATGGTCGTGTGGATCTACTAATCTAATGTTCCAAAGAATGATATTTCATTCCTATCTAACGGGGGACCCCTAAAATATATGGTGGCATCGTAGGTCTAGAACCTAGGGGTTGCTACTAATGTCTCATGCCTACTGGCGGGGGAGACAAGTGCCTCATGCCTACTTACTGGGGAGACATTATACCTATGTTCACTAGATGCTAAGTTTTACCCCCAACTGAAAGACACTGATTTCTCACCTAATGTAAGTTGACTGCTTATGACAACTGACTGAACTGTTAGTATTGATGGTTTATCTGAAACCATTCTGAAAGTACTGAACACTAGACAAACAGCTAAATTTTAGGTATTCAAACCCCCAGGACTCGGTAGCAATAACAATAAGATCATAGTAAAACTTTGAGGATATGATATGTAAGCACTTATTCAAAACGCATTCTTATAGGCATTTCATCAAACACTTGCAATTCATGGCTTAAGCTAAGCAAGGAAATAGTCTTAAATCTTGTTGTAATATTATGATTTCAATACTAACATCACCAATTAAAGCTTAAATCAGTGAACAACACCCATTAAATGTGTGGGATTTAATAACAACAACAATACGTGTAAAACGTGGTATAAATTGAAATTCATGGGAATTCATTGTTAAAATCATAATAATATGTAAAAATCATAGATTTGAATTTGCAATCAGGTTCTTGCATTCCGTGGGTGGAAAGGGCCCATGGTTGAACATTTAACATACCTTGCTTGAATAATTCATGAAGTTCTTGGTGGGTTTCTTGAGGCTTAGACTTGAACTTGATGAACCTAGGGTTTATTCTTGAGAGAGAAAAGCTTTCAATTGAGATGATTTTAGTAAAATATGACCAAATATACTATTTGAGGCTTTGATTTTGTGTTATGGACCCATTTCGTGAGGGTAAAATGACCCATTTTCCCTTTAAAATGTAAAACAAATCTACAGAAAATACATGGTCCGAACTGGGCATAGCGCCGCGGGCTTCAAAGAACTTCTCTGGGTAGGGCACCACAGGCTCCATCGCAGTCTCCCCCACCACCGAACTGGGTGGGACTCCGCGGGCTAATATCTTTGGGTTGTTATTTTAGAAGTCCAAACACGTCCTTACGCTAGTCCAAAAATTCTGAAACTCACTTGAGACATACAATTGAATTCCCCGTTCATGAATAAACTTAAAAACTAACTCTCTGATGTTGGGAAGATCAAAAATAAATTCATCAGAGTTAAGGGCTTTAGAAATGATGAAGTCTTAACACTTAGTAAAATATTCTAAGTTTTGAACCCCCTTCTTACATGCAAGAGCGAGCTGAAACGAGCTAGGATTATGAGGTCTTACAAGGTTTGAACAAAAACAGCTAGATCATCATTCGAGGAAGAGACTTGGGATGTCAAAGAGTCCATGCAAGAGAGTACTCGATAGAACAACTTGACTCATTCTTGTTTAAGCCCATCGAGTCCCAGTCGGACTACACTAATGATAGATCTTGTACTTTTCCCAAGGTCCAGGAGTTTGGTAGTGGACTCCTCGAGTTGCATGATTCCTTCCTCAATATCTTTGAACCGCTGCTTGAGTTCTTTGAGTTACTTCATCAAAGAGATAGAGGGGTTTAAAACTGATTTACTTACCTTTGGAGGTTCAGCCTTAGCATGGGCAACTCCTTCTTGCACCATTCCTCTTTCAGTAAGGCATATCCCATGCTTCTAAATATTCTTGAATCATAAGTTGCAGCAAATTCTACAGAGGATAAGTAGAGAGATCGATGGAGTAGAATAAAACGATCTGGGTGATGAGCAACCCATATGGAAAACTGGCAAAGGTATTTACTTTCTTTACACTCTAAAACATGTACTCGCGTATCCAAGTTGCCCAATTGATTTTGATCTTCTTGACCAGATAGTACAACAGAAACACATCACGATAAGTGATGTTTCTTAGGGATCCTTTTCGCGGAATCAGAATGGTGGAAATAATATGGGCCATGATGCAAAAGTTTAAACAGAAAGATAAGGGAGAAAAGGTGGTTGACATGAAGTTAGGGTCAGACATAAATTTCTTGGCTTACTCAAAGCCAACTTCAAAGTCCTCGAGCTAGTTATTGTTCATAGAAGGGACCACATTGGAAAACTTAGTATCAAAAATATTTTAAAATAGGAAGTTGTTTAAGATAATTCTTGTGCCTAGCACAAGTGTCTCGAATTCACAACTATCTGGGGAAAGTCGGAGATTAGTATAGAACATGCGAACAGGATCTTCATAAGCTAGAAATCCACAGAGGATAAAAATCAAGGATAGATCTTGACATTTGAAAAAGTGATTAACATTGCAAGGGCATCTTTAAGTTGACTAAGATTGATGATGCGAATAGAAATGATAGAGCGGTTTTTAAAGGAGAGGAATTTTTCTCTGTGTGGGTTTGTCCAGAATTGGTGCATCTCTTCTGGAGGGAGAGATTTAGAAGGATTTAGATTGGGTTTTTTATAGAGAAAACAGGGCTGGAAGAGGGTCGTCGTCTCTTGAGGAGAGTGATTAAGACGAGGACTCATCGAAAGATTCTGAAAGAAGAGCAAGACCATTGGAAGAAATTATAGATACATTAGCCATGGAGCGGTTTCTTGGCATGAGTGAGAAAGGACGAGAGATTTGAAGGAAGAGAGAGGGAGGAGAGTCAGTTAAGAGAACTTAGACGCAAGAGGCGACTGTTCAAAAGGGATAAGAATTGGAAAGGGAAGGGGCGTGAAATAAGAGGGGACTAATGGAGGTGAAAGGAAAATGCATGGGGAGAAGAAAATGGAGGCAGATGAGGTGTGGGAAATAGTAAAGCTAATGATGACTTCCCCTTTTAAAGACAATTTTTTGGTAAAATAGGTAAAATTAAACTAAGTAAAATGATTTGTGTCTAAAAATATGACTTATAAATCATTAATACCAAATCTTTCTCTTGAGAAATCAAGATTTTTCTTCTAGCAATGGTTTTGTAAAAATAAAATTGGACTAAGTAAAATGATTTGTGTCCCAAAAATATGATTCATAGATCATTAATGCCACATCGTTTTCTGAGAAATCAAGATCTTTCTTCTAGCAAAAAAACTTTTACATGATTATGAATAGATAGATGCTTAAAGTCAATATGCATTGTCCTAGATGCACAGAACACTTAGATAGACTAACAGCACAATATTGTCACATATTTAGGGAACTGACTCAAAGACAAATTATAATCAAGTAGTTGACGCATGATTCATAAAATTTAAGTACAACAACTTCCAAGGGTTGTGCATACAACTCCAGTTATTGGCAAGTCAACACAATTTTGTTCCTTGCTTAGTTATGAATTAAGGGCATCACTCATGTGACGAAAACATTCATCGGAATGGCAAATTTCTTACAAAAAAATATTATAAATATCAGGAATAATATTAAAACATGTGTAAATATCAAAAACTTAGAATTGTATCAAAGTTACCCTTTTTTTAAAAAAACTCAATTTCTCAAATTTAAAAAATGGTTTTGGGTATAACAGATTTTCAAATTCTGGAAATTGCCTCACGAGAATTTCATCAAGAATAAAACCATATGAAGCAACTTAAAATATTTGAGGGAAGCAATTGATGATGATAATTCGTATTGATTCTAACCTTGACGTCTGTATCCTCTTGGAGGGAATATCCTTGAGCTATGTATCTGTCTTTAATTCAGTTACAGTACTTCAGATGTAAGAGTCTACTCTGGAGGGGTTATAGTCGACTTGTCTTGTGATGTCTCAGAGATTGTACGAGCATTATCTCCAGATTGTAGATCATTTATCAAGTCTAATCTGATGATATTGTCTTTGGCATTGTTACTGAATTTTGATTGATCCTTCACCTGCATAAAGCATAGGATATTTTTTTCTTTCCGATCATGTATTTGGAACATCCGCCATAGGGAGCCCATATTTCTCTTTTATGATTTCTACGGACATGTTCCTTCAATATGAGAAGATTAATTCTACTTAGTTACCCAAGTGGTCTTAGGTCCTTGTGGGTTAAATGTGCTTCCTTTGGGATTCCAAACCCACACACTTTTAGGCTTATGCCTGCAACTGTAGGATTTGTGCCCTCTCTCTCCACGGATAAGATAAATGATTCCTCGAGAGAAAAAAGAGGTCTTAGCTGATTTAAACGACCCTAATGAGGAACTTGAATAGTTTTTGAAGAAATTTTATCTTATGAAACTATGTATTAGAGATTTCCTAACACTGTTTAATTTTATTTTTGCATCATCAAGCACTTCATGAAATAGGTCAATTTCAATTTGACATGCTTCAATTTCTATTTTCCAGTTTCATCATTTCTCTTCGAGTTTTCATTTAAATCGAGCTTCGCAACTTTTCATCTCTTGAGATAGTTTTTTGTATTTATCTATTATTTTTTAAGCTCATCGATTATTATAACCAAGTTGGATTCAAGAATATTATAGTTATGACAGTCGTGTTGCCTTACCTTGCTAGATTCACCTATTACCATGAAGCATATATTGGCAGTCTCTATTTCTTCTTCAGTTGTATCTTCGTCTCTCCAGGCTCAAAAAATTTGGTTCTTCCTGGATGTTCTTCTTTTTAATTCTGGGCAGTTCTGTTTGAAGTGGCTAGGCTTTTCACAGTAATACAACGTTTATCATTTCTAGTGAAATCATCATTCTTGGTTCCTTAGGATCTTCTCTGTCTCACAATTAGCCTTATCCACGATTTATGAGAGCCATTACTTCACCATTAGCATCTTCAAGAATGTCCATTTCTTCGGTTGGAGCAACATTGAAGGCTACTATTTTCTTCTTCTCCTTCTTGTGATACGTGTTAATATAATTTTTCTCATACTCGATAAGGTTACCTTGTAGTTCATCATATGTCATGTTGTGAAGATCTCCATCTTCCAGAATGGCAGCCTTGGTTTTCCAAATCTTTGGGAGATTTTGGACCAACTTCTAGACTTGCAGGCTATGTGGATAGATCATCCCTAGTGATTTCAGTTCTCACATAATTTTACTGAATTTGGCAAACATCGTTTCAATATCCTAATTCTCTTTCATTTTGAACAGCTCATATTCATTGACCAGAGAAATAATTTTTGACTTTTTGACTTTGGTGGTTCCTTCATAGGTTACCTCCAATTTGTCCCACATTTCTTTTGCGATTTCACAAGTTGATATCTTATCGTATTCTTCTCCACTAACTGCATACAAAAGTAAACTTATAGCACGTGCATTAGTTTAGATTACCTATTGTTGTTCTTTCGTGACCTCGAAGCTTTCAAGGTGTTCTATGTCGGAACTGCTTGATTCTTTGTCGTTGTCCTTTGACTTCCCTTTAGTCTTGAAATCGGCTTTGGACCCTTCTTGATGACAACCCAAGCTTGGAAGTCATTTGATTGGACAAAGATTCTGAACCTATTTTTCCAGTGAGAGTAATGTTGTCCACTAAAGTATACTGGTTTTGTGGAGGAGTGACTATCTTGAAGAAGAGATCTGGTAATTTGATAATTGGCCATTTGATCTTTGATCACTTGCAGTTAAGAAATGTTATAGCTGATACCTACTCTGATACCAATTAAAATTCAAGAGAAAAGGGTGAATTGAAATTTTCTGTGAGTCGACTATTAACTCCTCGCAGTCGACTTGCCTGCATATCAGTGCATTTTACAAACAGATTATATTTAAAATAATTAAACAATTAAATAACAAAACATAAAGTAATAACACAAAGATTTATCCTGGTTCGGAACACCAATGTGGTGCCTACTTCCACTCCCCTTGGGTTTCAAAGTTTTCTTAGATCGTTGAATATTGGGCTCGAGTACAATGATAGGAAACAAGTTTTGAAGACTTATTTTGCTCTTCAGATCTTGTGACACAACTTCAGTTTATATTACAAAGTTAACTCGATCCTACCCTTTATATAACAATTGTAAACGAAATGTTACAAAGCCTTGTGAGACTAAGATTAAGAGACTTTGAATTCTCTGCTTGAAGTTGCGTAACCAGTGTTTGTTTTCAGTCTTCATATTTTATAGTCTTCGGTGGCTACTTCTCCATAAGGAAACTCAAGAGATTTCTTCTCAATCAAGGATTTAAATTGATTCCTTGATTGAGTAATGTAGTCGTATTATATGTCTATATCAGATATGTCCATACACGACTTTGGATCACCTCCATATCATATATGTCTGTGATCTTACTTTTTCTTTTATACTTGTATAGATTGATGCCTTGTCAGATTAGATATTGGGCTTCTTACAAAATAATTTATAGCAATAATGGTTGAAAAGGTGAATGCAGTTGGAGCACAGTGATCTACTTCCAGAGCATATGAGTCTAATACGAATGAGGAAGATAAGTATTTAGATCAAGAAGTGGCAGGTTTCTGAGAAAAGGGACAAGGAAACCAAGGTCAAAACTAGGGTGCTAGGTACCGAGAAAGGAGCAGAGAATGAGATGGTGATTGGAGGTGCAAAGATGACTATAAATAAAAAAGTAATAGATATGTTCCACCAGGTAGCTGAGATACAGAATCTAGAATGGAAGTAATGTAGTCCAAGCTAGTAAAAGGCCAAGAAAGTCAGGAGACTTGCCTTAAGGAGATTAAGGTGGACATATCAGGGCTAAATCAAAAGGATGAGTCACATTCCACCACAAATAAACAACTAGAACAATAGTTTGGACAAATGTTGGCCACATTGAATCAAAGGCAGCTTGGAACTCTTTTTAGTAATACATTGTAAAACCCAAAGAATGATAGTCATTGACATGTCGTTACCACTCAAAGTGGGAATACCACCATGGATCTGCCCATGCCCACTGTGAGTGAGTCAAAGAATGATAATGATAATGTTGATGTTAAGAAAGAACCTGAAGTTGAAGCTAAAACATTATCAGATGTTGAGAATAGCAATAAGGAAGATAAAGGTAAGGGTATGGCTGATGAGCTTGTTTTGAAGATTATTCTGAGATCTCCCCCTTTTTCCTAGGAGGCTAAAAAAGAAGTAGGAAGAAGGCAAAAATCAAAAGTTCCTGTCAATGCTGAATGAGTTATCTGTAAACATTCCACTTGTATAGGCATTGGAGCAAATGCCTCGCTACGCAAAATTCATGAAAGATTTGGTCACTAGAAAGTAAACGGTGAGTTATGAGCCCACTGACAATGTACAACACTGCAGTTCTATTGAATCTAGATCTTCAGTAGAGTAGAAAAAGGACCCAGGAGCCTTCACCATTCCATGTACTATTGGGTCCTTCCATTTTGCATGGGCTTTTTGTAATCTAGGAGCCAGTATTAATCTAATGATGCTAGTTGTGTTTAAGCAATTAGGGTTAGGGCACCCAAACCAACATCGATGATATTGTTGATGGTTGATCGGATCGTGAAAAAATTAATAGGTATTCTTTGTGATGTGTTGGTAAAGGTGGTGTCCTTTATTTCCCCGGAAAATTTTATGATACTTGATTGTGAGGTGGACTTCCAAGTCCCCATCATCTTGGGCATACCTTTTCTTTCAATGGGTAGGGAGTTGGTTGATACGGAGTTGGGATAGATGAGGTTAAAACTCAACGATGAACAGGTAATATTCAATGTATGCAAGTCGATATAGCTGTCATATGATATTAAAGTTGTGTCGATGATAGACACCATTGATGATGAGATTGATACAATGACTATTTCAATAAAGGAGAGGTTGTATGTTAAATCATTAGCAACAGTGATTATGGATTTCAATAGTAATCGAATTTAGGAATATAATGAGATGGTAGACGTTCTTTATGAGAAAGGTTCTTACACTTATGCTCCAAAGAAGATTGATCTGGATTTGAAAAATAGAACCACTCCTCCCGTTTGTCTGTTAATTGAAAAAACACTAACTTTGGAGTTGAAATCCCTTCTTTCTCACTTGCACTATGTATTTTGGGGGCTGAAAACACCTTACCAATTATTATTGCAACTGACTTAGTTGAAACAGAGGTAGAGGCATCGTTATCAGTGTTGCAGAGGTTTAAGATAGCTATAGAGTGGACCATTGCTGATATTGTGGGTATTCTGCCAGGCATCTGTACTCACAAGATCCAACTCGAATCGGACTGCATTCCTAGTATAGAGCATCAGCAGCGACTAAATCCTTTAATGCATGAAGTGGTAAAAAGGAGATTATTAAGTGGTTGAATGATGGTGTTGTTTACCCTATTGCTGATAGTAAGTGGGTCAATCCTGTCCAGTGTCTTCCAAAGAAAGGCAGAATTACTGTCGTACCAAATAAGAATAATGAGCTCGTGCTAATAAGACCAGTCACAAGTTGGAGAGTATACATAGACTACAGGAAGCTGAGCATATGGACCCAAAAGGACCATTTCTCAATGCCCTTCATGGAACAGATGCTGGATAAACTTGCAGAAAAGGGCTGGTATTGTTTTCTGGATGGCTATTCGGGTTATAATCAGATCACGATTGCTCGCAAAGATCAGGAGAAGACAACATTTACCTGGCCATATAGGAACTTTTCTTTTAAGAGAATGCCATTTGGGTTGTGTAATGCTATAGCCATGTTTTAGATATGCATGGTGTCCATATACGTCTAGCATGGTAGAAGACACCATTGAGGTATTTATGGATAATTTTTATATAGTTGGTGATTCTTTTGATGACTTTTTGTTCCACTTAGCCAATGCTCTGCGTCGATGTGAAGAATGCAACTTGGTACTAAACTGGGAGAAGTTCCATGTTATGGTAAAAAAATGAATTGAACTTAGGCACAAAATCTCAAAAAGAGGCATAGAGGTTGATAAGGAAAAAATTAAAGTAATTGAGAAGATGCCACCAGAAGTCACGGTGAAGGGTATCCGAACCTTTTTGGGCCATGCTGGCTTCTACAGGAGATTCATCAAGGATTTCTCAAAGATTGCAAATCCTCTTTGCAAGCTTCTTAAGAAAGAGGTGAAGTTTAATTTTGATGAGGCATGTCTAAAAGTTTTTGAGTTCTTGAAGGAGCGGTTGGTTTCAACTCCTATTATAGTGTCCCCCGATTGGTCCCTACCATTTGAGATCATGTGTGATGCAAATGGTGTGGCTTTAGGTATTTTTCTATGCAAAAGTGAGAAAAGGTGCTTCACCTTGTGTACTAAGCTAGTAAGGCATTAAACCTACTCAAAATAGTTATATTGTTACTGAGCAAGAGCTGTTAACAATGGTTTTTGCCTTTGAGAAGTTCTAGTCCTATCTGATTGAAACTAAGGTCATTATTCATACAGACCATGCAGGGTTGAGATACCTAATAGCAAAGAAATATTCAAAGCCAAGATTGATTCGGTGGGTTCTCTTGCTACAAGAGTTCTATTTTGAGGTGAAAGACCAAAAAGTCACAGAAAATCAAATTGCAAATCACTTGTCCAAACTTAAGGAAGAAGCAATGCATAAAATAGGGGAGGGGCTTGAAATCGAAGATACTTTTTAGATGGGCATATTTTGGCAGCATCGCAAGACCTAATTCCTTGGTTTTGATAATTTTACAAATTACTTGGCAAGTGATCTTATCCCAGGAGACTTATTCTTTTAGCAGTGGAAGAGATTTATGTATAAGGTAATAAAATTATTTTGGGAGAAGCCTTATCTATTCAGAATTTGTGCAAATGGTATAATTTGTAGGTGCATCCTAGAGGTGGAGATAATGAGTATTCTTGAGGCTTGTCATGCTTCACTTGTTGAGGGTCACCATGGAGAAACTCGAACAGCCCACAAAATTTGCAATATAGGTACTACTAGCCGACAATATACAAAAGTGCTCACGACTTTGTTGCAGCCTATGACCAATGCTAGCGTCAAGAAAATATTTTATGGCGCCATGAACTCCCTATGACCCCTATTTTAGAGCTGGATTTGTTTGATGTGTGGGGTATGGATTTCATGGGTATATTTATGAGATCCTATGGCATGAGGTATATCTTGTTTGTGGTTGATTATGTGTCCAAATAGGTGGAAACGGTAGCGCTCCCAACAATGAAGATAGAAGTGGCACCACATTCCTAAAAAAGCATATCTTTTCTCAATTTGGAACTCCCTGTGC
The DNA here is from genome assembly GCA_030864215.1 of Capsicum pubescens. Taxonomy (NCBI): domain Eukaryota; kingdom Viridiplantae; phylum Streptophyta; class Magnoliopsida; order Solanales; family Solanaceae; genus Capsicum; species Capsicum pubescens. The sequence goes on from CM061547.1 coordinate 104,307,216, forward strand.
AATAATTAATGATGGTGGGTCGCATTTCTCTAATCTTCTATTCAAGAGTCTACTTGATACATATGGAGTAAAGCATAAGGTGGAAACACCTTATCACCCTCAGACAAGGGGACAGGTTAAGGTCTCTAATAGAGAGATCGAGTCTATTTTGGTGAAGACTATGAATGCCAAAGGACTGATTAGTCGAGAAAGTTGGATGATGCATTATGGTCCCACCGGACAGCTTATAAAACTCCCATAGAAGCCTCTCCATATCAACTTCTGTTTGGAAAGGCATGCCACTTGTCTGTTGAACTTGAGCCTAAGGCACTATGGGCGTTAAAGAAGCTAAATTTTGAGTGGCATGATGTAGTAAAGATGAGGATCAGCAAAGTAAATGAGTTGGATGAATTTTGACTGCGGGCTTATGAAAGTGTAACGAGGAGAAGATGAAGCTGCATCATGATTAAAAAATCAAGACAAGAGTATTTGAGCCAGGTGACCAGGTGCTTCTGTATAATTCAAAACTTCACTTGTTTCAAGGAAAGTTGAAGCCTAGATGGTATAGGCCATTCACTTTGATAAGAGTGTTCCCATATGGTGCTATAGAATTGCAGTATGATGGTGAAGCACTATTCAAAGTAAATGGGTAAAGGATTAAGTACTATATGGGTAACACTAAGGAAGTTAAAGTGATTGATGATCTGAGCCTTGGTAAAGTTTGAGTAACCAAGGTAACTGAGTCAAGACACGACGTTAAATTAGGCACTGCATGGGAGAAGCCCATGGGTCTGGTTAGTGAAATCTGAGTATCCAACCTATTCGCATCATGCTGTGATGTTAGATCAAGCATTGTGTGGGAGACAACCCATGTTTTGTACTCATTCAATTATAGGGTAACTTGTGTGTTCAATGTGCAGGGTTGGAGATTACAGGCTTAAACCAGAAAAGTTTTTGTTGTTAATCTTTACAAGGAACATTACTAGTCGTAATAAGACCTGGAAACTCATGAACAAGAGTCATAAAGACCAGGGACTCAGGCCACCATCAAGTATATGGTTTCTGGAGTCATTATGACTCTCAGAACGAGTCGTAGTCAATGACTATGACTCATCATCTTGAGTTATAATGACTGGAGACCCATGTAAGGTTCTGGTTATTATGGAGGGAGTATACGAATCATAATCTATATTTGTATGTCATAGCCAAGACTCGTAACTAGTCCCGACATCGTAGGCCTAACGGGTCGACCAAGTCCTATTCACCAAATAAACATATGGAGTCAACCCAAATAGTTGACATCCCAAATTTGAAATGCAGAGACTCTATTCATTCCTTTGATAACCTACCACAACATCAAAATACTTCATATTCATCCCTAAAAAAAAACCAAAATCAATTAAGTCAACTCTCCCAAAATTTTAAATTCTCAAGGAGTAGGGCCTAACTAAGTCATTCAAGTTGAGTTCGTATGAAATCCAAGCCTCAACATAAGCAAGTAAGTGTTGTGCTTAAAGTCTCTTTTCATTAAGTTGGTTTTGCAAATGTATAATCGTTGCTTAGGTTTCTTGAGTGAAGCTTGTGTGCATAAAATTAATGGAACCCTATTTTCGAGAATTTTGTAAATTATGGTGATAATGGGAGTAAAGATTGACTTTGTGCTCTAAAATTAGGGATGAGTGTATGAAGTGTGGAGGAATGCTTAAATGTTTAAAATTGTGTGGGGATTGCGTATTAGAACACACTAGTCTAAACAAGCATGTTGCAGTGGCTACGGGATTTATTACCACTCATATAGAAACCTAACGAGTTGTTATAAAACTCATAACCATTGGTAACATGGTTATTTAGAGGAGTGGGAGTTCTGATAAAGTCATAATCAATACTTACGACTTGTAGGCAGGAGTCGTAATGACTGAAAAAAGTTATGCAGTAGGTAAGTATTTTTGGTCAGCCTACGAGTGTTGGTAACTAGTTGTAGTCAAACATTATGACTCATTAGGAGATGTCGTAACCTGACCAGCAAATATTGCATAAGCTTCTTCCTATACTACGAGTTGTCTAAATGAGTTGTACCCACCGACTATGACTCCCAACCTCCAGTCGTAATGAGTCCAGTGTTTGTTATACTGACACCTTATTTTCTTATTTTTCTTCCTCATTCTTAGTACTCACTAATGAGTTTTTTTCAACATGTACTAATGGCTCCAAAAGGTGATTCATCAAACAAGCCTACACCAATAAAGAACACCAAAAAGAAATCTGGTGGTGAGGTGCTGGTTTTTCATTCGAGGTGTAGTACTATGGGGTGTGTCTTTCTCCGCAAGTGTTTTCCTTCCTCGAGGTCACCTTTCCCTTAGATTCACTTGTCACTTTACTGCCCCAAAGTCCACTCTTCAGCTAAGAAACGAGGACACCAATGAGTCAAGTGGTGACCTCGAAGAATATTCAGTAAAGTGACAAGTGAATCTAAGGGAAAGGTGACCTCGAGGAAAGAAAGCACTTGCGGAGGAAGACACACACCATAGTACTACACCTCGAATGAAAACCCAGTACCTCACCACCTCATTTGCCATCCCAGTATGAAGAGGACGGTGATGATGATAATGAGGAGGATGAAGAAGAATGGGGTGAGGCTACAGATGAGGGTGAATCCATTTCAAAAGAAGAAAATAATGAGAGTGGGAGTAAAGAGAGTGTTATACCTATTGAATCCAGCCACTACCACCACCTTAGATTCCACTTTTTCATTGAGCGTAGCTTTGGTGCCTAATATTGAACGTATGGGTACTCCAATATAGAAACTGTATACTATCAGGGGGCAGAAATGAATCCTTCCACGGAAAATCCTCAGAGAGGGATATATTTAGAGTGAAAGTTGACTAGCACTGGAATGTCTGAGATGCCTGAGTTTGAGGCCCAATTTCGACAGTACCACTTTGAGTGGATGACCACAACTCTCGGTCAATTTGGTCCTGCATTAGTATGAGAGTTCTACGCAGCATACCAGGGGGATCTTAAGAGGTTATACCCATAGGGGCGGTTGTAGAAAGGTGGTGACCCACTGAATGCTTTGACAATTAGAGGAGTTTGAGTAAACATCTCCTCGAGGAGTATTTCCAGGTTATGTCATGGGCCAGAGTTTGAACCACCGGTGAATACTGTTGAGATTGATTTTTGCATGGATGAGATATAGAATATAATGGGAAAATAGATCAGCAATATAGATAAAATGTTACACTTTCGGTGGATGGTCGGGATTATTTCTTCGAATGGAGAGGATACTAGTAGGGTGGTTGGTGGTACAGGAGTAAATTCACAGTAAATTATCAAGGGTACCTTAAATTTTATGGCAAAGGCATAGTGGACACTTGTGTGACATAGATTGTGTCCCACATCTGTGGATAACGTACTCCGCCAGTCCATGCAACCTTGATATCTAGAATTATGGCAGGTTATGACTTTGATGTAACTTAGTTATCGTTAAAGAGATTTGTGATCGGGAAGTAAGAACTGACATAGTTCTAGCATTCCCTTGTTTATTGACATAAATATGCATAGATGCAGGAGTGCCAAAACTTCCTGATAATGATCAATTCATCTAGTCGAAGAACACCACAGATTTGGGGTTGATCTGTGATACTGCAAATCTCATGTCCAAACAAGCAAAACAAGGAGCAACATTGCTTGCGGAGATATTTTAGAACAGAATGCTTAGTACTAACACACAGGGGTTTACTGATCATAGGTGACATCCTTTAGAGGATGACACAGCCCGAGACTCGGGCTTTATATACAACAGGGACCTCCCAAACACCGACACCACCCACTGCGGCACCACGACCATCTACATTTAGGCCAGCCCCTAGTATTATAGTCATTCCTAATGGAGGTACAAAAGATATTGGGCACTTTAGAAGAAAATTTAAAGTTGATAGAGTGCATAGTTAGGCGATGGGTCGGCAACAGAATTCGATAGAAGATGTAGGCCATGCAATCTTAACTAGATGGGTTTAAATGAAAAATCAGTTATCATCTTGAGGGTGTACAATCCCCAGATCTAGCAGGGATAAAGGGTGAGTTGGATGAGCTTAAAAAGGCAATCGAGGAGCTACACACTAGGACATTCGCCTTAAGAAGGCAATGGAAGTTTGACCCCTGTTGGTAGTGTCGAAGATGAAGAAGGAGGTAGGGGTAGAAAAAAATAGAAAAGGAAAAGAAAAAGAATAGAGAATAAGGAGATGAAGGAAGCAAAAATAGCAAGTGCACAAGACGAGTTGGATCGGCAAGCTAGGGTCCAAGAGATGGCGGTGGGGGATGGTAGCTCGAGACCCGCTGATGTTGCTGGAATTAGAAGTAGTACAACCCCACCACTTGATCCACTACTGATCGCAAAGGTAACCACTAGTGCTATAATTGTTGAGGATATCTCGACAGCTATTGGGACCACTCCTGATAAAAGTGGGGCCTGATCTGAGGGCCCCCATGCTGATGAAGTTTGATTCGATGCCTAAGGCACCCATGTATATCTTCGCCCCTTATTTTGTATTTCAGATACACTGGGACCATGCATAGGTATTTATTTAGGTGTGGGGGTACCGCACAGCTGCTACAGTTTGAATGCTAAACCGACATGTCTAGTTTAAATATGTGCTTTTGTTTTAGTGTTGTGTGATGCTCAATTAGGAAGAAAATTTGTACCAAATGCAGTATACATATTTTGAATAATTATGCTGAATTTATTAAAACTGTTTGAAAAATTGGTACCCCTTCTAAAATTTTTGATAATTGTGTGACGTGAGTATACGTGGGACTACTATGAATCTATTAATGGAATTAGAGTTAGGGATGAAACAGTTGTGGAAAATAATTGCATGAACTAGATAGGGGGTAACTAGCAATGTGACCTTGTATGAAGTGTGAGTGAGGCGTTAATTAGTTCTTGGTGTGTGTGTGGAATCCAAAACTTGTCTGGCTTCTCTTGCCTAGGTTCTAGGGTGGCCAATTATGAGATGATCATAGGCGTTTTTTTTGTTGTTAGTCCACTTTAGCCTAAATTGCCCAACCATATGATATATGAGTCCCTTAATCCCCATTTTGAGCCTTAATAGACCTATTCTTTTTATTTTACGCTGATTCACCTTCCAGTTTAGATTGTATTTAACCTGTTTTGGCCCTGGTCCTCCTTCGACATTATGCATCTCAACTCAGGCAAGTCGCCTAAGTTGAGGGTGGCTATCGTAGGGGTGCACAGTATAGAGTGGGTATGAAGAAAGGGTGTGAATAAAAAAGAAAGAAAGGTTGGGTGTGGTAGAAAAAAAATGAGAAAAGTGTGAAAAATAGAAAATAGAAGAACAAAATTATGAAAAAATGATAAAAATAAAAGAATAAAGAACTGTACCCAGTCTGAATAAGTGAAAAGGGAATAAAATGAAGAAATGAGGGCGGATTGAAAAGAAAGTTGCAAAAGAGTGGAGCCCCGTTGAAATAGTAGTGTCAAGGAGACTAAGTCACTAAAAGTCCTCAAATATACCATACCATCCACAAGCCTACGTTACAAGCCTAACAAATTCCTATAGTGATCCTAAATCGACTATCCAAAAACTTAGGTAAGAACATATGGGCAAGCTTATGGCATTCTCTGTACATCGATTGGAATTTCTTTATGAGTGTGAGCGTCTTTTGATTATCCAGGTATGAATATGTTGATCTAACTAAGTGATAGGTATTTATTTGACTGAAATGATGCATAGGTTGCATTGTTAGATTACTTATTTGTTTGGGTAGTGTAACTTGTAGCGATGCCTAGTTGTTCGTTGCTAATGTAAAGTTATCATTTGATTCTTGTGTATCATATCATTGTACCAAATCAATATACACAGTTGGGTTCTTAAAAATTCAAAAATAGGATGGGAATAATGTGTTTTAAGCAAATATTGATAAGTCGATTGACAAAGATATCTTAGGATTTTCTTGGTTAAGCATCATTTGTGTTTTTGTGTTGTGTTGTGCTTGAGGACATGCAAACGTTCTAAGTTGAGGGTGTTGATTTGTCGTGGATACATGGCACATTCGATGCTTTAAATAGTGAAATTATCATTGATTTGGGTTGTTTTGTCGGATATGATGTGTGTTTTATGCATTTTGCAGGGAAATTTGGTAGGAAGTGGATTGGACTGAAAAATAGAATAAAAGGCTCTCAAGAAGTGAAGTACTAGTTAGGCTATGAGTCGTCAAGTCACCTTACGACTCATATCCCAACGCATAATGATAACAATGGTTAAAGACAAGATGAGAAACTAAGCAAGAAAAGGCTACGAGTCGTAAGGACAGACTACGAGTCGTAGTGGAAAGTCATACTGGGACCAGTGTCTGAAGAATTGAAGATCGATGCTCTAGTGGCTATGAGTGAAGACCACGAGTCGGAATGTCTAAATACGAATCATGGTGAAGAGTCGTAACGAAAACATACTCAAGTGCCCTAAAGATGAAAAGTTGATGGAGTGACTACGATTACTCGTAATGTTCCTATACGAGTCGTCACCACTGAAGAAAAAAGTGAGATACTATAGTAGGCAGCGAGTCGTAAGGAGACCTAACAACTCGTTGCCAGAGGTGTAACCACTGCCGACTTAATTTTCCTATTCTGTTTTAATTAGTATTCCCTTGTTATTTTGAGATACTATAAATACCCTAGGGTAATTTTGTTATTATGTTACGCACTTTTAATAATTTTTTCATAATTTCACATACTTTGATCATTGATACTTTTGATCTTGAGTTTTTGGTTTTGTATTCAATTGGAGATTTCAGATCTTACTCTTTCATAATTATGCATTTCATTACATGTTTTGTTCATTGATTGTCATGTATTATTGCATCAGCATGAACAGATAATTTCCTTGACTAGGGTTGTGGGAACCCTGGTGGATTAGCTACGTAAAGAAAGTGGGAGATTCGTCTATTCTATTGTAGTTGTATGTATTGCAATCTTTTTCATATTAATCGTACCCCAAGCTACTGCAGAAGCTTGGGAAGTGTCTGTATACGAGAACGTCCTCACAAGGGAGGTTAAGATTGGGAAAAGGAGGTTACGATAGCGATTTGAGGCTATCAACCCTCATCAAATCAACTCAAAACTCAAAAGGTGAGAGTTGTACTGAGATTATTGACAAGAAACAGCAAGGAGACACCCTGAGACTCACAAGGTAAAGGGTGAGATTAACCAATATATTCACAAGATGGTTGATAATGCATATATTGTCAACTTTGCATGTAGAGTAGTGGGTTAGGTGGATCAAACACGAGAAACTTATGGAGTTCAGAAGCCAGGGGGAACACAGTCCTAGTGTTCGTCTTCTATTGTATACAAATGCATGCATTCAAGTTCAGCTATTTGTTACTGTTTTGAATTAAAATCCCCCCATTTACGTTTCCACACTGCTAGTGAATTTTTCCAAGTTTGAGAGACAGTTCCACATACTCTCTGTGGGATCGACCCCAACCTTGTTTGGGTTACTATATTTGACATGGACCGCATCATACTTCTTTGGAGGTTATTTTTTGGGCGACATCACAAATTCATAAGAGTATTATTTTACTTATAATGTTAAAAAAGCCAGTCCAGTGCTCTAAAGCTCCAGTTATGCGCAGGGTTCGAAAAAGAGTCCCACTATAGGGATGTATTACACGCAGCCCTACCTTGCGTTTCTACTTATAATGTTAATGAACTTAAATAAAATGTTGTAATACCTAGGTTAAAAAATAAATTATATATAATATAAAAAGGTGTTACATAAATATATTTGATTTTATAGGAATAAAATGGACCTTGCATTGGATGAAGAGGTAAGTTTGATTATTGTTCAGAATAGAGAGGGGAGTTCGATCTTTAAAGTAAAGTGGGGGGTGAAAATGATTTTGACCCAAATTTATTAAGAATTTATTTTATGAAACAAACCTTATTAATATGTTTTTAAAATCTAAATTTAACTACTAGTAATATTTTATGTAATCATTAAATGATAAAGGTTATATTGAAAAAATACAATAAACGTCTCTTGATTTCATAAATTTAACAAGTAAATTGAAACAACTATTTTAATCAAGGGGCAAGTAAAAACGCGAGTTAGCAGGCAACTAGCGATTGTCATGTCTGCTTCCAGATATATGATTCTGGTCGGGGTATTTTTATATTTTTATTTTAATTTAATTATTTTATTAAATTTGTTGTATATTTAAAAATTGCATGAAAGGTATTATAAATTTCAATAATTAACAATTTAAATTATTTTAAGGCACATAAAAAATTTTGGTTGATTCAAAATTATATCAGCGCAACACATATTTGGATAAAAGAAATTATATATTATTTAAAAATATTGCAAAAAGAAATATAAATCACAATAATTAATAAATTCAAATATTTGAAGGATCTACAGAAAATTGGTTTGACTTTTAAAATTCTATTAAAATCATATAAATTAGAAAATTATGTAAAAACTCATATAAATTATAATAGTTAACAACTTGAAGTATCTAAAAATTATATAATAAATTTTATTGGTTTTCACAAATATTCTATCGGTGCCACATAGATTGGGATAGAAAGAGTAACTTATAGTATCTGAAAATTATGTAAGTATTATAAATCAATAATTAACAACTTAAACTATTTTTAGCTACAGTTGAAAGACTTGCTAAGTTGGGAAAAATTATTGACTGGGCTTGTGTGTTGTGCAATACAGGGGTTCAAGAGACTTTTCAACATTTGTTTTTTTATTATGGTTATTCAAGCTTCATATAGAACACACTCATGAAATGGATTGGTGTTACTAGACAGGTGCAATCATCGGTTGATGAAATCAATTGGATTACTACTGGATTGTACACCAAGAGTACAACTCCTAAGCTTCTTATTTGTTGTTGTAGGTTACCAAAATATGGATCGAGAGAAATGTATCACGATCTAAAAAATAAGGTCATGATGGAAATTATCATGGCTAATCCTTGACAAGTAAGTGAATCGCTCAAACTGATATGTAATAAGAAATCATAACACAATCTCTAAGGCGAGACTTCCAGAGCAAAGTCGGACCATAAATGTATAATAATAGCAAAAGTCTGAATAATAAAGATACCATAAAACATCCCAAAATTTGGTGTCACGGTGTAAGAACAATCTAAATACATCACCAAACTGAAGAACACAACAATGTCTGAAAACTACAAGTTTGTCTCAGACACAAAATAAAGACGATAACTAGATAGAAGGAGGTTTGAGGTCGACTTTGAAAACATAAAGTGGTCACTACCTCAAAAGTATCAACAACCAACGTCCAGCTCAGCTACCGCGCGACACAATCGTAAATAGATTTGAATAAAAAGGACACAGTAGGGATAAGTATGGTGCACTTGTATCCAGTAGGTATCATAGATCTACTGAGCAAAGTAGAAAATAAGATACAAAAATATATAAGATGAGCACATCACCTGCAATCAGAAAATGTCCTAAACGGTAGCTCACGTCGTCTCCACTAACAGATCTAAATATATCATATAGATAAGATAACAAGTACGTTAAATGAATACAAAATAGATATGCATCAAATCAAATATAAAAGCACAACATTGAAGATGCGTAATGTATGAAATACAATGATGATGATAATGATGATGTGATATGACTGAGGTTATTGCATAACCTCCATAAACACCTATCGAGTCTCAGAGCTTCCAAGTAGAATCCATGGGGAGTTTACAACCCATATACTTTCTCAATACTTAATTCCAATCTCAATATTCATATTTTCTCTCCGACTCGTGGGCTACGACAAAGGGTTTTGTAAAAATATTTCATTTTTGTCAAAATCAGTATTTCTACAATAGTACCAATATCTCGTAAATGTATGTATGATATGAGGATGTAATGCTTATAACCAAATTAGTATGAAGATCTCAAAATCCATTTAATACATGTACAAATGAGCTCAGAATCCATCAATATGTTAATTATCCCTGATTTCGTTTAAGCAATGTACCATCAGAGTAAAAATACAAGTAAGGCATCATTACTATCACATTAACTCCAACTTGAGCATTTTTATCATAAAGAAATCAACCAATGCACACACCAGGCCAATAATATCAAATAAATCCCCACCCTCCCCCACCTACCCACACACGGGCTAGATGCAGTAAATATCATCTCAAGCCACTAACAACAATAATATAAGCCCCCACATAGGGCACACAACAATCATAAAATTATTGAAATAGGATTTTCGTGATTATTACCCATATTCTTAACATGTTTTTACATAAATATTAACTACCTAGTCCAATCTGAAGAAAGTTAAGTCATAATCTACCTCATGATGATAAAATTCAAGTCTAAAGCCCTTCGATGTGGAGTTTTTCCCCCTCAAATGGACTCAGAATTAACTAAAACATACAAATATAAAATCTATGCATTAAAAGAAAATCAACGATACCTGTATTGCCTATTTTTTTTATTCGGGATCAAAAGGAACTCCCAAAATGAGTTTTCAAAAAAGATAATAAAATCAAAATTTTTGTTTATAAAAATCTTACTCATGGTTAAGGAAAGACATAGGAAAAAACCCAAGTAAAAATGGGTCTTAAATGGGATTTAAATCGAAGAAAAACTATTTTAGTCCTTTCAAGCAAAAATATCTCAAATTTTACTTTTAAAATCACAATTTAACAATTTTTTACGCCAATAATCGAAGTGAAATAATTGAAATAGTGATTTGTAGTTTAACAAAGCTCGAAGATGGAAGAAATCACCCAAAACTTTCTCAACCCGAAGCTCAAAATCTCAAAAATGAAAGGAGAATCGAGAAAGGCACTTTTTATATTATCCCAGCTATGACCACTAAAGTAGTCATCGCTTAAGCGTTAAATGACTGTTTTAGTGTTCCAACCCAAAATCGTTGGGCCGTTAAAGTGGTACCCAATCGCCGAAGCGATCACATGTTCGCTTTAGCAGTATTTTCCCTAACTGCCAGGGTCCACTAAAGCGATGCCTAGGCTGTCAAAGCGGTTGCTCCAGATATCAGTTGGATCAGCAACTTTTCTAAGTTGCAAAGTTGTCGATCCATACATCGAGTTTCGTTCAAAATCTCGTGAAAACAAGCAAAATATGTTACTAACTAAATTTGATGTTGCAGACTCAATGGCGATATCAGATTTTGAAAAATAGGTTTTTTTCACAAAATTAACCTCCGAAATTTGATTTCATTAATTTTTGAATCGAGGATTGAGATGAGATTCAAAAGTTATAAATCAAACCAACCATGCTACTAATCAAAATCAACATTTCGAATCTACTAGCATAGTCTGTTTTACCATTTGATACACAAAACAACAAATATCAACCAAAGTCAATTATAAGGCCTGCACAAATTATTTTGAATTGCATCAAAAATTATGTAAACCACCCAACATCGAGAAACACCACATAAAAATTATGAGTAGGGGTAAAATAGTCAAAACACATAAAAAAGAACAGTTTATAGAATTAATTCATTACAAAATGCAAGAAGATTCAAGGTTAAAAAGAAGACTAATGTTCAATTGATAAGAATATCTACCTACAAGTACATTTCAAGGGTTAGACACAATGTAGATGGCAAGGAGTGTTAGCAAAGATGCATAACTATCCCATTTAAGATTGTTTAATGTTGATTGTAGCAAAAGATTGTATAGCTCTATGAAATACCGAGCTACTATGTAATGAATGCTTATTGGTTGGAATAAATTTTTTCTTTCTATTAAAAAAACTTAAAATAATTAAAAATCATACAAATAATTTGGTTGACTTTTCAAATTTCATCTATACCATACACAGGCTCCTATATCTGGTATGTACAAGTATTAAGTAGAAACAGTCTACAAGGGACACGATGACCTTTTCTCATATGAATATATTACTCCGTCCATCAATGATTATCAACTATTGACTTGAGACACATGTTAAGAAATACTAAATGAAAGAATATCTATCACTCTTTGAATATAATAATTCAATGCTTTGAGAAATGTATTGGGTAATGATTGTAATTAATAACTAAAGATAAAATGGGGTAAATTATATATTGATTTTCAAAACTGGACAAGTATTGTTGGAAATTTATTTTTAATATGTGGGTAAGTAAAGATGGATCCTTTCTACTTCTCCGAAGGTAGTGGTATGGACTGCATATATTTTACCCTCCCCAGATCCCACTGTGTAGGAATACACTGGGTTTGTTGTTATTGTTGGCTAAGTAAAGATGGATTAAGAGAGTAACACTAAATAATTATTTTATCAGGTTTATATTACTCCCTCCATCTATATTTACTTGTCTACCTTTCTATTTTGAGTTGTCCAACAATACTTATCCAGTTTATAGAACCAATGGATAATTTACTTATTACTACTCATTTCACTCTTAGCATTAAATACGTTCACTATCTAATACATTTTACAAAATATTAAATTTATTATATTCAAAGGGTAATATGATAAAATTATTAGGACCAAAATAATGAGATGTCATGCGGAAGCGAGCAAAGCGAACCTCGAAAGACGCCACAAAGAAGACATGCAAAAAATACACCAAAAGTGACACAATATTTAATGTGGTTCAATCAATGGTCCTGCATCCACTAAAGTACATGATCAATCCACTATATAAAAGAGAGTACAAAATGTCAATAGAGACAACCCTACACAAATTCACTCAGAATAAAAAGAGGTTTACACAAGTGATACCACAACACTTGTGTCTCACAAATTATTCCTCCAAACAAAACTCTCAAACCCCTAAGACTACATTGTGGATTCTCCCAAGCTAGAAGAAAGAAGTCTCTATATATAGAGTCCATAATCTTTTCCTATAAGAACAAGAATTAGATAAAAATAGGAAAATATATTTTTCTTTTCCTAAAGAAAAAACCAATTATGAAATCTAAAAGAAAACTCAATTATGATAACAAAAGTCAAGACAAATGCTAACAAAATTCACTCATTTGTTGGCTCAAAATGAGTTAATATTGTTAGGGTAGTTTGGTTAGTAGTTAGAGTTACACCATCTCGAGAGAAGAAACAAACTTCTTGGGTGTGTTTGGTATGAAGGAAAATATTTTTCATGAAAAATATTTTTCTAAAAAATATTTTTCTGAAAAACAAGTTGATTTCTTACTTGTTTTCTTATGTTTGGCTGACGATTGGAAAATATTTTTTAATATTTGGTTGGTGAATTAAAAATATTTTTTAAAAAATACATTTTAGTGTTTAGATAAAGAGTAAAAATACATTTTAAAAAAATAATTTTTGACCCCGAAAAATACTTTTTTAGGGTGTGTTCGATATGAAGAAGGAAAAACATTTTCTAGAAAAATAAGTTGTTTCTTACTTGTATTCTTGTGTTCATTATGTAAATTGGGTAAATATATATTTTCTAAAAGTATTTATATATATATTTAACAAAAACAATGAGAGCGAATAGGATAAGAAGGGTTGGATAAGAAAAAAAAATTAAATTTATATAAATTAATATTTTTTTTGTATGTGTATGTAAGTGGAGGTAGGGGGGCTAGTAGGGGGGTTAGGGGAGGGTAAGAAAAAGGTTTAAATTCTTTTAGAAGAAACTAAAAAACTTTTAGGGAGTAGGGGTTTGAGTTTTGGATAAGGGAATGGGTAAGAAAAAAATTTGAAATATATTTTTTTTGAATGGAGGGTGGTAGGGTATGGGGGTCGGGGTAGAGGAGTGAGGGTGGAGTAAGGAAAAAAATAAAAAATTTAAAAAAATAAATTTAATAAATTTAATTTTTTTTAGGAGGGGGGTTTGGTAGGGTGGGCGGTCAGGTAGGGGGTAAGAAAAAATTTGAATTCTTTTTAAAAGAATAATTTTTTTGGGGAGGGGGGAGGGGAGTGAGAGGGATAGGGTTTTTGATTTTGGGTAGGGAGATGAGGAAAAAGATTGAATTTTTTTTTTGGATGGGATTGGTAGGGGGTGTAATACCTCATACTTTTCTTAGTTCAGTTCAGCTCCTAGTGCTTGCATAAGAGGCTAAAAGCCAAAAATAAAAATTAGCTAAGTGTTGGGGACTTAGCTTATGTTTTGGCCTCTTAACTTTGACGATTTTTAAAGTGACCTTTCCGAACCTGAGATGTAAGTTTTTAAGTTGATTCATGTTCAGGGGTGTAAGTAGCATGTCTCGGGTAAGTTTCAAATTTTTCGGACGAGTTTTGGACCATATTTGGATTTCCAAAATAGCAAGTCGCCACGATTGTGGCGTGTTACGGTGGCTATAGTGGTGGCATCCTTGGCGCATTTCGGTGAAAGTGTGTTTGTCATGTTCTTGATTCATAATTCAAATGCATGTGTCATAATCTTTATCCTAGTGTGTGAGGTGCTTATTAGGGGAAGAATGTTCATAGAAATCACTTAGAGCCAAGTTGAGCTAAGATCCTTTGATTCATCCAAAGTTTGGTATTCAATTCTACAAGGCTCAACTTTGAAAGTGTATAACTTTTAATGTACGTAGAATTTTATAGTTCAAGATCCACTAAATTGCAGATAATTGAATTAGCTTTCCAACGATACCAATTTTGACTTAATCCGATACCCGGGTGAAAAGTTATGATATTTTTTGTGTGAGGCAGTAAGCCACCGCGATTATACCGCATCGCGGTGAGCCTTCAAACCGCAATTCGGGTTACGAATTTTTGGTTTAAGTGAATTAGGGGCAATGGGATCTTTTTTCACCTCAACCCAGGTCGTAAAAACATGATTTTAAGCATCCATTAGGGCATTATTTGTCCTCATTATCCTATTTTACTCTCAAGAACAAACCCTAATCAATCCCCTTCAAGATCATCCATTACATCACCCCCTCTTTAAGAAAAATCAAGAATCAAAGTTTTCCAATTCAAAAAAGCTTTCAAAATTTTTTGAATCTTCAAGATTTAAAGTTTTAAGGTATGTGGGAGTTCATCCATGGGTCCTCTTTCACCCATGGACCTCAAAACCCTTTTCTTTCAATTAAAGAATAAATTTTTCGATCATTATGTTATTTTAGATGTTCAAGAGATATTGAATTTCATGTTTTCATCGTGTTTTTAGTTCAATTCAGCCCATGTGTGACTCCATGCAAGATTTTGAATTCCTCATGCCATGAATTTGAGTATCCCCATGCTTTATTCAAGTGAATTCCATGATAGATCCTAAATTTATGATTTTTAGCAACATTCCCATGTTTTAAATTATTGCTTTCCATATGTTTGATGAAATTCTCATATCATGTTCAATTAATGTTAAGATGAATCCCCAAGTTATGAATGTTACCATATAAATCTATTGTTCCCTCATGTTTAAGACATTCTTATGATTCAAGTTATGATCTTTACATGTATTGATGAAACGCTTAAATCTTATTTTATGCGAATTCCATGTAAATCCCCCAATTCTTGATTTTAGTCATGTAATCATGCTATGCTCCCATGTTCAAGATATTCTCATGTTCAAGTTCATGATCCTCATGTGTTTAATGAATTGCCTCATGTTAAAGTCTTAATCTCCATGTGTTTGATGAAATGCCCAAGTGTTGAATGTTGAAAAATGATTTCCTTCTATGGTTTCAAAGTTTTCATATGTTCTTATTGTTATTGTTATTGAGTCCTGGGGGTTATGAATACCCAAAATTTAGCTGTTTACCTAGTTTTTTCAGTACCTACAGAATGATTATAGTCATACCATTAGCCTTGTCATTTAGTCAGTATCATGTTCAGTTAAACTCAGTTCGGTTTCAGTTCCAATATCAGTTTATACATCCATAATTTCCTCAGAATCCGTATGCACTGATATTTTCAAAATACCATAACCTGGGCTTGTCTTATCAGCTTCAGTGTATGCACCAGTTAGTATTTTAGTGTCTTTCAGTTGGGAGTAAGATTTAGCACCGAATAAAAAGTGTGGGTTCAGCTCATCCTACTTTCCTAGAAACTACGTGCCACCATAGGTTTAGGGGCCTCGCCAGAGAGTGTTTTCTCTTGCCCAGTATGGGCTCAGTTTAGTGATCACTCTAGTTTAGGTTCTATTTCGATGGCAAGGATAGAACAACCCTCCCCAACGTGGGTCAGACGTTGGACTCCATGATAGCTAACATGATTTATGTCGGTTATATGATAGCTCCCACAGTCTCAACCAGTATTTAGTATGTTTTCAGTTCAGGTTTGCTTGACTAAGTGAACAGATTTTTAGATACTCAGTTTTACAGCTTTCAGTCTTTCAGATTGTAGATTATCCCAATACCATACAGATATACACTTAGTCATGCATTCTCAGATAATACAGTTTCCATGTATTCATGTTCAGTTATCTCATGTGGTTTTGATAGTCCTTACCTCATAAGCATAATACTCTACAGTTTTGGCCTAGTTATTCAAACTAAGTACAGTTCAACCTTACATGACACGGTATTCATACAGTACCCATATTTTACTATTATCCAGCTTCAGTTCTACTTACATTATAAAAAAGTAAAGTTTTAAGAAACCAAGTGTAATGATTCACCAGCTTATCGGATTATGTTTGTTACTCATGTTGTAAGATATTTTCAACTTTCAGTTTATTCCAGCTTGTTGGTGAGTCTACTTACACTTAGCATGCATGTTTTTAAGATTTCATACATAATCAGTTTTACTTACTGCATACACCCCCGCTTACTCAATACATTCCAGAAGTACTGATCCACATATACGTCTGTGTGGCTACATTGTTTTATAACGTAGGTACTATTTGTAGCCCGTACATCATTATCAGACAATTGCAGTTTTTAGCCAGCAGGTGATGAGTTCTCTTACTTCGGGGACTTCAATTAGATGTTGTTCATGTACCTTACTTTATTATTTATATGTATTGATTAGTGGTAGCTGGAGGCATGTCTCAGTTATCTATAGTCAGTATAGTAGAGGTTTCATAGATGTTAGTCAGAGTCGGTCATATATTTTCAGTTTCTCTTTTCAGTTTTATCAGAATGTAAAATTGTATTAATATTATATTTCCCCAGATTTTATCATGATTATATTTCCGCACAGTAAACTCAGTTATTTAACATACATTTAAATCAGTTGCTTAACTGTATGTCAGTTCAAGGGTTAGCTTGGGATCACTTATGGTCCTGATCACCGTATGACATCCAGGGGTAGTCTCGGGGCGTTATAGGGGGTAGGGTAGGGGTAGGTAGATACGTCAATATGAGTCATTCTTGTTGGGCCGGCCTAACCCAGCATGTAATTTGATGGAGTTGGGCTTCAGTTTACGCAGCCCATTTAAGAACAGGGCATTTTTGCCCGGCCCGAATAAGCCCATGGCCTGTGGGGTTTGAGCAATGTGGGTTGGGCTAGCTCGTGGGTCATCCCGTAAGTCAAATACATGTAACTATTTAGATTGTTTATTAGTATTTTTATTTGGTTCGAAGGATATCATGTCAAAAGTTATTTAATTTCGCTATTAGGAGTATTTTTTAGGGTGTTGGAGACTTGATTGACAAGTATTAACACTATTTAATATTATCTGATAATATTTATGTTTTCTAACATTCTAAAATTGAATTATAAAATATTATTTTTTTAAAAGCGGATTGGTCCGTGAGGCCCGCAGCCCACAGAGTAATGGTGTGGGTTTGGTGTTTTTTGACCCATCATTTGATGGGTCAGCCGGCCCTGTCCCGTCAAACTCAAAGCCCGTGTGGACTAGCCCGATGGATTGGGCTGACCCGTATTAACAGCTCTAGGGGATTGGGGGTCAGAATAGGGATGGGTTAGTTTTGTATGAATATTTCAACTTAAGAGTGAAGTTGAAAGAAAGTTTTGGAAAATGTTTTCCTTACTTTTTGGAGGGAAGTCATTTTCCTTAGATTTGAGGAAAATAAGTTGATTTGAAAAATATTTTTCAAAACTTGTAAGCCAATCAAACATGAGAAAATTAAAAATATTTTCGAGAAAATATTTTCCTTGATACCAAACACACCCCTTATTTCTCTTTACGAATGGATTCCAATAAATTCATTGAAAGATTCTTCTAATTCTTCAATATATATCAGAACTCAATATGCATTTATTCATAACGTCTTGCATCAATATATTAAAAAGATATTTTAAATATTAATCAAAGTTTATATAATTTGAATCTTAAAAAGCGAAAATATTAACTGAGATTGAAACAAAAAATACCTATTATACACTATCTTATTTTTCCAAATTTTATATATTCAAACCGTCTTGCATCAATATATTAAAAAGATATTTTAAATATTAATCATAGATTATATAATTTGAATTTAAAAAAAGGAAAATACTAACTGAAATTGAGACAAAAAATACCTATTATACACTATCTTCTTTTCAAATTTTAGATATGATTATAATTTATAAACAGTAAGCTTTTGTTGAATATGATCTTAATTCTATATAGACCCATTGTTGAAATTTTCTTTGGGATTAAGGCAAACGGGACAGAGAAGGGGATAAATAGAAAGTCCAGCGACTAAGAAGCGCGTAAAGAAAAGAATAATCAAGTGAATGAAATTGATCATAAAACACCGCTATATGTTTAAATAATCTCATAATCTTTTTTTTTTAATAAATGAATTTTCTTATCAGTATAAAACAAAAGTAAATCCTCCGTTTCATATGATCTACTTTCCTTTTTTATCCGTTTTAAAAAGAATAATTTATTTTTTTTTATAATATTTTAATTTTAACTTTCCACATGACACATTTAATATCACAAGATTAAAAGGTATTTTAGTATATTTGACATATAAGACCATAAAATTTAAAAAGTTTTCTTTATTTTTTAAAATTTTGTGTCAAATCAAAATAGATCATTTTTTTTTAAACGGAGAAAGTATATAATTTAAGTTGGAAGTACTTAAGATACTTGGGTTGTGTTTGGTATGAAGGGAAATATTAGAAAATGTTTTTCTGAAAAATAAATTGATTTCTTACTTGTTTTCTTATGTTTGGTTGGTAGATGAAAAATATTTTCTAGTATTTGATTGGTGAATGAAAAAATATTTTTCAAAAAATACATTTTAGTGTTTAGCTAAAGTGTAAAAATACATTTTAGAATCATTTTAAAAAAAAAAAAAAATTAAATCTTTTTTTGGAAAGTGGGTTGGTAGGCGGGTGGGTGGGGGTGTCAGAATAGATAGTAGGAGTAGGGATAAGAAAAAGTTTTAAATTTATTTTGTTAAAAAAAATTAAAAATTTGGGGGAGGGGAGGGGGGTTTAGTAGGAGCTGGGGATCAGGATAGGGGAGTGAATGAGAAGAAAAATATTAAAACAAATTTAGGGGCGGAGGTTGGGATGGTGTCGGGGTGATAAAGTATTGGGGCTGAGAACGGGATAGATGATTTTGAGAATTGTATGAACATTTCAACTTTAAAGTGGGGTTGAAAGAGAGTTTTGAAAAATATTTTCCTTACTTTTTAAAGACAAGTCATTTTCTTAGATTTAAAAAAAATAAATTAATTTAAAAAATATTTTTCAAAACATATAAGTCAATCAAACATAAGAAAACAAAAAACATTTTCTCGAAAATATTTTCCTTCATACCAAACACACCCTTGGTGTACTAGCCTAAACGTGGAAGTTTATCCATCGCCCATTAGCTCTACCCTACACTATGTAAAAGGAAGGAAATGGACGTTTCCACTAAAATCCCTCGCGCCGTTTCATTTATTTGGCTTCTTTATCAAATAGACCTTTAATTTTACTGTCAACTTTAATGAATTAAAATAAAAATTATTACTTTTTTTATACTCTAATTTTATTAGTATTAAATAATTTTGTTAGTATTAAATAATTAGAAAAAGGGTCAAATATACCTTTAAATTTTACGAAAATATTCAAATATATCCTTCGTTAAAAGTTTAGCTCAGTAATGCCCTTGTTGTTCAAGTTTTGGGTCATATATACCACTGTTGTCAAGTTTTTAGGTCATATATACCCATGTTGTCATTAATTGTTTTGCTAAATTTTTCTAACTCCCTTTTTCCTTTTTTTTTTAAGAAATCATATTTCCACATCATTTTTAAATTGTCATATCGTATATAATTAAATTTTCACTCCTTCTTCTACACATTAACTTTCCGTCAAATATTCTCATCTACCTCATAATTTCTTAGAATTTTTACTAATTTATCGAAATTTCTTTGTTTTGTTTTTCGATGGTTGCATAACCCCAAGAATAATCAAATACAAAATAAAAAAAAGTCAAGAATACCCATAAAAACTCAATGCACAATTGCGATAAAATAATAATAATTAAAGTACTTACCAACTGCAAATTATTTTAGTATCATATCAACCGACTTCATCTTTCACACCACCGTCAATTTCAACATCAAGAATAAGAAGAATAAGGAAAATGCAAGTGAGAAATTGGGATGTAGAAGTGTAAAAGAGGTAGGCAATATAGAGATAACAAAACAAATTGTCAATTAAGAGGATATCTTTTGTACGTATGTATGAGAGAAACGGTTATGCAAGAATCCAAAAATACAACAAAAGGAATACGACAAATTAGAGAAAATCCAAAGAGATTGTGACGTATATGAGAGCATTTGACGGATGTTTAATGTGTAGAAGAAGAAGTGAATTTAATTATATGTGATGTTGCAATAAAAAAATGATGTGGCAAATATAATTTTTTAAGAAAAAAGAAAAGAAAAAGTAGCTTGAAATATTTTAGCAAAGCAATTAACGGCGATAAGGATACATATGCCCCAAAATTTGACAACAGGGGTATATATGATCCAAAACTTAACAACAGAGGGGTGCGGATACCAATTGTAGGGGGTGCGGATAACTTGTGTGGTAAAATAGATCTATTATAAATACAATGGATCTATTTTTATTTGTGCGTGGATATTTCTTAACTTCTCAAAATATTTTTATTTTTATTTTTATTTTGAGTTTATTTATGCTAGTTTTATCGATATTCATATCTTGGGGGATGATTATATGGTAATTGGTTAAATGTTTTACTATAATATTCTTTATTTTTTTCTCTTAGTTTTTGTAATTCTTCTATATTATTTTGAAGGTATTCTAAATATTCTATATCTTTTATTTCAAAATATCCAATTAGATTGTCTTTCATAAGTTTTTCTAATAATATTATTTCTTCCATATTTTCTCTCCAATATTTTAAATATTCATAGTCTATCATTTTATCCTGTAGTAATTGTAGATTTACAAATTTTTGTATAATAATTTATCCTAATTGTACTGTAATGTATATCTAATTCTAGATTTTCAATGTTATTTATTATCTTGTGTTGTTCTTCTCATAGCGAGTTTTTTAAATTATATAAACTATCACATGTACTTTTTTCCTAAATTTTCTAGGGTTTCTTCTATCCATATTAATTTTTTTTTTAGATTCTCCATTATTTTTCTAATTCGGTTTCTATAATTAATTTCTTCATTTAGATTATCTTGATTTTCTCTAGTTTTTCTAATATATTCTAACATTTCTTAATCTGAATAATATCCATCTGGGTAATTATCTAGGTATAACTGTTCTATCCAATTTATAGTTTCAATTTCATAGTCTAATACTCTTTCTAATATTATTCTCTTAATATCTATAATTTCTATATCTCTAAGCATATATAAGATCAATATTTTAAGATTATCTATCATTTAAAATTGGTTAAATACTTTATTATAATATTTTTTAGTTGTTTGTTTTAATCTCATTAATTCTTCTATATTTTTACTAAGAAATTGTATATATTTTATATCTATTTTCCAAAATTCTAAATATACATAATTTATTATAGTTAGTGTGTGGGTTTGGTATGTAAGTATTTATAAGAGTAGTTCGGTAGGTGTGGTATATAATTAATTTTAGTCATAAAATATCTATCAAATATTTTTTCCAATATGATTTTTCTTATATCTACTATTTTTATATCCTTAAGTACATATAAAACGAGTATTTTAAATTTATCTACCATATCGTTAGATAAATAATTATCCATTTTTCATAAAATTACTATTTTCAAAATATTTCCTTCAATCAAGCACATAACAAAATATGATCACTTTAGATTGCTATATACTAGATTATTCTTAAATAACATATTCTTCGGTCACTATTAGCATGGTAATCTGGATACTTTTCCTTTAAACAACGCCTCTACTCTGGTTACTCCTCTATCATGGCTTTCTTGCCTCGTCGGTTTCACCTTTAGGATGACATAGTTCGTAGGGATTTTTCTCCTTTTCCACTTTGCTAATAAACTTCTTAACATGCTATTTTTCGAATAATTCTACTATAAAGCAACTAACATGAACTTATTTTATCATATTATGATTGTTAGGAATTTATGAATTTAGCTATTCATAATAGTAAATGAATATACCTGTTCTGATAGTTTTGATAATTCTAAACTTTGTTCCTCCATAGATTTTTTCATTGAAATATACCTGTTTTTTAAATAATCAAATTATTTATTGTAGACAAGAGAGAGTTTTTTGCTTCAACACATGAATGTTTGTTTCTTTCTACTTTTGATGCCTTTCATTTATAATAAGAAACTTTACAAAAGTTTTTCTAATTTTTTTTCCATGTATCCTACCTAATTCTTTACAAAAGTCTT
The DNA here is from genome assembly GCA_030864215.1 of Capsicum pubescens. Lineage (NCBI taxonomy): Eukaryota > Viridiplantae > Streptophyta > Magnoliopsida > Solanales > Solanaceae > Capsicum > Capsicum pubescens. The sequence goes on from CM061547.1 coordinate 104,329,881, forward strand.
CAAAAATTATTTCTCTAACCTAATAATTTACAAGAAAGCCTACAAAATCATAAATGTTTTTGGCTAAAAAGTCAAAAAGCCTAGATAAGCTACCTAACCTAACTATATAATGTCTTTTACGTAAAAGAAATCAAAAGCTATAATAATTCACATGTTGAAAATTATAAGTCATATGTCCTTTTCATATTTTTTATGACTTTGATAACTTTTGTCTTCTTTTCTTTATCCGTAGTTGATTTTCCTTCGTTGTTGTCTCTATCGTATCTGCTGCCTTTTTATCTTCTTTTCAGCTGACATGCTTATCTTTATTCTAGTTGTACATCTGGGACAATATTATCTTCTCCATTACATCTCGAACATTGATGGTCTGGATATTTGTGTCCAATTATCTTGCAATATCTTGTCAATAATCCGTCTGAAATAAATCCTCTCTTAATTGCCCTTGCAGTAGATTATTTTTCTGGGTTAAGTAATGTCATTATCCATTGTCTAACATCTTCCATATCTGCTTGTCGCAATTCTTTTGAATTTGAATAAATCATCTGATGGTCTCTTGAATAATAGCTCCATATTCGGTTTTCATTGGTATAATTGTTTGCTAGTTCTTGAATAATTTTAGCTAGTCCAATAAGTTGTTTGTTTGCATAAAAATTAGGTATCTCGATTCTGGGTATCTCTGGCTGCTGCACAATATCTTCTGGTATAATCATATCCCTGGTTAATCCTATTTTTACAACTTGTATAACTGGTTTTATGTCATCGTATAATATCTCTGCTGGTGCAGTATAACACTTTATATAAAATAGATTTTCTTTGGTTACTCTTTTATAGGTGTTGAATATTTTTTGTAATTCTTCCATAGCTGATAGTTCTTCTCCATCTTGGGTGTCTATGGTATTTAATAATCCAAAATCAAAATAAGTTTTTATTAAGCTTGGGTTGGTTTTGGGTAGTGCAATTAGTTTGTTGTGACCTTGTAATCTTTGGGTTATATAGTTTATGTTGGGTTCTTTGATATATGTTGCTCTGGGGTTAAGGTTTAGAAAAGTTTGTACTCGGTAGATATTTTCTATGTATTTTTGGGCTGTATAGTTATAAATTTTTTTATCTTGGTTCAAACTATCTCGATATGTGGTAATTTGTGGGGGTATGTTCAAGAGGTTTTTTTATATTTTTGGTGTAAATGGTTTTTCAAATGTCTTATTTAAGTTCATATTCTAGTATCTTTGTCCAATAACTCCTTTGCTTGTACCTGCAATTGTAGATTGATAAACGTTATGGGTTTTATGGAGTGTCCCAACGTCTCCTTTTAGCTCTGGAATTTTAATGTCTTCCGATTGACATAGCTCTGCACACTGCTGAGTTAGCTGATTTGTGGCTACAGACTTCAGTTTATCTTCATTAGTTTTTAGTTTTTCTATTTCATTCCCCATACTGTCCACTTTCATTGAAAGCGTAGGTAGGGTTTTGAATATCTTTTCTAAAGCATCATCTTCTATTATATCAGTCTGTGTAGCTTTGTCTTGATATGTAATCTGCAATAACGTTTTTATTAGTACTAATTACTTTAATTGTAAATGTAAAATTTAATATATTCAATACTAGTCTCCGAATCTCTTTTGTTGTAACTGAATTTTGTATTTTCTTTGTTAGCCACCAACGTACCTGTGTATTATCTGTTCGTACAATAAACTTGTTATATATAATATATGGCTCAAATGCTAATAAACATTTATATAATGAACATAATTCTTTTATATTTTTTTCCATTTTATTTCTATTTCATTAAACGTTCCTGAATAATATCTACAATGATATTCTATTTTTTCATTTTCATACCTATATTTAAGTACTCCTCCATAACTACATTCACTAGCATCTGCTTCTACTATATATATAAATTTTCTATTTTCGTCTGGAAATTGTAATTTTGGTAATTCTTTACAAAGTGTTTTTATTTTCTGAAATTATTTTTTATCTTTTTCGTTATAATTATATTCTACATCCTTTTTTAATTTTTTCTGTAAAGGCTTTAGATTTTCTGCTAATTTTGGTATATATTTGCTTACTTGGTTTACTAATCCCAAAAATGATTGTAATTTCTTTTTTGTATCTAATTCTTCTTTCGAATTTATTATTTTTTGTACTATATGTTGTTGCATTTTTACTCCACTTTTATCTATTTGTATTCCTAAAAATTCTATCTGGTTTTTCATAATTTCAGCTTTCTTTTCACTTAAACTTATTTTTGATTTTTCTATTATATCCGTAAATTGTTCTAATAATTTTAAATGTTCTTCTTTGGTTTTTGTATATAATAGTATATCATCTATATATACTATACAATTAGACAATTATTTAAAATAACTATCCATAAAATATTGATATTTACCTGGTGCATTTTTATATCCAAATAATAGTACATTCCATTCATAAAATCCTTGTGGTACCGTAAATGCGGTTAATTCCTTAGATTCTTCTTCTAACTTTAAATGGTAAAATCCTGATTTACAATCAAATTTACTAAAGTAATTATATCCGTATATTTGTCTTATTTTTAATATCTTATTTGGTATTGGGTAATTATATGTCATAGTTTTTGCATTTAAATTTCTATAATCAATAACCATTCTACTTTTTCCTTTTTTTTGTTCACTATGTTTATTTACTATAAATGTTGGACTATTGTGTTTACTATTACTTTTTTGTATATATTTTTTTTCTAATAATTCATCTATATGCATTTTAAATTCTTTTAGATCGTCAAAATTATATGTTAATGGTTTTTGAGTTATTATGCTATTTTTATCTATTAATTCAATTTTATAGTAGTTTTATGTTTTTTTTCATCCTTTTAATGGATCTTCACTATATAATTGTTCTAATTTTTTCTTAATTATTCCTATCTTATTTATTGAAAATATAGTTATTTCCTTTTTATTTATTGAAAATACGACCAGTTCTATTGTATCTTCAGTATTTTTTATATTTTTTATTTTTTGTGTAATTTTTTCACTTTCTTCTATCCAATCAGTTTTCTTTCTTATTTTATTAGTAACTCTTTTTGCTCTTACTTTCTGTTTACATGGTGTTTAAAACCACCAATCCGTTCTAGTTATTATATGTGGGTATAATTTATCTAAAAACGGCATTCCTAAAAGTATATCTTTTGATGTTAGCTCATAATTATAGATTTCTTCTATTGTTAATATTTTATCTCATACTTGTGTTTTTACATTCTTAGCTTTATAAGTAATTAAGCTTCCTTCGTTATTAAATCCTTTAACTATTATTGGTGTTTTAAATTTATCCCATTTACTTTTTGGTAAACAATTATATCTACATAAATTAGCTTCTGCTCCTGTATCTATCATAGGTGTATAATATCTACTGTAATACCCTTCTACTACTATCTTCATTAATACATATATTTTCATATCATGTTAAAACTCTTCTTAAGAATAATTTCTCTCTGTTATATGTTATAGATAATTGTGTATGCTCTATATTATATGGTTTTACTTGTTCTAGTCATTTTGTTCCTAATATTATGTCTGTTTTTTGCATTTCTTCCTTTATTTCAAATTCTATTTTTATTTTTCTAACTCCTATTGTTATTTTTTTTTCTGCTATATTTTTAGTGTTTATTAAGCTTCTTGGTATATCTGGGCATATATTATTGTCAGATTTTATTTCCTCATTTTTTATTAGATATCTTGCTATATACTTTTCTTCTTGTCCTGTATTTAAGAGTATTAAATATTCTTTTTCATTTATTGTTCCTGTTATGTAATATTGGTTTAAATTAGTTGTTGAACTTGTTTCATAACTTGTTCTTTTTGATGAACTTGATGATTTTGTTTTTTCATAAACTATTCTTTTTGTTATACTTGTTCTATCATTTATTATTTTTAAATTTTCTTCTATATCTATGTCTCTATAACTATAATCATTATTAACAATTGTTTTTACAAATTTTTCTAAAGGACTTTCTATTTGTATTTTGTTAATTTAATTTTTTCCCGTTATTTTATATTTTGTTGTTAATACATATAGTTTTTTACATCTTGCTGTAAATATTTTACTTCCTGGGGTTAGTTCTATTCCTGATATTTTTCAATATAATACTAATGATTTATCTATATTTTTATCTGTTATTGCTACTGAATAATTTGCACTTATTATAAATTTAAATTTTTGATATATTAAATTTCCTTTTATGGTAGTTATTATACTTTTTTCTATAGGTTTTATAATTCTATCATCTGCTAAATATAATTCTATTGGTATATCTATTCCTTCTCTAAAACATGCTTTTATTGATATCTCTGTACCTCCAAGGTGTACATATTTTATTGGATCTCTACTTTTTATATCGTTTATTTCTTTATTAATTATCCTTTTTGTTACTAGTGGTATACTAGCTTTACCTTTTGCATATCTACAGTCTATTACATGTTCTTTTTGGCTTACTATGTAGTATTCTTCTTTTCTTCTACTAAATATGTTTTTTATTGTTGGTATTTTAAATATTTTTTCTACACTTAAATCTAATTCTTTTCCTTTTATTTCATCAAATATATGACTATCAAATATTATTTTTTGATTTGTTCCTTCTTCATTTAAATATTCTTCCTTTGTTATTATTTTTATATCTTCTTCAGTTATTTGGTTTATTCTTATATCTTCTTCAGTCATTTAATTCATCTAATTCACTATCTATTTCATTATCTGTTTCATTCTCTGAAATTTCATATATACTATCTTCACTTTCTAATTCGTAATCTATATAATCTATCTGCATATATTCTGTATTTTCTATTTTTATTTCTGATATTTGTTTATTTTTGGGTTTTTAGGTAATTTACAATCTCTAGCTAAATGTCTTAATTTTTCGCAATTATAACAAGTACGTTTTTTTATAGATTTCTTTTTCCTATATGGTCTTTTGTGTTTATAATTTTTTACATAATATCTTTTTCTTGGTTTCTTATATTTATATTTATATTTTTTGTATTTCTTATATTTCTTATGTTTTTTTCTTTTCTTATAATATCTTTCTTCGCATCCAAATTGAGGTATTATTTTATCTTTGCAACATGCTAAATTTCTTATTAATATTTTTTCAATTTTTATTTCTTCTCTATATTTTTCACATAGGTTTCTATACTATTGTTGTAAAATTTTTATTCTTGCTCCTAGAGTATCTACTATTTTTGCTTCATCCCAACTTTTTATTATTTTTGAACTAAATGGTTCAGGTAATTTATTAAAATATAATTTTCTTATTTCTTTACTTTCTTATGTATTATATGTTCCTTTATAATAATATTCTTTAAATGCGCAAGTATATTCATCTATGTAACACATATTACATATTGATAATTTTAACATTAAATTCCTATTTATATCTTTCTCTTCATTTTGTTCTTCTTCTGTTGTTGTCATGCTGCTAAATTCGTCTTTTATAGCTATTTCATATTTTTTTAATAATTCTATAGGTGTTAATTTAGTTGTAGTTGTTGATGATGTTTCTTCTGTAGGTTTGTCAGTTCTTAATACCCTTTTACTATTTTCAGTTAGATTTGAAAATCATAATTTCACTGTTCCTATTAGTGTTCTTTCTATATATTCTGGTGCATCTGTTACATTTATATTATTATCTAATAATTATTTTGTCATATATCCTATCCATAATTGTATTATTTTTTCTGTATCTATTACACAATCTAAGTCTAAAAAGTTATAATTTTTATTAACTATTTATTTTGGTGTCCATTTGTCATATTCATCCTTTAGATTATATCTTTTAAACTTATTCTTATAATATGTAGGTTTTCTTATTTCTGATGTTCTAGGTATTATATTTTTATCTTCTTTTTTATCAAGAGTATTTATTTCTGTGTTTCTATTTTCTAAGTTTTCCTCATTAATCATTTCTTGTTTTTCATTGATTTCTAAATTTTTTGTATTTGTTGAGATTTCTGTATATGTTTCACTATCTTCTGAATCATAATTATCTGTTTCTTCAACATCTATTGTATTTATTTCTATTTTTTCTTTAAATTGATTTATCTCATTTAATAATTTTTGTTCTTTATCTTTTTCTTCTTTTTCTTTCTGTCTTTTTTCATACAAATCTTTTAGCATTTGTTGTTCTTTTTTTAATTCAGCAATCCTACTATTTTTAGTTTCTTCTATTTTTCGTATTTCTTCTGTAGTTTGTTGTTTTATTTTTTCTATTTTTTTTTTCTATCTATTTCTTCATTTTCTTTTTCTATTCTTACCATAGCTGTCAATTTATCTTCTAATTTTAATTCTTCTTTTTCTAACATTAAATATAAATGTTCGCTTATTTTCTTATACCTTCTTTCTAGATTAGAAAATACTATTTTTATTTTTAATCCTTCATGGTTTTCATATATTTTTTCATCTATTATAAATTCTTCTTTGTTCATTTTTTATTTAATTGTTAATAGATCATGTTGGTATGCATATTCTAGACGATCTATTGTTGATTCTAAGTTTGATATTTCTTCTTTTTGTGCATTTATTGAGTTTTTACTAACTCCGGCAATTATGTTATATTGTAGTCTTTCTATCCTTATTTTTAATTCTTTACGTTTTTTAGATATTATTTGCTTTAATTCTTTATATTTTGGTAATTTTTGTACGTTATTCATATAAATAATATTTTGGGGAATATCTAAATCTAGTTTTATCAAATAAGTCATAATTAATAAATTAATCAAATAAATCCAAATATATATTACTTCCGTAACTTTAAACAACATAGACTCTGATATCAATTGTAGGGGAGTGCGGATAACTTGTGTGGTAAAATAGATAAAATAGATCTAAAACTTGGTATATATAGACCAAAACTTGGACGGCAAGCGCATTGATGAGCTAAATATTTAAAGAGGGTATATCTAAATATTTTCACAAAATTTAGGACATATTTGATCTTTTTTCTAAATAATTATATAAATATTTAAAGTTTAAATATATAATTAGTAAAATTAATTGATGAAATATAATGTTAATTAAAACTTTAATTAAAGAAGTGTATTAGATCAATAAAGATCATGTGCTCCTCTGTTTATTTTTACTTATTTATTTATTGACAAAGTTTTTTATAATGTGATATTATGTTTTGAGTAAAATTTGCATGATTTTCATAAAAAAAATATCATACTATTAAAAAATTTCACCTCTTATATGTAATTTTTTAATTTCTTCAATTATTAATGTAGCCTTCAATTATCAATGTGGGTGGACTTTTTTACTGCACAAAACATTAGTGAGCACATTGGGAAATAGAGGAGAACGCCGACCTTTGCCAATCACTTTCAAGTTTTCTTGTCAGTTTCTATTGCAATGTCGATTTGCGATGTTCTCTCATGAATAGTATCCCGGCCATCTTCAAATTAAAAAACGGCGCACGAAAGACGGCATGCTAATATCAAAGAAGCCAAAATGGATGTTGGCGGTATGACTGATCAATTCTTTCATTTCAATTTGTTTCAACTATTTTTTATTTTTTTGTCGGTTTTAAAAAAGATTGACCATTTTTTTATTCAATAATTTTTAAATTTTTAATTTTTTACATAATATATTTAAAATTAAATATATTTTAATATATTTGATACATTACTAATTTAAAATTACAAAATTAAACAATCCTCTTATATTTTTAAATTTTATATTAAATTAAAATAGATTAATTAATTTAAAACAAAAAAAAAGTATTAAACATGACTAAAAACTCATTTGGATAGAATTAAAATCTGGTCAAATCATCTTTTAATCTTTCTTTTAGCATTTTTAGGTATTTGGTACAATTAAAAAGTGCTTAAAAAAGTTAAAAACAGATTAAAAAAAAGCAAAAGTGAGAAGTTGGATACCTCAACTTTTTATTTTTTAAATTAATTTTTTTTTTAGGTTTGATTAAAATATTTACCTTTTTATCGCTTATATTTTTCTCCAATTTCAATAATACTCTAAACTTAACCCTTAAATATATGATTTTTTCTTTCTGCCACTTTTCTTCGTCTTTCCTCCAATTTTCTATTCATTATTCTCCTTGTTTTCAACGAATCATCATACATCGATGGTTAGCTTGAAAATTTTATTTTAGAATTAAAAAAAAAATAAAATTATAAATAATATGTCTTATTGATGGTGTTAATAACTTTAAGGACATTTAAGTTATTTTAAAAATAAAAAAGTGCTTAACAATAATTATTTTTCAAACGCATTAATAACTTTTTTTTTTAATTTCATTACTTCTATTTAAACACTTATCTCCTTAATTTATGAACACTTATTTTAAATTTTTAATCACTTAAGTTAAAAAATTATTTTTTTAATCCTATCCAAACGGATGCTAAAAATGCATCTATTTCTAATAGTGAGATTCCCATTCCAACCGGCATCACCGTACTCTAATATTTCCACTCTTTTAGTGCTCATTCAGATAAGTCATACTCATATCACTTCATCATTTATCATATCCAGAAGTATTTCTAAAAGATTGGTCATATATATCTTGAGATAAAACAAAACAGTAAACATACAATCAAGAAGTGGATCAATTTGTTAACATGTTTTATAAACTCCATATATTTGGTGATGAACACGATTTGACATACCGCTGTATTATCCTTTAGTTCCTACATCCTACTTTTCTTCTGGTACCACAGCAACGTGCCTTAATAAATACGTACCGCCTTCGTTTTACTTTACTACTATCATTTCTTTTCAATTATTTTTTTTGAATTAAATAATACAAATTTAATTATTATTTTGAGATATATTTTTTAATTAAATTAAAAAAAATTATATAGTACGTAACTTTTGAATATCTAAAATTTAAATTAATCTAATTTAATTTGACTTTAAAACTTAGTTAAATTGACTCACGTAAAATGAGGAAAACAATTACTCATCTGTTCGATTTTACTTGACACATTTTGACTTGGTATACCTTTTAAGAAAAAATAATTAATAACATAATTATCTTATCATAATACCCCCATTAAATGATATTTACATTATATTTTGATAATAACTTAAAGAAAATATTAAAAATAAAATAAAAAAATTAAAATTATTTTTCCTTAATATATCGAAATTCAAAACAAGTAAGGAGTATTTGCGTTGGGAGGGAGGAGGGGAAGTGAGGAGTGTTTTTTAACAAGGTTTATTTTCATATTCAAAACTGAAATTTTAAATTTTTAGTTGTAAATAAAATATCTCATTCGTTCTACTCTCTTCATTCATCTTTATTTATCAAAATTTTCTTAATAATATTTCTCCAATATCATTTATTTGATTTTAAAAATTAAGAAATAATTTATTATTTTATTTTTATTTTTCACTTTATTATTAAACTAGCTATAGATGGCCCGTGTCAGTACGAGCCTAATATATATTATTTTCTATCTCAATTTAAATTATTAAAATAATTTATGTTCTTAAGTATTGTGATTTATAATATTTTTTATTTTGTTTCAATCTAAATGATGTTGGTATAATTTCGAGAGTCAGCCAAATATTTTATATCTTTTAAATTTCTTAAGTTGTTAATTATGTGATTTACAATGTCTTTTACATTATTTTTCAATAATATATGAATATTCTCCTTTCTAAATTTATGTGGCACATATAAAATTTCGACAGTCAATCAATTTTTTTTTTACATATATACTATTATATTAAGTGCTTAATTATTATAATTTATAATACTTTTTATTTTATTTTCAAATAATATAGATAACATTTTATGTCTTGCTCAGTGTTATCTCAATTTATGTGCACTTATATAATTTCAATAGTCAATCAAATTTTTTATGTTGACAAATCATTTTATGTCTCTTTTACGTTTTTTATGAAATATTATCAATTTTTTAATGCTTAGATGATCATAACAATTAATTAGAGGTGATATAGTAAAATCACGATGAAAGCAATGAAGCACCCATGTCTTAAGTGACTTGTAATAACTAATTAAAAGCGAAATAACAAAATTACTATAAAAAAATACTTGTATAATAATTAATTAACGGTAGTACGGTAAAATTACTATTGAAGCAGTTAAAACAATCATAAATGTCTATTTTACTTTTTTTTTTCTAATTAAATATTTTTTTTTTTAATATGTAAATGAAATATAATATTTAATTGAAAGATAATAATTAATTAGTAATGATATAGTAAAATTACAGTTGAAGCAGACATGTCAGAAATATATATTTTAATTTTTTATTAAATATTATTAATTTTTAATACATAAATAACTTATAATAATTAATTAGAGATAATATAGTAAAATTATAGTTGAAGCAGCTGAAGCAGGTATGCCAATCTCATACCTGCTTTGTTGATACAGTAAAATTATGATTGACGTAGCTGGAACAGTCATAAATATTTATTTTACTTTTTTTTTTCAAATTAAATACTATTAATTTTGTAATACATAAATGACTTATAGTATTTAATTAGAGGTACAATAATTAATTACGGGTGATATAGTAAAATTACAGTTGAAACAGTTGAAGCAGACATGTCATAAATGTTAATTTTTATTTTTTATTAAATATTATTAATTTTTAATACATAAATAACTTATAATAATTAATTAGGGATGATATAGTAAAATTACAGTTGAAGCAGACATGTCGACCTCTTGCCTGCTTCAGCTGCTCAACTGCCTCTTATATATATACTAGATATCAATGGCCCGTGCTAGCACAGACCCAATATATGTTATTTTTTATCTCAATTTAAATTATTAAAATAATTTATGTTTTTAACTATTGTGATTTATAATATTTTTTCTTCTGTTTCAACTTAAATGATGTTGCTATAATTTTGAGAGTCAATCAAATATTTTATATTTTTTAAATTTCTTAAGTTGTTAATTATGCGATTTACAATATCTTTTACATTATTTTTTAATAATATATGAATATTCTCCCTATCTCAATTTATGTGGCATAGATAAAATTTCGATAGTCAATCAAATGTTTTTTACATATATACTTTTATATTAAGTTCTTAATTATTGTGATTTATAATACGTTTTATTTTATTTTTAAATAATATACGTTATTTTGTGTCTTGCTCTGTCCCATCCCAATTTATATGCACTAATATAATTTTGATAGTCAATTAAATTTTTTATATTGACATATCATTTTATGTCTCTTTTACCTTTTTTTATGAAATATTATCAATTTTTTAATACTTAGACGATCATAATAATTAATTAGAGGTGATATAGTAAAATCACGATAAAAGCAATGAAACACACATGTCTTAAGTGACTTCTAACAACTAATTAGAAGCGACATAACAAAATTATTATAAAAAATACTTGTATAATAATTAATCAACGATTATATAGTAAAATTACGATTGAAACAGTCACAAATGTCTATTTTACTTTTTTTCTAATTAAATATTATTAATTTTTTAATATGTAAATAATTTACAATATTTAATTAGGGATATAATAACTAAGTTGGGATGATATAGTAAAATTACGATTGAAGCAACTGAAGCAGACATGTCATAAATGTCTATTTTAATTTTTTTTATTAAATATTATTAATTTTCTAATAAATAAATGACTTATAATAATTAATTAGGGGTGATATGGTAATATTATAGTTGAAACAGCTGAAGCAAGCATGTCAACCTCTTGCCTGCTTTGCTGATACGGTAAAATTAAGGTTGAAGCAGCTGAAACAGTCATAAATATCTATTTTATCCTTTTCTAATTAAATATTATTAATTTTGTAATACATAAATGACTTACAATATTTAATTAGGAATATGATAATTAATTAGGAGTGATATAATAAAATTACAGTTAAAGCAGCTGAAGCAGATATGTCATAAATGTCTATTTTAATTTTTTTATTAAATATTATTAATTTTCTAATACATAAATAATTTATATAATTAATTAGGATGATATAGTAAAATTACAGTTGAAGCAGCTGAAGCAGACATGTCAACTTCCTACCTGAATTAGCTGCTCAACTCCCTATTATAAATAAAAGAATACTAGATGATGAAGCCGATGCTAGCGCAGGCCCCATAATAATGACGTAGTTATTAGTATCAAACAAATATATGCCAAGATCACACCTAGATAGAACGATTTTGAACTAGGACCTCAACTTCATTAAATTATTCACCTAACAGAAACTACAAGCTAAATATACAGAAATGCTAAATATACCTCTTTTTGCAAAAGAAGATGGTAGGATTGTGACCGTCTTTAAGTTTTTATATAGTGAAACAACGATGACAAAAAATATTAGAATCATCTCTCCCTCAGCTGGAAACCAACCATGTGGCTGCACCTGAGGTGGCACAGACACTTGTAATGGAGTTCCCAAGGGGAACTTTGGTTCACTTGCTAGTTGATCTCTTGTATCTTGGCTATGTTGCAATATAAGTAATCTCTTCCTTGTATCAGGATCTAATTTAGATTTTGGTACCTCACCCTCTTCCCTAGCAGGAGAACTTTGTAAGCTTGTGTCCTGAGGACTTATTTGAGTCACGGCTGATATTGAGTAGGAAAAGGCACCACTAGCCCTTGAATGGTTGGTTATGAAATAACAGGTGGGATAGAGTACTGGAGAGCTAGTGTAAGTCTTGGATCCAAATTGGTCATTTGAGAAGGAACACTTGTTGAAGACAACAATGCTTCCTGAAAGGCCAAGATTACTAAATATTACTACGCTACTACATCCATTACAAAGAAAATGGGAGTTCCACTACATGGTAGAAGCAAAAATAAACTGTACAATGGAATGAATTGTTAAGATAGAGAAGAATAACCACATCCAGTACTCCTAAATCTCATGAAATATGTGGATACATACCTAAACTGAGTATAAGTACCCAAACATAACAATATTATACCTTTAGTCTCCTTTCGACCTCATTATCAGTCATTCCATCAAATCGAAGTGAATCTTTATTCCTGTTTACACCTGAAGGTTCGTCCTGACCAACAAATAATGTATTCTCAAATATATATTCATAAATTCTCGTTACAACGCAGAATTTTACCATTCATATTTAAGATAATCATGAAATTCTAAGATCTGTCAGTGAAGAAAAATGGAAACTTTTAGATATCATTCTCACTAACCCCAGAAATTAAATAGTTTCTAACGTCACGAGCAAAAGGAACTTTCTTAATATCCTCTTCATATTCAACTTCAGATATATGTTGTAACAGGCCTTCATCAAAATCTTTGCACAAAGCCAGACCAAGTAAGCAAAATTAATTTAGCTACAATCAAATAAAAGAATCTAACTCTGAGAGACAACCAAATCTAAATAATATGAGATAAAATAAATTGGACAACAAAGATTACTGGCACCAAGTAATACCTACGGTGTCCTAAAATCTTACTTGAAATAACCACCTCTGACATTGCAGGCTATATTTCTGGCAACACAAAGGACGGGAACAGAACACAATAATCAAATCTACATGACCTCTCAAGTAAAGTCCATCAAGAGAAGATGTATCACGGATTTCACGAGTGAAAAATAAATTGTTCATCATCTGGAATTATTCATTATTTAACAAGACATGCTTGAACACCAATTTTTGTAGCAAGAAATCCTCTAATCTTCAACTCACAATATTCTTTTGTTATCAAAATAAGAATCACATTCTAAATATAACCCAAATCCAAAAAAATAATGAAGGTAAATAAGTAGCAAATCTACTTAATAAAGGTAATAATGAAGCCCATTACTGTATTAAACATCGATTTCCAAAAATCATCACCAGATTGGCGCATAGTTAAATAAAATAAGAAAAATGCACAAATCAGACTTTCTCCAAAGCTTTAATTGAAAATAAAAAAAACACTTTGAACCCTTACCAAAAATATTTTCAAGTTCCAACACCAATGCCTTATGATGAAAATTTCTGAAACTATAGACAGCTAAAAATGAAGAAAAACTTATAAAAGCAGAATAAATAATAACTCCCTCTTAGTACATCAAGTACAGTGAAAATATCCTCAATAATGGAAAATTCGACATAAGCACAACTAACCTCAAATCGAATTTCAACTAACCAATTGACTCTTTTGGCAAAACAAGAGTCAATCACAGTAACCTATCAATTCCTTAACATTCAAAACTTCTCTAAGTATTGATCTATACTAAGCACTTGTATTTTTTAGGTTCCAACCTTTTTTTTACCCTTGATGACTCGAACTCACAACTTTTAAGGTTGGAAGTGAGGAGTACTTACCATACGAGAAACTCCCTATTGCGCCCAAGTGCACACGCAAGTGTACGTGGTATCACTAAGTAATACAGTGGCTTTTTACAAAGCAGAATATTGATCCCTCAGAGACGTGTGTTAAACAACTATTCAATTCTAGTTTGACTATTAAGATTAAACTAGTACAAACGTAACCAAAAGAGTTTTAAAAGTTTGTAAACTAAAAGTAAACTAAAGTAATGTGGAAAAGTAAAGATTTTTGACAATCAATGGATGGAAACCCAGGGTTAAGGCATTGTGAACAATCATACTCCGCTATTGAACTTTATTTGTTAGATTACCTATCTTGGTTGTTGATTCGTAAGGTTTATCGTATGATCATTGTCTCTCGACCTCTAACCTTCTACCTAACTGGACATTACAACTACATCATTAAGCAGTGATGTAATAATCCATTTAGATGCATTAAGATATCATCCTACATATGAACCAAGCAAGGTTTCTAGGTATATCCCTATCCTAGTCGCTAATTCAAATTCCTTATTTTATAAAAGAAAAAGAACCTTACTCTATTTATCCCTACATTCTATCATATTATTCCCACTCCCGAGATCACAAGGACGACAAAATATGTATTCTAAGGGTCGTGAATCCTTAAAATAATTAAAGCAAGGATAAACAAATAATCAAATATTATAAGAAATCCAAACAAACTCAATTCAAAGTAAAAGTAAACATGTTCTTGGCCTTAATCCCGCTAAGTGGGCTTTTAGCCACTCACAGACATAATTGTAATCAAGATAATTGAATACAAGGTAAAATCCATTAAAAAGCTAAGGTAAAAGAAGAAATGTCTAATTAAAGTGTTTTCCATCCCCTCTCCAAGTTTCAAAGCCGTCCAAGGTGTTTCCAATTGATTTAACGTGTTCCTTTTACAATGGGACTCAATTTTTCAAAGTTTGCACCTCACCGTGATGCGACATTAGTTTTCTGCATCTAGATCCGCAATGCTGCCTTATTGCGGTGAGCTACTATATCATTCCACTCGATAATTATCCCTCACTGTGATGTGGGGCTAATTTTCTCCATCTAGCTCCACGACACTGCCTTGACATCTAAGGTGTCCTATTCACGTCAAGTTGAGTCTTATGCTTTCGTTGCTCCATTCCAAGCCTTTTTGGTGTTGTTTCCACTTGATTTGAAACTTGTATATCCTTCATATATCATCACCCCCTCTTGATTTGTACTACTCAAACAATGAAACACCATATATATATATATATATATATATATATCAGACACCATATATATATATGAAAAGTTAAAAATCAAAGGTTTCTAACATAAAAGCATAACACTACCAACCAAATCTTGAATGAAGTCAACAAAAGACAAATCTTGAATTGAATTTTAAAGAAAAAAGGTCAATTGTGACCTCAAGAAAATGCCAGATTTGAACTTCAAATGAGCAAATCTAAGACTCAATTGAAAAGGGTTACTGTATTTCCTTGTAATAATAGAAAGGTCATCGATCTTTTGTATTCAAGTCAATAAGAGGACAAACAACAACAAGAAGAAGCAATCACACAGTTCCAACAGGTTAAGTAGACTCTTTTTGAGATAACTAATTATAATCTATAATACTTCTTTGATGTTGTAATTAACTAGTTTAAGCTATTTACTATTGTAATTTATAATACTCTTCTTGTTCAAACTTTTATGGTATTGACAGTCAATTTAGATTTTAAAAGTAGTTTAGGTTTTTAATTATTGTGATTTATGATAATTTTACTTGCGAATTACAGATTCCCTGTGTAGTAGCCCCAATCACACCTAACTTTCAACATTTATACATAATTAAGCTGGAAAATTTCACCAAATAGAAAAAGATTATGCATTGACTCCAGGATTAAACCTCAAAACTAAAAAAATTTCCCCTTAAAAACTCCCCAAGAAAACAAAAAAG
The DNA here is from genome assembly GCA_030864215.1 of Capsicum pubescens. Taxonomy (NCBI): domain Eukaryota; kingdom Viridiplantae; phylum Streptophyta; class Magnoliopsida; order Solanales; family Solanaceae; genus Capsicum; species Capsicum pubescens. The sequence goes on from CM061547.1 coordinate 104,346,119, forward strand.
CAGCAAAAATGAAAAGGTGAAACCAAAGATGCAAAAAAGCCCCAAAAAACTAATGCACAAAACAACTCACCCTACTGTAGCAACATATACTACTTTAGTGATGCAAATATTGGTATCAATTACTATACCGGAGAAATAATCTCCATAGCAACTCAACAAAGTAGAAGCAAATAAAAAAATCATTGGAGAATTTCCACAAACACCTAGAGGGCAAAAGTTGATCCAAATAATAAATTTTCAAATCACACAGAGAACTACAAACATCAATTTCCAAATATAACTTAAAGAAAGCTTGGAGATTAAATCGCACAAAGAGAAAAGACCCACACAAAGCAACAAACAAACTCGACACTGAATTACTTAAAATTCAACTCAAACACCACCTCAAAAGACTTCACAAATTAGTCAAAATCAGTTGTATCACCATATCAATTACGTGTTGTGCCCGTGTGGGGGACTATATGTGATGTAATTATCAAAATTGAGTTATTATGTGATATGTGTGACCGTGTGGGGTTCTATGTGATATTGATAGCCTTGAATATATGTGAATAATTTTATTGTGTTGTTAAAATGCTTAATGTGGTACCATTGGTGTATTGTGATTATATTCATACCTTATTAGCATATGAAACATGTGGAAATTCATGGATGAAATAAAAATAATGAGTGAATATTAGCTCATGTGGTTGTGGAAATATGTAATTGTGGTTGGTTGTGGAAATATATCATGTGGTTGGTTGTGGAAATACTTATTTTGATTGGTTGTGAGCATTACATCTTCATATCATACTCATCCATGAAATATTGGTACTACCATGGCAACATCTGAGAAACACTGACAATACCTTTTTAAAAGATACTATAATCCTTTATAAAACCCTTTTCGAGGGATGTGTCGGAAATGAGATATGTGAATTGTATACGGGTTGACGAACCCCTCATGGGTCATACGTCATGAAGCTTTAGCTCTGTAGGTGTATACGGGGATTGTGCAATGATTTCGGAGGTTGTGCGATGACCTCGTGCATCATCATCATCATATACATTGCACTTACTTTATTGTATTTATGTTATGTTGTTTTGCGTTATTGACTTGTCATCTATGTATTTGTCTTACATTCCTTTACTTGTATTTGATGATCTTGTATCTACATGTTCTCTCTTATTCTATTTATATGTGACATAATATATACTTGTGTTCTATATCTTGGTGTGTTATTGTAATGTATGTGAGATATATTAAAACTGTTAGTGCAAACGGTGTGGGCTACCATTGTGGGATATTTTCTGAGTGCAGGTGACGTGCCCTTAATGTATATTTGTATATTTTATTTACTACTTTGCTTGGTCGGCCTATGATACCTACTGAGTACAAATGGATCGTACTCATGCCTACTACGCCCTTTTGGTGCAAGTCTTAGCTCGAGTGCGCCTCAACTTGATTGACTCGAGCAATTGTTGGAGTTTCCAAGGTAACGGTTGGACATTCATGCGTCCGAAGTTCACCTCTATCTTTCTATAGTAGTTATATCTTTATTAGTATTCAGAGACAGTTATTATTCCTTTGTGGTTATTTTTTTGATGTATTTGACTCTTGGATTGTATTAATAGGTCTTACACTATTGAAACCTGGTTTTGGGTATGATTGGTATTTTGGATAAGTTCTTTCCGTATTGTTATGATTATTTATATAGTTCAGCTTTGTTCTAGAAGCCTTACCTTGGGATTTTTTATCCTTTTCTCTTTTCATATCAGTTTGGATGATAGGCTTACTTGTCAAGGTACGCCGTGATAAGTACCATCATGACCCTCATTTTTGGGTCGTGAGGAATTGGTATCAGAGAAGCCAGGTTTTATTGGTCTCAATGGTGTAAGAACGAGATGTCTAATAGAGTCTCGCAGATTGGTAGGTATACTTTCGTAGCTATCTTTGAGAGTCTATAGGATGTCTTTAGGAAACCTCCCTCATTTTATTCCTTTTCATGCGAATTCTTTCATATCTTGTAATCTGAGTTATTTTTCACACTTTCTGTACGGATGGTATGGTGTATACTACATATCAATTGAGAGATGTTGTAAGAAATTAGTGGATATCATTTGTCGATTGCAGGCTTGTTGATGTTCCTGAGTTGTCATGGGATCAGTTTGTTGATGCCTTTCTGGAGAGATTTGTCCCCTTCAGTTTGAGTAATCATATGCAGGACGAGTTTGATCATTTAGAGCAGGGTTCCATGACAGTTTTTGAGTATAAGGCATGCTTCCATGCACTATCCAGATATTCCTATGATAGCATTTCCACCAAGTTTAAGAAGATTCAAAATTTTGTGAAGGGTTTAGTTGTCTCTCTTTAGTTGGCTACGTCTCAGATGGTTGTGCTCAGAGCTACTCTTTAGAGTATTGTGGATCATGCTAAGATGACAAAGGGTATTATTAGTGCATCTCAAGGAGGCGCCAAGAGGGTGCGTCATTTTGGTGAGTTCAAGAGTCAGAACTATCGAGGTAGAGATTTTAGAGGTTCTTATGGATACCATGGTAGGCTAGTGCAGGTGATTTTATAGAGTTCAACTGGTGGATCTTCTAGTTCATAAGTTTAGGGCAGCCATTTGGGATCGATTATACTTTCTCTTATTGATACTGATCGTAGAGGTTGCTATATATGTGATGAGATTGGCCATGTGGCCAAGGAATGTTCTCGTCGTATGTTTAGAGCTACTTCTATTTTAGTTGTGAGAGGAAGGGGTTCTACCAAAGATGCAAGAGGTAGAGATGGTAGAGCCCGTGTTGGTGGTCGTGGGGCTACTCAACCAGTTGGTAGTCATGGATAATGTTATACTATACCATCCAGACCTGAGGCAGAGGCTTCTGATGTTATGATTGCAGGTACCTTCCTCATTTATTTCAGACCTGCATCTGTATTATTTGATCCTAAGTGGACTTTCTCCTATGTATCTGTATATTTTGCTTCGAGTTTTAATTCTATTCGTGTATCTACCTTGGTAGGTGATATTTTAGTGGTGGATCAGGCGTACCGATCATGTGTTGTGACTTTTGTCAGGCGTGAGATTTTGGTAGCTTTGCTTGTATTAGATATGGTCGATTTTGATGTTATTTTAGGCATGGATTAGTTGGTTCCTTATTATGTTGTCTTAGATTATTTTGCCAAGACTGTGACTTTAGCTTCGTCGGGTGTGCCAAGGATAACTTAGAAGGGTACACTTTATTCGGGTCCTAAGAGGGCCATATCTTATGTTTAGACTCGTAAATTGGTTGAGAAGGGATGTTTATCTTACTTGGCCCTTATTCATGACACAAGTGTTGTTTCGCCTTCTTCCTTGGATTTTATCCGTATTGTCTGTGAATTTATGGAGGTGTTCCCTATGGACTTGCCTAGTATGCCTTCAGATCGAGATATTGATTTTATTATTGATGTTAAGTCAGGAACCAAGCCCATTTCTATTCCTCCTTATAGGATGGCCCCAACAGAGTTGAAGGAACTGAAGGATCATTTGCAGGAGTTGTTGGATAAGGGATTTAGTCGACCTAGTGTTTTAGCTCGGGGTGTGCCTGTCTTGTTTGTGAAGAGAAAGGATGGGTCTATATGGATGTGAATTGATTATCGATAATTAAATAAGGTGGCGGTTAAGAATAAGTATCCTCTTTCTCGCATCAGCTTCAGGGTGATGCGATGTTTTTGAAGATTGATTTGCGGTTCGGTTATCACCAGTTGAGGATTAGAGCTTTGGATATTCTAAAAATAGATTTTCGAACTTGATATAGTCATTATGAGTTCTTGTTCATGTCTTTTGGGTTGACCAATTCCCTTGCCTAGTTCATAGAGTTGATGAATCGAGTGTTTTGACCATATCTCGACTCCTTTGTTATTGTGTTTACAGATGATTTCTTGGTGTATTCCAAGAGTGGGGTTGAGCATGAGGAGCATTTATGAATTGTGCCTCGGAGATTGAGGGATGAGGAGTTATATGCTAAGTTCTCTAAGTGCGAGTTTTGGTTGGAGTTTGTTGCTTTCTTGGGTCATGTGGTGACTAAGGAAGGTACTATGGTTTATCCATCCAAGGTTGCAGTGGTTCGTGATTGGGCTAGACCTACTTCATCCACTCAGATTTGAAGTTTAATTGGCTTGGCCGGGTATTATCGGTGTTTTATTGAGGGTTTCTCTTCCATTACAACTCCTTTGACTAAGTTGACTCAGAAAAAGATTTCCATCTAGTGGTATGATGTTTGTGAGGTGAGCTTCCAAAATCTCAAGGACTTATTGACTTCATCTCCTATATTGGCTTTGTCTAAGGAGGGTGTGGGTTTTACCGTGTTTTGTGATGCTTCTGGTATTGGATTAGGTATTGTGTTGATGCAACAGGATAAGATGATTCCGTATGCGTCTCTTCAGTTGAAGCCTCATGAGAGGAATTATCTTACCCATGATTTAGAACTATGTGCAGTTATGTTTGCCTTGAAGTTGTGAAGGCATTACTTATATGGAATCTACTGTGAGATCTTCCCAGATCATTATAGCCTTCAGTACTTCTTTACCAGCGATATCTTCATATAAGGTAGCGCCGTTGGCTTAAGTTGCTTAAGGATTATAACTTGACTATTTTTTACCATTCAGGCAAGGCTAATATGGTTGTAGATGCCTTGAGCCAGAAGTCGACTAACATGGGTAGCTTGGCGTACCTTTTGACCTTGGAGAGGCTTTTGTCCTTAGAGATTCAATTTTTAGCTAACCAGATGGTTAGGCTTGATATTTCAACACTGGGGCATATTTTGGCATTTGTAGATGCTAGATCTTCTTTGATGGAGAAGATTCGAGATCATTGGTTTGATGATATTGGATTGAGGTTGATTTAAGATAAATTGTTGAGTGGGAAGGATAAGTAATCCTCACTTGATTCAAATGGAGTTTTGAGGATTGAGGGGCTGAGTTTGTGTGCCAAGAGTGGTGATTGGGTTAGGTTGATCTTTGAGGAGGCCCATTGTTCCAGATGTTCTATCCATCCAGGTATGACTAAAATGTCTCATGATTTGAGACAACACTATGGTGGGGTGGTATAAGGTGAGATATAGTGAATTTTATAGCTCATTGCCTTTATTGCCAGTAGGTGAAGGTGGTTTACTTCAGAGGTTACCCATTCCCGAGTGGAAGTGGTAACGGATCACTATGGACTTTATGATTGGTTTTCCTCATACATCTCATAGTTCTGATAGTATTTGGGTCATCGTTGATCGATTGACCAAGCCAACTCATTTTATTTCGGTTCAGGTCTCATTCAGTGCTGAGAGGTTAGTCTAAATCTTCATTCGTGAGACTATGCATCTGGATGGTACGTTGGTGTCCATTATTTTAAATTGAGGTTTTGTGTTCACATCTCACTCTTGGAAGACTTTTCAGGATGAGTTGGGTACTCAGGTTGATCTTAGCATAGCATTTCACCCCCAGACTGATGTCCAGTCAGAGCGGACAATTCGGGTTTTGAAGGATATGATTCACGCATGCGCGATGGATTTTGGTGGCCAGTGGGAGTAGCATTTGGCTTTAGCAGAGTTTGCATATAGTAATAGCTACCATTCCAATATTGATATGACTCCTTTTGCGGCGTTGTATGGCAGGCATTGTCGCTCCCCAGTAGGTTGGTTCTATGTTTCAGAGGTGAAACTTCGAGGTGCGTAGTTACTTCGTGAGTCGTTGGATAGAGTGCGGGTCATTCAGGATAGAATTAGATCAGCTCAGAGTAGGCAGAAGTGTTATGCTGATCGTAGACTTTGTACCTTGAGATTTGGTGTTGGTGATCATGTTTTCCTTTGAGTTTCACCCATGAAGGGTGTGATGAGGATTGGGAAGAGGGGCAAGCATAGCCCCAGGTATATTGGTCCATTTGAGATTTTCGGACTATTGGTGATGTGGATTATGAGTTGGCTTTGCCCCTTGATCTATCAGCTGTTCATTCAGTTTTTCATGTCTCCATGCTTCGTTATTATATTCCAGATGAGTGTCATGTCATTCCTTGTGAGCCGGTTCAGTTAGATGAGGGGTTGTGCTTTGTTGAGGAGACGATTTCTATTTTGGCTAGGAATGTTAGGCGGTTGCGCTCTAGAGTGATCCCTGTGGTTAAGGTCTAGTGGTGACATCGACCTGTAGATGAAGCTACTTGGGAGGTCGAGTCTAATATGCGCAGTCCTTATCCCCATCTCTTTGTTTATTAAGGTATTTCTTTTGCCTTAGTTCGAGGACGAATAGATTTTTAGTGGTGGATGATGTAACGATCTAAAATTTGATGAAATATGTGAAATTTGTGATTTTATGTGATTTGACTGTATTAACACTTCCCGTAGTTGCAATATGATATTTCTGGGGTGTGGGAGTAATTGGTATGATTTTCAATGCATTTTGGTACCATTTATGCAATATTGTGGTTTTTGATGGCTTTGAGAGCCTTATATTGGACTTATGTGGATATCTTTTTATCCGTACGATGGATGGACAAACGGACTATGCCAACAACTCCGGAATATTGATTTTAGGCAAGGTAGACCTTTGGTTCGGATCCTAGTGCACCCGAGCTCATTTCGACCTACTGGTCGAAAAGTTGAAAAATTAGAAATATGGGTGTGGGACCTACTGTTGTGACTCAGATGCAAAAACAAGTGCGCGTGATCGTAAGAATAATATAGTGATTTAGACAACCAGATATCATTTCTACGAGGACTAAACAACTAGAAATTTAACCAACTTTTAGTTTTAGACAATGAGTATTAAGTGTTATAAAGTATCAAGATGATTTTGAACTTGAGAATAAAAATATAAAGTAATTAATTAGAAATAAAAGTTCATGACTAAAGCAAGGCAAGCAACGGTTGAAAACAATAATGATAAGAATTCTAGGGTTGAGGCTTTTCGAACAATCATACAAATCTCCATTCTTATTGTAATCTCATTGGTTATCGGGTTGTTGGTTCGCAAGGTTTAGGCAACGATCTTGATCTCCCGACCTAAAATCTTTTATCTATTGAATATTGCAGCTACAACTCCTGCAGAGATACACCAATTTTTCTAGATTCATTAAGTGATCTTCTTGCAGTTGAACCAAACAAGGCTTTTAAGTATATCCCTATCCTAGAGGCTAATTCAAACCCCTTATTTTATAAAAAAGGTAAGAACCTTGCTCCTTAATTTCCTCGTTCTAATCTACGATTCTCCTCCTGGATTAACATAGAAATATAAATTTATTTTAATGGCGGTCAAGCATTAAAATAGTAAGCTCAAGAGATTAAGAACAACCCAGATGATAATCCAAAAAGAAACTACTATAAAGAATATCAAAGAGTAATCATGTTCTTGACCTCAACCCTAGAATAAGGGTATTTAGCCACTCATGTTTGAATTAAACACCCAAAACAAGTAATTAATCATACCCAAAATTAGTCTTTAGGTAAAGAAGTTCAAAAAAATTATAAGAACCCTAAAAGAAAGAATTCTATGCTTTTCCTCCATTGTTATGCTTGCCAAAAGTCCTTGGAATTGTTCTCACGTGTTCCTTTTATACTGGGAAAATTTTCACCAGATCTAAAGCCTTGACGCGCCGCGTCGATAATCGCATCAACAAAGCCGACGCGTCGCGTCAACATCGCATTAATACACTGGAGTTTGTCTTTAAAAATTCCACTAAGTTAACTTCTTCAACATACAACGCGACGCGTTGACATCGTATTTTTTCACTGGAATTGTCTCCTCAAAATCTGACTAAGAGTCCAAACTTAACACATCGACGCGACGCGTTGACATCGCGTCAATGCACTGGAAGTTGCTCTTGGAATTTTTGTTAAGGCACAAAACTTACTCATCAACACGACGCGTTGACATTGCATCGATGCCCTGAATGTTGTTCCTGAAATTTTGGCTAAGGCACCATATTTACCGGTCAATGCGACGCGTCGAGATAGCGTCGCATCATTGGAATTTTTCTCCATTTGCTCTCTTAATTCTAAAAAATCCTCAGCTCCTTTCTTTTATCCTTGCTCCCGTGCAACTACACATGTTTTTGCCTTTGATCAACATGATATTTCACATCTTCATGATATGTATCCAATTTTCTTCAGAATCCATGAGAAATTTACCCTGTATCTATAATCACATCGGTTAGCCACAAAACACAATTTAGCTCACAATTAACTATAAATAAGCACACTTTTCATTCTTAAAACAAGTCCAAATATGGGTAAATAGCGGTGTTTGGACATATAAATACGCCCAAGATCACCACCCCACACTTAAAACCTTGTTCGTCCTCGAACAACTTCAAGCAATACCATCATCAAACATTCTAATCACAACCTAAGAGTCATGCTAGTGTTGGGCACATGAACACTTTATTTCACATTTCATCGTCCCAATAGTAGCATTCAGTTCGTTGGCAAACTTAATAAACGCATGTAATCAGGCAACTCAATAAGTAAACCGGACTTTCATCCGCATGCACCCTCACAACAAGAAAGTTTTCCCCATATCACTCACAATTTAACAATTTTAATCAGGCGGGGAATATCAAAATTCAATCACTCTCTCAAAAAAAATTCATACATAATAGGTGATGAACCATAGGCCTTCCGTTAGTGTATTACTCCACTAATAGTCGGGTGTTGAAATGTAGGATCAAATAGGTCTTTTTATGGTTGTAATGCAGGCTAAGGGACGGGTATAAACTATTTGGAAAATAGTGACTAATCACCCTAAGCGCTTTAATACATAACCACCTTCCATCAAAATCATATTTTGTCAACCCAAATTTTTCATTTCATTATTTTTACACATTCATTGTTTCACCCCAATCTTTCTAAGCACATTACTAACACTACGGTAGGAGTGTTTTTCCTTTTACATCATAATTCAATTTTCATCTTTTCTCCATACCCCAATTCTTATTACGCACCTCTAAAGTAGCCACCCTCAACCTAAGCAATTTGCCTTAGTAGAGGTGCACATTGTCCTTAACGGACCAGGGCCAAAACAGGTTCATTGTAACACAAAAATCGGGTAACAATAACTAAATTTTTTATCACATATTTTTTTTCTACTCCTAACCATCACAATTTAATGCACAAGGAACGCTTCTCAGGAGCTTCACTTTCACGTTTTTCCTTCTTAATATTTCCATTCTCTCTTATTCCATCATCTGTATCAAAGCGTTTAGGAATGAAGGATCGAATCAAGGTCTATCAAAGAAAGGATTTGGCTATGGATGAGGCTACCAAATAAATTTGGCTATAGGCTCAACGGGGCTAACTAAGGTCATGCACAAGGGTCGGTAAATAAATTCTTTACAATTTGGTTAACAAAGAAATGCCTAAATCACTTCCTGCACCTAACACCCTTTATTTCGCTTTGTAAACAAACCGGAAAAGTTCTAGTCATTCCAATGCATGTAGAATATAAGCAAATACTCACTCACTCGATGCATGCTAAGAATCAAGTCAGATCCTTACGGTTTTCGATATTGCACTTTATCAATATTCAACATTAAGCCACTTTAGAATATAAGCAAATGCTCACTCACTCGATGCATGCTAAGAATCGATATTGCACTTTATCAATATTCAAACATTAAGCCAATATTCATCTAAAAACATCTCATTTTGTTTCAATACAATTTCATTTATAATCACATTAAAATATTTTGCCCAACACACCGCATTTTTCAAAGGTTGCAATCAGGGTCCTATCATTTTCTCAGCTTTTAAAAAAAATGCACTCCCCTTAAGACGGTCGTCATCCATCTATCATAAGGGAAGGAAACTAACTATGACGTTGCATAACGAGAATTCCCAAAAAGGGCACACATAATACTTATAATCTGAAAATTACCGCAAAGGGTGAAAATAGAATACTGTAAATAAAGCAAACACTTTTAAACTTAAATTTTCCAAAGAGGGTAATATTGTCAACTTACAACCCACAAAACATAAAATAGAAATAAAAATTATTCAACCAACACAACCAAAAACCAACATTGTTCGAATATTAAAAATAAAAGAGATAAAGATGAAGAAGATCAATGATCAACCACTCCACACTTAAACATAGCACTGTCCCAGTGCTAGTAATATGCATAAGGCAGGGTGGCGTCGTACTCCCTACTCAGTCAAATGAGACTATAGCCATCACATTAGTATCTGCATCATCACCATCATCATCACCAAAGTCATCACCAGAATCTCCATCATAAGATTGCTCCTCATCCTCGGACTCATCATCAGAATAGGACATGTGTCTCTCCTCATCTGTGGGGACATCATCATCTACTGGCTCATCGAAATTCGGACCAATTTGAAGCAAAGTACGAGCATGAGGTACTAATGGATAGTCCATCTCAACTGCATGAATCTCCTGTTGGGTGGATGGACGCCTTCCAGTCCTCAACTGTAACATAGGCCCATACATGCGGGCTGTGATCTCATCAGTACAATCTTGACGCTCGGGCATAGTCAAATTCACACCATGAGGAGCTAGTCTCTTGGTGCGAGAAATGTCCAATGGCCTGTCCCCAACCGATGGTAAATAATCTGCCTCCTCCTCAGGCACACCTTGTTGCCTAAAAAATCTGGTTAGCATCCCTCCAAACCTATATCTACGACCCCTTAAGAATCGAGCCTTCCTCATCGCCAAAAAAATAATGAAACCCATATTCACATCCACATCATCATGCATCAAGTCATAAATAAGACACACCCTATCACGGGTCACCTCCGTCATATGTTTCCCATGCACAAGATAGGCATAGATAATTCTGGCCAATAAACATGCCTCCCTGTTCAGATGAGCAAATAAAAGTGATACATACGTACCTCCCTCTTTGTGGTGAATCCACCTCGCCATAGATCGAGTGCCGCATAAGAGGTGATGGATATGCTGATATGGTGGCTCAATGATCATTCTCTTCAGTCGCTCAGGATAAAAAAAGGGTGCACCTAGTAACTCATTAACTGTATTCGCAGTGAAAGTTATCACATGACCACGTACCTCAACCTCAGAATCTTTTGGATTCCAATTCATATAGAATTCCCGAACTAAGCTATAGTTGCATGCACCCGGCTGCTCAAAGAGAAAATTCATTTGGTGGGCCTCTATCTTTCTCACTATAGATGGATATTCTTTCATCAAGCTTTCCCTATTGATAAATTAATCGGCTGAATATTTTGACTCTTTGTGTTGAGAGTACCACTTTCATCCTATAGCACCCACAACCTTAGTTTCGAACCTCTTTTGACCCCTAGGAACATGTGGGGCTGCAGACACCCAGTCAACATCACGTCTCCTTTTTTTTCTGGGCTCAGGTGGTCCAACTGCACTCTTTCCCTTGCTTCGTTATTGATGGCTGATCGACATTATACCTATTAAACATAACAACCCAAAAACATATAAAATAAGCACCTTAAAAACTAGCCACCACTAAGTGTGAAATTTCTCCCACACTTAGTTGCTAGCACAGTTTTGTATATGAATGCACTAGGGTACTCAGACTTTCCCTCTTTATTTTACAAGTCCAATCATCAGTTATTTAGCATTAACACACAAAGACATTTTGAAATTGGCATAATTCACAATCTCAGGTCAATTACTAATGAATGAATAATTTTTCACATAAACACCTCCAATTATGAGTGTATGACCTTTCTTTGACACTTTCACACATGCATTTTCATTATTTTAGACTTAATCTCACTTCAATAGTATTCACTTCAATACCTTATAGCTACCACTAAGGTGTTATAAAATTAGAATTCAGCCCACACTTAGTTGCTATAATATAGTGAATCAAACACATCCTATATTCTTGAAATTTCCCCCATGATTCAGCAAAACAACTCATTTATTTAGAAACTAAGTCAATTTGAAATTGCACTTCATCAATTTAACAAGCACATAAACAATCTAATCTCTACACAACTTATAGTCATTCATGCAAATACTCCATAAGAACTAAGAGAAGTTGAAACAGTTTCAAATATCCACCACCACAGATCTACAAGTTTTAGCTCAAATAAAACCCTCAACCTACACAATTATTTTCACTAATTCACCTAAACATGCCATTTATCATCTCAAGTCTACAATTCAAAACAAAGTCATGCCCTTTATTACTAACTATTTAGCATTTTAAGCATTATTTACCATATAAAGCAACTTTGAGTAAATAAAAGGGTACAAGACTTACCTTTGACTTGATGAAGAAAAATAAAGTATGAATTATGCACCACAAGAGTAATAATCGATTTTCAAATTAAGGGAATTTTAGGGCGGGGCGGTGCTAGGGTTAGGGTAAGGGGTGAAATGAGTTAAGGCCATATATATAGAGATGACCCAGAAATAAAAAGCCAACGCGACGCGTCAGATATTATGTTGAAGAATCGATGCGTCGCGTCAAATTCGCGTCGCTTCTCTGGAAATTGTATCAAATATTTTTTCTAAGTGTTATGTGCATAGCAACCGATGCGTCGCGATGGGTAACACATTGTAGGAACGACGCGATGCGTCAAGATCTCATCATTTCACTGTAAATAGCCTTAGAATTTTTTTCTAAGTGTGGGCATGATGCACATTGACGCGACGCGTCAAGATAGAGTTGGTCCACTGGAATTTGCATCCAAAAAATTTTCTAAGTTTAAATTTCCCATACCTTAATGCATCTTTACTTACCCTTTACCTTTTTCTCACCATGTATTACCCATTTAATTACTCAAAGGCCCATGTTCATCATCTTCTCATCTTCTCTTTCTCCATCAATTTTTTTTGTTTCTGCACATCCATAAAAAACAACAAAGTCATATAAGTAAAAGTGGGTTGCCTCCCACAAAGTACCTTATTTTTGGTCGTGGCACGACTCATCTTTTTGTATTTTTCTGTCTGTTCTACCTAAAAAATTAAACTACTTATTACATTACATTTGTGGGTTGCCTCCCACCAAGCGCCTTATTTTACGTCGTGCTCAGCTTAATTTTATTCTTCCGCAAAGGTGATGGACTCTTTGTGCTTATCTGGATGATTTGCCCAATAATGTTTTACACGTTGTCCATTCACCAGGAATTTTTCCGTCTTCTCCTTATTCCACAACTCCACATCTCCATGAGGTGTCATTTTCACCACCTCAAAAGGTCCAGACCATTTCGATCGCAATTTACCCGGGAACAACTTAAGCCTTGAATTGAACAACAAAAGAAGTTGTTCGAGTTCAAACACTCTCTCTTTATTTTGTTTATCATGCCACCTTTTGTTCTTCTCCTTGTATAGTTTGGCATTCTCGTAAGCATAAAGCCTAAACCCATCAAGCTCATTCAGCTGTAATACTCGTTTCTCCCCCGCGACTTTCATCTCAAAATTAAACTTTTTCACAACCCAATACGCTTGATGTTCCTGCTCCACAGGCAGATGGCATGCTTTACCATAAACCAAGCGATATGGGAATGTCCCAATGGGCGTCTTGTAAGCTGTTCTATAGGCCTAAAGTGCATCATCTAACTTCTCAACCCAATCTTTTCGCTACCCATCCACAGTCTTCTATAGTATCTTCTTAATATCTCGATTGGACACTTCAACTTGTCCACTAGTTTGGGGATGGTATGCATTAGCAACCTTGTGCCTGACACCATATTTAGCAAGAAGATTTTTAAACCAGGTGTTGATAAAGTGCGTACCTCCGTTACTAATTATTTCTCTTGGTATACCAAATCTAGAAAATATGTTCTTCTTCACAAATTTCAGCACCATTCTTGCATCATTAGTTGGATTAGCCATAGCTTCCACCCATTTAGAGACGTAGTCAACCGCTACAAGAATGTACAGATTGCCTTTTGAAGGTGGGAATGGGCCCATAAAATCAATTCCTCAAACATCAAAGACATTGACTTCTAAAATATTTTTAAGGGGCATCTCATGACACCTAGATATAGTGCCTAACCTTTGACATTGGTCATAATTCTTCACAAAAGAAATTGCGTCCTTAAACAATGTAGGCCAAAAAAAATAGATTGTAACACTTTTCTAGCAGTCCTCTCACCTCCATGATGTCCACCATAAGGAGATGAGTGACAATCTTCAAGTACCTTTAAAAATTTAGTCTATGAGATACACCTGCAAATAACTCCATCTGGACCCTGCTTGAAAAGATACAGTTCATCCCAAATATAGGCATGTAAATCATGGAGCAATTTCTTCCTTTGTTGTGTGGTGGCATCAGGAGGGTACACCTCACAAGCTATTAAATTCACAATATCAGCATACCATGGGAACTCAACTGTATCTAAAGATAACAATTTTTCATCCGGAAACTCTTCCTTAATACTAAGAGAGTCATCAATACTATGGTTTTAACTTCCCAGCCGTGACAAGTGGTCAACAACTTGATTTTCAGCTCCCTTCTAGTCTCGAACCTCAAGATCAAAATCTTGTAGTAGCAGAATCCACCTAATCAGTCAAGGTATTGCATCCTGCTTGGTCACAAGATACTTAATAGCAGCATGGTCAGTATGAACAATGACCTTAGTGCCAACTAAGTAGGATCTAAACTTGTTGAATGCATACACCACTTCCAACATCTCTTTCTCTGTAACCGTATAATTAACTTGAGCATCATTCAACACTTTGCTAGCATAGTAGATCGAACAAAATACCTTATCCTTTCTCTGACCCAAAACCACTCCCACAACAACATCACTAGCGTCACACATCAACTCGAATGGTAACTCTCAATCTGGTGCAATCAGAATAGGTGCTTCAATCAATTTCTTCTTTAGTTTTTCAAAAGCTGCTTGGTAATCAACCCCAAACTTGAATTTTTCCTCTTTCTCCAATAATTTGCACATGGGGCTTGCAATCTTTAAGAAATCTTGAATGAACCGCCTATAGAAACCTGCATGTCCCAAAAAGCTTCGCACTCCTTTGACCGTGACTGGATGTGGCAACTTTTCAATCACTTCAACCTTTGCCTTATCTACTTCAAGTCATTTACATGACACTTTATGGCCTAGGACAATTCCTTCCTAAACCATAAAGTGGCACTTTTCCCAATTTAGCACCAAGTTTGTCTCTTCACATCGAGCTAGAACTCTGTCAAGATTCTGTAACCACTTTTCAAAAGAATTACCATACACAGAGAAATCATCCATGAATACCTCCACAAAGTCTTTAACTATGTCGGAGAATATCGCCATCATACATCTCGAAAATGTAGTAGGTGCATTGCATAGGCCGAAGGGCATGCATCTGAGCGCGTATGTGCCATAGGGAAAAATGAAAATGGTCTTCTCCTGGTCTTTCGGTGATATGATTATTTGATTGTATCCAGAGTACCCATCCAGAAAATAATAATACTCTGGTGCTGCCAATCTATCCAGTATTTGGTCAATGAAAGGAAAATGATAGTGATCTTTATGAGTAGCTTTATTCAACATCTGATAGTCAATACAAATCCTCCAACCAGTCACCATATGTGTGGGGATCAACTCATTATCATCATTCGTTATCACGGTCATCCCTCCTTTTTTCGATACACAGTGCACTGGACTCACCCATTTGCTATCGAAAATTGGGTAGACAATACCACTATTTAACCACTTGATTACTTTTTTTCTGACCACCTCCTTCATCGCAGGATTCAACCTTCTTTATTGCTGCACTTTTGGTCTGTAACCTTCTTCCATGTAGATGTTATGCATGCAAAATACTGGGTTAATTCCTGTAATATCAGACATTTATCAACCAATCGCCTTTCTCCTCCTCCTTAAAACTGTTATGGCTTCCTTTACCTGCACATCTGATAATCCTACAGAAAAATAATAGGAAAAGTATCTTAATCACCATATAAACATATTATAAATGAGGAGGGAGAACCTTAAGCTCTAAGTTAGGAGCTTCTTCAACTTAGGCCTTGGGTGATGGATCGATTGGCCTATTCAATGGCTCAAAAGACACTTTGTTCGTCTCAATCACTGCCAAATTCATAACCTGGACCAATTCCAATGCTTTCATTTCTCCAAAAAGATTATGACCCATCAAATCTCGCTCTAATGGATCATTAGGCAACATCAAATGCCAATTCGAAGCAAGATCAATAACTGATATAGACGACAACTCCTCATATATAGCTGGCAGTTTCAATGCCTTGTACACATTAAAGCCTTCTACTTTATCATGCGCTCTCATTGTCATTTTCCCGGCTGCTACATCAATTAGTGACTGTCCCGTTGCTAAGAAGGGTCCTCCCAAAATAAATAGAACCACAGGATCAGCCTTAAAGTCAAGAATTACAAAATCCACAAGAAAGATTAAAGATCCTACTTGCACCAATACATCTTCAATAATACCATCCGACCTAGTAAGTGATCGATCTGCCAACTACAAAATAATAGTAGTGGGTTTGGGATTCCCAAGACCCATCTTCCGGTACCACGATGTGGGCACAAGATTTATTCTAGCTCCCAAGTCACGCAATCCCCGTACACTAATGGTCTGTCCAATGGTAATCTGCAAGGTGAAACTACCTGGTTCCTTAAGCTTTGAGGGCAATTTGTTTTGATTCTTGGAAGTGAACTCATGCGTACGTGCAACTGTAGCATACTCGGTAAATCAATTCTTATTCGCAACTATGTCCTTCAAATATTTTGCATATTTTGGCACACTCTGCAAAATGTCAACAAGAGGAAGATTCACTTGAACCTTCTTCAGAAGATCTAAAAACTTCTTGTAACTAGCTTTCTCTTGATGTTTCTTTGTCCTTTGAGGAAAAGGTAAGGGAAGAGTATTCTTCTCCACATGAATTTATTCACTTGCCACTTTTTCCTTGGTTTCTTTCTCTGCATTGTCTTTAGCACCCTTATCATTAATTGTGGGACTAACCGCTCCTGAACTGTCTCCTTAGTTTGCAGCCCACTTCTTATTGTAACCGCATTCACCTGCTTGGGATTTGTCCCTGTATTTCTAGGTAATGCTCTTTGAGGTATTGTATTTTGTGCTCCTATAATTTATCCCAACTGCAACTCTAGATTTCTTGTGACCAATTATTGACTCTTCAACTCAACTGCTAACTGTGCCTATTGAGTCTTAATTTCAATTGCAAATTGAACTTGTTGAGCCATAAACTGCTTTATTAATTCCTCCATATTGCCAGTTTGAGCAGTAGCTTGATTGTTCTGAGGCGGCTGTGGATTTGGTTGCACTTATCCCTTGTACTGATTTGCATTCTGCGCCTTATTTTCACCCCATGAGAAATTGGGATAGTTCCTCCAATTGGGATTATAAGTGTTACCAAAATTTTGTTGTCCCTGTTGATTCGCGTTTCCCACATAGTTAATAGAATCTGGATTAATAGAATATGCATCTGCTGTGTGTTCACCACTTTTGCAAACCTCACACCAAGAATTCACCTGTTGGACTGCATTCTCTATGGCTGCTAGTTATGTAGCACCCAACTTTATGTTATTAAGATGAGTAATCATATGATTTTGCATGATTGTGATTTATGCCTGTAATATAGTGAACTGATCTACCTCCAATACCCCTGCAACCTTTTTAGGAGTACTCTTCGAGTCTGCATGCCAGTCAGGGTTCCCTTGTGATATTTGATTCAGCAGTGTGTACAATTATTCATATGTCTTCTCAAGAGCCTGTCCACCAGTTGCTGAATCCAAGAGAATCTTAGTGTTTGTCTCCAATCCCTCAATGAAAGTATGCACAAGAACATCGTTGGACTGATGATGGTGAGGGAAATTTCTTAGCATACCCTTAAATATCTCCCAAGCTTGGTAGAGATTCTCTCCTTCTTTCTGTCTGAAACTCAAGATCTCACTCCTTAAGCGTGCAATCTTCCCAGATGGAAAGAATCAAATAAGGAATTTCTGAGCTAGATCTTTCAATGTAGTGATGGTTCAGCATGTAACCACCTTTTTGCTTCCCCTATTAGAGAAAAGGAAAAGAGTGTCAACCTGACAAAATCAGGATTCACCCCTTCATGAATATATGTATCGCTGATTTCGAAGAAGGTCTGTATATGATGTTGCGGATCTTCATGTAAAAGGCCATGAAATTTCCCCGCTGAATTCAGCAATTGCACCATATTATGCTTCAATTCAAATCGGCCTCCTGGTTCAGGCTTTAGAATACTGCTCGTCACATGATTCGTGAGTGGGATTGCCACCTCATGAACAGGTCTAGCAGTTGGTTGAGCAGGAACAACTGGAATAACAGAAGGTAGAATATTTTTGGTATTTGGATCAGCCGATTCATTTCTTTGTTCAGCCATTGTTTGCCTTTGTTGAAAGATCTGTTTTGGTTCTGCAAAAGGCTCTACCAGTTCTTTATCTCTCGCCAGTCTTGGATTCAGTTAAACCTGCAAAAATTCAACCGCTAAGATCAAGTTGGTAATACCTAAACTTAATATCAAAAACCAAAAATTTAGCAATTTACTAATTATATTAGTCCTCGACAACGACACCAAAAACTTGTTGCAACTCAGACACAAACGCAAGTGTACGTGATCGTACAAATAATATTGTGATTTATACAATCAGATATCATTCCCACGAGGACTAAGCAACTAGAAATTTAACTAACTTTTAGTTTTAGACAATGAGTATTAAGTGTTGTAAAGTATCAAGATGATTTTGAACTTGAGAATATAAATATAAACTAATAAATTAGAAATAAAAGTTTATGACTAAAGCAAGGCAAGCAACGGTTGTAAACAATAATGATAAGAATTTCAGGGTTGAGGCTTTTCGAACAATCATACAAATCTCCATTCTTATAGTAATCTCATTGGTTATCGGGTTGTTGGTTCGCAAAGTTTAGGCAACGATCTTGATCTCCCACCCTAAAATCTTTTATCTATTGAATATTGCAGCTACAACTCCTACAGAGATACAATAATTCTTCTAGATTGATTAAGTAATCTTCTTGCAATTGAACCAAACAAGGTTTCTAAGTATATCCCTATCCTAGATGCTAATTCAAACCCCTTATTTTATAAAAGGGTAAGAACCTTGCTCCTTAATTTCATCGTTCTAATCTATGATTCTCCTCCCAGATTCACATAGAAATATGAATTTATTTTAATGGAGGCCAAGTATTAAAATAGTAAGCTCAAGAAATTAAGAACAACCCAGATGATAATCCAAAAAGAAACTACTATAAAGAATATCAAAGAGTAATCATGTTCTTGACCTCAACCCTAGAACAAGGGTATTTAGCCACTTATGTTTGAATTAAACATAAAAAAAAGTAATTAATCATACCCAAAATTAGTCTTTAGGTAAAGAAGTTCAAAAGAAATAATAAGAACCCTAAAAGAAAGAATTCTATGCTTTTCCGCCGCTGTTATGCTTGCCAAAAGTCCTTGGAATTGTCCTCACATATTCCTTTTATACTTGGAAAAATTTCACCTGATCTAAAGCCTTGACGCGCCGCGTCGATAATCGCGTCAATAAAGCCAACACGCCGCATCAACATCGCATTGACACACTGGAGTTTTTCTTTAAAAATCTCACTAAGTTAACTTCTTCAACACACAATGTGACATGTTGACATCGCATTGTGTCACTGGAATTGTCTCCTCAAAATATGACTAAGTGTCCAAACTTAACACATCGATACGACGTATTGACATCACATTGATGCACTGGAAGTTGCTCTTGGAATTTTTGTTAAGGCTCAAAACTTACTCATCAACACGACGTGTTGACATCGTGTCGATGCCCTGGAATTTGTTTATGAAATTTTGACTAAGGCACTATATTTACCAATCGACGCGACACGTCGAGATAGCGTCGCATAACTAGAATTTTTATCCATTTCCTCTCTTAATTCTCGTAAATCCTTAGCTCTTTTTTTATCCTTGCTCTCGTGCATCTACACATGTTTTTGCCTTTGATCAACATGTTATTTCGCATCTTCATGATATGTATCCAATTTTCTTCCGAATCCATGAGAAATTTACCCTGTATCTCTAATCACATCGGTTAGCCATAAAACACAATTTAGCTCACAATTCACTATAAATAAGTAAGCTTTTCATTCTCAAAACAAGTCCAAATATGGGTAAATAGCGATGTTTGGACATATAAATACGCCCAAGATCACCTACATTTGATCGAAACGACCTTGGATGGAAAATCCAACTTCGACAGCAGATCCAGAATGTTGATTTTTTGGTGTTAGCATATTTGGTATGATTTTACGACTTTTAAATCTCATTTTGATCCTCGATTTAGAAAATTATGATTTCGGGTTTCGGGGATCAACTTTTTGAAAATGATATTTTTTTTGAAAATCTGATATTGTCATCGCGTCCATAACATCGAATTTAGTATGATTACATAGTTTGTTTGTGTATATCAGACTCAGAATGAATCCCGGGCACCCTATCGAAATTCGGGGTGAATTTGAAGTGAAAAATCTGGTGCAATACCAGATTTTTCTACATATAAATACCTCTTTTTGGCACTTTTTGTTCATTTTTCATTTTTCCTCTTGGGAGTTAAATCCTAAAATAGTGTGTGAATTTAAAAGTAAAGTTTGTGAGAGCTTGGAAAACTAGATTAATACCTTTTTTTTTGTTTTATTACGGAGTAAAGATAAGAATTCATCCTTTTCTTAGTAATTTCTTGATTAATTTCTCAAAACCCCAAAACTCTTAGGGCATGATTTTAAACCCAAATTTCACTCCTGTTCACTTGCATAATATTTTTATCTTATAATTACTAGTTTTTAATCAATTTAACCTTCAAAACAACTCTGATTCTTGATTTTAACTTGGATTTCAAAGATTTTACTCGGTAAAGCTCAAAAATATTTTTTTTTTCGATTTGAACCCCATTTTTTACTCGATTTAACCTGAGTTTTCAGATGTAGGTTCCTAAAAAATATGAAAAATATATTTTTAAAGTAAAGTTCTGATTTTGCCCTTCTTTTTCGGAAACTCTTTTTGGGGGTTCGTTTTGACCCCAAATCAAAAGTAGTCAATATGGGTGTCGTTGGTTTTGTATTGACGCATAGATTTTATATTTGATATTTTTAGTGGAGTTCAAGATTGTTTGTGAAAATTAAGGTCTTGGCTTCAAGTGTAGCGGACCGATTGCGGCTTTCGAGGTAGGTTATGGCTTAACTCTTTCAGATCGGGATGGATAGTAAATGATGATACAAAATGCATGATAAGAGTGAAAATTAATCTTAAAAAATATCTATTTATGTGTTGTGCCCGTGTGGCGGCCTATATGTGATGTAATTATCGAAATTGAGTTATTATGTGATATGTGTGACCGTGTGGGGTTCTATGTGATATTGATAGCCTTGAATACATGTGAATAATTATATTGTGTTGTTAAAATGCTTAATGTGATTCTATTGGTGTATTGTGATTATATTCTTATCTTATTGACATATGAGACATGTGGAAATTCATGGATGAAATGAAAATAATTATTGTATATTGACTTATGTGGTTATGGAAATGTATCATTGTGGTTGGTTATGGAAATATATCATGTGGTTGGTTGTGAAAATACTCATTATGATTGGTTGTGAGCATTACATCTCTATATCATACATATTCATGAAATATTGGTACCCCCGTGGCAACATCTGAGAAACACTGGCAACACCTTTTTAAAAGATATTGTAATACCTTATAAAACCCCTTTTGAGGGATGTGCCAGAAATAGGGTTGTGCAGATTTCTGTTCAAACCACTAACCCAAACCAAAAATTTATTTATTGGGTTAACGGTTAGGTTTTTAAACTTATCGGTTCGGATGACGATTTTAAATTTCTCATTAATGGGTTATCGGTTCAGGTGGCGCTTTTCTTAAAATTTATATTGGGCCACCCGATAACCTGATAGTCAAATAGAGGCCCATATATAATTTTCATTTCTAAGTCTATTACCCACCGTTCATCCCAATTAAATCCTATTTCCCAAGCCCAGTAGCCCATCGTCATTACTTACCCTAGAGACTTAGGTTTACTCATTACATATTTCATTTCTGAATTTTCACTACGCCTTTCACTCTCTCTGTCTCTCAATAAATTGATAATATCAGTAGACCCAAAAGTCAATATTCAAGGCTTCAAGCTTAATATTTGCTGAAAACTCAAAGAGATTAGAGATGGACAAAGACGATTTGCTGCTCGGCTCTTGTTGTTGCGCTCACAGGTAATAACTTTTTCTCTTCTTACTGCTCAATCTTACTTTAAAGATTTGAAGTCTAAAATTCTTCTGCTTCATCTTCAATTCTGTCCAATTTCTAACCTATAATATATGCTTATACAAAGTTCGGCTTGATCCATACAAGGGCGGCCTATATATTTTAATTTCCAGTTCACTATGTTTTTTGTCTTTTTGTTGTACGTGTATAGATTGTACTTGATGATTTGAACTGATTTTAGTATTATTGATGTTTGGTTGCTTGAATTTAGTAGTTCTTGATGTAAAATTTGGTCTTTTTTGTGTTTCTGCTATAGGTCTGATGAATGCATCCGGAGAATTGAACTGATTTTAGTATTAATGATCTGGGGTTTGTTTTTTAGGAAGACGGGTGCTTGAATTTAGCAGTTCTTAATGTGAAAATCTAATTTTTTTGTGCTTTTGCTGTATGTGTATTGATTGTACTTTGTGATTTGAACTGAATTTACTATTAATCATGTGGTGTTTGTTTTTATGGTGAAGAGTTGCTTAAATTTAGCATTTCTTTATGTAAAAATCTTTTTTTTTGTGTTTCTGGTATATGTATACTGATTGTATTTGGATTTTTGAACTGATTTTAGGATTATTGATGTGGGGTTTGATTTTTTGGGGGAGGGGGTACTTGGATTTAGCAGTTATTGATGTAAAAATATGATCTTTTTTGTGCTCTTGCTATCTGTGTACTGACTGTAGTCGGTAATTTGAACTGATTTTTCAGTTTGTTTTTGCTTTGTTTTGCATCAATTCATGGATTGTCTTTGTTTCTGATCTGATGCACTTAAAACTCTTAATTTCATAGTGTCACCTGGTACCTTTTCTGGATCATGATGTCATTGGCAAGTGTTTTGATCTCATAGTACTAAGATATAAAAGCATTTAAGAAATGGTCATTTACACTTATTGGTAGTGGACCCAAACTACCTGTGATGCTTGCTCTGTACAACTATTTTTCTTGCTTATTGCTGTGACCCTTTATCTTTTTTATTCATGACATATGTTAACCTCAGACGTCATGGATAGTACTAAGCAGTAGGGTCGTAGGCAGTAGCTTACTAGCTTTGGTCTTTAAATTAGAAATGTTTAATGTTAACGGTTAACCCGATAAACGAACCGATAATAATGAAAAATCGAAAAACTGATAACCGATTAACCGATATCTTAACGGTTCTTTAACGATTTAGCATATATACAAATCGATAATGAATAAGTAAAACCGATACTTATCAAAACTGAATCAAACCGACCGATATGCAGCCCTAGCCGAAAAGGAGATATGAGATATCTGGATTGTATACGGGTTGACAAACCCCCCATAGGTCCTACGCCGGGAAGCTTTAGCTCCGTAGGTATCTACGGGGATTGTGTAACGATCTCAGAGGTTGTGCGATGACTTCGTCCATCATCATCATTATCATCATCATATACATTGCACTTGCTTTATTTTGTTTATGTTGTGTTGTATTGCCTTATTGACTTGTTATCTATGTATTTGTCTTACCTTCCTTTACTTATATTAGATGATCTTGTATCTACATATTCTCTCTTATTTTATTTATATATGACATAATATATAATTGTGTTCTATATCTTGGTGTGTTGTTATAATATATGTGAAATACATTAGAATTGTTAGAGCAAGCGGTGTGGTCTACCGTTGTAGGACATTTTCTGATTGCAGGTGATGTGTCCTTAGTGTATATTTTGTATGCTTTATTTACTACTTTGCTTGGTCGGCCTATGATACCTACTGAGTACAGGTGGACCGTACTCATGCCTACTGCGCCCTTTCGGTGCATGTCCTAGCTCAAGTGCACCTCAGCTTGATTGACTCAGGCGATTGTTTGAGCTTCCAAGGTAGCGGTTGAACATTCATGTGTTCGACGTTCACCTCTATCTTTCTATAGTAGTTATGTCTTTATTAGTCTTCAGAGACAGTTATTATTCTTTTGTGGTTATTTTTTTGATGTAATTTACTCCTGGATTGTATTAGTAGTTCTTACATTATTGACACCTGGTTTGGGGCATGATTAGTATTTTGGATAAATTCTTTCCACATTGTTATGATTATTTATATTGTTCGACTTTGTTCTAGAAGACTTACCTTGGGATATTTCTGTCTTTTCCTATTTTCGTATCAGTTTGGGTGATAAGCTTACTTGTCAAGGTACGCCTCGACAAGTGCCATCATGACCCTCATTTTAGGGTCGTGATAGGGAGAGTCGGGGGAGGGGAGAGGGGGTGAGGATCGGAGAAGATGGAAGGGGGATGGGTTTAAAGAAAATGAAAAAGGTGGAAGGGTTTTGAAGAAGATGAAAGGATGGTAGGGAATAGTTTTATTATTATTTTTATTTTTTATTATATCTATAATCTATCATCTATATCTATAAATCTATAAAATATTAAAAGTATGAAGAGCCTTAGAAATGTCGTTTATACCCTTTTCCCTTCATTAAAAGTCTTTGCTTTAGATAAAATTGTCTTTTCACTATTTTCTCGTAATATTTAAGAGTTAAAAATTAATTAACTAGTAAAATATTTTCTTATCAGAAGTCACCAGAATTAATGACAACTAATACTTTTTTCATTAGTTTAAGAATTCTAAATCAATTAAATTTGATTTTAAGATGATTTAAAAATCTAAAACGTTAGAATAAGAAAAATTTAAGAAGTATCAAATTTTGAAAGTTTTAAGTACATAATAAAAATGTAATCAATAATTTTATAAATTAGTATAGATACCCGCGCGATGCACGCTTTTAAAATATTTATTAAAAAATATTAGCTTATTCATTTTGAAATAATAAAATTAATCAATTTACAATTATTTTTTATGTTTTGGTATGAAAAGAATAATATTAGTATTTTTTCTAATTATATTTCGTTGGTTGATTTTTTTAAATATTATATAATTATTAATTTCGTTGTTGAACGTTTACCTTTATATTTATCAATTAAAACATGTAATTACAATCTTTCATCAATCCTCAACAACTAACTACACTCTTCTTAAAATGTTTAATTTTGAATTTCATTTCAAACACTAAAAGTGTTTAATTATGTCAATTATAGAACTTTAAATTTTAAATTTCACCGCTCTCAATTCAAAAATTAAGCCCATATGATCTATTATTTTATTTTAAATTTTGTTTGTTCTACTGTTCATAATTTTTCACCATTTAATTTTATTGTTAATATCTTTTAAGTGTTTTATTTATACTTGTTATTATATTTTCTTAATTAATTCAAATAAGATCTCTCAAACTCCCCCTCCCCCAAATGATATGCACACCCCCTCCCCCAGCGTTACCTTACCACCACCACCCCTTTTTTTTTTAAAAAAAACATCTCTTACCTCGCCCACCTTACCCTCATCCTGCCTTCCCCTAACCAATAAATAAATAAATTTTATTTTATTCTTTTAAAAAATTGATTTTCTTTACCTCAAATACCCCCTCCCTACTACTCATCCTGCTACCATCCCCCAAAAAGAAGTATTTTTATTTAATTTTGAAAAGCTTTTAATTTTGAAAAGCTTTCTTACCGTCCTCCTCTTTTGACCTAACTTTCTTTTTCTTATCGTCCTCCTCTTTTGACCTAATTTTCTTTTTGAACTTATTTATTTATTTATTTATTTAAATATTTTTTCCTACCCCCTAGGCCCAACCCATGCCTACATCCGCCAACCTACCTACCTTACCCACCTATCCCACCCTCTACCCCACTCTAGCCACCACAATCCCTTATGTTTTCCCTCATCCATCACAACATGTGTCATTCTATTTCTATCCATCTTTATTGTTAGTGTTAGATATACGTAAATACTTTTAAAAAATATCTTTTATTACTGATAAAATATCAAATATCAATTTATTTTAACATATATGCTATTTACTTATCCCAAATAATAACATCAAATAAAGCTATATATTTTTTAAGCTCATAATCAACTAATAACTACTCAATAGTATCTTTATTGATCAATAGTCTTTTATATTCTTTGTTTTCTTTCGTTATACTAAAGAACTAATAGAAAAAAGAATAAAAAAATACCACATGTTAGTATAGGATTAAGAAAACATTTAAATCAATAAGATTTTTTTTTAAAACAATTACAAGTAAAATCAAGAAAACAATAAATCAATTGAGATAGCTAAATGCCTACAATTCAATTTTATAATTATCCAAAAAAGTAGAGATGTGAATATGATGTTCCTTACACAAATGATGATAAATCTTATTTACATATTTTGATTTTTAATTGTATTTTTATTCAAATATTTTGTTTTGCATTTTTGAGATATTTATATAAATTAGATTAGTGAAAACTTCAGATTTTTTAGTTACACCTATGACAAAAGAAAATATAATACTAAATATAAATAATTAAAAATTATGAACATACGTTACCAATTATCAGAGAAATTTGTTGTGCATAATTTACAAATATAAAAGTTAATTTTTTCAACTTTTCTCAAAATAATTGGCTAGTGCCAAGTGAATTAGTTTGATGTCTATTGACAGATATTTTTATGTGATTTTATCTATTAAATTCATAATTAATATATTTATCATAAAATTATGTACTATCCATGCTCATAATTGAATGAAAAAACTTATATGTTGCACATTTTTTTAAAGATTCTTCTTTTTTTATGAGTTTTTGATTTAAAAAAACTTATTCTTTGTGGCAATTGGGCATATGTTCTTACCTAGTGGGTATATTTACTATTATTTTTTTAAAAAAATATACAATTATAAATTATTAATTTAATTAAAAAATATTAATTTGTATCAAATTATAGGAGAAAGAAGCTTAATTTCTCAATAAACGTCAACTTGATGAAAATTGTGAATAAAACTTGACTTTTTTTATGTATTCAAATTTATTTATGTTTAGCAAAAATCAAACGACTAAAATTAGATTAAAAAAATATCATTTACTTGAATCTAAACTTGAATATAGTAGATAAAAATTAACCTGTTAAATATAATAGTAAAAAGTTAAATAAAAAAAAATCTAAAAGGTGAGGAATATAAAGAATATAATGATCAATAACAAAAAAAGGAGAAAGAAACTTAAATTATATATCAATGTAGGAGTATATATAAGAGAGGTTAAGAAGATAGAACTTTATTCCAATTCAACTATTATTAAAATTGAAATTCAATATCAGAATAAATATTTACTTACTTGAATTCAAAGATGGATATAGTAGAAAAAAATAGTCCGCAATACGATTATCATTATTCTACATATAAAAAGTAAAAATGTCAAAAAAAAACATTAAACAGTGAAAAACATGAAAATGTTGTAAATGAAGCTAAGGGTCAAAAACAAAAGAAGAGAAAAAAGCATAACATTACCTATATATTGTAGGAGTATATATAAGAAAGGTTAAAAAATAGAACTCATTCCATCTCAATTTTTTTTGAATTCAAATTTAAATATCATATTAATTATTATAAAAAGATTAGGTTGTTACTCTTTCTTATCCATATTTATCTTATAATTCATAGTTGAATGAGATAAAATATTTGAAATTGCTATTTCAATTTACACGTATAAAAGTGAGAAAATCTTAAAACATAAGTAATTCATTTTTTTCTAAAGAAAAATAAAATTCTGTAAATTACTTGAATACAAATAGTTTCTTTTAGTTCCTTGTACTGTATTTTTCAAAATTATCCATGCTTCTAAATTTTAATAAACCACTATCAATTTTATTATAATGAATATACACAAATAACAATTTTATAACATATATTTAAAGTACAATTTGCGTAATACTAAATGCAATATATTTTTGTTACTTTATCCACTACACCACAAAATTTAATATTCATAAAAAATATTGTATGAGTTATTTTAATTACTTTCACTATTGTAATTATTATATTACTATTACTATTTAAACTACTACGATTATTGTTGTTGTTGTTAATAATATGTTGTTTCTACTACTACTAATACTATGTTATCACTAATTATTATTATTGTTGTTGTTGTTGTTGCTGTTGTGGTTGCTATTGTTGTTGTTGTTGTTAATGATGATGATGATGTCGTTGTTGTTGTTGTAGTAGTAGTTGTTGTTGTTGCTGTTGTTATTGTTGTTGTTGTCGTCATTGCTGTTGATATTATTGTCGTTGTTATCGTTGCTATTGGTGGTGGTGGTATTGTTGTTGTTGTTGGTGTTATTATTGGTGTTGTTGTTGGTGGTGTTGTTGTAAGTGTTGTTGGTGTTGGTGTTGGTGTTGTTGCTATTGTTGTTGCCGTTTATGTTGTTATTATCGTTATTATTGGTGGTGGTGATGGTGTTAGCGTTGTTGTTATTGTTATTGTTGGTGGTAATGGTATTGTTGGTGGTGGTATTATTGGTGTTATTATTGTTATTGTTATTAATATTATTATTGTTGTTATTATTGCTATTGTTATTATTGTTGTTGTTATTACTGTTGTTGTTGTTATTATTATTATTGTTGTTGTTGTTGTATTATTATTGTTGTTGTTACTACTGCAGTTGTTGTTATTATTATAGTTATTTTTGTTGTTGTTGCTGTTGTTGTTGTTGTTGTTGCTGTTGTTGTTATTATTGTTTTTGTTGTTGTTGTTGTCGTTGTTGTTGTTGTTATTATTGCTGTTGTTGTTGTTGCTGTTGTTGTTGTTATTGTTGCTGCTGATGTTGTTGCTGTTGTCGTTGTTATTATTGTTGCCATTGTTATTGTTGTTGTTGCTGTTGTTGTTGTTATTATTTCTTTTATTATTGGTGTTGGTGTTGGTGGTGGTATTATTGGTGTTGTTGTTGTTATTGTTATTATTGTTGTTGTTGCCATTGCTATTGTTGTTGTTGTTGTTGTTATTGTTGTCGTTGATGTTATTGTTATTGGTGTTGTTGGTGTTGTTGGTATTGTTGGTGTTGTTATTGATGTTGTTGGTGTTGTTGGGGTTATTGGTGTTGTTATTATTGTTGGTGTTGGTTTTGTTGTTGGTGTTGTTGTTGTTGGTGTTGTTGTTGTTATTATTGTTGTTTTTATTATTGTTGTTGTTGTTGTTCTTGTTGTTCTTATTATTGTTGCTGTTATTATTGTTGTTATTATTGCTATTATTGTTTTTGTTGTTGTTGCTGTTGTTGTTGCCGTTGTTGTTGTTGTTGTTGTTATTGCTGTTGTTGTTGCTGTTGTTGCTGATGTTATTATTGTTGTTGTTGCTGTTGTTGTTGCTACTATTATTGTTGTTGATGTTATTGTCGTTGTTGTTGTTGCTGTTGCTGTTGCTATGTCGTTGCTTTTGTTGTTGGTGTTGGTGTTATTGTTGTTGTTTTTATTGTTGTTGTTGTAGCGGTGGTGGTTGGTGTTGTTGGTTGTGTTTTTGTTGTTGGTGGTAGTGGTGGTGATGGTGTTGTTGTTATTTTTTTATTGTTGTTGTTGCTGTTGTTATTGCTGTTGCTATGTTGTTGCTATTGTTGTTGGAGTTGGTGTTGTTGGTGTTGGTGTTGTTGTTTTTATTATTGTTGTTGTGGTAGTAGTGGTTAGTGTTGTTGGTTGTGTTTTTGTTGGTGGTGGTAGTGGTGGTGATTGTGTTGTTGTTGTTGTTGGTGGTAGTGGTGGTGGTGGTGATGGTGTTGTTGTTGTTGGTAGTGGTGGTGGTGGTGGTGGTGGTGTTGCTACTGCTGCTTCTGCTGTTGGTACCATTGGTGTATTGTGATTATATTCATACCTTATTGGCATATGATACATGTGCAAATTCATAGATAAAAAGAAAATAATGAGTTGATATTGACTCATGTAGTTGTGGAAATATTTCATTGTGGTTGGTTGTGGAAATATATCATGTGGTTGGTTGTGGAAATACTCATTGTGATTGGTTGTTAGCATTAAATCTTCATATCATACTCATTCATGAAAAATTGGTACCACCGTGGTAACATCTGAAACACTGGCAACACCTTTTTAAAAGATATTATAACACCTTATAAAATCTTTTTTGAGGGATGTGACAGAAAGAAGATACGAGATATGTGGATTATATACGGGTTGACGAACCCCCTATGGGTCCTGCGTTGGGAGGCTTGCCTCCGTAGGTGTATACGGGGATTGTGCGATGATCCCAGAGGTTGTGTGACGACCTCGTGCATCATCATCATCACCATATGCATTGCACTTACCTTATTGTGTTATGTTATGTTGTATTGGTATATTGACTTGTCATCTATGTATTTATGGTATCTTCTTTTACTTGTATTTGATGATCTTATATATGCATGTTCCCCTTGTTGTTCTTATATGTGATATAATACATGCTTTTGTTCTATCTTGGTATGATGTTGCAATATATGTGAGATATATTAGAACTGTTCGTGCAAGCGGTGTGGGCTACCGTTGTGAGACATTTTCTGATTGTAGGTGACGTGTCCTTAGTGTATATTTGTATGCTTTATTTACTACTTTGCTTGGTCGGCCTATGATGTTTACTGAGTACAAGTGGACCGTACTCATGCCTACTGCGACCTTTCGGTGCAGGTCCTAGCTCGAGTGTGCCTCAGTTTTCTTGACTTGGGCGATTGTTGGAGCTTCCAAGGTAGCGGTTGGACATTCATGCGCCTGGCGTTCACCTCTGTCTTTCTACAATAGTTATGTCTTTATTAGTATTCGGAGAGAGATATTATTCATTTGTGGTTATTTTTTTGATGTATTTGACTCTTGGATTGTATTAGTAGTTCTTACACTATTGACACCTGGTTTTGGGCATGATTGGTATTTTGGATAAGTTTTTTCCGCATTGTTATGATTATTTATATGGTTCGGCTTTGTTCTAGAAGCCTTACCTTGGAATATTTCTGTCTTTTCCTCTTTTCATATCAGTTTGGGTGATACGCTTACTTGTCAAGGTACGTCACGACAAGTGTCATCATGATGTCAATTAATAGATGTGGACTTGTTTCCTTTCGTTTATGGCAACAGAGGAAGATGAAGTTGTCTTGCATATAAAAAAGAAAAATGTTAAATCAAAAATAATTTTTAAAATAAAGAAAGTAAAGAATGCAGTAAACAAATTCATCAATAAAGCTTATAATATATATATATATTATAATACCAATAATAAGAGAGGCGGTTATAAAATGATTTTTTCAATAAGAAAGTAAGGGCTAAAAACAGTTGGTTTTAAACAATTATGTCGTAAAAATCCTACTCAGTACTCCTCTTTCCTATTGTTTCTTCATGTTTATAGTTCCTATATCCTATATTTTCCTCAATTTTTACCCCTTTTTTTTATCTTACCCTGTTCATCTCTTCCTCTTAGCCTATGTTCTTAACAACGTCTTCTTTAACCACACCTCGGAATATTAATCTGGCATACAAACTTTCGTCCTTTAAACTTCTTTGTTTTGGCGGACTACTTAAGGCCAGGATTCCTAGGAATTTACAGGTTAATCCATCGTTATTATTAAGAAGTTAAGAGGTTAACCATCTAGTACGTGCAATTGTTTTAAAACAAAATTTAATTTACCTAATGCACAACAAACATATTCAAAATTTAAAACATAAACATAATATACTTTTTGGTGTGGAAGTGTAGCATAAATAAGAACTTACATGAAGTAACTGGAGAGAGGTTTCCCTTTCGGGAACCCCCTAAGGACTTAGCAAAGACTTGAAAGCTTTTATTAAAACAAACTTAATATTTTACAAGCTTAAACACCGGAGAGAAATTGGTTTGGGCGGAAAGGTTTATACATGAAGGAAGGGAAATATGTTGTGAGCGATTTTCTTACTAGATTTTCTTACTCTTGTTTCACTTCTACTACTAAAACATCAGTCTTATATAGACTTAGGAATGAAAAAAGGAGTGGACTATAATTTTCTACGTGGCCTCAAGATTAATGGCCGACACCTAAGAGATAAGGAATCTTAATAATGCAGGTCGGGTACGCTTTTGGTCCCCATCGTCACATGCATTATTATTTCTTTAGACAGACGCGTGCTTCAATAGTTTTTGCTTCTTTTGAAGGTAGTGATAAAGGAAGCACTCAATTATTTTTACAGGACATAAAGTGGGCATCCCCACATGACAATCCTATCTATATCTTATCTCTATCTTATCTCTTCAGCTGCTTTGTCACGTGTAAGTCTTCGCTACCACTTGTCTTTGTTTGATTACGTGTCCAAGTTGTGCAGGGCAATGGAATCAAAACTCATCCTTGAATCATCATCCTCATTGGGGTGCATCTTGGAGATATGCAAGACTATTTTCAAATTCCTCGTCTTCTTCTGATCTTGAAATATTATTGTCTGCATTGTTCATGTCAGGGACTAATCTATCCGAACTAGTACTGGGCTTGTCTTTGTTATCAATATGCTTGTCTTGTCCTTGGCTATTAAAAAATCTTTCTAATGTCTTCTTTACTATAGTCTCAATTTGTTTATTTTTCTTTTTTGCAATTAATGTCTTTCTTAGAGTACTAGTTTTAGCTGATGGTTGTTTTGATGAAGGACCTCTTTCATCCTCACTTATTAGCAAAGTGAAAGCCGTAAACGGATTTGATTTATCTTTACCGGTTACCATTTGCACCGGACTAGCTGTACCAACATCCGGTACAGTGGATTTCTTAGCATTCAGAGGGGAATGCACATCCTTCTCATCCATTTTTTGTGGAGATGGAGAACTCTATGTCTGAGTACTTGCGTTTGTTCTATTTTTCTTGACCTGATAGGTATTTAGCTTGTCTTGTAAAATTTATACCTGCTCCATTAGTCTGGAGTTTTCAATGATAAGAGCTTCCTTTTGACCATTTAGTCTTTTGAAAGCTTCGGTCATCGAAGAGCAGTGGTCACAAAAAATTATCTTACCAGTGTCTTTCTGATTATTGTATTGGGGTATTTGGTTTGGGCTTTGTCTAAGTGCTGGAGATATGTAATAGTTAGGCCCAAGATATCCCCTTGCATAGTCTGAGGCTTCAGAAAAATCGTTAAAACCTTTATAAAGTGGAGTTTTAATACCATTTATAGAGTCTATTACTTCTATCCAAGTTTGAAAAATTCCATTTGTCTTTCCATGTATAACTACATAATATTTGAATTTAGGTCTGCTTTTGTCTGATATATATTGGCATAAAGTATTCATAGCTGCTAAAAAATATTTATGGTCTGGTTTGTTATGGGATATCCAAAGGTTGTCTATTAAACATTTTTGGGATTTATCTAAAACACATTCTGGTCTAATTTTAAAAGATAAATTATTAGATGGATAAGCTATCAAGTTAAGTGGTCCGAAATCAATTCTTTCCATTAAGTTCATAGAGTCTCTTGGTATGAAACTAAGTTACCTAACATTGTCTGGTCGTACGAGTCTTGAGAGGACGAGGCTACGCCTTTGCCTTTGTCTGCAGTAGGTTGACCAGTTGGTCTCATGCTGAAACATACATTAGTTTATAGATTTAGTCTTTATTTGTAATTTACTTAATTTATCTGCTAGTTCATTATCTTTTTCTTTTATATATTCGAAAATAATATTTTATAAACTGATATAGTATCCATAAAATTTAACCATCGCCTTTTACTACTAGATTTATCATTTATCCTTTGATGAAATTTAACTATGGCTTCACAGTCTATTCTTACTAAGACTTCTTCCTTATTTAATATGTATAGTTTAAAACTATTTAGCCATATATTATTGCCAGTACTTCTAATTCTATACTACTCATATTTCCTTTTTCTTTATATAATCCACTTTGGTACGCACACATGTTTTCTTCATTTTTATCACTATATTTATTAGGTCTTGTTTTTAAGATAGCTCCCCATCCTAATTTGCTTCCATCAGTCTGAATAATTAAGTAATCTGTTTCTAAGGGAATTTTTAAGTCTGGAATATGTTTAACTTTTTCTTTAATTTGTTGTACTAGTTTAATATCTTCTATGTTAAAATGTTTTTGGCCCTTACTGCCTGTTTTAGCATATAAAGGTCCAACTATTTTTCCTAGGTCTTGAATAAAGTTTCTCGCTTAATTTACTAATCCTAGAAATTTTTGTAAGTCTTTTGTGTTATCTAATTTATCTAGCATATCTAGTACTTTCTTTGCTATATGTGGTTGGAGTTTTATCTTTCCTTCTCCTAAAGTTATTCCCAAGAAATTTATATAGGTCTTACATAACTTCATTTTCTTTTTATTGATTATTATTCCATGTTTAACAAATAATCTAAAGACTGTTTGTACTAGGTGTTCCTGCATATTTTGACTAAATACTAAAATATCGTCTACATAAACTAATACAAAATTTTTATATCCACCAAAGATGTTATCCATTTTTCTTTGAAAAATTGGTAGAGCTGTTTTTAATCTAAACGACATAACTAACCGTTCAAAATGTCCTCCTGGACATGTGAATGCTGTCAATTGTATGCTGTCTGGATGCATTTTTACCTGTCAGTATCCTGATTTACAGTCAAATTTGCTAAATATTTTTCTTCCTTGTATTCTATTAATTAGTTCACTTTTATCAGGTAAGTTATATGCATCTTTCCTAGTGTTGTCGTTTAATCTCTAGTAATTTATTACCATGCGTGCTTTCCCTCTTCCTTGTTCACTATGGTTTCTAACCATAAAGGCTGTTGATCTATGTCTGGATGTTGATCTCTTTATAACTTCTAAATTTAATAACTCTTTTATTTGTCTATCGAACTCTTCTGTATCTTCATTATTGGCTTCTATAGACGCTGTCTTTATTGTATATTCTGGGTTAATAATTTCTAATTTACACATTATTTCATTAGCATCCCAGTGTGCTAAAGGCTTTTCTCCTATTATTTTCATTTTATGTAGAATGTTTATTACATTATCTAAATCTTTTGGACTATTTATTATACCTATTCCATTTATTCCTTTTCGAAAATTATAAAATTGTGTTTCTACGTTAATTAAAGTGTATTCTTTTTCTATATTCTCGATGTACTCAAGTTCTTCTATATTGATTAAAGTATAATTTTTAAGGTTTTCTAAATTATTTTTCTTTTCTAATTCTTTATTTTCTTCAAATAGGTCTTGACATTGGTTGTTATTCGAACAACTTTCGCAGCATGGCTGTGACTTAGAAATTAAGACTTTCTTGTTTGTCTTAAGCTTTCTGTATACTGTTGGTAATTTTAAAGTTTGTACTGGAGTATAAGTAAGGTTTTTAAATAATATGATACCGTCTCATGTTATGAGACATCCTCCTCTATTTTGTATACAAAAATGTAATCCAATTACAAAATCTACGTTTATATTTAAGTCTCTTGCTAGTATTTTATTAACATTATAAGAAGGTTTGTAGAATTCATTACATGTATTTAACAAACTTATCTGAGCTTTTTCTATGTAATGATTATAGACATTATGTGATCCATCCATTTGCATTGCTGCTACTGGTTTCTTAAATGTTTTAAGTAAGTGTTGTGGTACTAGACTCTTATTTATTAAGCAACTAGTACATCCTGGATCAATTAAAGCTATAGTTTCTATTTTTATATCTTGAATTTTTATTTTTACCAGTACTTTTATCGTAGAAAATTGTTTGTCTTCGTTACATATTAGACTACTACTATTGTCTTCTATATTCATAAGTTTTGTTTCTAATTGTTCTAAGTGTTGGGTAATTATTTCGTCTTCATTTACTATAGTCTTTCCTTTTTCTAGTGTAGCTAGTCTTTGTTCTAATTCATTTACTCTAGCTTCGAATGTTGATATTCTTAGATTTATGATTTGATTAGTAGTTTATTTTTGTTCTCTACTAACTCCTGTTTCTATCTTTATCTTTAAGGTATTTTCTATACAGTTTATACATGCTTCTATATAGCATTTTTTACATTTAGCTCTATTTTCTTTACTAGGGTACCAACTACATATGCGACATCTATTGCTATCTATTCCTTTGTATCTTTGAAATTCATGTATACATTCTTGCGTGATATTCATTAGGTTGTTAATTAACAAGTCATTTAAATTTAGATTATCTGTTTCTTGTCCGATTTTATTTACTAGGTTATCTTCTTCTGAGTCTGAAGAGTCAGATTTAACATTATCATTTAAATCAAAACTTACTATAGAGTATATACTTTCTGTGTCTGACATATATTCATCTACATTTAACAAGGTTTCTTGGAAATCTTCTATTAATTGGGAATTTCTTCTATTATTATTTCTTTTAGGGCATAGATTTGCTAAGTGGTCTGTACTTCTACATGTATAACATTCTAATTTGTTTCTAAAATTTCTATCATTTCTATATTTTCTAACATGCCTTTCTCTATTTAGATATGATTTTTTGGCTTTTGATTTGCGCAAGAAATATTTTTTGCGTTAATATGGTTTTTGGCTATACTTCTTTTTATACCTTCTAGGTTTTCTTTGATCATTATCATAATTCTGAGTTGTGTATATAATGGATTTACAGAAATTCATTTTATTTTTCTTTAATTATTTTTGTAGCTGTATATTGGTACATTTTTCTGTCAAAATATTCATTACATGTTGTATTCTATGTCCTATAGTCCATTTAGCATTTGGTCTAGCAACTCACCATCTCTTTTGTACCACCTTTCTTTTATTTCTTTTCCTAAAGGACCTGATAATTTATTAAATAATTTTTTCCCTAATTCTTCATTAAATGTGTTTCCACTAATAGTACAGTAATAAAAATAGTCTTTTAAAAAAAATTTATATGTAACCAATTTGAGATACTTAATTGTTCTAGTTTAATCACTGCATCTCTTTGTAATGCTATTAACCACTATTTGGGCCCTTTCCTGTTAATAAATTATGCATTAACAGGAGAGGATGAAAGTTTGTATGCCAGATTAATGTTCCGGGGTGTTGTTAAAGAAGACGTTGTTAAGAACATAGGCTAAGAGGAAGAGATGAACAGGGTAAGATAAAAAAAAAGATGCAGTGATTAAACTAGAACAATTAAGTATCTCAAATTGGTTACATAACAACTAGAATATAAATTAATTACTCAGCTAAAAAGTAGACAAGTTTATGAAAAGACATCCTGCTTTCCACGATATAAGATCTAGATACTAGTATTTATATAGAGAATATAGTATAAAAATTAATATTATTAAAAGACTTAAGAAATTCGAAGAGTGTAGAGAACGACTAAAAGAAGTAAATAGGTTATATAAATTATACAATAGTTCTAGAGTAGTAAACCCAGAATTAGTAAGTGCATTAAATTGGGAGTTAAAAGGTTGCGAGGAAGACATATATAATAGCAATCGTAGAATAAGTTGGATCAAAGAAAGTCTTAAGAAAAAAGCACATCAATTAGGATAATTGAATGCAAGATTTACCTGTTTTCCAAAGAATAAGACAACTAATAGTTGGATAGAAGAAGAATCTTATCACAGATCTCAATTAAGACAAAACAAATCACGACTTATAGAAATTATAAAAGGTATACAAAATAAATTGAATAAAGATATAGACATTTTAAATAAGATAGAATTAATAAATCTAGAAGAACAATTAAAAGATATTAAAGATAAATTAGATTGTAATTATATAAGAATAGAAAATTCTTATTATAGGACGTATTATTATAATATACAAACAGATAAGGTTCCTTTAGGTTAATATATGCCTCTAGAATACATTAGAAGAATCAGACTAAGACAAAGTTGGTTATACGATGAAATTAATCATAGAAATCAGCTCAGAAAAGAAATAGGACAACTAAGAGAAAAATTAATTTGGATAAAAAACGCTTTAATAGAAGTAGATATAGATGCTAGCCTAGTAGAAGTAGACACTAGTTTGACTACAAGAAATAGTTTACTTATTACAATCGCAAACAAAAGATTTAAAGAATTACTCATAAGGGAGTAAGTAAAAATAATAGGACAAATTGATAATATAGAGTTAGATATTAAATACAGCACTAGTAAATTAATTTATTACATAAAAATTTATAAAATTACAAGCACTCTAGGATAACAAAATAGCTTCTTTAAAAAATCTCGAATACTTAGATCTCCGATTTCAACCTAAAAAGAAATATAGAGCATTAAAAGATAATAATGTTATAAAGTGTAACTTTAGCCAAGGAGAACACATATTACATTCCGAAGACAAACAATATAATACTATAATAGATCTAATAGTAAATCTTAGTGAAAAAATTCAAGAAAAAGATAAAATTATAATTAGACTATTAGAAGAAACAAAAGTTACTCAAAATAAACAGAAAAAGACACTAGAAAAGTTAGAACAAAATTTTGACTACTTAAAATCACAAGAATTAGAGATAGATAGAAAACTTCAATACTTAAATACTAAATTTAATTTGGAAAAAATACCTACAAAAACAGAAATAGAAAGATTAATAAAGACTATAGCAGAAAAACCAAAAGAACTAGAAATTAAAACCACTCAATTAGTAACAAAAATTATAGAACAAGTAGAATCCACCAATAAAGAAATAAGTGAACTAAAAATAGTAATACAAAGATCAGAAGAAATCTCACTTTCATGAGTGAAGAAGAAGATATAAATTACAGTAGGGCATTAGAAAAATCGAAAAGCTATCACAGTGAACCAGAAGGACTATCTAGGCATATTCCTTCAAGTCAGATAGATAAAATCATATTAAAACAAAACAATACTATAATAACGTTATTGATAGAATTTCATAAAAAGATAGATAACTTAATAAAGGGTAAAGAAGTTCAAGAACCTAAAAATACTGAAATAGATGAATTAATTACTCAACTAATGAAAACTGAATTAACTCCTAGACAAGAGAGACAAAATATAATTAGAAAATCTCAAAAATGAACTTTCTTTCAACTAGATCAAGAACCACCGAAATCGAAAGACAAAGAGTGAGTTTTTCCGATAATAGAATAGGAACTAATAGCCTTATTTCTAAAATACTAAGAAGACACCCAAACGTAGATCAACACCAAGAATTAAATGAAATAATAGACGTAGATAAGGATTTACAAATTTTTCAGCAACATCAGTTAAAACTATTAAATCCCAAGACATTATATAATGCTGGATATTTTTCTACAGATAATCAGTTATATAGACATTATAGAGAAGAACAGATATCAGCTATAGGAGAAAACTTTACAGTTCTAAACTTAGTAAACTCTGAATCTTTAAAACATATAAAAAATAGAATGTTGCTAATACATATGGGATTAATTGTTATAGGAATAAAAGGACTAACTAGAAAAAATCTAGGATCTAAAGTACTAATAACAATATATGATGATAGATGAACATACATTAAAAAATCAATAATAGGGTTAACAGAAGGAGATATGACGAATAATGGAGGAATATTCTATATAAGCCCGAATTTTTTAATGAACTTATAAGAATTTGGAAAATTATTAAAATAGGAATTCAAACTAAAGGGTATGAAGAAATGAATAGTGACACTAATTTACTAATGTGTGTAGGATTTATAGAAAAATTAACATTAAGCAATAATACTAAATTTAAATTAAAAGTAAATGACGTAGTTGAAGTAATGGGAAATAAAGGTATAAAATTAATAAAACCAATAAAAATAAATTCAGAAAAATACGCAGGTTTAGAATGGAATCTAGAAAAAATTAATAAGCCAAAAATCTTTACACCAGAATCTCACTTATTATACACTACAAGAAAAGGAGAAACTTCAGTTAGATTTACAGACTATAATTATACTAGTCGAAAATAATTAGACGATGAAGAAACTGAAAGTACTATAACAATAGAACAAGAACTAATAAACGTAGAAATCTTACAAGAAGGATACGAAGTAGACCTAGCAATAGAAGAAGTATAAAGATTAGCCAAAAAATATACGCATATGACCTTTAAATGTAAAGGGTGTGCAAAGAACAATATGAATATAATGAAATGT
Organism: Capsicum pubescens; assembly: GCA_030864215.1. Lineage (NCBI taxonomy): Eukaryota > Viridiplantae > Streptophyta > Magnoliopsida > Solanales > Solanaceae > Capsicum > Capsicum pubescens. The sequence goes on from CM061547.1 coordinate 104,386,254, forward strand.
ATAGAACATTTTAAAACCTGTTTAGAAAGAAATGACAATCTAGGATATAGAAATAGTAGTATAATTTCTGAAAAGATAAATGGAGATATAACGTCCATAGTAAGTTATAGAGAACTAGCAGAATTAGAAGCTGCCAGTTCAAGTAGCGCTAGTCCGTTTCAATAAATTAATCTTAATCCTTAGCTAGTAGATTATAGTACAGGTAACATACCTAGAAGACCAGCAGTTAGATTAGACCCAAATATAGAAATCAGAGGAGATAGCATAAAACTGGCAGATAGGAGAATGCCAATAGAAGAACAAATAAAACTTCAAGAAGGAGGTAGTACTATTGTTCAAGTGAGCTTGAATGATAAAGACAAAGTTAAAGAAGAAAGTGTAGGAGCATTTCAAGGTAAAATGATTAACTCTAATGTTATATTTTCTTTAAGTGATCTTAAAAGAAATTTTGGTTTAGATGAAAGTCATTCTTATTTTGAGAAAGATGAATCCTTTCGAAATTCATAATATTGGTGGTGATATTTGTCTTGTTCAAGGTAGTGATTATTTATTGCATTTTGATTTTACTTCACTAGTTGAGTTGAAGTGTGAGACCAAACTCGTTGATTCTTGTGAGCTTAAATTGTTTCCAATCAATGATGTGCTGATTAATGAGTTTGAGAATCAAACAAGTGATTCTTGAAGTGTGCATAACATTGTTGATCCTATTTCTTGTTTCATCCACAGAGGTCATATCATGGATAACCTTGTAAAGGATGACATTTGTCATTTTGAGAGTGAATTTAGATGCCTTAATTATTCATTGTATATTGAATTTTCTCGCATTAAAGTGTAACACCCCAATTTTTTGAACTGGAATGCTACATGGTGCTCATGACCCCGAAGGACCACAAGCTAACCCATGACTGCTATCTATACCTGTACACTGCATAATATAACATGAAAATATGGAAACATGTACTGAATGACCATAAGGTTCAAATCTAAATAAAAACATCTGATAAGAATAATGTCTGGAAATGGTATAACAATACCAAAATAAATCTAAAATAACTGTCTGACATGCTATAGTCTAGAAAGCCTCTAAATTATCTGAATAAGGAGTTGATGGAACATGTCTCCAACTAACTCCGTCTAGCAAAACTGAACTGAAATAATAAATGAAATAAAATAATATCGTCCTCGAATGGATAAGGACTCACTACAACTCTGCGACTAAAATTCTACTGCTGATCTGGAACATGTGCCTCTGAACCTATGGTGTAACATAAGGGAAAGCACCATAGCGCAAATGCGTCAGTATGACTAAATATACTGAGTATACAAGTGAGGTAGGCTAAATGTAAAGGGTTATATGCATGAACAATGCTGACTAATATGAACGTGGGAATACATACATGCATAAGAAACTATAACTGAACTCATGGTGATACTGACTACTGAGTCTGACTACTGACGATATGAATTTACTGAAACTGAGGTACTGAATAGATGGATGACTATTTCTGACAGTTCGAATTATGAAGAACTGGTCTGATTGACTGTGTCTAACAGTCTTGAAACTGAATACTGATACGTAGCTATGATGACTGATATAACTGTGATGACCGGCATAACCGATGTAACTGATACTAAGCGACTGTATCTGACAGTCTAAGTTCTCATGGAACTATATGAGTTCCGTTCTATATAGAGTAACTGAATCTGAGATCAGTCCTATCTGTCGGGTGATCTTTGAATCCGATGATTCTGATACTGATTAATCATAATTGAGATCATTCCTAGATAATGGGTGATCTTGAAGTCTATTTATAATAATAAGCATTGACTGTATCTAACAGTACTGAATCTGTACTATTAAGCTGAGTTGACTGTGTCTGACAACCCTGATTCTGTAACTGAAACTGTGGGATGTGTTCATCTAACCGACATGCCCCAAGCTAAGCTGACTGGGGTCCAATCTCTACCCTGACTGGAAGGGTGTCAGTACCGCGCCACCAGTAAAAACATCTGCTGTGGAGTCAGTTTTAATCTAGCGGGTGACTCCTGGGATCATTCCTATACATATAAATGTGCTAACGGGTGACCCTTGAGTATGTAATTCTTATCTAATGGGTGACATCTCATACCTACGCTGGCTACGTAGTTCTGGAACTTAGGGATTACTTCTAAGGATCTCAGTCCTAATCTAGCGGGTAAGTCCCCATCCCTAGGCTCACTCGGTGCTGAATCCTACTCCCAACCAAAAGACACTGAACTGAATAACTAGGCTGAACTGAATAACTGAACTGAACTGATTAGCTGAACTGATACTAGTGGTATTGTTTAGCGGAGCTAAACTGAGTTTACTGAATTTCGATGACTAACGAAATGTACTGATTTCTGAGGACTGATTAAGAGTACTGAAGTTACTGAGATTGCTAGGAATACTGCTATTACTGAGATCACTGAAATTACTGAGTACTGAGGTTACTAAACTACTGAGACTGCTGAGATTTCTGAGTTTTCCTGAGTCACATGACTGACTGAATTCTATAGATCATGGCTTAACTGAGAGTATCGTGATAACATGACATGGCTCTAGGCACACAACTATATTTTCAGGTACGAATACCCCCAGGACTCGATGGAAGGAAACTAACACAACATGACTGACTTGATCATAAGATTGGAGTCCATAATTCACATTGTCATAAGTAGGGGATATTATACTTCATGTAGTTCTTCAACATCTTAAGCATGGTAGGGAGTGCATGGATATATTTCATGTACATATTGTATATCTCCATCATTATACATGCTTCATACCACAACAATAGCAACACATCAATAGCATGGAATTTATATTGAAGTATATAACTAACATGGACTTGTCATTTAGATATCATGGAACCATGTAAACATGAATTTCTAGCATCCTAAGCATTTTATCAAACACCTTACATGCACTCTTTAAGGCATAGACGTGCTTATCAATTTGGCAATCTTAATCCATCCAAAATTCATGGGTTTCAACTAACCTATTCATATGCTTCATGAATAACACATCAAGATACAACCTTGAATCCAAACAACAATCATCAACATGAATATAGTCAAAACACAACAAGGAAATCACAATTTATAATTTAAAAAATGATTCTTGATCTCCATGGATGAAAGAGACCCATGGATGAACACTACGCATACCTTAAAGCTTGATCTTGAAAGAGATCTAATGTTTCTTGAAGGTTCTTGAAGAAATCCTTAGGCTTTCTCTTGATTTTTCTTGACTAAGGTTTAACCCCTTTGGGAGAGAATGTTCTTATTCTTGAGAAGATGATCTTGAGAGAAAACCCTAATCTTGTGGTTGAGAGCGTATAAGAGAGCTTTTTTGAGATGTTTAACTAAAGAGAATGGAAGATAATATGCTCCTTGAGGGTTATAAGTCGTGGGAAGTGAAGGGAAAAGACCAAAATACCCTTACTAAAATGTTCCTCAAGTTCTGGAAAGAAAAGCTAACGACGTTCGTGACAAGGCGTCAAAAATATGACAGGCCATAAAAAATGTCGTTACACAGAAACTGGTTTCTTCCTAAGGCTGACGACCATTTTGACAAGGCATCACAAATGTGACAGGCCGTCAAAATTGTCATCACACAGTTGCCAGACTGACATGCTGGAGTAAAATGGGCGTAACTCCTTGCTCCGATATCGGATTTAGGCAAAATTGGTATTGTTGGAAAGATAATTCAAAGAGATTTTATTTGATATATAGTAAGACACCCAGTTTATCATATACAACGAGTTATGGTCTATTGAAGTTGGCCCAAATTTTGACGCTCACTAAAACTTGAACGATAGGAAAGCTTTCAACTTGTACTTAAGTTAGGGGGCCTATATGATCTAAATTCATGCTCAAATAGATTACCACACTACAAAATTGATTAACACACTAAATTTACATAGATGTCGAGGCTTTTGAAACGTCTACGCATAGAAATAATGGATTTTCATTCTAGTCCAAAATGTGGGGTATTACAATATTTCCCCCTTGGGAATATTCATCCTCGAATGAGACTGGCTGAGATGAGAAAAGAGACAACTAACACGAATATAGAGCATGAATGACTTATCATGATTTCATGGCTGACATGACTAATAAGCTGAACATATCATACTGAACATGCATATCTGATACATGCATAACTGATGCATAAGTACATAAGGGAGAGTACTGATAAGCTGATCACGTATATCTGATGTGCAAATATATGACTGAACTAGCTCATGAATATGCAATGGTAAAGATACCAAGTTTGAACTGGGAACTGAGCATGGAACTAAACACCAAGTTTGTACTAAAATTTGAACATGAGAATGAGTAAGCTCAAAGAAAACTGCTACCATGAATTGAAAATATCGATGAGTCTAAGATTGATTACTCAATATGCATGAGCGGAGACATAAGAACATACTTGAGTCTGGAACATAATACATGAACTGAACTGAGTCTCTAATGCATGACATGGACAGAGTATCGTATCGTGGATACACTTAGCCATTGAGTACATGGCTTACTGCTTAGTTTTGAAGCTAGAGGGTCGGATCTTAAGTAACACTTCCTCCAAGATAGATTCATCAAAGAAAATGACATGTCTAAATCAAGGAAGTTTGGGGGCTATAGTGTATATCCCCCTCGGGACACTATGTCCCTTGAAGGATGCTGGACTGACCTTGCTGAGATATTAAGGAAGTTGAGGCGATGCATAAGGCACCTAGGTAAGAAATCGTGATTGATTATCTGAGATTTAAAACTGAAGCGTGATGCACGAATGCATAGACATACTGACTTATCTGATTAACTGAGTAACTGGTAACTGAACACTGGGTATGCAAGACTGAATTGTACTTAATCTTAGTAGTTGGGCTGAGGCCATAAAGTATTATGCATATGAGAAGAGACTGACTGGGTAACATGAGGTAACTGATCATGGATTTCATGAAAGCTATATTGTCTGAAAATGCAGGACCAAACTTATTACATGATTTGGAAACATTCCTAAGACTGAGGTATTGAAATACCTATAACTGAGTAGATGATAACTGTACGCTATGGTCAAGCAAGTCTAAAACTGAACTAAATTTCTGAGCTGAATACTGATCTGAAGTTGACATTAGTCAAGGATCTGAATATACATTCATACTCTAAACTTTCCCAATTTCTAAGTACTACCTCTCGCTAGCCCTTTGCTTGCATACTAATAGGATATTCAAGCCTATCTTCGTAACTACACCCTTGTGTAAAGAAAGCATGCAACAAACTTCTCTTAACATGAATCATTCACTCTCTTATTTAAGCAACTACTCATCGCTACACTACACTATTTTCACAAAGAGAGCTCACTGAAAGGGTTAAGTCAGGAGAATCTGAAACATGAATAGACACATAACCGAACTTGGCACTTAACTAAAGTCTGAGGAATAGAATATAAATACCATGTGTGTACTAAAAGGTCTAAACTGAGGGTATGCATGATATATTCGGAATTTAAATGATCAGTAGGGATGTAGCATGAGTCATTAAAGCTGAGTACACTATAAAACATGATATGCGTACATGAGTCATGAGCTGCATGACCTGGGTCTGGAATTTCTGAGTTCATGGAACACGATTTGTAACGCTGAGTGATCTAAAATTGAACTCCCTATACTTGAAACTGAAAATGCACACGATTCTATGGAATGCGTGTGAACATAAGATGTATTCATGGAATTTGAGACATGAAGCATACATAGGCACTATGCTAACTGAAGTACGAAGTTTTACACTGAGATAAGGATGGGTCGGGAATCGCCTTCCCTAACTGCTTTTCTGTACATACTGGAACTACTACTGGAATCTGAGAGCCTGACTTGGTTACATGATCTATTATCTCTCCCATAGCTTTACGCCATCATCATACGTCTGTGAACACTAAACTAATCTCTGAACTATATTAAAATCATCATCACATACTTACACTCTGATCAACACATGCTCGCCTTATCAAACACATCATCTGCCTCTGTTTTCTCATATACTACTAATATAACATTCACACTTTCATGCTTAATTTCAAGTCAATAAACTTAAATTTCTAACTCACATTGTTCAAGCCTACTGATTCATTATAGCACAACTATCCCCATGAATACATAATTTATTCAATCTGGTTATCATATCCCAATTTGTCTACTGCTAAACTCCTGGGTTCATGCTTCTAACTCTGGGTCACATGCTATCATAGGATTTTGAGAGGGGATCTGATGGCATATCTAAATATGGGTTCGAGAACGAGTTCTCATGATTATGAATGAGATCCCTACAACTTTGGGACATAACTTAACTAATGGGATACTGTCTGAGAAAGCCCTATCTTTAGGACTTGAGCTTCACTATTTCTGTTACCTTGAAAGTAATATGGAATTAACATGAGTGAAGCATGATGAGAATCTATATGAGTTTCTTAGAGAACCTTGCAATAACACTATCTGAGACAAGAAAGAAGGGAAACTGTTCCTAAAACATTTCATAGCCTCCTGCACATAAGTGTGGTGCACAACACACATATGTGCAAGACTCTACTAGATGCGACTTTCAGACTTCCTAGGACTCTATTGAACCTTAGGCTCTGATACCAAGTTTGTAACACCCTCATTTTCTGAACCAGAATGCTACACAGTGCTCATGACCCCAAAAGACTACAAGCTAACCCATGACTGATATCTATACCTGTACACTGCATAATATAACATGAAAATATGGAAATATGTACTGAATTTCCATAAGGTTCAAATCTAAATAAAAACATCTGATAAGAATAATATCTGAAAATGGTATAATAATACCAAAACAAATCTAAAATAATTGTCTGACATGCTATAGTCTAGAAAGCCTCTAAACTATCTGAATAAGGAGTTGATGGAACATGTCTCCAACTAACTCCGTCTAGCAAAACTGAACTGAAATAATAAATAAAATAAAATAATATCATCCTTGAATGGATGAGGACTCACTGCAACTTTGCGACTGAAATTCTACTGCTGATCTGGAACACGTTCCTCTGAACCTATGGTGTAACATAAGAGAAAGCACCATAGCGTAAATGTGTCAGTACGACTAAATGTACTGAGTATATGAGTGAGGTAGGCTAAATGCAAAGGGTTATATGTATGAACAATGCTGACTAATATGAGTGAGGGAATACATACATGCATAAAAAACAATAACTAAACTCGTGGTAATACTGACTACTGAGTCTGAATACTGACGACATGACTTTATTGATACTGAGGTACTGAATAGATGGATGACTATTTCTGACAGTTTGAATTATAAAGAACTAGTTTGATTGACTGTGTCTAACAGTCTTGAAACTGAATACTGATATGTAGCTATGATGACTGATATAACTATGATGATCGGCGTAACTGATGTAACTGATACTGAGCGACTGTATCTGACAGTCTAAGTTCTGATGGAACTATCTGAGTTCCATTCTATATGGAGTAACTGATTATGAGATAAGTCCTATCTAGTGGGTGATCTTTGAATTTGATGATTCTGATACTGATTAATCATAGTTGAGATCAGTCCTAGCTAATGGGTGATCATGAAGTCTATTTATAATAATAAGTATTGACTGTATCTAAAAGTACTGAATCAGTACTACTAAGCTAAGTTGACTATGTTTGACACCCCTGATTCTGTAACTGAAACTGTGGGATGTGTTCTTCTAACCGACATGCCCCAAGCTTAGCTGAATGGGGTCCAATATCTGCCCCGATTGAAAGGGTGTCAGTACTGCGCCACCAGTAAAGACATCTACTGTGGAGTCAGTCTTAATCTAGCGGGTGACTCCTGGGATCAGTCCTATACATATAAATGTGCTAACGGGTAACCCCTGAGTATGTTAGTCCTATCTAATGGGTGACATCTCGTACCTACGCTATCTACGTAGTTTTGGAACTTAGGGATTAGTTCTAAGGATCTCAGTCCTAATCTAGTGGGTGAGTCCCCATCCCTAGGCTCACTCGGTGCTGAATCCTACTCCCAACTGAAAGACACTAAACTGAATAACTGGGCTGAACTGAATTAATTAGCTGAACTGATACTAGTGGTATTGTTAGGCGAAGCTAAACTGAGTTTACTGAATTCCGATGACTTATGAAATATACTGAGTTCGAAGGATTGATTGAGAGTACTAAAGTTACTGAGATCGCTAGGAATACTGCTGTTACTGAGATCACTGAGATTACTGAGTACTGAGGTTACTGAACTACTAAGACTGCTAAGATTTCTAAGTTTTCTTGAGTCACATGACTAACTGAATTCTATAGATCATGGCTTAACTGAGAGTATCGTGATAACATGACATGGCTCTAGGCACACAACTATATTTTTGGGTACGAATACCCCCAGGACTCGATGGAAGGAAACTGGCACAACATGACTGACTTGATCATAAGATTGGAGTCCACAATTCACAGTCATAAGTAGGGGATATTATACTTCATGTAGTTCTTCAACATCTTAAGCATGGTAGGGAGTGCATGGATACATTTCATGTATATATTGTATATCTCCATCATCATACATGCTTCATACCACAACAATAGCAACACATCAATAGCATGGAATTTATATTAAAGCATACAACTAACATGGACTTATCATTTAGATATCATGGAACCATGTAAACATGAATTTCTAGCATCCTAAGCATTTTATCAAACACCTTGCATGCACTCTTTAAGGCATAGATGTGCTTATCAATTTGGCAATCTTAATCCATCCAAAATTCATGGGTTTCAACTAACCTATTCATATGCTTCATGAATAATACATCAAGATACAACCTTGAATCCAAAAAACAATCATCAACATGAATATAGTCATAACACAACAAGAAAATCACAATTTATAATTTAAAACATGATTCTTGAGCTCCATGGATGAAAGGTACCTTAAAGCTTGATATTGAAAGAGATCTAATGTTTCTTGAAGGTTCTTGAAGAAATCCTTAGGCTTGCTCCTGTTTTTTCTTAACTAGGGTTTAACCCCTTTGGGAGAGAATATTCTTGTTCTTGAGGAGATGATCTTGAGAGAAAACCCTAATCTTGTGGTTTAGAGCGTATAAGAGAGCTTTTTTGAGATGTTTAACTAAAGAGAATGGAATATCATATCCTCCATGAGGTTTATAAGTCGTGGGAAGTGAAGGGAAAAGACCAAAATACCCTTACTAAAATGTTCCTCAAGTACTGGAAAAAAAGCTGACGACATTCGTGACAAGGCGTAAAAAATGTGAAAGGCCGTCAAAAATATCGTCTCACAGAAGCTGGTTTCTGCCTAAGGCTGACGACCATTTTGACAAGGCGTCACAAATGTGACAGGCCATCAAAATTATTGTCACACAGTTGCCAACCCGACATGTTGGAGTAAAAGGGGTATAACTCCTTGCTCCGATATCGGATTTAGGCAAAATTGATATCGTTGGAAATATAATTCAAAGAGATTTCATTTTATATATATTAATCCACCCAGTTCATTATATACAACTAGTTATGGTTGATTGAAGTTAACCCAAGTTTTGACGCTCACTAAAACTTGAACGATAGGAAAGCTTTCATCTTGTACTTGAGTTAGGGGACCTATATGATATAAATTCATGCTCAAATAGATTTACACACTACAAAATTGATTAACATACTAAATTTACATAGGATTCGAGTCTTTTGAAACATCTACGCATAAAAATGACGGATTTTCATTCTAGTCCAAAATGTGGGGTATTACATAAAGATAATATTTTGTTTGAAGATAACATGACGAATTTCAATGATGAACTTAGTGATACTTATGGTGAGGTTGATGAAGTAGCAATTTTTAAAGGCTACAAGGTATATGATAATCCATTATGAGAAGCAATATGGGAAGAAAATGATGAACCTATACATGAAACTGAATTGATTGATGCTAATCTTAGTATTAATTTCATTACTTATTCTACTCATCTTTTTGAAGATCCGTTCTTGTTGGATTATGCTAATATTTTATTCTTAAAATGTGATAACAAGTCATTTAAAGATTGGTGTGGTCTAGTAAAAGAAATTAATTTGCATTCATTTTGGGTTGATAATTTCTTATTGATGTTTTTGGAGATACTTATAATTATTCTTGATGTTCTTAGAGGATTAAAGTTTGTTTTTGATCCCGGAGATTCTTCTTGCAGAATTGACAATGCTTTGAAAGATTATGATAAGTTTTGTCTAGTTGTTGTTCCCTTCTTTATTTTGCAAGGCTTGAATTCGAGGATGGATTCTTTTCAAGAAAGGGAGAATGATACAAATCGAGATAGCAAGATTGATAGCAAACGTGAAGATGTGAACTATCTTGAATACGAAAGCATTCAATCACCCACAAAGAATTTAAAGTGTCTTGGAAGGATCATCAAAATAGATTTTTAAGTCCATAACATGCTCAAATGGATCTATAAAAAAAGTAGTGATAACCAAGAAAATCATTAAGGGCTCAAGTGGCTATTATTTTATAATTTGGTTATATTTGTAATTTCACTATTTTTGCAAGACTAGTATAAATAGTCTTAAGTCTTTCATATTAAGGTTAGATAGTTTTTGAATATTGTGTGCCTTCTTTGTGAGCTTAGGGTTGAACCCTCTTATCTCTTCATTGAACCTCTTGATTACTTGAGTAAGTAATCTTTGTATGTGTTGAATTTCTCTTCTCCCTTGAATTAAATCTAATGATTAATGTATTTTAATTATTAATTTTTTCCTTCTTTTCTTCTAAATCTCTTCTCCCTTTCTTTCCAGATCTTAATTATATTATTGTATCTTATCTTATCTTATCATTTTGTTTGACTTTTCTTGAATCTCATTTTGCATCACATCACAACCAACATTGACAAAAAATATCGCTACTAGGCACTATTGTCAATCACTACACCTATCACCTCCATTATTCTAATTATATCCACCGCCAATGACTCTAACATCATTAACCACAATTGGCCAACCCCTACTACCGACCAACTCATCTATCACAACTATCACCACCGCTAACTACCACTAATACATCATCAACCTCCACACATTCTTTGATTGCCACCACCATTATTGTCACTAGTGTCGCCACCCCTACTACTACTTCAACCACTACCATCACTACAATTTATCTCTACTAAAAACCATCACCACCATTATAGCTACCAACTTCTCCAGCTACCACCAATACATCGTCAACCATCATGCATTCATTTTTCAGCCATAAAAAATCAACATCTCCAACTATCAACATCTACCAACATCACATCACAACTACCATCACTATCAATTGCCACTATCACAACATTCACTACAATACCAACCATCACAAATATCACCACCAACATTACTAATCACTAACATCAATCATTGCCACTACAACCACCATTACAAACCATCTCCACTATCACTAACAAACATAAATGTTTCTTTTTTAATCAAATAATAATTTTACCGTATTAAATTACATATTTTTGTAATATATAATTAATTTTTCAATTGAATTGTATTTTGTATTTTATATATAAATATATTATTTTTGCACATTTGAATGTTGAAAAACAAACAGTTTTAATTCTTCCTTTTCAGATCTAGAGACACTATCCTAATTATTCAGATGTGTATTTAGATTCAGACGTCTGAATCTTAACAGAAACAAATGCAGCCTTAGTAAAGTCGCTCTATTTTGAGCAACTTTCTTGAGAAAATTGAAGGAAAGGTGTCATTTAAGTCTTGAATGAAGGATTGGTGATATTGATCAACTTAAAGGGTCAAACATAATTAGGAAACTTGATTAAGTTAATTGTGGACTTGATTAATATTTTCAAAACTTTCTAATCTTTTCAAAAATATAAATCAACCCACACCCCCTCCTCTCCAAATTATCAATCGTCTTTTTCCCCTGTCTCTCTCCTCCAACCAAAAATTCTGCAAAATTTCTCCCTTCAATCACCGGCCACTTCAACCTCTGGTGAAAAATAGTTGGGCGAGTTCCTTTTCGACTTTCAACCATCAATCACCTGACAACAGTGTTCTCCGGCGACAATAACTTTGAGTTCTTCGTCATCCCATTTCTTATTTCACAGGTAAAAATATATGTCTTTTTAGTTATGAAGAAAAAGAGGAACTTGGGACAACTTCTCTTCTAGTATTGGTTAACAATTTTAATATTTCTTGCATAAATTTGAAATATGGACTGAAGAAAACCCTAATTTCTAGCATTTTTTCTCTACTCTTTTTGGTGTGAAATATAATTTTTTGTTGTTATTGTAGTTCTTGTTGTCGAACTGTTGATTCAATTTGTTGGTGTCTGTTGAGTTTTTTGAAGTTTAATTTTTGTTGTTTGTGTTTGTACAAATGCAAAACAATAATGTTCATGATTTTTAGTCACCATTGATGTTCTTAGTGTGTGTGTTGTGTTGGTGTTGCTGGGTTGATTTGTTATTTTTCTTGATAAAAATGGTGTATTTGATATTAAATAATGATAGTGCTGTTGTTTTATTGAACAAAATCCTGGTACTATTTATTTTGCAATAAATGAATTATTTGCTACAACAGATGAACCATCTGATATAATAGATGAACCATATGATGCAACAGATTAAAAACTGATGCAACAGATGAACAATCTAATAAATCATTCCTCTGTTGCGACATACAACTCTTTTGTTTGGAAGAAACCTAAACAATATTAACAGTTGATAACAATTCCAATAGATAAGTTATTTGGCAATACATGAGTGATCTTGTTTTATTATTTCCAATGATTTTCTCATATATTACAACAGGTTGGTTATGTGTTGCAATGGATAAACTACCTGGTACAATAGATGAGTGATATGTTTTTACAGTTTCCAACGCATTACTCTTCCATTGCAATAAGTTGGTTATATGTTGCAACAGATAACCTACCTGGTGCAACAGACGAGTGATTTGTTTTAACAATTGCATGATTATTTTTTATTATTTCCTATAGATTACTCATCTTTGCAACAAGTTGGTTATATGTTGCAACAGGTAATATACATGGTGCAATGGACCAGTCATCTATTTCAATAGATGAGTGATTTATTTTTACTATTGCAATAAATACTCATCCATTGTAATAGGTTAGTATTATATTGCAACATATAAATACCTGGTGCAGCAGATGTGTGATCTGTTGGAACTGTTATTTTACTGGTGTACTTTTCAGATATACTGTTATCTTTTCTTAATGATACATTAATCAATTATAATCTATTTTATGTTCCTGTTATATTTAGATTATATGGCTCCCAAAAGAAAATTAATTGAATCAAGTTTAAGTAAAGGAACAAGTGAAGCAGCTAAGCTACATCTACCACTCTATGAGCTTGCTTTACAAGCGTTATCTCAATCAGAAGCAGAAGATAATGAACATGGGCAGGAGGAATGTTTCAAAAGAGATGATTCAAATGCTAATATCCCTTCCACTAAAGAGTTGGTCAATACCTTTAACATTGATAGTTATCCTGTGAAAATACAGTGCAATGGTGCCATGGATTTAATGGGTGATTTCATGGTTAATTCATACATGGGAAAATCATTTGACGCCTTCAGAAAAATACTTCAAGAGAAAATTTTGGAAGCTTATTTCAAGGATAGCTGCTTTGGGCAATATCTTGATTTACCAGAGGACAATAATTCTCATTTTCAAATGAAAATGGTATATGATCTTCTCAATCATAAGTTTATGTATGAAAACAAAGATAAGATGGATGAGGTATGGATCAATTATTGTGGGATACTTGTTTGTTTTTCTTGGAGGGAGTTTGCCATAGTTACGGGATTAAAATATTATCCCCCTTCTCCTTCTCAAGTTATACCTATTCTAACCCCAAAAAGCACCCCGCACACCCAAAAAAGGCAAAACCAAGCCAAGTAATCATGATGACCTGGTGTCCCTTGTTGGTCCAAGCTTCAAAAACATAAATTTGACAGAAGCGTTGAAAGGTAAAAGACTTTCAAAGAAGCACAAGCAATTATTGTGCTTGATTTAGTTTGTACATAATATTATTTGGGGTTTTGAAAGCTTCAAAATGACTGTTAAATATTTGTTGACTCCGTTAATACCAAAGACAGTTAACTTATATGGATTTCTATGGGCTTTCATGGTAAATATTTCTTTTATTATGACATGATTCATTTTTTTCAATAATACTTTTGATTTATTGACGTTATTTTATAGGCTTGGACATTTGAAGGCATTTCTTATTTGAGACAAAAATTGAACTACATGAAAGAAGTTTTCTGTTCAAGAATCTTGAGATGGTTGTTGGCCAAAAATGATAAAAATATAAAATTTCTTGATCTCTTCACCCGCCCGAAGGAAGCAGTAAGTCTAATTTTTTAAAATGATTTCATCATTATTATAATATATGTACTGATTTATTTTAGATTGTCTATCCGTGGCTTGTTCAGACAATTTGAGAGTTGAAGTTTCCATTTTTCTTACTTTGCGGTCTGTGCAAAATTTATCGGACCCTAAGGTCATTGATAGAATAGAAAAGAAATTATTTGGAGCAACAACCATCATAAGAAAAATAATTTTGGAGGGTGGGCTTGTTGTTGTTGATAATGGTAGTGGTAGTGGTGCTGTTGTTGGGGCTATTGATGATCCTCTTACAGTTTTTAAAATAACAAATCATTATGATTATAATTATACTGGTTATATAGATTTTTCCACTTCTAGCGAATGTTCGGCATGCAAATGTCAAGACTGCAAGGTGAAACATGATAGAGTATTAATGCTATTAATGAATTAACTGCTTTTGTAAAGGAAATGACATCTAAGAGAGGTGTCATTCCATCAAAAAGGATTTTATATCCATACACTCCACTAGAGATCAAGGTGGCTAAGAGGAGAAGGAAAGAAATTTCCAAGGAATCATCAAGCGTCAAATAAAGCAAAATTACAATCCTCTATCTTTGTCTTACACCTTTGATCAATGTATAAAGGCCACAGAAGAGTAGCATGAGCTGAAAAAGGTGAATGTCTACCATCTGTTCTAACAAATAAACAAACACATATCTATTTCACTAGATGATACATCTACTGAAAATTATCAAACAGATATATACATCTATTGCAATTGTCGTCTAATCTGTTACATCAGATGTGTTATCTATTGCAACATATGTCCAGTTATTTCAGTAAATCAAATAGGTCTTCGTACTATTTTAATTTGTACCAACAGATGAGTCATATGTTGTAACAGATGGGTCATCTATTAAAAATTATCGTACAACTCTGATTTACCTATTTGAATTTATCCCAACAGATGATCCATCAGATACAACAAATAGATAATCTATTGTATATCTGTGATTAGCATTGGCAATTCTAGCTTTCTAGGTGGATGTCACAGTAGAAGCTACTGCTGAACAATATAATATCACAGTTAATAATCCATCAACTGTTTGCACGAAAAAAGAAAAAGTGGAGTCTGTCAGTTCGGGAGAACGGAAAAATTACCCATTTGAAGGGTTCAACATCTCGGATGAGGCTCCGAAAAAACTAATAAAGTTGATCAACGACTGTAACGCCCCATAAAAATCCTTAATGTGTTATGTTGTAGTAGCATGCTTGTTGAGTTAAAAGCTTGAAAATTTTCTAACTATAAAAGGGGACTTAGAATTACTTTTAGCTTTCAATCTTTGGGGAATTTATTTTTGACCTTCCTGACCTCCATTTTCCAATTTTCAAGTTGCGTTATGATCGGGGAAGTCAAGGGTACGTCTCGGGTGAGTTTTAGAATTTTTAGACGAGCGTAAGTCCATGTTTGGGGTCGCGAACCAGTGGCTAAAGGCATTTGGCCTACGACGCCTTGCCTGGAGCCTTGCCTGGGGGGGCCATGATAGGCAAGGTGGCGCCTTGCTTAGAGCGGGGGTCCATCCAGGGTGGCGCCTCGCCTGGCGCCCCAAGCCAATTTTTCAATTTTCGTGAGATATTAAGGGTGTTTTGGGTATTTTCCAACCCCTTTAACATCTTAAACACGGGATTAAGCTTCCAAATAACCACATTGTGCATATTTTCTCCAAAATTCATCAAGAACTCTCCCAAGGGTTTCAATCAAGAATCCCAAATAACTCAAGATTCAACCGTGGGTTTTAAAAGATAATTAGAGATTCAAAATCTCCAATCCATAAGCTTCAAGAATCACCCATTATTTTATGAAATAGAGGTATGTGGGATTTATCCTAAAACTACATGGGCTTGTTAAAAATACTCAATTATGATTTAAAGATCATCAAGCATGAATTTGTTAAAGGGGTTTTGAAATCCATGATTTTATTATGCTTTAAGCATGTTAATGATATTGTTGTTTTGGCCTTTAGGCCTTATCCCCTTAAATTGATTTACAAGCATATGTATATGTATGAAATTAAAATTTAAGATTTTTGTTTGAGAGCACAGATTATGAAGTCCCTCTCTTGTGATAAATTCAAGTTTATGATTTTATTATGAATGATTTAAAATGCATGATTTATGGTTTGAAAAATAGTTTTCTCAATACCATAGAGTTTGAGTATGATTTAGAGATGATGAGAGATTTTTTTTTTGATATAATGATATCCTTGTTTTAAATGAGAAAGAGTTGCATGTGATTGAGAAATTGGACATGACCACCTTGTATTATTGAAATGCTTGACAAAAAGATTTCCTTGCATGTGTTTACATGAGATTTGAGAAAGAGTTCCTTTAAATTGATTTATTGATATGGTGGTCCCAAACTTACGTTTTGAAAATAGAGATTATAATATGTTATTAATGTCTCAGAGATGTAACTTGCAAGTCAATGGTATGGTGATACCATAAGAATGTATGTCATACCAGATAAGAGATTTCAGAGTATGTTTTCAGAATATGTTTTCAAAAAATGCATGATTTTAAAAAGAGTTAAAAATGGGCTTAAAGAGGGTTAGGTGGTTACCCGAAGAGGGATTGAGTTCAAGTACCTCTTAGCCTGAAACCATATTTGCCGATACGGGTAGATTATTATTGTACGTTGGCGACGGCCGTGTGGAGTAGTAGATTCAGAGACTCCGACCCTTGCGGCACACTTGGGTTGGGGGCTTGGCTGTTGATTTAATGACAGTTTTCATATATCCCATGGAATTTCAGATTGTAGGGTATACCACCCAGCACAGAAGTAATACAAAGAGTTTCACAGAGTATTTTAGAACGCCCATGTGATTTATTACTATATGATATGTTTATGACCTATTTTAAATTACTCTCATTTATGTTGAATATAAATGATTATTTGGGATTTGCTTTGCGTACCAGTACATCTGTATTGATCCCCCTCCCCTACCTCTTATGACCTGAGGCATAGTCTAGGGGACCTGATAAGCTGTAGATAATTCAGACAGCAGATCAGATTGTGCAGTGGTGATCCTTCTCTATTCCAGAAGGCCATGTCTTTTCAGATTATGTCATCTATTACAATTTTGGTCTACTCGGGGCCTTGTCCCAGTTTTCAGATAGTTGTCAGATTATTATGTAGTAGAGATTTCACAGACTGTTTCCAGATGTTGTTTAGTTGATTTCGGATTTTATTCCTTATTGTTAAATTTAATCCAGAGTATGATTATGTTTTCGTATTAGATCATAATTTCATATTTTCTTTTATTATATGAATATTGTGAATGACTACTAGTTAGAGTAGGACGTCCGAGCCTTTATGGTTCGGGATGTCCATTACGGCTAGGCCCTAGTTTGGGTTATGAAAAACTTGGTATCAGAGCACAGTTCATGGTCCTAGAGTGTCTGCGAAATCGCGTTGGGTAGAGTCTTGTTTATGAGTGTGTAGCGCGCCACACTTATAAGCTGGAGGCTACTAGGTATTTAGGAATATTTCCCCTCTTTTTGATTAAGTTCATGCATTGGAGTCTAATCTATCCTCTAATCAGTGATCTATTGTGTTTCAAAAAATAGTCATGCCTCCTCGTCGCTCCAAAAATCAGAATACTCAGGATGATGAAGTCCACCCCACTCATGGGATGCGGACCCGTAACAGAGCGCACACTCTAAAATCTATTCCTACTCCGGGAGTACCTCCAGTCCCAACCAGTCCTCCTCGAGCTCCAAGAACAAATCTTAACCGTCCCCAGCCTTCTCAGATGGACATATCTAATACAGAGTTCAGATAGTCTATTCACATGCTTTCACAACTGGTAGCCGTATAAACTTAGAGGTCGAAAGACACTGGGTCTGCATCTGTTACTTCTGAGGTTACTAGGCTGGGTCAGTTCATGAGATGAACCCGCCCAAATTCTCTGGCACTAAAGTAGAAGAGGATCCATAAGAGTTTGTGGATGAAATAGAAAAGATTTTTAGGGTAATGCATGTAGATCAGGTGGAAGGTGTTGAGTTGGCAGCATACCAGCTTTAGGATGTAGCGAACCAATGGTACAACAAGTGGGAGGATGCGAAGGGTGAGAGTGCTGAGCCCACAGTTTGGGGCGAGTTCTTAGAAGTTTTTCTTGACCGGTTCTTTCCTATAGAGTTGAGGGAAGCCAAAGCTGAAGAATTCATAAACTTGAAGCAAGGAAAGATGAGTCTCCAGGAGTACATACTAAAGTTCAACCAACTGGCCCATTATGCTCCTGAGATGACTGGAAATATGAGGGCCCGAATGAGGAAACTTGTATCTGGCCTTTCAGATGAGTTAGTGCTTGAATGTCAGGAAACAATGTTGAACAGAGACATGGACTTCACCAGATTATCAGTCCACATGCAACAAGTTAAGAATAAGAAAAAGAATATCGTTGAATCTAGGGAGAAGGACAGGCAGACAAAGAGATCCAAAATAGCAGACCATTGCTACAGTCAGTAGTAGAGCGGTAATTGGGGTAAAAAATGGCAATAGAGAAAGAATTGGGGTAATGCGCAGTCTGCAACTAGTGCTCCAGTGTCAAGACCCGCAGATGAGCAGTGCACCCAAAATTTTTAGTCTAGTCAGGGGCCGAGGATGCAGGGTGCGTAGTTGCAGGGAAGTGTAGCTCAGACCTCTCGGTCCTACCCGCGCTGTGGGAGATGTGGAAGGAATCATCCAGGGAGATATCAGTTTGGCGCTTTGGTGTGTTATTCGTACGGCCAGCCAGGCTATATCCAGAAAGACTGTCTGACATCAAGGAGTAATGTTGGAGAAGCCAAGTCACAGGCAAATTCTTTTGCACCACCACCACCTCAGAAGGGTGCCACTTCATCCGCCGAAAATGGCCGCAATCGGTTGTACGCCTTGACCAATTGCCAGGAGGTAGAGGCCTCACCAGATATAGTTACCGGTACATTGCACATATTTTCTTATGATGTTTATATGTTACTTGATCTCGGGTCTACCTTATCCTATGTGACCCCTTATGTGGTTGTTGGTTTTAGGTTTGAGCCTGATGTGATTTCTGAACCTTTCTCCGTTTCCACTCTGGTGGGAGATTATATTGTAGCTAGAAGGGTGTATAGAGATTGTGTTATGACTGTTTGTAGTAGGGATACTATGGCAGACCTCGTAGAGTTTGAGATGGTTGATTTTGATGTTATCTTAGGAATGGACTGGTTTCATTCATGTTATGCCACACTAAATTGTAGGACCCAAAGAGTCACTTTTTCCTTTCCAAATGAACCAGTCTTAGAATGGGAGGGGCATTCTTTAGCGCTAAGAGGGAACTTTATATCTTATCTCAGAGCCCGTAAACTCATCTCAAAAGGGTGTTTGTACTATCTTATCCGAGTTAAAGATTCTAGTACTGAAAGTCCTTCCTTTCTATATGTTCCTATGGTAAATGAGTTTCCAGAGGTATTTCCAGATGATCTCCCAGGAATACCACTCGATAGGGAGATAGATTTTGACATTGATTTATTGCCAGATACCCATCCCATCTCTATTCTGCCATATAGAATGGCTCTAGCAGAGTTGAAAGAGCAGCTAGCAGATCTTCTAGATAAAGGTTTTATCCATCCTAGTGTTTCTCCCTAGGGTGCACCTTTACTCTTTATGCGAAAGAAAGATGATTCCCTTCGTATGTGCATATATTACCGCCAGTTGAATAAGGTGACGATTAAAAATAAATATCCTCTTCCTAGGATTGATGATCTTTTTGACCAACTTCAGGGTGCTAAATATTTTTCAAAGATAGACCTTCGTTCGGGATATCATCAGTTAAAGGTTAGGGAGTCAGATATTCCCAAAACATCTTTGCAAACCAGATACGGTCATTATGAATTTTAAGTCATGTCCTTCAGGTTGACTAACGCCCCTGCAGCCTTCATGGATCTAATGAATAGGGTCTTCCATCAGTTTCTAGATCTGTTTTTCATAGTATTCATTGATGACATCTTGGTTTATTCTAATAGTGAGGAGGACCATGCCAATTACCTCCGAATTGTTCTTCAGACTCTCAGAGATCATAAGTTGTAAGCAAAATTCTCCAAATGTGAGTTCTAGCTAAGTGTTATTGTTTTCTTGGGCATATTGTGTCTAGTGATGGGATTAAGGTGGATCCCCTGAAGGTTGAAGCTGTGAGAAAATGGCCCAGACCCACTACTCCAATCGTATTTGGAGCTTCTTGGGTTTGGCAGGGTATTACAGAAGATTCGTAGAGATTTTTTCTTCCATAGCTGCTCCACTTACTAAGTTGACTCAGAAAAAGGTGAAATTTGTGTGGTCTGATTCATGTGAGAATAGTTTTGAGAAGTTGAAAAACAAATTGACTACTGCACCTGTTCTGACTCTCCCAAAAGGTATAAAAGGTTTTGTGGTGTACTGTGATGTGTCCTGAGTGGGACTTTGGTGTGTTCTTATATATCATGGTAGGGTGGTGGCTTATGCATTTAGATAGTTGAAAGTGCATGAGCACAATTACCCTACCTATGACTTGGAGCTAGCCGCTGTGGTATTCGCACTTAGAATCTGGAGGTATTATCTTTATGGGGTACATGTGGATATTTTCACTGACCATAAGAGTTTACAGTGTATTTTCTCATAGAAAGAATTAAATATCAGACAAAGGCACTGGATGGACTTACTAAAGTATTATGACATGAGCCTGCACTATCATCTGGGTAAGGCAAATATGGTAGCTGACGCCCTTAGCAGGTTGTCAATGGTCAGCCTTTCTCATGTTGAAGAAGGGAAAAGAGAGATGGTAAAGGATATTCATCGACTTACAAATCTTAGAGTGCGACTCTTAGATTCTGAAGATGGGGGGGTGGTTGTTCATGAGATAGCTAAATCATAACTTTGTGTTGAAGTTAAAGAAAAGAAGGTTGAGGATCTCATCTTGATACAGATCAATAATGATGTGGGTCAACAAAAGATGATGTCTTTTGGAATTGGTGGTGATGGTATTCTGAGATATCAGGAAAGATTGTGTGTGCCAGACGTAGATGGTCTGCGGAAGAGAATCCTTGATGGAGCTCACACTTCGAGGTATGTTGTTCACCCAGGCTCTACTAAGATGTACCATGATTTAAAAACCATGTATTGGTGGAATAATATGAAGCGTGATGTGGCTAACTATGTTGCCAAGTGTTTGAATTGTCAACAAGTTAAAGTGAAACATATGAGGCCAGGTGGTACTTCTCAAGAGATAGCTTTGCCTCTGTGGGAATGGGAGATGATCAATATGGATTTCATTACGGGACTTCCGAAGTTCCGAAACTAGTATGATTCCATTTGGGTGATTGTAGACCGGCTGACTAAGTCTGCCCACTTTCTGCCTATAAGGACTAACTGTTCGGGCGATGATTATGCTAAGCTGTACATTGAGGAAATAGTCCGCTTACATGGAGCACCTGTATCTATCATATCGGACCAAGGTACGCAATTTTCTTCACAGTTTTAGAGGTCTTTTCAAAGGGGTTTAGGTACCCAAGTGAACCTAAGTATAACATTTCACCCTCAGACGGATGGGCAAGTTGAGCGCACCATTTAGACCCTTAAGGACTTGTTGAGAGCCTGTGTAATCGATTTTAAGGGTAGTTGGGTGGATCACTTGCCATTAATAGAGTGCATATAATAATAGCTACCATGCTAGTATTAAGATGGCCCCTTTTGAAGCATTGTATGGAAGAAGATGTAGGTCATCTATAGGGTGGTACGAAATTTGTGAGATGCAGTTATTTGGGCCTGATCTTGTTCATCAGGCGATGGAGGATGTGAAAATCATTAGAGAACGACTCAAGATAGCTCAGAGTCGTCAAAAGTCCTACACCGATGTTAGGAGAAGAGAATTAGAGTTTGAGGTTGGTGATTGGGTGTTTCTCAAAATTTCTCCATGAAGGGAGTTATGCATTTTGGGAAGAAAGGTAAGCTGAGTCCTCGCTATATCGGGCCATATCAGATTTTGAGAAGGATAGGTGGATTTGTGTATGAGTTACAGTTGCCTGCAAGTTTGGGTTCTGTTCATCCGGTATTTCACATATCCATGTTGAAGAAATGTATTGGAGACCACTCATTAGAGTTACCTGTTGAAGAAATCAATGTGATGAACTCCTTGTCTTATAAAGAAGAGCCTGTAGCAATCTTGGATCGTCAAGTTAGAAAATTGAGGAGCAAAGAGATAGCCTCTATTAAAGTGTTGTGGAGAAACCAGAAGATTGAATAAGCTACTTGGGAATCAGAAGATGACATGAGAGCTAGATACCCAGACTTGTTTGATCCGACTAATAGCAAAATGGAAGGTACAATCCTCGTCTTATTCTTTCCTATGCCTTAGTATGCTTAAAATCGTGCTCATCTGTGTTCCACATCATCATTCGGGGATGAATGATCCCAAGGAGGGGATAATGTAATACCCCGTAAAAATCCTTCATGTGTTATATCGTAGTAGCATGCTTGTTGAGTTAAAAGCTTGAAAATTTTCTAAGTGTAAAAGGGGACTTAGAATCATTTTTAGCTTTCAATCTTCGGGGAATTTATTTTTGACCTTCCCGACCTCCGTTTTTCAATTTTCAAGTTGCGTTATGATCGGGGAAGTCAAGAGTACTCTCGGGTGAGTTTCAAATTTTTTAGACGAGCGTAAGTCCATGTTTGGGGTTGAAAACCAATGGCTAAAGGTATTTGGCCCACGACGCCTTGCCTGGGGGGCCCACGATAGAGCGGGGGTCCAGCCAGGACGGCACCTCACCTGGCGCCCCAGGCTAATTTTTCAGTTTCCCCGAGATATTAAGAGTGTTTTGGGTATTTTCAAACCCTTTTAATATATTAAACACGATATTAAGCTCCCAAATAACCACATTATACATATTTTCTCCAAAATTCATCAAGAACTCTCCCAAAGGTTTCAACCAAGAATCCCAAATAACTCAAGATTCAACTGTGGGTTTTAGAAGATAATTAGAGATTTGGAATCCCCAATCCATAAGCTTCAAGAATCACCCATTATTTTCCAAAATAGAGGTACGTGGGGTTTATCCTAAAACTACATGGGCTTGTTAAAAACACTCAATTATGATTTAAAGATCATCAAGCATGAATTTGTTAAAGGGGTTTTAACATCTATGATTTTATTATGCTTTAAGCATGTTAATGATATTGTTGTTTTGGCCTTTAGGCCTTATCCCCTTAAATTGATTTACAAACATATGTATATGTATAAAATTGAAATTTAAGATTTTTGTTTGAGAGAACAGATTATGAAGTCCCTCTCTTGTGATAAATTCAAATTTATGATTTTATTGTGAATGATTTGAAATGTGTGATTTATGGTTTGAAAAATAGTTTTCTCAATACCATAGAGTTTGAGCATGATTTAGAAATGATGAGAGGAGCTTCTTGATATAATGATATCCTTGTTTTAAATGAGAAAGTGTTGCATGTGATTGAGAAATTGGACATGACCACTTTGTATTATTGAAATGCTTGACAAAGAGAGTTCCTTGCATGTGTTTACATGAGATTTGAGAAAGAGTTCCTTTGAATTGATTTATTGATATGGTGGTACCAAACTTACGTTTTGAAAACAGAGATAATAATATGATATTAATGGCTTAGAGATGTGACTTGCAAGTCAATGGTATGACGATACCATAAGTATGTATGCCATAACAGATAAGAGATTTCAGAGTATGGTTTCAGAATATGTTTTCAGAAAATGCATGATTTTAAAAAGAGTTAAAAATGGGCTTAAAGAGGGTTAGGTGGTTACCCGAAGAGGGCTTGAGTTCAAGTAACTCTTAGCCTGAAACCGTATTTATCGATACGGGTAGATTATTACTGTACGCTGGCGACGGCTGTGTGGCGTAGTAGATTTAGAAACTCCAACCCTTGCGGCACACTTGGGTTGGGGGCTTGGTTGTCGAGTTAATGGTAGTTTCCATATAGCCCATGGAATTTCAGATTGTATGGTATACCACCTAGCGCAGAAGTAAAACAAAGAGTTTCATAGAGTGTTTTAAAACACCCTTGTGATTTCTTACTATATGATATGTTTATGAACTGTTTTAAATTGCTCTCATATATGTTGAATATAAATGATTATTTTGGATTTTCTCTGCGTACCAGTACATCTATATTGACCCCCTCCCCTATCTCTCAGGGTCTGAGGCACAGTCTAGGGGTCCTGATAAGCAGTAGATAATTCAGACAACAGATTAGATTGTGCAGTGGTAAGTCTTCTCTATTCTAAAAGGCCCTATGCTTTCAGATTATGTCATCTATTATAGTTTTGGTTTACTGGGGGCCTTGTCCCAGTTTTCAGATAGTTGTCAGATTATTATGTAGTAGAGATTTCGTAGATTGTTTCTAGATGTTGTTTAGTTGATTTCGAATTTTATTCCTTATTGTTAAATTTAATCCAGAGTATGACCATGTTTCCGTATTAGATCATAATTCCGCATTTTCTTTTATTATATGAATGTTGTGCATGACTACTAGTTAGAGTAGGACATCCAATCCTTTATGGTTCGGGATGTCTGTCCTGGACAAGCTCTAGTTCAGGTTGTGACAACGACTCTTCAGAATAGATTGTCGATGGATTGTTAAAGCATCATGCCGACAGGTACATAAATCAACTTTAAAGATATTGATTTATACAATTCTTGTTGTAAAAGCATGACACTAACACACATAAATCATGTAGAAAACAAAATGACGAATACTACAAAGTGAACGAATCGAGTCTTGGTTTTGATATGTTCAACTTTGTTGTTGCACATTCCGGAATAAAGAATTGGTTCTATTTGATGTCACAGCCCCAAACTTGCTGGAATGATGAGTTTAAATGCCATATATATTACTATTAATTAATACTTAATTTAATTGCATTTGTTTATTAATTTTACTGTCACGTAATCTAAAATGTTTGATAATATTACAGCACATCGATGTTATTTTTTACTACCTCCAAAAGAAGGCCAAGTTGCAAACACAAGAATAATACAGATACACGACAAAAAATTATTTGTACAAAGTTTACATTAATAATGCCTACGATAGGTTTTATCAATAACAACCAAAAGTTTCCTAAAATGAGGAATGATTAATCAACATCATTAAAGGTTTTAGCATTCCAGCTGGCTTACCTTAATATTTGGCCGATAAAGTGTTCATTTCAATCAATTGTGGTGATGAATTCCATTGGGTGTTGGCTTTCATCGTACTAAAAGAAAGTGCACATCCGAGTTTATGGCTGGATGTCGCAAAGAAGACATTTTGGGCCATCGCCTGAGATACAAAAGCAGGCCAAAATATTTCCTACTTACCTTGATATGAGTGACTTTTTGGACCAAAAGGTTCGTACTGATTAGTCGACGATTGAAGCATACCGAAATAAAATAGGTAATCCATTTGATGTAGAATATATTGAAGGAATTGCTCAACAACCCATTGGTACCCTATAATTATCATGATTTAGTTTCATTTAATAAATTTCACAACGCTTACATGAATCGCAAGATATGGATTATCTATTTTTTTAAAACGCAGGGATTGCGATCTTTTTGTTGCCGCTTACGCTGAGTATTTGAGCGGTGTATTACAAGTACCAAATAATGGACTTGATGCTGGATTACTCCGCAAAAGATATGTTGCTCTTTTATTGAAATACAGAGAAGCAAAAGTACAGAAACCGTACGCAGGCGACATTAAAAATCCACGATGACTAAAGTCGAATTCCATAGAACCGGATGAAGAACAACTTGTCCATATTGAGTAGATCTTTATAGATTCAATCTTTCAATGTAATAACCTCTCTTTGGGAATTTTTGGCACCAAAGGTTAAATTGTTGATTTGTTCGTAGAGTAGATTATTTGTACCCATAATAATCTTTTTACATTTTATTTATTTGTTGAGTTATTTCATGTAATTTATGAAGGCTTCAATTTATTTTATATTGTCTAGGAATATAGTTTAATCCTTAGTTTTAAACTTATTAATTGAAATATAATACTAGATTCAAATATCGCAATAGATCATACATCTGTTGCAATAGAAGAAATATTTATTGGAAATTATCAAACAAATTTAGACATATGTTGCAACACATAGGTCATCTATTGGAAATTATCAAATAGGTCTTCCTACTATTTTGATTTGTTCTAATATATTATCTATCAGTTGCAACAGATAGACTAGATGTTACAACAAATTATATATCTATTGCGATAGATAGGCTAAGAAACATCTGCATAATGCAACAGATGACCAACCCATTGCAACAGATAATCAATTTGTCACAACAGATATACTATTTGTTATAATAGATAGACAATCTATTGCATTATAAAAGATTCAACTTTCATCAATCATAAAAAATTGCCACTACATGTAAAGTGAAGTGGCTTGAAATAAAAACTGTTATGGTGTTTGTCTTTGTACATCTTCTTTATACATAGGCTCCAAGCATCTAGTTAGTACCCCATAATCCCAGACCTCTTGCATCTTTTCTAAAACAGCGTCGCACAGACCAACTATTTCTGTGTCGATCAGTAAACATTCGATGTATGCAAGTGAGTATATCCCACACGCGGCACTGGTTTTATTTTTTTAAAGGTCCATGTTCTTGTTTCAACTTTCAAAATCCCATGCTTTTTTTTCAATACTTCCGGTGGCAAATGATCCATCAGTGTACTCTACCTCAATAAGCTGGAGAGTAACTCCAACAGTTGTTGCATATGGGTAAAAAATTATAGTCGCCGCAGACAGGTAAGTTACAGTGATAAACCTTAATCTTTCCCTCCTCGAGAAGTATCTCAACAACGATAAAATTTACGACTTCCATGTTCATGACTACAAGAATTCTCTTTCCCTTAGTTCATCTCTTGTCGTGTGGATATGACCTCTTCCTCTAACATAGTTAATCATATCTTTATCCCATTAGAACCTAGAAACTAACGAATCAAATACCGTTCTATCAGGACTTGACGCTAGCTTACTGAGCTCATTGTACCTATTCTTGAAATTATTGTAGAAGTTGAGGTCCATTATCCTATCGGCAACATCATAAGCATCCGGGTACACTAATTGCCTTCCCCTCATGAGGCAGAGAGTTTCATCAACATACTGTGATATAAGAAGATAATTTTTAAATAGGTTAGTAACTGTAAAGAAGAAAAACATAGTGGAAAGATGCAACAGATGGTCCATCTATTGTAAAGGATTCTCTAGATCTGTTTGTAGATTATCCAGCTCTTGCAACTTACGTAACAAATATTTAATCTGTTGCAACAGAACCACCACCAGTTGCACCAAAATACCCAGCTGTTGTAATTGATTACACATTTGTTGTGTAACTTTTTCTTCATGGAGTAGATTAGAAGTCTAGGTTAAGAAAAGTAAACTTACCTTGTCCACATACCACTCACACATATTTGTCATACTCTTAAAGTCTTAGGCATCAAACATATGCATGGTGTATTCTTGTGCAGGTTTCTTCTTCTTGTCATACGTGGTCCTTCGAAGTTTCTTCCTCTCTTCTTCGCCAAGTACCGCATATATGTTCTCACCTTCTTCAGTGGCCCCTAAACTTCTTTAATAATATTTGGAGAGGGAGGAGTTGTAATTTTTTTGTTTTCAGATTAAAGAGTATTTGGGTAATTTTTTTTTCTTCCTCCTAATTGCCATTGTAGGAGTGTATGGCTCCCTCACCTTCTTTGATGGTATGACACCCCTCTTGGATTTCAATTTCTTGGCAACTTCAGCAATAGTCTCTACTTTTTCAAGGAGTTTATCCTGTCTGTCCTTGCACAATTTGCATTTGTAATGAGAACATGAGGATGAAGAGAGGTGAGGGGGACCACTGTAAGGGTTGGAGAGACCGGTGTAAGGGTGTGGGGGATCTGTGTAAGGGATGATTTCAAACATATTTTTTCTTGAGCATCAACATGCTTATCATCATGACTGGTAGCAACATCAGCGTTAGGATGGATGCCACCAATATCAATAACTCCACCAGCAACACCCAGAATAAACACCCAGATCTGTTGCAGTAGGTTGGTCATGATGAGATTCAACATTAGGCTGACCTTGCCTAACTGCTCTTCTTATGGCTGTTTCTCCAGCCAATTCCCTTTTTAGTAACTTCACCGTTGGGTCTGCTATTATATCAATAAGACTTAGAGTAATAAAAGAAGTCATCCCCAACTCCTGCTCAGTAGGCACGATCCAAGGATGCACACAACCTATAAAAAAGATAAATATATTTAAATCATATAATAATAATTTGCAGTCGGTTGGGTTATATGTTAACACAGTCAACTTATGCAACATATGATCTATCTTTCACAATAGTTGATCTATATGTCATAATAGATTAAGAATATGTTGCATCTGATTACCCATCTATTGCATAATTTGTAGCAGATGAATAATCTTTTGAGTCGGGTTCACAGAACCAAAGCAACAGATGGTCACTTTGTTGCAAAATATGGATCGTCTATCACAATAAATTACCCATTTGTTGCACCAGTTGCAGTAGATGAGTAATCTAGTACAATAGATGACCCATCTGTCGCAACAGATGGCACATCTATTTCAATATCTTTCTTTGAGTCAAATTATTTTACTTGAAAGAAGACGTACTTATCATCCAACGGGTTAAAGAAATCAGCCTCCTTAATTCTTGTGTTTATCTTTGCAGCCAACCACCTAAAGATCCTTGGATAGGAAACCTTATCCATGTAATCCTTGACCTTCTTTTGGAGGGAAGGAATGACTTCAAATGCCCAAGCCTAAAATATGTAAACAAGAAGCAAAAAAAAAGTCGTAATAATTATTAATATAAAATAATGGATGAGTAAACAAATAGTGATTAAATTTACCATGAAAGCCTAAGGAAAACTGTATAATATGATCATATTTGGGGATAGCTTTGTCAATAAATATTTGATAGTAAAGCTGTAGCTGTCATATCCCAGGGATAATCGTTGAATTTCTCAAAATCCTCATCAAGCGCCAACATATCATCTTCTATGACTTTTTTGACGTCTCTTGTCAATATAACAGAATGGGCAAACCAAACTAAGAACAATTTCTCCCTACATTACTTTGTTATGGTTTTATCTTTGAGATCTTCTATCTAATTCGTCACTTTGTAGCTACGTCCAGTAATGTCCAAAAACCCATCTATTTTTTTCTTGCGTTTGTTGGTTTTGGTATGTGGTTGCTTGGACAATGCCTTCCCTCTATTTGATGGTGTTTATTGGCTGTCCTTCTTGCCTTGGACCTTTCGCGGGGTGTTTCCTTGATGAGAGATTCTTCTGGATGATCGCATCTCAAGCCTATCACTATGAAAAACTCTTTCAAGCCAAAATAAACTTGTATGCCACAGTAGTTAATCCAGATTTCATCCATTATTTTCCCTCGTCCTTTGAATCTTTATCATCCCCCACGTACTTGATCCTGCGCTTGAGAAGACCATATACCATGCTCATTTGGAAACGAGCAGTGTGGTCCTCAGGCAGCTCAAGAAAGCGTCCAAAGCAGCTCTTCTTAAAAATTTCATCTATATTTTCATCCTTCATAATATTCCTAGAGTCATCAAATGGTTTCCCCATCTAACATTTAAGTACAAGATCATCAGTTAGTTTTGTAGGGTCATGTAACGACTTAAAAATTTGATGAAATATATGATATTTGTGATTTTGTGTGATTTTACTATCTTACCCCTTCCCGTAGTTGCATTATGATATTTCTGGGGTGTGAGAGTGATTGATATGATTTTCGATGCATTTTGGTATCATTTATGCAATATTATGTTTTTTGATGGCTTCGAGAGCCTTATTTTGGACTTATGTGGATATCTTTTGATCCGTGTGATGGATGGCCGACCGAAATATGCCAGCAGCTCTGGAATATTAATTTTAAGCTAGGTAGACCTTTGGTTCGGGTTCCGGTGCACCCGACCTCATTTCAACCTATTGGGCGGAAAGTTGAAAACTTAGAAATATGGGTGTGGGACCCACATTTGATCGAAACAGCCTCGGATGGAAAATCTGACTTCGCCAGCAGATCCGGAATATCGATTTTAGGGTGTTAGCATGTTTGGTATGATTTTATGATTTTTAAATCTCATTTCGACCCTCGTTTTGAAAAATAATTTCGAATTTCGGGAGTCAACTTTGTGAAAAAGATGTTTTCTTGAAAATATGATATCCCCATCGCGTTCGTAACGTCTAATTTAGTATGGTTGCATAGTTTGTTTGGATAAATAAGACTCCAAATGAATTCCGAGCACCCCGTCGAAGTCCATTTCGACTTAAAGGAAAAAATCTGCACAGCTATTGCAGAAAATCTGCAATAAATAGCAGATTTTTCATCCTTTTTGACCCATTTTGCTCATTTTCATCTTGGCTCTTGGGAGTTAAACCCTAAAATAGTGTTAAAACTTAAAAATAAAGTTTGTGGGAGCTTGGGAAGCTAGATTAACACCTTTTTCTTGGTTTTATTACGGATTAAAGGTAAAAATTCACCCATTTCTTAGTAATTTCTTGATTAATTTCTCAAAATCCTAAAAATCTTAGGGCATGATTTTAAACCCAAATTTCACTCATTTTCACTTGAATAATATTTTTATCTTATAATTAATATTTTTTCATCAATTTAACCTTCAAAACAACTCTGATTCTTGATTTTAACCCGGATTTCAAAGATTTTACCCGATAAAGCTCAAAAAGGGTTTTTCTTCAATTTGAACCCCATTTTTGACTCGATTTAACTTGAATTTTCAGCTGTAGGTTCCTAAAAATATGGGAAACATGTTTTTGAAGTAAAGTTCCGATTTTCCCCTTCTTTTTTCGAAATTCACTTTGGGGGTCCGTTTTAACCCCGAATCAAAAGTAGTCAATATGGGTGTCGTTGGTTTTGTATTGATGCGTAGATTTCATATTTGATTTTAGTGGAGTTTGGGATTGTTCGTGAAAAGTAAGATTGCGGGTTCAAGTGTAGAGGACCGATTTCGGCTTTCGAGGTAGGTTATGATTTAACTCTTTCAGACTGGGCTGGGTAGTAAATGATGGTACAACATGCATGTTAAGGATGGGAACTAATCATGAAAAATGGATATCTATTTGTTGTGCCCATGTAGGGGCCTATATGTGATATAATTATCAAAATTGAGTTATTATGTGATATGTGTGATTGTATGAGATCCTATATAATATTAATAGCCTTGAATACATGTGAATAATTATATTGTATTGTTAAGATGCTTAATACGACACCATTGGTGTATTATGATTATATTCATACTTTATTTGACATATGAGAAATGTGGAAATTCATGGATAAAAATAAAATACTGAGGGGATATTGGCTCACATGGTTGTGAAAATATATCATTATGGTTGGTTGTGAAAACACTCATTGTGATTGGTTGTGAGCATTACATCCTCATATCATACTCATTCATGAAACATTGGTACCAACGTGGCAACATCTAAGAAATACTGGCAACACCTTTTTAAAACCCTTTTCGAGGGATGTGCCGGGGAGGAGATATTGTAACACCTTATAAAACCCTTTCTGAGGGATGTGCTGGAAAGGAGATATGAGATATATGGATTGTATACGGGTTGATGAACCTTCCATGGGTCCTGCGTTGTGAATCCTTAGCTCCGTAGGTGTATACGGGGATTGTGCGACGATCCCGAAGGTTGTGCGACGACCTCGTGCATCATCATAATTATCATCATCATCATCATATACATTGCACTTACTTTATTGTGTTTATGTTGTGTTGTATTGCCTTATTGACTTGTCATCTATGTATTTGTCTTACCTTCCTTTACTTATATTTGATGATCTTGTGTCTTCATGTTCTCTCTTTTTCTATTTATATGTGACATAATGTATACTTGTGTTCTATATCTTTGTGTGTTGTTGTAATATATGTGTGATATATTAGAACTGTTAGTGCAAGTGGTGTGGGCTGCCGTTGTGGGATATTTTTTGATTGCAGGTGATGTGCCCTTAGTGTATATTTTATATGCTTTATTTACTACTTTGCTTGGTCGGCCTATGATACCTACTGAGTACTCATGCCTACTGCGCCCTTTCGGTGCAGGTCCTAGCTCGAGTGTGTCTCATCTTTCTTGACTCGGGCGATTGTTAGAGCTTCTAAGGTAGCGGTTATATATTCATGCGTTTGAAGTTCACCTCTATCTTTCTACAGTAGTTATGTCTTTATTAGTATTTGGAGACAAATATTATTCATTTGTGGTTATTTTTCTGATTCATTTGACTCTTGGATTGTATTAGTAGTTCTTGCACTATTGATACATAGTTTTGGGCATGATTGGTATTTTGGATAAGTTTTTTCCGCATTGTTATGATTATTTATATGGTTCGGCTACATTTTAGAAGCCTTACCCTGGGATATTTCTGTCTTTTTCTCATTTCATATTAGTTTGGGTGATAGGCTTACTTGTCAAGGTACGCTGCGATAAGTGCCATCATGACCCTAGCTTTTGGGTTGTGACAGGCCATCTATCGACATCACAACTTAAAACCTGTCAATACTAACAGTTTTGACAGCCTCATGCTGGGATTTTGATCTTAATTCATGCCCTATTGGTGATGCATTGTCATTATTTTGATGGATCTGTACTCTAGCCTTTTTTGTTGGGTAGTCAGAAGTTGATCCACTTTCAGTTTCTTTTCTTTTGGAAGACATCTTTTAACTACAAATAATAGAAAAACAAAAAATACATTACATTTGATGTCTGAATAATTTTTTTTAAAAAGGTAATAAAAATCTCAATAAAGTATTATATGCCACATACAAATAGATACTCCAACGGATAACACATCAATTGGAATAAATGGGGAATCTATTTGAAGACCTATTTAATATCTCCCAATAGATATTCCACCTGTTGAAATAGATGAACCACCAAGACCACCACCACCAACAACAATAATGCCACCAAGGCTACCAATACCACCACTACCAATGCCACCAATAACAATACCACCACCACCAATGGCACCAATACCTACACTAAGTTCGACACTACCACTACCAATGCCACCAATACCAATACCAACACCACCAACAACAGCCACCAACAACACCACAAACACCATCCAACAATACCACGACAGTCAAAGAAACACTGCGATAAAAACTAGGGTTTTCTTGAGTTCTGCCTATATTTTTAGCATCAAAACTCAAAATAGTTAACTCATTCTCAAAGATAATAAAACTAAAAGTTTTCTTTTTCATCATTAACTAAAAATCCCTAATTTTTAGAATAAATAACAAATGTAGAACTCTTCTCGAACTCTATTACCTATAAAGATAGAGAAAATGATGGGTACAAGCGAGAATGATGTTAAAAATAACAACTATGTGGTCGAAAATGGGAAGAAAATTGATCAATTTTGAAGGGTTGAGCAATATGTTTAGTAGCTGTTGTCTGTATTGTTGAGAGAGAAAAAAAAAGTGAGAACTCGTGATTTGAAATGATAAAATATTTTTCCCACAAATGGATGATTTGTATGGGTTAATTTGTATATTTGGAAAAGAGTGACAAGTTTTGAAATTATTAATTTGGTCCAAATTGATCTTAATTACTTTTTAAAATTTTAAAAGATATGAATCATTTCAAATCAGAGTGATCGATCGATGACTCGGGTTGGGAGGAACACAATACCAATATCATACAGTTGCAAAGACTCAATTGAAATTGTAGTTGACCCTATGTACTCTTCCCTAATTCTAGCTATATAAATTTAGGTATTATTTTAACATTAAGTTAATATTAATTGTTTCAACTCCGAGTGATCGATCGACGACTCGGGTTGGGAGGAACGCAATACTAATATCATCTAATTTCAAAGACTCAATTGAAGTTGTGGTTGACCCTATGTACTTATTCCCAGTTCTAGCTAAATCAATTTAGGTATTATCTTAACATTAAGTTAATATGAATCGTTTCAACTCAGAGTGATCAATTGATGACTCTAGTCGAGAGGAACGTGATGTGTGAGCAGATGCTAACACATTTGAAGCTTTTAACTGAGAATAATTGCAAAGTCTTAAGCAACTTTTGTCAATTTTTATTGTTTTCTCTTTGATATTGCAGTAAAAGTTAAGATGCAAGAGAACCAATAATAATGAAAGTAAAAGACTTGATTTTTGAGCAAGTAGAGAGAAAAGTATAGCTGACGACTTATCTGATAAGTCGTCAGCCTTGTGATAAACTATCAGAGTCATCGTCAGCTATAGACAGTGTGAGAAAGTTAGAGCAGAAGTGTGACGACATCTCTAATAACTCATCACAATTTTTATAAGCCGTCGAGGATACCATCAGCTTAAGGCAGTACACGAGATTTGAAGTGAAGAAGCGACGACATTGTATGATATATCGTCAAAGACCTAATAAGCCATCAGTAGTTACCATCAGCCTAAGGCAGAAATCATCAAACTTGGAGGAGGAGCTGACGACATCTCCTGATAAGCCTTCAGGTGTCTGATAAGCCGTCAAGCATGTCGTCACACATAAGCAGAAGGAAACAAATGGGAATCATGTCTAACGGCATGGTCTAATAAGCTATCAGATCTCTGATAAGCCGTCAGACATGTCGTCAGCTAAGGAGAAAAATCTGAATTTTTAATTTTGAATTTTTCTTAAGTTACGGATATAAATAGAAACTTTTAGGGTTTCATAGAGGGGGGCTGAACATCTGGAACTTATTCCAAGGCAGTTTACTTTTCTTTTTGGCTCTCTTAACTTAGAATTCAATATTCAACTCTTTGATTGGGTTTTGAGATTTTTCTCTTGAACTTGAAAGAGAATCAACTTCAGACTTCATCTTTTGTAAGTTTAATTACTTTGAATAATGAATATAATGGTTTCTATCTCTTTCTTTCTCATGTGGAACTAAAACCCACAACTAGGGTTGTTGGATCTATGATTATTCCTCCATGGATTTAATAGTTGGCTAGGGTTTGAGTGATTGTGGAGACATCTTGATAATTCCTTTGTTATGATTGTTATTTATTAGTTGCAAACAATAGATCCCGACTTATGTTGATTTCTCGAACTGATAAATAAACAAAAGGTGGCGAATTATCAACGAGGATTTGGGAAGGTTAAGTTCTGATCTAATGATTAATGTTGTAACAAGATTGATAAACTCGAGATAAAATCAGTATGAATAGAATGCTTTCCTAAGTTCGAGAGAATTAGGGAGTTCAACATCTAGGTAGGTTGAGAAACACGTAGATGGACTGTCGAAACTGATAATTTGGTGTTTTTCATAAGTCACGAGAATCCAATAATACAACTATTATTCAATGGAGGATTACTAATCATAGTGATCACAACTCTAGTTTCTCTATATCATTGATTTGAAATATTGCAGTTTAAGCTTTGAGTTCTGAAGCAAGTCGAAACTTTAATTATTGTTTGATCATCAAAAACCCTCATTTTATCTTTTCGTATCATTTGTTTGAATTCAACTTATAGCTATAGTTTCAAATTAGTTTAATCGCCACTCACATTGTTCCTCATGAAATTTGACCCCGACTCTAAAGTTGGGTAAATATATTGACGACGACCGCCTTACACTAAATTGACGTGTAAGTTGAGCTTTATAAAAAACGACGTCGTTGCCGGGGAACAATTTAGCGTATTGAGTTGGTTTGGAATTTTAGCTTACTTTCTTGAATTCAAACTTGTAAATATTTGTTTAGTTTATTTTTTTTATTTTTTTTTATTTCCTTTTATTTTTATTTTTTCTCACACCTTTCTTGAGATGACAACCTGGATAGATGGTTTTTTGAGTGTTGAAAATTCTTGTTATTATTGTGGGGGACTATATTATGAGGCTTACTATCCAGATTTAGATGAAAATGCATGGATGGGACCTTCACAATATGATGTGAACACTGTTCTAACTGGGGAACAGACTGTAACTTGGTGTTTAGATTGTGGTCAAAGTGATCATTCTGAAGATATGTGTGCTATCACAATTCAAACAGACAAATTGATGAAACAAAATTTAGAGAATCAAGAACAGTTGTGGGCAGAGCTGAAAGAGTTACCACTGCCACTGTATCTACAATGGCTAAACAAAGAAGAATATAAGGAGGACATAAGCCAATTTATGGAGAAAACACAAGAATTGCAGCCACTCGATTGTCATCTTGATCTTGAGACTGACATTGAGAAGGTGAATAAAAGTGAAGGTGTTGAGGATAGTGTAAATTTTGAAGTAGGATTTATTGGGCCGTATTTGAAGCATTTTTCTACATTATGTTTAGATGATATTTTGTTAGTGGAATCATTTAAAATAGTAGAAGAGTGTGACGATGAGAAACAAGAATCCTATATTCTTGATTTTACACTAAACAAGCAACATAAAAACACACCTCACTTTAGGGTCGAGTGGTTTACCCTGCACATTCTATTACTCGGTTTCTTAATTTTTATACCACCCCCTACGAGCGAGGTAAGAAAATAGACTCTAAGTTGGGGGTGAAATTCATATCCTCAAGGTGGAGGAAAAAACTGAGTTGGGTCGTGCCGCGACATTAAATCAGGCACTGCTTGGGAGGCAACCCAAGGTATTTTGTTGTTTGTATTCGTATTATGTGATTGAAATCAGATCTTCGCACCCATGGTGACACATGTATGTTTATAACTCTCTTATTTTGGTTTGACGCATTGGGGACATTGCATGATTTTAAGTTGAGGAAGGGGCTACTTGTGGGTGTTGATGTCCTCTTGAGGTTTTTGTTGTCGTGTCTCTTTTCCCCGGAGTCTTGTTCCTAGTAGAGTCATCATGTTTAGGTGTATTGTGATTTGTTGTAAAATGTTGTAGTTGACTAGGAGAAATACAAGTACCTTAGGCAGTTAACATGTTTTTGTTGATTTTTGAACACCTCTCCAATGGTCTGTTTTATAACTGTATCATATGCATTTATTTGTGACCATTGTGCATCTTGTTATGGCATTAGTACTAGTGACATGATAACCATCTCTAAACAATTGCATGAACCGAATGGGTAGTAGTTTGTGATGTACCTTTGTTCCATATGTATGTGAGATACTACCTAGTTCCGGTTGTATGTTAAATCTAAAACTTGCCCGGTTGGTCTTGCCTTGGTTGTAGGATAGTGGTTAGGAAAGGATCACAGGCCGTTGTTGATATTAGTCCACTTTTAGCCTAAATGACCTTCCATGTGTAAATAATATCCCTTGATCCTGATTTTGAGCCTGAATGCCTATTCTTTTTATTATACCTATCACCTTCCCATTTGTATCAGAATGAACCTGTTTTAGCCCTGGTCGTCCTTGGACATTGTGCAATTTAACTTAGGCAAATAGCCTAAGTTGAAGGTGGATACCATAGGGGTGTGCGATGTAAAATAAGTATGAAGAAAGGTAGAATAAAAGCTGGGTGCGGTGGAAAAAAAATAAGAAAAGAAAAGTGGCGAAAAAAAAAATGATTGTCGAAAAGACTGTACCCATCCGGAGTATATGTGATCAAGAAAGGAGAGAATTAGGTAAAGGTAAATAAGTGAGACCCCAAAAGTTAGTGTAGTGCCAAGGAGACTTAGTCACCTTAAATATTATCGAGTATCATACCAGCCCTTTGCCTACGTTACTAGCCGAGGAAAAAAACCTATAGTGATCCTAGCTTACCTATCTGAAAACCTTGGTAATGAAAATAAGGGAAAGCTTATGGTATTCGGTATACATTGACTGGAACTTCTTTCTGAGAGTGAGTGTCTCTTGACCGTCCCCGCATTGACATACTTGAGTTAACATATGAGTGAGGAGGGACTTCTTTGTTATAGGGGCACACTGGTTATGTTACTAGTTGCTAACTTGTTTGGGTAGTGTAATATTTGTACATGCATGGTTGTTGTTGCTAAGTTGATGCCATATCTTGATTCCTGTGTGTCGCATTGTTGTTCTTCAATAATATGCACGGTTTTTTCTTTAAATTAATTGACCTTGGAGATGGTGAAGATGTTTTGAGATAATATGGATTGTTGACTGCCGAATGTACTTTGTATCTTCTTGGTTGTGTTTTAGTTGCTTAAGGACAAGCAATTGTTTTAAGTTGAGGGTGTTGATGTGTGAGCAGATGCTAACACATTTGAGGCTTTTATCTGATAATAATTGCAAAGTCACTACAAAAAACAGGTCAAATAGCGGGAGTTAATTTTGTGGTTTGCAGGGGTTTAAAACCCCCGCAAAATATAATTGTGGGGGTTTCCAAAACCCCCAGAATACGAGCCATCACAAACGAGTTGCGGCAGTTTTTTCCTACCCCCATAATTAATTTGCGGGGGGGTTATTTTGCGATGGTTACGACCCCCGTAATTAATTTGCGGCGGTTACTGACCTTCTTTATTCTAAATTTAATTCTTTTTATAATAAATTTTTATTTAAAACTTGTGGGGGTTAAAACCTCCGCAATTATTTTATTTTTTAAAAAAATTTAGTAGGATCATCAATTTTCAATAACTAATTATAGATTCTAATTTTAGCTCAAATTTAATTATTTCTTTAGGCATAACCTACAATTCAATATTTGTTCAATTCATATATCATTAATACAACATAGTAATTAAACATTGTAATTAAAAGCATATAAAAAATACATTGAACATTAAACTTCAAAATTAAATTTTCAACATTAACATCTTCAAACTCCAAATTTTCAACATTGACTAGTATCTTCAAACTACAAAATCAAATTTAAATACAAAACCTTCAATATTCTAAGATTCACTCCAACCACACAATTACACCATCATAATTGAATATCCAAGACAAATGCAACAAAATCAAACAATGTCACTAGGATCATTATCATCACGTGATCTCCTTGCATCCATGGACGAAATGAGTCCACTAGCCGAATCATTTGGCTACATAAAAATCAATCGATAAACTTTCAGTTCTTATTATAAAACATTTATATCTGCGTACAACTAAAAACATAACGGGTGCATAAATTTCCCTCGCATATTGATCTATGAGTGATGGACCTGTGATAAGTAATGCTTCCAAGTGGTTAAATAGCTGTGTCGATATCTAGCAGATAATGGTTACAAAAAGAAAAAGGAAAATATGATAATTTGTGTATTATACACAAAT
Organism: Capsicum pubescens; assembly: GCA_030864215.1. Taxonomy (NCBI): domain Eukaryota; kingdom Viridiplantae; phylum Streptophyta; class Magnoliopsida; order Solanales; family Solanaceae; genus Capsicum; species Capsicum pubescens. The sequence continues at coordinate 104,425,921 of CM061547.1, forward strand.
TAACTACAACAGCTCTTCATCTGGATGAACACATCCTTCAAATTCCTAATGCTATAGTGCCATGCTTTTCATTCCATTTTTAACTACAACAGTTATAAATTATTTGGTTATACCTATTACCACTGTGACCAAAGCAGTTCTAGATATCACCTGCAAGAAACTCCAACTCCCGAAAGAACAAAAAAGGTAGAACAAATGTAGGAATAACATGTTACAGACGAAGACACAAAGAGTTGTATGATCTGATATCTTCCTATAGACCTCCGGCTTAGGACTGACAACAAACATAGAAAACAACATTAAAACAAACACAAACCCCTAGAGTCTCCACGCTAACACAAATTAACTCACATAAAAACGGGCGAAGCAAAAATTATGCTTAAACAAGAAAAAAAAGTACACAATTGATTCGAGCACGACTTTGGTGGGTGGGGGGTTTAGAGTGAGTAAGTCTTTGTAGAAGCAACCTAACCTTCTTGCTCCACAGTTCGAAGGTAACTGCTCTTACTCAGTGAGAGTATTTGCGGATATACCTTGAATGGTTTCAGAAGACCCATACATATCTGCACTCTTCTTCTTTGCCCATCGGATGATTTGTGCATTCTCTAGGACAAATCGATACCAAGAACCTTCATCAACATAAAACTAATTTAGTTGTTTACACACTAGATGAGTTCACCATAATATACAAATGGAATAAAGAAGCCACACGCCAGAAAAAAGGCAGAGACGGCAGCTTACTGTTGGGCATATTATGCAAATTTCATAGAAGTTTCCTATAGTGACTGTATATTGAATATTCATTGTAACTTGAGAGGAAGATAAATTTAAAAAATATGTAAAACAAAAAAGGACGATGTATGGAGCACTATAGATATATGATATAATCTTGTTAAATAAAATTAAAGAGACGTAAAAATGGGGCACCAAATCCTAAAACTAATCCTTCATACCTTGTCTGATATAGACAAGCACTATGATATGTTTTAGGGTTGGTTTCGACAGTGATAGATTTTTCTAAATGTATGTTTGGACCTCCTTTTATTATATGGGTGGTTAATTGGATCAGCTAGTTTATAATAACATGCTTGGTATATCCCAATATAATAGTGTGAGGAGGGTTAAGTATACAGAGTTCGTATTACGATTTCAAAGGTGAGGTAGAGAGGTTGTTTTCGATAGACCGTTGGCTCAAAACAAAATATAGTTTAGAAAAAGACGTAATAGAGATACAAAAGATAATAATACTGCAAAGTAATACTAAAAATGATCTGATAGTGACTGTGCCTAGAAGTGCATGTAAATTCTAAACTGCTAACGTTTAAGCTCAAGATATAGTTCCATATAATCTTTTCTTAGTTCTAAATAGGTGTTCAAACAATAAAATATAAAGGGGGTACTTACTTTAGGTTGTGGAAAGAAATTTATCCTCGGCACCTTAAATTTGTATTCAGGTTCTGCAGAGATAAATGTAAATGCAAACGTTTGAGATATTGATTAATACATAGAAAAAGATTAGGGGATTTTTAGTTTACAAAGATGTGAAAATGTCAACAACACCAAAACCAACAACATAGCCAGTGTGATCCCACAAGTAAGATCTGGGGAGGAAGGGGTATATGCAGACCTTACCCTTTACCCAACACACCCAGTGTGAGATCTGAGGAGGATGGGATATACACAGAACTTACCCTTTACCCTTACCTTTGTGAGGTAGAGAGGTTGTTTCACCCACCACAACACTTCTTAAGTACCTGAATAGAAGTTGATGAAAATATTAATGGGCTGATACTCAGAGGACCTTAAGGATGAATCCACCATGCGCATATCTGCTTCTTTCTGAAATTCCATATAATCAACTGTCAGTTGTTCTATCAACAATTAGAACAGTTTGGTGGGATTTAGTAACAGGTGAAATCCATCAAACTGTTTAGTCTACACCATAAATCATGTACTTTGTGAAACTTACCTCCTGAAGATCGCTTGGGTTGTCATATTAACAACTTGGACATACTTTTGTCACTAACTTGTATTCAGTAATGAAAACTTTGGCATATATAGAAGAAAAAAGATATCAGGAAAACTTACACAATATTAAAATGGGTGTGCACAAGAAAAATTACAAGACCCAAGGCAACCTTAGGGCAACCAACATTACTCACTCTAAACATGCACAGGCATTACAAAGAAGCAAAGCATAGATCTATAATTTATCATAAGAAATCATACAAGTCACTAGCGATCTGTTGAAAATTCAGATACGAAAGCTTGGATTGAGAAGTTTTAGTCTTATTGTTTCAACCAATAATCTTCTACATACAATAGGTGAATTCTAATCAATATTCAATAGGGGCAGATCTTAAAAAGTATGACAAAACACAGAACAACCAATGGTCTTCGATGCACAACTGAAATTGAAGGTTGAAAAAGAAAAACTAGAAATCAATGACCGACGGAGTGTACCTCCCACTTTCTTTAATTGGGGAAAAATGACAGAGAGAAATGTTTTGGGGAAAAAAGTAGGGAAAATGTTCTGAGAAATTTTTTTGGGGGAAAAGGAGGGGGAAATAGCGCTATTTTTTTTTATGGATAACGGGGTTTTTTAACACCGCAATTATATAATTTTTAGAGACACATTTTTAACCCCCGCATTTAATATAATTTTATTAATATAATAAACCCCTATAATTAGATTCATTTTTTGTAGTGAGTCATAAGAAACTTTTGTCGTTTTTGATTGTTTTCTCTTGGATATTGCAGTAAAAGTCAAGATGCAAGAGAACCAACAATAATAGAAGTAAAAGAGTTGATTTCTGAGAAAGTAGAGAGGGAATTATAGCTGACAACTTGTCTGATAAGTCATCATCCTTGTGATAAGCTATCAGAGTCATCGTCAGCTGTAGACAGTGTGAGAAAGTTGGAGCAGAAGTGTGACGACATCTCTGATAAGTCATCACAATTTTGCTAAGCCATCGAGAATGCCGTCAACCTAAGGTAGTACATGAGATTTGAAGTGAAAAAGTGATGATATTGTCTGATATATCGTCAAAGCCCTGATAAGCCATTAGGAGTTGCCATCAGCCTAAGGCAGAAGTAATCAAACTTGGAGAAGGACCTGACGACATCCCCTGATAAGCAGTCATGTATCTGATAAACCGTCAAGCATATCGTCACACATAAGCAGAAGGCAAGAAATGGGAATCATGTCTGATGACATGGTTTGATAAGCTATCAGATCTCTGATATGCCGTCAGACCTGTCATCAGCTAAGGAGAAAAATCTAAATTTTTAATTTTGAACTTTTCTTAAGTTATGGATATAAATAACAACTTTTAGGGTTTCATAGTGGGGGGATGAACATCTGGAACTTATTTCAAGGGAGTTTACTTTTCTTTTTGGCTCTCTTAACTTAGAATTCAATATTCAACTCTTTGATTGGGTTTGGAGATTTTTCTAATGAACTTGGAAGAGAATCAACTTCAGACTTCATCTTTTGTAAGTTTAATTACTTTGAATGATGAATATAATTGTTGCTATCTCTTTCTTTCTCATGTGGAACTAAAACCCACAACTAGGGTTGTGGGATCTATGATTATTCCTCTATGGATTTAATAGTTGGCTAGGGTTTGAGTGATTGTGGAAACATCTTGATAATTTCTTTGTTATGATTGTTATTTATTGGTTGCAAACAATAGATCCCGCCTTATGTTGATTTTCTTGAACTGAGAAATAAACTAAAGGTAGCGAATTATCAACGAGGATTTGGGAAGGTTAAGTTCTGATCTAATGATTAATGTTGTAACAAGATTGATCAACTCGAGATAAAATCAGTATGAATAGAATGTTTTCCTAAGTTCGAGAGAATTAGGTAGTTCAACATCTAGGTAGGTTGAGAAACACTTAGATGGACTGTCAAAACTGATAATATGGTGTTTTCCATAAGTTACGAGAATCCAATACTACAACTATTATTCAATGGAGGATTACTAATCATAGTGATCACAACTCTAGTTTCTCTATATCACTGATTTGAAATATTGTAGTTTAAGCTTTGAGTTCTGAAGCAAGTCGAAACTTTAATTATTGTTTGATCATCAAAAACCCCCATTTTATCTTTTCGTATCATTTGTTTGAATTCAACTTATAGCTATAGTTTCAAATTAGTTTAATCGCCACACATATTGTTCCTCGTGGATTCGACCCCGACTCCAAAGTTGGATAAATATATTGACGACGATCGCCTTGCACTAAATTGACGTGTAAGTTGAGCGCTATCAAAAATAGCACCGTTGCCAGGGAACAATTTGGTGTATTGAGTTGGTTTGGAAATTTAGCTTACTTGCTTGAATTCAAACTTGTAAATATTTGTTTAGTTTATTTTTTATTTTTATTTCCTTTTATTTTTACTTTCTCTCACACCTTTCTTGAGATGTCAGCCTGGATAGATGTTTTTTTGAGTGATGACTATTCTTGTTATTATTGTGGGGGACCATATTATGAGGCTTACTGTCCAGATTTAGATGGAAGTGCGTGGATGAGACCTTCACAACATGATGCGAACACTGTTCTAATTGGGGAACAAACTGTAACTTGGTGTTTAGCTTCTAGTCAAAGTGATCATTTTGAAGATATGTGTGCTACACGATTCAAATGCAAAAATTGATGAAACGAAATTTAGAGAATCAAGCGCAGTTGTGGGCAGAGCTGAAGGAATTACCACTGCCACCATGTCTATAATGGCTAAACAAAGAATAATATGAGGAGGACATTAGCCAATTTTGGAGAATACACAAGAATCGCAGCCACTCGATTCTCATCTTGATCTTGAGACTGACATTGAGAAGGTGAATAAAAGTGAAGGTGTTGAGGATAGTGTAAATTTTGAAGTAGGATTTGTTAGGACGTATTCGAAGAACTTTTCTACATTATGTTTAGATGATATTTTGTCAGTGGAATCATTTAAAATAGTAAAAGAGTGTGAAGATGAGGAACAAGAATCATATATTCTTGATTTTACACTAGACAAGCAACATAAAAACACACCTCACTTTAGGGTCGAGTGGTTTACCGTGCACATTCTATTACTCGGTTCCTTAATTTTTATACCACTCCCTACGAGCGAGGCAAGAAAATAGACTCTAAGTTGGGGGTGAAATTCATATCCTCAAGGTGGAGAAAAAAGCTGTGTTGGGTCGTGCCGCGATATTAAATCAGGCGCGTCTTGGGAGGCAACCCAAGGTATTTTGTTGATTGTAATCGTATTATATGATTGACATCAGATCTTCGCACCTATGGTGCCACATGTCTGTTTCTAACTCTCTTATTTTGTTTGACGCATTGGGGACATTGCATGATTTTAAGTTGAGGAAGGGGCTACTTGTGGGTGTTGATGTCCTCTTGGGTTTTTTGTTGTCGTGCCACTTTTCCCTATAGTTTTGTTCCTAGTAGAGCCGGCATGTTTAAGCATATTTTGATTTGTTGTAAAATATTGTAGTTGACTAGGAGAAATACAAATATCTTAGGCAGTTAACATATTTTTGTTGATTTTTGAACACCTCTCTAATGGTCTGTTTTATAGCTATGTGATATGCATTTATGTGTGACCATTGTGCATCTTGTTATGGAATTAGTACTAGTGACATGATAACCATCTCTAAACAATTGCATGAACCGAATGGGTAGTAGTTTGTGATGTACCTTTGTGCAATATGTATGTGAGATACTACCTAGTTTCGGTTGTGTTAAATCCAAAACTTGCTCGGTTGGTCTTGCCTTGGTTGTAGGATAGCGGTTAGGAAAGGATCATAGGCCGTTGTTGATATTAGTCCACTTTTAGCCTAAATGACCTTCCATGTGTAAATAATATCCCCTGATCCTGATTTTGAGCCAGAATGCCTATTCTTTTTATTATACCTATCACCTTCCCATTTGTATCAGAATGAACCTGTTTTGGCCCTGGTCGTCCTTGGACATTGTGCATTTTGACTTAGGAAAATAGCCTATGTTGAGGGTGGCTACCATAGGGGTGCGTGGTGTAAAATAATTAAGAATAAAGGTAGAATAAAAGAAAAGAATAAAAAGCTGGGTGCGGTGGAAAAAGAATAAGAAAAGAAAAGTGGTGAAAAAGAAGAAATAATTATCAAAAAGACCGCACCCATCCGGAGTATGTGTGATCAAGAAAGAAGAGAATTAGGTAAAGGTAAATAAGTGAGACCCCAAAAGTTGGTGTAGTGCCAAGGAGGCTTAGTCACCTTAGATATCATTGAGTATCATACCAGCCCTTAGCCTACGTTACAAGCCAAGGAAAAAGACCTATAGTGATCCTAGCTTACCTTTCTGAAAACCTTGGTAATGAAAATAAAGGAAAGCTTATTGTTTTCGGAATACATTAACTGGAACTTCTTTCTGAGAGTGAGTGTCTCTTGACCGTCCCCGCATTGACTTACTTGAGTTCACATATGAGTGAGGAGCGACTTCTTTGTTGTAGGGGCACACTGGTTATATTGCTAGTTTCTAACTTGTTTGGGTAGTGTAATATTGGTACATGCATGGTTGTTGTTGCTAAGTTGATGCCATATCTTGATTCCTGCTTGTCGCATTGTTGTTCTTCAATAATATGCACAGTTGTTTCTTTAAATTAATTTACCTTGGAGATGGTGAAGATGTTTTGAGATAATATGGATGGTTGACTGCCGAATGTACTTTGTATCCTCTTGGTTGTGTTTTAGTTGCTTGAGGACAAGCAATTGTATTAAGTTGAGGGTGTTGATGTGTGAGCAGATGCTAACACATTTGAGGCTTTTAACTAAGAATAATTGCAAAGTCTTAAGCAACTTTTGTCGTTTTTGATTGTTTTCTCTTTGATATTGCAGTAAAAGTCAAGATGTAAGATAACCAGCAATAATGGAAGTAAAAGAGTTGATTTCTGAGTAAGTAGAAAGAGAAGTATAGCTGATGACTTGTCTGATAAGTCTTCAGCCTTGTGATAAGCTATCAGAGTCATCATCAGCTGTAGACAGTGTGAGGAAGTTAAAGTAGAAGTGTGACGACATCTTTGTTAAGTCATCACAATTTTGATAGGACATCAAGAATGCCGTCAGCCTAAGGCAGTACATGAGATTTGAAGTGAAAAAGTGATGACATTGTCTGATATGTCGTCAAAGCCCTGATAAGCCGTCAGGAGTTGCCGTCAGCCTAAGGCAGAAATTATCAAACTTGGAGGTGGAGCTGATGACATCCCCTGATAAGCCGTCAGGTGTTTGATAAGCCATAAAGCATATTTTCACACATAAGCAGAAGGCAAAAAATGGGAATCATGTCTGACGACATAGTCTGATAAGCTATCAGATCTCTGATAAGCCGTCAGACATGTCATCAGCTAAGGAGAAAATTTTTCATTTTTAATTTCAAATTTTTCTTAAGTTACAGATATAAATAGGCGCTTTTAAGGTTTCATAGAGGGGGGATGAATATCTGGAACTTATTCCAAGGGAGTTTACTTTACTTTTTTGCTCTCTTAACTTAGAATTCAATATTCAACTCGTTGATTAGGTTTTGAGATTTTGCTCTTTAATTTCGAAGTGAATCAACTTCAGACTTCATATTTTGTAAGTTTAATTACTTTGAATGATGAATATAATTGTTGCTATCTCTTTTTTCTCATGTGGAACTAAAACCCACAACTAGGGTTGTGGGATCTATGATTATTCCTCCATGGATTTAATAGTTGCCTAGGGTTTGAGTGATTGTGGAGACATCTTAATAATTCCTTTGTTATGATTGTTATTTATTGGTTGCAAACAATAGATCCCGCCTTATGTTGATTTGCTCGAATTGAGAAATAAACTAAACGTAGCAAATTATCAATGAGGATTTGAGAAGGTTAAGTTCTCATCTAATGATTAATGTTGTACCAAGATTAATCAACTCGAGATAAAATCAGTATGAATAGAATGCTTTCTTAAGTTAGAGAGAATTAGGGACTTAAACATCTAGGTTGGTTGAGAATCACTTTGATGGACTGTCGAAACTAATAATTTGGTGTTTTCCATAAGTCACGAGAATCCAATACTACAACTATTATTCAATGGAGGATTACTAATCATAGTGATCACAACTTTAGTTTCTCTATATCATTGATTTGAAATATTGCAGTTTAAGATTTGAAATATTGCAGTTTAAGCTTAGAGTTTCTCTAGAGGAACGCAATACCAACATCATGTAATTGCAAAGACTCAATTGAAGTTATAGTTGACCTTATGTACTCATCCCTAATTATAGCTAAATCAATTTAGGTATTAGTTTAACATTAAGTTAATATGATTCATTTCAACTCAGAGTGAACGATCGATGACTTGGGTCGGGAGGAACACAATGCCAACATCATGCAATTGCAAAAACTCAATTGAAGTTGTAGTTGACCCTATGTACTCATCCTTATTATAGCTAAATCAATTTTGGTATTAGCTTAATATTAAGTTAATATGAATCGTTTCAACTTAGAGTGATCGATCGACGATTCGGGTCGAGAGAAATGCAATACCAATATCATGCAATTGCAAAGAATCAATTGAAGTTGTAGTTGACCCTATGTACTATAACGCCTTGAGTCTATACCCCGGACGCTACACGGTGTTTGCGACCCCGAAGGACTACAAGCTAACCCATAATTAATATCTATTATGAGCACTAAATAATATACTATAATAAATATGAAATAATAGGCTGAAATGCCATAAGGTTCAAAACATCTGAAATACTGATGAAAATGTCAAACTATAATAACAATCTGTAAAATTGAGTACTGTCTGAACTCTAGTCTGAAAAGCCTCTAACTAAACTTTCTGAAAGTGGAGTTGATGGGACAATTCCCCAACTAACTCTATCTACTGAAATACTAAGTCTACTGAAATAATGAAATAAAAGAATATACTCGATAAATGAGGACTCACTACTAATTATGATATACTAGCTGAATCCAAATTTGTCTATGCACGGTCGGGAACTTGAGCATCCAAACCTATGATATAAGACATCATAGCACAACGAAAGAGTATGCGTTAGTACGTAGAATGTACTAGTATGCTAGATGAGGTAAGGCTGAATGCAAGGGTTCATATGCATGAACAATAACTGATTGAATGATATAGAGAAACTGAACATGAGAGTACGTGGTAAATATAAACTACTATAAATACTAAGCATGCAATACTGTGCATATATATATACTGCAATTTAGCTTTTCTGAAGCTAATTACTGAGTTCTGATACAGAGTAACTAAAAATCTGAGATTTCTGATAACTGAGTTACTGATACTGATTGGTTGTTTCTGACAGTCCTGATTTTGTAGAAATGAATTAAGTTCTATTCTGAAGACTGAGACTAAAATTATGAGAGGTAATCATCTAATCGATATGAAATAAGATAAGACAACTGAGTTGGGGTCTAATCTGTAACCCCAATTGGAAGGGTGTCAGTATTATGTCATGGGTAAAGACAACTGAAGAGATACCCTCATCTAGCAGGTACTCTAACAAGAATGATGGAACCCTCAACTGGCAGGTTAAAACACCTCATCAACCCTCAACTGGTAGGTTGATGTCTCAACCTACGCTGGCTACGTAGTTCTGGAATGCAAGAATTGCTTCTAAGGATCACACCCTCTACTAGCAGGTGAGTCCCCATCCTTGGGCTCACTCAGTGCTGAATCCTACTCCCAACTGAAAAACACTAAACTGAGTATACTGAACTGAACTGGACTGATACTGAGTTTATTTAGTTTTACCTGAGTTCTGTAAATAACTGAGTTTCTATTGAGTTCTAGAAATAACTGAATTCTACTAATCGTGACATAACCGATACTGTTCTATAACTAACACTGGCTCTAGGTATACAGCTAGATTGTCGGGTAATAAATACCCCCAGGACTCGATAGCATGAAAAGTAAAGTGTAGCATAATCTTGAAAACATAATAATGGATACTTGATCACAATTCACTCATTGAGATATTTTAGCAAACACTTGTAATGCATTTACTCATACATGAACTGAGAATACATGCAATCATATTATAATTGCACTTTTTTATTCACATATGTATTTTATCAAACACATGGGGAGCATGCTTAGATCATACAACAATCAACACGCATAGTTATCATGGCTACATCAATCAACTTGTAAATTGAAGGTTTTATCATGAAGATCATGTAATTCAACACATAAAATGATTAATTTCATAAAAGCTTGAAATTTAATTATGAACTAAAACCCAACAATAACTTGAACATGAATTCAATTCAATTCAAGCATGGAAGTTCATAATTCAACAATCTTGTAGTTTGAAAATGAATTCGTGGACTCTATGGGTGAAAGGAACCCATAGATGAACACCTAACATACCTTCAAATGTTGATTCTTAAAGTTCTTGAAGGATTTATTGAGCTTGACCTTGATTTCTTGAAACTAGGGTTTTGTATTTTAGCGAGAAAGCTTTAATTTCTTGAGAAGAGAAAGTAAATAATGTCATAATGGGGCATTTAGGGGTTTAATCTCGTGTTTAGTCTAACTGGAGTGAGGAAAAATTACCTAAAAGCCCTTGGAATTAAAATTTAGAATTAACTGAAAATTCCCAATTTTGCCACCCGGCGCTATCGTGTCGTGTCACTAAAATCCAACAATTGGGAACTAGAATGGTGGCGCGATGCAGTGGAATCGCGGTGCCCCTTTGATTCTGAATTTCGGACTCATCGCGATGTAGTGGGATCACGCTGGACCACTGTAATTAGACAATTAAGAAAATGTTGCTTGGCACGACGCGTCATGATCACGGAGGGTCACTAGATATGACAATTGCCATTTTGTCCGCCTCCGCGACGTGCTAAAGTATCAGTTGGCACACTGTTTTACAAAAATGGCTCTAACTCTTTGCCCGGTTATTGGATTTGGAAAAATTTTATATCGTTGGATAGCTGGCTGAATTTTCTACGCAATAAAAAGATCTAAACTAAAAAATACTAAGTATTTCAAAATATTTTATATAATATGACTCATGTACTTAGAGTTAAGTTAAGCTTGAGAAATATGGGGTATTACAATATCTCCCCCTTAGGAATATTCGTCGTCGAATAAGACTGATTAAGTTGAGAAATACTGATAGACTGAGCTGACACACCGAATATGCATATCTGATGCATGACTACATGACTGAACTACTGACAAACTGAGTTCTTATACCAAACATGCATATCTGATGCATAGAGTACATGACTGAAGCTACTAATAAGCTGAGTTTTCATACTGAACATACATATCTAATGCATGAGTACATGTCTAAAATTATTCATGAATGCATGACTGAATATGCAACGGTAAGGAATACTAAGTTTATAATTATATCTGAACATGGAACTGAGTTGAGCTAAGGAAGACTGTTACCTTAAGCTGAGTTTGAGTTTGCGGAGAAGAGGTGAGGATACTTTGTCCGCATATCTGCTTTTGCTTCCCAAGTAGCTCCCTCAATGGACTGATTCCGCCAAAGAATTTTGACTAAGGGAACTTCTTTGTTCCTTAGTCTGCGAATCTGGTAATCGAGGATCTGAACTGGAACCTCTTCGTAAGAGAGATTATTCTGAATATTTATGTCCTCTAAAGGACTATGAATGTTGGGTCACCAATGTATTTCTTTAGCAAGGAGACGTGAAATACTGGGTGTACTAAAGCTAGATCTGAAGGCAACTCGAGCTCATAATACTGGGTGTACTAAAGCTATACTGGGTGTACTGAAGCTATACTGGGTGTACTGAAGCTATACTGGGTGTACTGAAGCTGGGTCACCTTTTCGAAATGACTGAGACTTCTATAAAGACTGACATATTAGGGACTGAGCTTTCCCTTCTTGTCGATCCTCTTTACCCCTTTCATGGGAGATATTTTCAAGAACACAAAATCACTAACCTCAAATTCGAGATTCTTCCTCCTCACATATACATATGATTTCTGTCAGCTCTGGGCATCCTTAAGCCTTTCTCTGATTAACTAAACCTTCTCTAAGGCATCAAACACTAGATCAGGTCCTACTACTGCGGCCTTACCAACTTCGAATCAACCAATTAGAGATCTACATATCCTACCATAGAGAGCTTCAAATGGATCCATCTAAATACTGGAATGATAGCTTTTATTATATGCAAATTTGATCAAAGGAAAGTGGTCATCCTAACTACCCTTAAAATAAAAAATACATTCTTTTAGCATATCTCCTAGAGTCTGAATGGTCCTTTATGCTTGACCATCTTTCTGAGGGTGGAAGGCTGTATTGAGATGAACTTGGGTACCAAGACCCTTTTAGAATGCTTTTCAGAAATAAGAGGTAAACTGGGTACCTCTATCTAAGATAATAGAAATTGGGACTCTGTGTAACCTGACCAACTCTTTGATATATAGTTTGGCGTATTCCTCGGCTGAATAGGAAGTATGAACTAGCAAGAAATGAGTTAATTTGGTCACCCTGTCTATGATAACCCATATAGAATTATGCTGATGACGAGTACGAGGTAAACCCGTCACAAAGTCCATGTTCACCTCTTCCCATTTCCATGTGGGAATACTGACTCCTGCATGGACCCACTAGGCTTTTGGTGCTCGCTCTTAACTTGCTGACATGCAGAACACTTAGCTACAAACTCTATAATATCTCTCTTCATCCTACTCTACTAATAGATTTCCCATAAATTGCAGTACATTTTCATGGCCCCTGGATGAATCGAGTAACGCGCACCATGCGCCTCTTCAAGAATTCGTTGCCTTAAGTCATCTACTCCTGGAACGCATAGCCGGCCCTGGCAACGCAAAACACCATCTCCCCCTTGGGATAAAACCTCTACATTCTGATCTTTAACTAACTCTTTCAGCTTAACAAAACTGGGATCTCTATCCTATTTTTCCTTCACCTCAGAAACTAGAGAGGATTCGGAACTATTCTGCACCCATACACTACCTTTTATTGAATCGACTAAGCGGACACTTAGTCGGGTAAGCTGATGAAATTCCTGAACTAACTTCTTCTTATCATCCTCAACATAAGTAACACTACCCATAGACAGTCTACTGAGAGCATCAGCTACTACATTGGCCTTGACCGGATGATAAAGAACACTCATGTTATAATATTTCAATAACTCTAACCACCTTCTCTGACACAAATTTAAATCTTTTTGAGAAAGACATACTGCAATCTCTTGTGATCTGTGAACACATCTACATACACCCCATACAAATAGTGCCTCCAAATCTTTAAGGCGAACACTAAAGCTGCTAACTCAATATCATGAGTCGGGTAATTCTTCTCATGGGGCTTAAGCTTTCTGGAGGCATAAGCTATGACCTTACTTTTCTACATGAGTGTAAAACCCAAACCTACTCTGGATGCATCACAGTACACAACAAACCCCTTTGAACCATCTGGTAGAATCAAAACTAGGGCTGAGGTGAGTCGAGTCTTCAATTCCTGAAAACTCTTCTTGCAGGAATCTGACCACTAAAACTGGACTTTCTTCTGAGTCAATTTGGACATGAGGGATGAAATAGACGAAAACCATTCAACAAACCGATGGTAATAGCTAGCTAAACCCAAGAAACTCCTGATATCTGATGGAGAGATAGGTCTAGGCTAATTTCTCACCGCCTCGATCTTTTGAGGATCAACTCTAATGCCATCACCAGAAATAATATGACCAAGGAATATTACTGACCTTAGCCAAAATTTGTACTTACTAAATTTGGCGAACAATTGATGAGTTCTGAGAGTCTGAAGTAGTATTCTGAGGTGATCTGCGTGATTATTCTCGCTACGGAAGTAGACAAGAATGTCATCGATGATGACTATAACGAATATGTCTAAGTACTATTTGAACACGCGATTCATCAAGTCCATGAAAGTTTTTAGGGCATTAGTAAGACCAAAGGACATGACTAGAAACTCGAAGTGACCATACCAGGTTTGGAAAGTTATTTTTGGAATGTCACATTCTCTGACTCTGAGCTGATGATAGCCTGATCTGAGGTCTATTTTAGCAAAGTAACTAGCACCCTAAATTTGATCAAATAAGTCATCAATTCTTGGAAGTGGGTACTTATTATTGACTGTAACTTTGTTCAGCTGACGGTAGTCTATACACATTATGAGGGAACCGTCTTTCTTTCACACGAATAAGACTGGTGCGCCCCACAAAATGTTAGGTCTGATGAATCCCTCATATAAGAGATCTTTTAACTATTTTTTAGCTCTCTGAGTTCTGCTGGAGCCATTCTGTATGGAGAAATAGATATGGGCTGAGTATCCAGAAGAAGGTCTATTCCGAAGTCTATTTCCCTAACGGGAGAAATTCTAGGAAGATCTTCAGGAAACACATTTGAGAATTCACTTACTACTGGAACTATCTCAAGACTGGGAGTTTCTAAACTAGAATCTTTGACTTGCACAAGATGATAGACACACCCCTTGGATATCATTCTTCTCGCTCTAAGGTATGGAATCAACTGACCCTTAAGCGTTGTAGTACTACCCCTTCATTCAACGACTGGTTCATTTAGAAACTGAAAGTGAACAATTCTACTTCTACAATCAACTGAGGCATAGCATGAATGGAGCCAATCCATGCTGAGAATGACGTCAAAATCTGTCATCTCTAATTCTACTAAGTCTACTGAAGTGAATTTCTAAGATATTATAATCGGGCAGTTCCTGTATACCAGTCGGGCTATGATAGATTGACCCACTAGGGTAGAGACTGAGAATGGTTCTATTAAGATTTCTGGTTTTTTCTTTAAAGTCGATTGCTATGTAAGGAGTTACAAAAGACAAAGAATCTCTTGGATGTAATAAGGCATAAATATGTAAATAGAAGATCTGTAAAGAAGCTCTTGGATGTAATAAGGCATAAACATGTAAATAGAAGATTTGTAACATACCAGTGACTATGTCAGGAGAACTTTCCTGATCTTTTTTGGATTGAAGTGCATAAATCCTATTTGGGCATTGCCCACTGGTGGCACTGGAAGCAGTGCCCTACTGATTCGGATGACTGGACTGAGCTGAAGGATGATTATACTGACCCAGAGAACCAGATTGAGAACAACCCCTAACTTTGTGGTCTGGCTTTCCATACCCGAAACAAACATCACTGCCAGCTTTGCAAACATCTTGGTGGTTTCTGCCACATTACTGACACAGAGGATTTGTTTGGGCACTGCTGACACTACCCTGAGATTTAGAGTCTGGAGCCCTATATTTGTTACCATTTTTGAACTTAGGTACTGGACCACTGGTTGAGGACGGATCTTGAACTGAAGGCTTTGGGCAGAATTGGGAATGGTTACCGCCCTCTAATTTAGGTTAATTAAAATTGAAGCTACCTATTTTAGCTCTCTTGTTCTGCCTCTCTCTCTTTTTGATCTTAGCCTCTTTTATCTGCTGAGCATGGACCATGAGTCTGGATATGTCCATCTCCTTAATCAACATCATTGTTCTGCACTCCTTAACCACACTATATGACACCCCAGATATGAACTTACTTATTATGTCTACAACTACATGAGAAGCATACCTAGCTAACTAAGTAAGCTTGAGGGAATACTCTTTCACGCTCATACTGCCTTACTTGAGGTTGATGAACTCTAACACCTTGGTTTCTCTAAGCTCTAAGGGAAAGAATCTATCTAGGAAGGCAGTAGCAAACTTTTCCCACTCTAAGGGCTCTGCATTTGTGCCCTTGTCTACCTTCCACTACTTACACCATGTATGAGCTACATCTTGTAGCTGATAGGAAACTAGCTCAGCACTCTCACTGGAAATGATTCCCATGATGTCTGTGACTTTCTAAACCTAATCAAGGAACTCCTGTGGATTATTTTTTGATGTAGATCCTAAGAATAGGGGAGAATTTATTTGGGTGAAGTCCCGAATCCTGCCTGTAGAAGTATTGGCCACTGGGTTGGCCAGAACAACAGCTGGTCGTTTATTCTGAGATGCTACTGAATTAGCTAGAGTAGTGAATATCGCTCTGAATCCTGCATGAGAGACATTCTCATCCAGGGGATCTGCCTGAACGGGCTGAGGTGCTGACTCCGGTCCTTCATTTGTTAGTCTTTTTGGGAGGCATATTCTATAAACGAAAGAAAGAAATGGATTAGACTGAGAGTTTAACTTGAGGTCACGCTCACTCAAACGACATGAATACCAAAATAAGGGAAACTTTTCCTAAAACATCTCATAACCTCATGTCCATAAGTGTGGCGTGCTACACACCCATGCACAAGAATCTACGTGATGTGGCTTTCAGACTTTCTAGGACACTGTTGAACATTAGGCTCTAATACCAAGTTTTTAATGCCTCAAGTCTGTACCAAGGATGCTACAAGGTGCTTATGACCCCGAAGGACCACAAGCTAACCCATGACTGATATCTGTTATGAGCACTAAATAATATACTATAATAAACAGAATAATAGGCTGAAATACCATAAGGTTCAAAATATCTGAAATACTGATGAAAATGTCAAATTGTAATAATAATCTATAAAACCGAGTACTGTCTAAACTTTAGTCTGAAAAGCCTCTAACTGAACTGTCTGAAAGTGGAGTTAATGGGAAAATCCCCCAACTAACTCCATCTACTGATATACTGAGTCTACTGAAATAATGAAATAAAATAATATACTCGATAGATGAGGACTCACTACTAATTCTGATATGCTGGCTGAATCTAAATCTGTCTATGCACGGTCGGGAACCTGAGTATCCAAACCTATAATATAAGACATCATAGCGCATAGAAAAAGTATGCATCAGTACGTGGAATATACTGGTATGCTAGATTAGGTAAGGCTAAATGCAAGGGTTCATATGTATAAATTATAACTGACTGAATGATATAGAGAAACTGAACATGAGAGTATATGGATAATATAAACTACTGTAAATACTGAGCATGCAATACTGTGCATATATATATATATATACTGTAACTGATCTTTTCTAAAGCTAAGTACTGAGTTCTGATATAGAGTAACTTAAAACCTGAGATTTCTGATAACTGAGTTACTAATATTGATTGACTATATCTGAGAATCCTGATTCTGTAGAACTAAATTAAGTTCTATTCTGAATACTGAGACTGAAACTATGGGAGGTAATCATCTAACCAACATGCACCAAATAAGATAAAATAACTAAGTTGGGGTCCAATCTGTAATCCCAATTAGAAGGGTGTCAATACCGTGCCACGGGTAAAGACAACTGAAGATATACCCTCATCTGAAAGGTACTCTAAAGAGAATGGTAGAACCCTCAACTGGCAGGTTAAAACACCTCATCAACCCTCAACTGGCAGGTTGATGTCTCAACCTACGTTGGCTACGTAGTTCTGGAATGCAAGGATTGTTTCTAAGGGTCACACCCTCTACTGGCATGTGAGTCCCATCCTTGGGCTCACTCGGTGCTAAATCCTACTCCCAATTGAAAGATACTGAACTGAGTATACTGAACTGGACTGGACTGATACTGAGTTTATTGAGTTTTTTCTGAGTTCTGTAACTGACTAAGTTTCTACTGAGTTCTGGAACTAACTGAATTCTACTGATCGTGACATGAATGATACTATTCTGTAGCTAACACTGGCTCTAGGTATACAGCTAGATTGTCGGGTATTAAATACTCCCAAGACTCGATAGCATGAAAAGTAAAGCATAGCATAATCTTGAAAATATAATAATGGCTACTTGATCATAATCCACTTATTGAGACATTTTAGAAAACACTTGTAATGCATTTAATCATACATGAATGGAGAATACATACTATCATGTTATAATGACACTTTTTCATTCACATAGGCATTTTATCAAACACATAGAGAGCATGCTTAGATCATACAACAATCAACACACATAGTTATCATGGATGCATCAATTAACTTGTAAATTGAAGGGTTTATCATGAAGATCATGTAATTCAACATGTAAAATGATTAATTCCATAAAAAACTTATAATTTTATCATGAACTAAAACCCAATAATAAAATGATGAATTTAATTCAATTCAAGCATGAAAGTTCATAATTCAACAATCTTGTAGTTTGAAAATAGATTCGTGGACTCTATGGGTGAAAAGAACCCATAAATGAACACCTAACATACCTGAGAATATTGATTCTTAAAGTTCTTGAAGGATTTATTGAGCTTGACCTAGATTTCTTAAAACTAGGGTTTTGTATTTAGAGAGAAAGCTTTAATTTCTTGAGAAGAGAAAGCAAATAATGTCATAATAGGGCATTTAAGGGTTTAATCCCATGTTTAGGCTGACTGGGGTGAGGAAAAATTACCTAAAAGCCCTTGGAATTAAAATTTGGAATTAACTAAAAATTCCTAATTTTGGCACCCGGCACGCCGCGGCTATCATGCCATGTCACTAGAATCTAACAATTGTGAACTGGACTGGTGGTGTGACGCGGTGGAATCACGGTGCCCCTTTGTTTTTAAATTTTAGACTCATCGCGACGCAGTGGGATTGTGTTGGAACACTGGAATTGGACAATTAAGAAAATGCTGCTTAACACGATGTACCATGATCGCGGAGGCTCACTAGATTTGACAATTTCCATCTGGTCCAGCTCCGCGACGCGCTGAAGTGCCATTTGGCACTCTGTTTTACAAAAACAGCTCTAACTCTTCGCCCGATTATCAGATTTGGGTGGATTTTATATCGTTGGAAAATTGACTGAATTTCCTATGCAATAGAAAGCTCTAAACTATAAAATACTGAGTATTTAAATAATTTTTTTTCAAGATGACTCATGTACTTATAGCTAAGTTAAACTTGAGAAATACGGGGTATTACATGTACTCATCCCTAGTTCTAGCTAAATCAATTTTGGTATTATCTTAATATTAAGTTAATATGAATTATTTCAACTTAGAGTGATTGATCGATGACTCAGGTCGGGAGGAACGCAATACTAACATCATGCAATTGCAAAGACTCAATTGAAGTTATAGTTGACCCTACGTACTCATCCTTAGTTCTAGATAAATTAATTTAGGTATTAGCTTAACATTAAGTTAATATGAATCATTTCAACTCAGAGTGATCGATCGATGACTCAGGTCGGGAGGAACGTAATACCAATATCATGCAATTGCAAAGACTCAATTGAAGTTGTAGTTAACCCTTTGTTCTCATCCCTAATTCTAGCTAATCAATTGCAAACAAATCTGTTGCAACAAACGACTGAGCTATGGGAAATTTTTAAATAGATATTAAGATCTATCACAACAGATTACCTATCTGATTTAATGATCAAATAGACAATTGCATTTGTCGCGACAGATGACTGAGCTGCTGGAAATTTTCAAACAGATATTGATATCTGTTGCAACAAATGACATATCTATTTGAAATTATTTTTTTTATTTTAAAGCAATCTTCTGTCCAAAAGAAGAAAGATAAAATACTACTACGACGGTAAAAAATATTTCTTGGATAACTCAAAAATCTCCTCCTTGAGTAGTCTTATCTTGTCTTTTCAATTTCACCCGTCTCCTTCTTGTTCCTCAAGTTATTAATAAATATTAATGAACCTATGTACTCATCCTTAATTCTAGTTAAATCAATTGCAAAGAATCTGTTGCAACAGACGATTGAATTGTTGGAATTTTTTAAATAGATATTGAGATCTGTTACAATAGATTACCTATTTGATTTAATTATTAAATAGACATTTGCATCTGTTGCAACAGATGATTGAGATGTTGGAAATTTTCAAACAAATATTGATATTTGTTGCTACAGATGACATATCTGTTTGAAAATATTTTTTTTAATTGTAAAGCAATCTTCTGTCCGAAAGAAGAAAGATAAAATACTACTAAGGTGGTAAAAATATTTCTTGGATAACTCAAAAATCTCCTTCTTGAGTAGTATTATCTTATCTTTTCAATGTCACCCGTCTTCCTCATGCCCCTCAAGTTATTAATGAATATTTAAACCCATCTCTAGAATTATCTCTCTTTTATCCCTAAATTTATTCATCTCTCTTCTTTTATCCTCTCATCTTTAGGGTTATCACAGTTGTCTCTTTTTTTCTCTTTTTTCTCTCTTCTTTCTCATAAGTATCCTTTCACATCTCAATCGATCTATATCTTTTCTCGACTGAAATTGCTGTTTTGATCCCCTTGCTTTTGACATTGCAGGTATGGTTCATTATTTCTCTTTCATTCTCGTCTTCTTCTTTGCAATTTATTTAAATTAGTTATCAACATCTATTTTTTATTTAGTTACCCTTTACCATATTATAGTTACTTAAATTTTTTGAAAGAAAGGTTACTTTTAAGTCTTGAATGAATGAACCATTGTTTTTATTAAAATATGCAAAAAAAGTCATCTGTTTGGAGAAACTTAAAAGCCTTGTTGGCAGTATCATTTCTTTTGTATGTATTTTGTTTGTTTCTTTATTGTTGATGGGGTTGGTGTTGTTGGAACTTATGGTATGGTGTTGTTGATGGTGTGGGAGCAAATGATGTTATTTCTTTGTTGTTGATGCCATTGTTGATGTTGTTTCTTTGTTGTTGATGCTGTTGTTGATGTTGCAATAGACAGAGAAATTGTTGGAACAAATCAAACCATTAGCAAAGCTGGTTTGATGTATTCCAACAGTTTACTCATCTGTTGTAATAGACTCCACATCTGCTGCAACAGGTTCCATATCTGTTATAACAAATTTACAATCTATTAAATAGATGGGAAGCTATTGCAACAGATGTGGAGCTTGTTGTAATAGATTGCTAGTATGTTGCAACAGATGAATAATGTTCTTTCTGTTCTTTTATTGTTTGACATCAATTATTTTTATCTTGTTTGTAGATAGAAGGAAATAAAAGTTGATCAACTTTTGCCCGACCAACACAAGAGGCTACCATAGTAAAGATGGGTTTGGAAGAATAAGTTGTTTGCAGATGGAACCACTTTATATGTGAGAGGTATGTATTACTGATAATGTTATCATGAAAACACACATAGAGTACACTGATTTTGTGAATGCTATTTTTTATCGATTAGGCATTGATCATTCAAACAAGATATCTGAAATTTTACAGTTTGGTTTTATAGGTCCAAACTGATAACGTTGAGGGACCATGAATATAGTTTTGATACCCTGTTAAGATTTAATGATGGTTTTTGCTCATGTCTATGTGTCAATCTTTGTGAAGTGATCAAGTTTTGGTGGTATTGTAAAAGGATTCGATAGCAATTGGACTAACTTTTAGGGTGCATTAGACTCTAAGAGGACCTTTGGAGCCTCCCACTGCTTCAACCAAGCACGAAAATTCATATAGTTATTACCCTAGCCCAAATTTATATGGTTGGGTCCCTCAGGGTGATAATTATATGCCAGAAGGTGCGATAGGAGAATACCTGTACGAGAAAAAGGGAGTTGATGAAGATTATATCATCTGAGAACTAATTGAAGAGGAAACATAGGATAAGAGGGAATTTGTAGCAAATCTAGCTGATGAAATTGACTTAGAACACGAGAAATCTGAATCAAGTGAAAATGTGAAAGTGTATCCAAAAATGAAAATCTGTCTGTCGTCTCTCTTAAAGAAAAATAGTACAGCTGAAAATTATTTTAGGGAGCTGCAACTAGGTATCATGGTCGGGATGATCACCTACATAGAAAATAACAAAATTCCAAGAAAGCAGCTTTGTGGGAACCAAGGGTTGAAATGATATACAGTAAGTCAAGAAAACTTTCCCCAAGAACAACTGCAGTTAAAATAAGGAATCTAAGTGAATGCAACAATTTTTGAATTTTACTCTACATCCCATGCCTTGTTGTTTGTGGTTCCAATTAGGTCCGCTTCTATTGACATGATGGGAACCACAAACATGATTGAAAGACAGATTGAGTATCATTACTTCCCTAGAAATGTGGATTTAATTGATTGTGTTTTCTTGCCTTAGTATGATTTCAACATATCTTGGAGAAGATCAGAGGCTTGCTGTAGTATGTGAATCCGGATAATTTTTAAGCTTGCCTCCATCTTACTGATTCGGTATTCAAGCTTATCGTTGCCGTCTTTGAGGTTAGTATAGGGTTCTTGGTATTTTGTGAGCTCGTCGATGAGGAACACTTTTTTTGAAGTTGTGTCATTGTAAAAGGCCTTTAGAAGACTTCCAGAACATTTTCTTCAGAAGGCTTAAATGATACATGAAGGGTCGCTGTGTTTGTTTTAGGTCAACGTGTTGATGTACACTCTAGAAGTGGTCCTAACAGTTGAACAACTCACTTTCTCGAGTGTTGTTCAATGCAAATTGTTCAATGCAACCTTCAAAGGATTTGATAGGTTAATGAGCCTGGAATTACATAACGATTGATCTAAACTGATTCCACTAATCCTATAGTCAAATAAGTTGTTACCTAGAATTTAAGCTCTAGGATTAGTGCAATCAGTTTAAATCAAATATTACGTAATTTCATACTCATTAACCCATCAAATCCTTTGAAGGTTGGTTGAACAAACTGCATTGAAAAATGCTCGAGAAAGTGAGTTATTCAACTGTTGGGACCACTGCTTGAGTGTGCATCAACACCTTGACCTAAAACAAACATAGCGATCCTCCATATATCATTTAATCCTTCTGAAGAAAGTGTTCTGGAAGCCTTCTGAAGTATTTTTACAATGACACAACTTCGAAGAAAGTGTTCCTCATCGACGAGCTCACAAAATACCAAGAACTCTATACTAACCTCAAAGACGGCAACGACAAGCTTGAATACCGAATCAGCAAGATGGAGGCAAACTTGAAAATTATCAGGATTCGCATACTAAAGCAAGCCTTAGATCTTCTCCAAGATATATTAAAAACATACTAAGGCAAGAAAACACAATCAATTATATCCATATTTCTAAGAAAGTAATGATACTCAATCTGCCTTTCAATCTTGTTTGTGGTTCCAATCATGTCAATAGCAGCAGACCTAATCAAAACCACAAACAACAAGCCATGGGATGCAATTTAAAATTCAGAAATTATCGTCTCTGCTTGATTCCTTATTTTTACTGCAGCTGTTCATGGCACAAGTTTTCTTGACTTACTGTACATCATTACAACCCTCGGTGTCCGTAATGATGCTTTCTTAGTATTTTGTTATTTTTTTTATAGGTGATCTTCCTGACCATATTTCTTAGTCGCAGCTCCCTAGAACAGTGTCCATCTGCACTATTTTTCTTTGAGAAAGACAACAGATGAATTTTCATTATTGGATACACTTTCATATTTGCACTTGATTCAGATTTCACATGTTTTAATTCAGTTTCATCGGCCAGATTCACTAGAAGTTCCTTGGTACCCTGTGTTTCCGCTTCAATTATCTCTCAGATGATACAGTTTTTCATCAACTCCTCTTTCCCTCGCAGGTATTCTCCTACGGCTCCTTCTGGCATATAATTATCTTCTCAAACAATGTTTCTATATAAATTTGGGTCAGGGGAATTTCTATTAGTTTTCCATTCTTGTTTGATGCAGTGCGAGCCTTCAAAGGCCTTCTCAGAGTCCAATACACACTTAAAGTTAAGTCCAATTTCTATTAGAGCTCTGTAATAACACCAAATATTGATCTCTTCTCAAAACTTAACACACATAAACATGAGCAACAACCGTCATTAATTCGTAGTAGGATATCAACACCATCTTCATGGGCCCCTCAGCCTTATCAATTCGAACCTAACAAACTTAATTGTACAATACAAGATCTTGTTTGAATGATCAATGCCTAATTGGTTAAGAACTGCATTCACAAAAAATCATTGTACTTTATGTGTGTTGTCTCGATGACCTTATTAGTAATATATTACTCCCACACATGAAAGTGGATTTATCCATCTGCACGCACCTTATTCTTTCTAGCACATCTATGGATTAATTTGAAAAAAAATAGATGACTAACCTATTGCAACAGATGACACATCTGTTAAAATTATAGACATTTTTACAACAGATGATTAATCTATTGCAAAATATGACTTATCTGTTGGAAAAATCAAATAGATATATCCATCTGTTGCAATAGATTGTCAATATGTTGTAAATTATTAAACAGATAGAATATATTTTGCAACAGATTACCCATATGTTATATTTATTTTAAAGCAATTTTGTTTTCTTTCCATAATACAATAAAGATAAAATGTTGTATTTAGATTCCTTTTTTTTAATTTACATATTAAAAAAGTCACCTGTTTTATTTAATCAAGGGATGTAATTATTAAAAAAGAGGTGAACAGTCGTGGCTTTTTGACTAACTCATTCGAATTCAATCCTTTATAAATATGTCCTTCCTTACTCGTTCATTCTACTTCACTTTTAGATATGGTTGATCTAGATTTGTACAAGGTGATTCATTTTGAGTCCTTGCGGGAACTTGAAAGGCAGATTCATGAGCTCCAGAGGGAGTTGGGCGACTTTAGAATAAGGCTGAGGAGGGCTCTACTGCTGCCGGATGACGGTTGGTCAGCTGGCAATAATAATAATAATAATAATAATAATAATAATAATAATAATAATAATAATAATAATAATAATAATAGTAGTAGTAGTAGTAGTAGTAGCAATCATAATTAGGTTATGTTTTTTTTCTTTTAGCATATGTATTTTCTTTTTTATATCAGATCTACCAAAGGATATGTTTTTTTTATTGTATATATTTGTATATAATTGATTCAAAAATCTATGTTTAGTCGAATTTAGATTTTTAATTCTTATTTAATATTTAATTTTTATTCTGTCCATTCCTTATTCTCAACATGTCGACAGTTGGAGGTAGGGATTGAGCGCTTGTGATAACGGATGAACCATATATTGTGATAAATGGTTAATCTGTTGTGACTAATGAATCAGATGTTGCAACAGGCGGTTATTAGGTTATTAATAAAAAAAGTTTATTGTTATTGAGAGGGTGAAAAGTCATGACTTTTCGATTATTTAATATGAAAAATGGTTCGTAAATAAATAATAAGAAAATAAATAATAGGTTATTTAATTTTAATAACGGATCGTGAATTTTCACCATTTTTATTTTTAAATTTATTTTTTAAATTATTTGTTTATTATATAAGAAAAAAGTCACAACGTTGGATTGATTAAGGTATATGATGATTGTTAAAAAAAGGTGAAAAGTCATGACTTTTTGTCTAACACATTCAAAACAAGTTGATGCATCAAATTCCACATCTGTTACAACTGATGAATCAACTATTAGAAGAAATAAAAAAAGCTCCTAAAACAGATGGTCGATTTGTTGCAACAGATGGTATATCTGTTGCCACAGATGGGTTATCTGATGCAACAGATATACAATCAGTTGCCATAACTCAATAAAAATAGTTATTAATTATTAAAGAACTAATTAATAATAATAAGTTGAAAAGTCATGACTTGTCACAATAATAAAAATCTCACCAGCTTGATATAATTAAGTCATTTCTTTTCACAGAAAATAATAAGAAAATAAATGATAAACACAATTTATAATCGTAAAAATGGTTATTTAATTTGAATAATTGATGTTAATATTAAATAGGCGAAATTAGTGACTTTTCGCTATTTTTGTTTTTAAATCTATTTTTTAATTTATATAATAAAAAAGCCACCAAATTTGGATTAATGATATGATGATTATTAAAAAAAAGATAGATTATATGTTGCAACAAATAGATTATCTGATGCAATAGGTTGTCAATTTGTTACAATAGATGGTATATCTGTAATCACAGATGAGTTATCTGATGCAACAAATATAGAATCTATTGTCACAACTCAATAAAAATGGTTATTGAAAAGAACTAATTAATAATAATAAGCTGAAAAGTCATGACTTATCACAATAATCAAAAAGACAGTCAACAGTTTGATTTAATTAAGTCATAACTTTTCATAGTAATCAAATATGTAATTAATAAATTGAGGTGAACAGTCCCGCCTTTTTACCTAACACATTCAAATTCAATCCTCTATAAATAAGTCCCTTCTTACTCACTCGTTCATTCTACTACACTCTATTTATTTCTTGCATCTTGTCTTTCATATTACACCTTCAACCACTTTCTCTTTCCTGACTCAGGTAAGTTTTTTTCTTGCTTTTTGTGTAAATATACCCAATTGGTAGTATACGTCGTATTACATTTAGATTCTTTTCTTTACTTTTGTTTTTATATTTTTTATCAATTCATGTGTGTTCTAGATATGGCTGATTCAGTGTAGGATGTTGCTTTTATGCATGACACCATGCGGAAACTTTAGAGGCAGGTTTATGACCTACAGTGGGAGTTGGGCATCGTGAGGGCAAGGATGCTCCAAGAGATCCGCAGGCTGAGGAAGGCCCTGCTGCTGGTGGTTGAAGATTGACCGTCTGGCAATGATACTAATAATAATAATAATGATAATAATAATAATTAAATTATTTTTTTCTTTTAGCCTATAGATTTTTATTTGTTTTTGTTTAATAAAGAAATTTATGTTTGATCGACTTTGACGTTTTAATTCTTATTTAATTCTCATTATGTCTTTCTTCTTCTCAACAAACATGTCGACGATTAAGGAATAATTTGAATTCAGTAGCAATAACAAGAGTTAAAATATATTGGTTATTTGTTGGGTTTGTGGAAGGAGCTGTATTGTGTTGTTTCAAATAAATTACTCATCTGTTGCAATAGAATAATTATCTGTTGCAACAGACTATTCTGTTGCAACGGATTACTCATTTGTTGTAATAGATAAGTAATATATTACAATAGATACATTTGTTGCAACAGATAACTCATCTGTTGCAACAGATTACCCATCTGCTTGATTCATATTACGGGCATTATAGGACCATAAACATGAATACAACATATGAGTCTTCTGTTGCAACAGAATATTTATCTTTTGCAACATACTGAGTGATCTGTTTAAATTGTGGGCTCTTATGTTGTATTCATGAACGGGTTTTATCCATTATTGAAAAAACAGCAGTAACAATGTACTAGATGACAAATTCAACTAAAAATCATAATTTTACTTCCCAAAGTCACCTATGAAGTAATGACAAAGTGGAAAGTGATGTACAAAACAAAATTTCACCTAAAAAATTGGTCAATTAGCAGCAGTAGTTGTAAAAACAACAACAGTGGTTGACAAGAAGAAGATGAAGATGATAATGAAGTAGAAGATGATGAATAAAGCAGCAACAACAATGAACAATAAAAATTGTGAAGAGAGAGAAAACAACAACAGATGATAAGAGAGAAAAATGCGTCTTTTTCCCTGCGTTTTCTGTTATATTAACTAACATTTGGATCAAAGTATAAATTTAAAAACTTGTGGGTTATTTTTAAATTTTTCCAACCTTCTTAATCAATAATAAAGTAATTGTCACTTTCACTCAATTATTAAGACTTGAGTCACCTACACCTCATTTTCAAACTCTTTTGTCACTTTTAGCTCAAAGCCCCAACTTTCTTGTTCCTTTTTAATTGTTTTTTAGAGTCAGATAACATAAATTTTGAGTAATATTTTATGATGTATTTTTAATTAAATTTAAAAAATGTAATTTATAGTACTTGCATGTAACTTTTGAATATCTAAATTTTAAATTAAAAAAATTATATTTTAAATTAATTGAGCTTTGAAACTTAGTCAAATTGACTCGCAAAAAATAAGGGGAGCAATTAAAAAGAAATGAAGGGAGTACTAATTCAGCGTACGTGCATTGCACATGATTTTACATCTATTAAATACTTCATCCGTTTTAAAATAATTGATTCTTGTTGACTTGATACTTCCCTTAAAAAATATTTATTAGAGCTTTATTTTACCAAATTAACATTATTAATTATGTTTTGCAATTTTGAGTATATACACTTTGTTTAGTCATTTGATGATAGAGCTAGTGTTGGGTGAACATAATAAAATTTTCTTGATTTCATAAAAGGAATAACTAAATTGAAATAAATATTTTCAGAAAAAAGGGACAACTATTTTGACACTGAGGGAGTAATACTTTTTTTGTTCTTCAATACTTATCATGCTCACTAAAAATAGATATTTCATAATATTTGTCATTTTAAAAAATTAAAACATAATTACTTGTTTTTTTTTTCACCTTTATTCTTAGTCACAAATATAGAGATATGTTAATATAATGCAAAACTGAAAGTGTCAAATAGAGGGGGATAATAAATAATGGTAATTATTCAAACGAGCCTCTAGATAATTTTTTCATAAAGGCGTACAATGTAAAAAAGTGACAAATAGTTAGAAATGAAGGAAATAATAAATTACGCGTGATAAATGCAAACATTCATATAAATGACAAAATAAAAATTGTTAAATTGATATTAGTTTTAGTTGAATTCAAACTAATTGTATATCTTATGACCTTGCAGAGAGAAATTATCATAGCTTATTTAATTATATAGTATTTTTGTAATATAAATGTTAACTCATGATATAAAAAACAGTGATATATATTATATTGTATAAGACCTAATATATAAGTTGAATTTGGGAATGAATAGCTTTGGGTATCTGTGACCACCAAAGGATGTGGTGCAGCGGATAAGACTATTTCTTCCTTAACCAAATGTCTCGGGTTCGAGCCCTGGATTTGAAAAAATCCTTGGTAGGGAGCACTTCCTCTTAATGGAGCCCTATGCGATGCGAATTCGGATTAGTCGGACTCCAATGCGGGTACCGAACATCGGATGAAAAAACATAAAGAAAAAACAAAAAAAACTTTGGGTATCTGTGTTGTACTTCTGTCGGTGAATACAAGCGTTTTGCATTGCGTTTGTATTTTATCTCAATGAATTTTAACTTTCTTTGAAAAATCACATAAATTATTATGATAAAGTTGTATTTGAATTACAACATAAAAGTAATATTATTAAAAATATATGATGAATATTGATTTTATGTAGTCAATTCAATAAACAAAGAAATTTCAAGCTAGAACTTCTCAAACATTAGCTTTTGTTATATCGGGACTTTGAATTAAAAGGGACAAATAAATTTGTCAATTAAGTAGGGTCCTTCAAGTTTTAAAAATTAGGTAAAAGGGACAATTTTTTTCAGATTTTTTTTTTTAATATTTTCGCTCCAACAACTGAAAAGATTGTCTCAACAACTATAGAAGTTATCTCAACAACTATCAAAGTTGTTCGACAACTTTGAAAAGTTGTTCGACAACTTTGAAAAGTTGTTCGACAACTGCACAAAGTCAGTAGAGAGGCTAAGAGATTGAGTTCGTTTGATTTGTGCACTAACTCGGTGATATTTTTTTGATAGGGTAATGTGCTTGGATTTATGTAAACATTTTATAGGCTTAGTACAGTCGATTTAGATTACATGGTACGTAACTCCATACTTATTAATTTATTAAATTGGTTGAGCAAGATGCATTGAGAAACGCTCAATAAAAGTGTGTTGTTCAACAGTTGGGACCACATCTTCAATGTGCATCAACACATTTTGACCTAAACCAAACACAGTGACCCTCCATGTATCCTTTAAGACTTCTAAAGAAAGTGTTCTAAAGGGCACCTAAAATGCCACAACTTTGAAGGTGGTGTCCCTGATCAAGCTCATAAGAGATGAGGAACTCCTTACCAACTTCAAAAATGACAACGACTAACTTGAATACAGAATCAGCAAGCTGGAGGCAAGCTTGAAAATTATCGAGTTTCACATACTACAGCAAGCATCTGATCTTCTCCAAGGAATATTGAAAGAATACTAAGGAAAGAAAACACAATCAATTATAACCATATTGCTAAGCAAACAATGATACTCAATTTGCCTTTCAATCTCGTTTGTGGTTTCGATCAGGTCAACGACAGTGGACCTGATCAGAAACACAAACAAGAAGGCATGGGATAAAATTTAAAATTCAGAAATTGTGTCGCCTTCGCTTAGATTCCTTATTTTAACTGCAGTTGCTATTGGCGTAAGTTTTCTAGACATGTTGTACATCATTTCAACCCTCGATGCCCGTGAGGCTGCTTTGTTGGTCTTCTCCTATTTTCTATCTAGGTGATAATCCCGACCACGAAGATCCCTAGCAAATTGTCCATCTGCATTATTTTTCTTTCAGAGAGATAACAGATGAAATTACATTACCAGATACACTTTTATATTTACACTTGATTCAGATTTCGCTTAAGATAATGCCATCGGCCAGATTTGCTAAAAGTTACTTTCTACCCTATGTCTCTTCTTCAATTAGCTCTTAGATGATACAGTCTTCCATCAACCACCCATTTTCACTCGAAGGCATTCTCCTATAGCACCTTCTGTTATATAGTCATCACCTCGAGTGAGAAACCCAACTATATAAATTTAGGCCAGGGGAATTTCTATTGGTTTTCCATTCTTGTTAGATGCAGTGCTACGCTTCGAAGGCCCTCTAAGGGTCCAATGCACCCAAAAAGTTAGTCCAATCGCTATTGAATCTCTTTATAATGACACCAAAACTAGATCCCTTCTCAATGCTTGACAAATAAACATGAGCAACAACCGACATTAAATCTTAACAGGGTATCAGAACCATATTCATGGTCCCTCAGCCTTATCAGTTCGGACCTACCAAACTTAACTGTAAAATTGTAGACATCTTATTTAATTGATCTATGACTAATCAGTAAAAACAAAATTCACAAAATCAGTGCACTCTATGTGTGTTTCTACGAAAACATTATCAGTAATACATACCTCCCACATATGAAGTGGTTCTATCTGCATGCAACTTATTCCTCCAAACCCATCTTTACTGCAGCCTCTTGTGATGGTCCGACAAAAGTTTATCAACTTTCAGTTTCTTATATCTCCAAGAAGAGGAAAAAAATTGATGTAATAGAAAGAACATTATCCATCTGTTGCAACAGATGTGGAGTCTGTTGCAACAGATATGTAGTCTGATGGAATACATCAAACCAGCATTTCTGGTGGTTTGATTTGTTCCAACTATTTCTCCATCTGTTGCAGCAACATCAACAACAACATAAACTACAAATAAAAAATATCAACAACAAAGAAACAAAAATATTTGTTCCAACAACATCATCAACAACAAAGAAGCAATATCCTTTGTTCCAGAACCATCAATAACACCACACCACAAGCTCCAACAATGCCTACCCCACCAACAACATCAATAAATACATCAACAATAAAGGAACAAACAAAACACATACAAAAAAATGATACTGCCAACAAGGTTTTTAAACTTCTCCCAACAGATGACTTTTTTCGCATATTATAATAAAAATTCTCGACTTGTTTATTCAACACTTAAAAGTTCCTTTAAATTTTTTTAATAAATATTACATGTGTAAATAGTAATTAAATAAAAAATAGATATAAATAACTTTCAAAGAAGAAAACGAGAATGAAAGAGGAATAATGAACCAAACCTTAATGTCAAAAAAGGGATCAAAATAGTAATTTTAGTTGAGGAAAGATATGGATCAGTTTAGATCCGAAAGGATCTTTATGAGAAGAGAAGAGAAAAGAGAGCAAAAAGGTTGTGACACTAAAGAGGAGAGAAAGAAAAAGATGAGAGTTGAATTAAAAAAACTGCAGCTGAAGGAATAGAGATGAGATAATTTCTATAGATGTATTGTGTACGTAGACGTGGGGGTTTTCAATATTCATTAATTAATATTCATTAATTACATTAATAATTTGAGGAGCAAGAGAAAGACTAAGACTAGTGACATTGAAAAGACAAGACAAGACTGCTCAATGAATTCACTTTTGAGATATCCAAGAAACATTTTTTACCGCCTTTAATAGTAAGTACTACTTGATATTATCTACTCGAACAGATACTTGCTTTAAAATTAAAAGAGAAAATAAGATTTTCAAACAGATATGTTATCTGTTGCAACATATATAAATATATGTTTAAAAATCCAAACATCTCAGTCATCTATTACAACAGATATAAATATCTGTTTGAAAATTTCCATCAGCTCAGTTATCTGTCACAACAAATGTAAATGTCTATTTGATAATTAAGTCAGATATGTCATTTTTTCCAATAGATATAAATATCTGTTTGAAAATTTCCATCAGCTCAATCATTTATCACAATATATGCAAATGTCTATTTGATAATTAAATCAGATATGTCATCTGTTGCAACAGATATGAATATCTGTTTGAAAATTCTTAACAACTTAGTCGTTTGTTGCAACAGATTTTATTACAATTGATTTAGGTGGAACTAGGGATGAATGAATATGATCACAAGGTCAAATTCTATCAAGTCTTTGCAATTGCATGGCGTTGGTATTGTGCTCATCCTGACCCGAGTCGTCGATCGATCACTCTGAGTTGAAATGAGTTCTCATCAACTCAATTTTAGGATAATTATAGTACCTAAATTGATTTAGGTGGAACTAGGGATGAATGAATTATCTCACAGGGTCAACTATAAATCCAATTGAGTTTTTACAATTGCATGGTCCTGGTATTGCATTCATCCTGACCTGAGTCATCGATCGATCACTCTGAGTTGAAATAAGTTCTCATCAACTCAATGTTAGGATATTGATAGTACCTAAGTTGATTTAGGTAGAACTAGGGATGAATGAATTATCTCACATGGTTAACTACAAATCCAATCAAGTCTTTGCAATTGCATGGTGTTAGTATTGTGTTCATCCCGACTTGAGTCGTTGATCGATCACTCTGAGTTGAAATAAGTTCTC
This sequence comes from Capsicum pubescens, assembly GCA_030864215.1. Classification (NCBI taxonomy): domain Eukaryota; kingdom Viridiplantae; phylum Streptophyta; class Magnoliopsida; order Solanales; family Solanaceae; genus Capsicum; species Capsicum pubescens. The sequence continues at coordinate 104,458,732 of CM061547.1, forward strand.
ATCAACACAATGTTAGGATAGTGATAGTACCTAAGTTGATTTAGGTGGAACTAGGGATGAATGAATGAGCTCACAGGTTAAACTATAAATCCAATCGAGTCTTAGAAATTGCATGGCATTGGTATTGCGTTCATACCAACTCAAGTCATCGATCGGTCACTCTGAGTTGAAATGAGTTCTCATCAACTCAATGTTAGTATTGTGATAGTACCTAAGTTGATTTAGATGGAACTAGGGATGAATGAATGAGCTCACATGGTCAACTACAAATCCAATCGGAGTCTTTGCAATTGTATGGCATTGGTATTGCGTTCTTCCCGACTCGAGTCATCAATCGATCACTCTGAGTTGAAATAAGTTCTCATCAACTCAATGTTAGGTTAGTAATAGTACTTAAGTTGATTTAGGTGGAACTAGGGATGAATGAATGAGATCCGTAGGCTGAGGAAGGCCCTGCTGCTGGTGGTTGAAGATTGACCGTTTGACAATGATACTAATAATAATAATAATAATTAAAAAAAAAATTTCTTTTTGCCTATGTATTTTTATTTGTTTTTGTTTAATAAAGAAATTTATGTTTGATCGACTTTGACGTTTTAATTCTTATTTAATTCTCATTATGTCTTTCTTCTTCTCAACAAACATTTTGACGATTAAGGAATAATTTGAATTCAGTAGCAATAACAAGAGTTAAAATATATTGGTTATCTGTTAGGTTTGTGGAAGGAGTTGTATTGTGTTGTTTTTAACAAATTACTCATCTGTTGCAATAGAATAATTATCTGTTGTAACAGACTATTCTGTTGCAACTGATTACTCATTTGTTGTAATAGATAAGTAATATATTGCAATAGATACATCTGTTGCAACAGATAACTCATCTATTGTAACAGATTACCCATCTGTTTGATTCATATTACGGGCACTATAGGACCATAAACATGAATACAACATATGAGTCTTCTGTTGCAATAGAATATTTATCTTTTGCAACATACTGAGTGATCTGTTTAAATTGTGGGCTCTTATGTTGTATTCATGAACGGGTTCTATCCATTGTTGAAAAAACAGTAGTAACAGTGTACTAGATGAAAAATTCAACTAAAAATCATAATTTTACTTCCCAAAGTCACCTATGAAGTAATGACAAAGTGGAAAGTGATGTACGAAATAAAATTTCACCTAAAAAATTGGTCAATTAGCAGCAGTAGCTATAAAAACAACAACAATGGTTGACAAGAAGAAGATGAAGATGATAATAAAGTAGAAGATGATGATATTAAAGCAAAAGATGATGAATAAAGCAGCAACAACAATGAACAATAAAAATTGTGAAGAGAGAGAAAACAACAACAGATGATAAGAGAGAAAATACGTCTTTTTCCCTCCGTTTTCTGTTATATTAACTAACATTTGGATCAAAGTGTAAATTGTGGGTTATTTTCAATTTTTTCCAACTCTCTTAATCCATAATAAAGTAATTGTCACCTTCACTCAATTATTAAGACTTGAGTCACCTACACCTCATTTTCAAACTCTTTTGTCACTTTTAGCTCAAAGCCCCAACTTTCTTGTTCCTTTTTAATTGTTTTTTAGAGTCAGATAATATAAATTTTGAGTAATATTTTATGATGTATTTTTAATTAAATTTAAAAAATGTAATTTATAGTACTTGCATATAATTTTTGAATATCTAAATTTTAAATTAAAAAAATTATATTTTAAATTAATTGAGCTTTGAAACTTAGTCAAATTGACTCACGAAAAATAAGGGGAGCAATTAAAAAGAAATGAAGGGAGTACTAATTTAGCGTACGTGCATTGCGCATGGATTTACATCTATTAAATACTTCATCCGTTTTAAAATAATTGATTCTTGTTGACTTGATACTTCTCTTAAAAATTATTTATTAGAGCTTTATTTTACCAAATTAATATTATTAATTATGTTTTGCAATTTTGAGTATATACACTTTGTTTAGTCATTTGATGATAGTGCTAGTGTTGGGTGAACATAATAAAATTTTCTTGATTTCATAAAAGGGATAACTAAATTGAAACAAATATTTCCAGAAAAAAAGGACAACTATTTTGACATGGAGGGAGTAATACTTTTTTTGTTCTTCAATACTTATCATGCTCACTAAAAATAGATATTTCATAATATTTGTCATTTTAAAAAATTAAAACATAATTACTTGTTTTTTTTCACCTTTATTCTTAGTCACAAATATAGAGATATGTTAATATAATGCAAAACTGAAAGTGTCAAATAGAGGGGGATAATAAATGATGGTAATTATTCAAACGAGCCTCTAGTTAATTTTTTCATAAAGGCGTACAATGTAAAAAAGTGACAAATATTTAGAAATGAAGGAAATAATAAATTACGCGTGATAAATGCAAACATTCATATAAATGACAAAATAAAAATTGTTAAATTGATATTAGTTTTAGTTGAATTCAAACTAATTGTATATCTTATGACCTTACAGAGAGAAATTATCGTAGCTTATTTAATTATATAGTATTTTTGTAATATAAATGTTAATTCATGATATAAAAAACAGTGATATATATTATATTGTATAAGACCTAATATATAAGTTGAATTTGGGAATGAATAGCTTTGGGTATCTGTGACCACCAAAGGATGTGGTGCAGCGGATGAGACTATTTCTCCCTTAACCAAATATCTCTGGTTCGAGTCCTGGATATGAAAAAATCCTTGGTAGGGAGCACTTCCTCTGAATGGGGCCCTACGCGATGCGAATTCGTATTAGTCGGACTCCAATGCGGGTACCGAACATCGGATGAAAAAACATAAAAAAAAAAAAACTTTGGGTATCTGTGTTGTACTTCTGTCGGTGAATACAAGCGTTTTGCATTGCGTTTGTATTTTATCTCAATGAATTTTAACTTTCTTTGAAAAATCACATAAATTATTATGATAAAGTTGTATTTGAATTACAACATAAAAGTAATATTATTAAAAATATATGATGAATATTGATTTTATGTAGTCAACTCAATAAACAAAGAAATTTCAAGCTAGAACTTATGAAACATTAGCTTTTGTTATATCGGGACTTTGAATTAAAAGGGACAAATAAATTTTCCAATTAAGTAGGGTCCTTCAAGTTTTAAAAATTAGGTAAAAGGGACAATTTTTTTTAGCTTTTTTTTTTAAAATATTTTTCTCTCCAACAACTGAAAAGATTGTCTCAACAACTATAGAAGTTATCTCAACAACTATCAAAGTTGTTCGACAACTTTGAAATATTTTTCGAAAACTGTACAAAGTTGTTCGACAACTTTGATAATTATTGGAATAACTAATGCAGTTGTTGAACAATTGTACCAGTTGTTTAAGTGACTTAGGGCTTTGGGCCACAGGAGACAAAAGAGTTTGAAAATGAGGTGTAGGTGACACAAGTCTTAATTATTAGTTGGAGGTGACAATTACTTTATTATGGATTAAGAAAGTTGGAAAATTTTGAAAATAACCAACAAGTTTTAAAATTTATACTTTGATCCAAATGTTAGTTAATATAACGGAAAACGAAGGGACAAAAATGTGTTTCTCTCTCTTCTCATCCATTGTTGTTTTCTCTCTCTTAGCGATTTTTGTTGTTCATTATTTTTGCTACTTTATTCATCATCTTCTGCTTCATTACTATCATTTTCTACTTCATTATCATCTTTATCTTTTTCTTGTCAACCATTTGTTGTTGTTGTTGTTGTTGGTACAACGCTACTGCTGTTATCTGACCAATTTAATAGGTCAAATTTTGTTTACTACATCACTTTCCACTTTGACATTACTTCATAGGTGACTTTGGTAAGTAAAATTATAATTTTTATTCCTATTTGTCATCTGGGTACACTTTTGTTTTTCCAACAATGGTTAGAACCCCGATCATGAATCCAACATAAGTGCCCACAATTCAAATAGATCAATCATCTGGTGAATTAGATGAGTAATGTGTTGCAACAAAAGTTTTATCTGTTGCATCAGACTATCTATCTGTTGCATCAGAAGATTTATCGGTTGCATCAGACATATTATCTGTTGCATCGGACGTATTATCTGTTATACCAGGATGTTTATCTGTTGCACCAGAATAATTATCTATTGCAACGAATGAATAATCTTTTTGGAACAACACAAATCAGCCCCTGCCATAAACCCAACAGATAACCAATATGTTTCAACTCTTGCTATTGCTACTGGATTCAAAATTATTCCTTACGTCCAATTACCCGTCCAAAATTTCCTAATTCGATTTCTCATTTTACTTGTCTTTTTCATTAATCAAGAAAAGATTAAAAAAATCCATATTTTACCCTTTGCATTAATCATTTTTTCTTCAAATTAAAATGGAAACATAATTTAATAGGGGAACTATACACCGACCGATGTTAAAAACTTTCTTCTCTTATGAAATTTTGATTGAATAGCAAACAATGGTTATTTCAAACACGTCTGCTGTCCTACTAACTGATCAGTGGGTTATGGTAAACTAGATATGTTATTAATTATTTTTCTTAATCAATGTGGCATCTCAATTTGGGATGGGTAATTTGAGACGGAGGGAGTACGAATTAAAACGTTAGAGCCAAGCAACAAACTAGTCATCTGTTGAAACATACTATTTATCTGTTGCATCAGACTTCTTATCTGTTGCAACATGAGTAATTTGTTTTGAACAACACATCAGCCCTTGCCACAAACCCAACAGATAAATTTTGCTATTGCTACTGGATTCTAAATTATTTCTTTTTACGCCAAATCGTCGACAAATTTATTTAGAAGATAATAGACAGAATGAAAATTAAATATGAATTAAAACGTCAAAGATCAAACATAATTTTTTTACTAAACAAAAAACAAATAAAAATACATATAATAGACTAAAAGAAAAATAATAATATAAATATTATTATTATTATTATTATTATCATCATCATCATTGCCAGTAGGCCAATCTTCAACCAGAAGTAGCAAGGCCCTCCTTAGCCTGCGTATCTCGCGGAGCATTCTTGCTCTAACTCCTTCCAGTTCCCATTGCAGGTCACGAACTTGATTTCGAAGTTCATTCACGGCATCTTGCAGAAAATCAACGTCCCACACTGGGTCAGTCATAATCTTCTAGAGTGTAATATGAAAGACGAGATGGATTAAATAAATAAAGTGTAGTTGAATGAACGATAGAGTAAGGAGGGGCCTATTTATAGAGGATTGAATTTGAATGAGAGGCAAAAAGGTGCGACTATTCACCTCCATTCATTAATTATATTTTTTATTAAATTAAGAAAATAAATATTGTGATAAGTCATGACTTTTTAGATAATTATTATTAATTAGTTCTTCCCAAAAACCATTTTTATTGAGTTGTGGCAATAGATTCTATATGTGTTCCATCAGATAACACATCCGTGACAACATATATATCATCTGTTGCAATAAATATAAAATATGTTGCATCAACTAATCTATCTGTTGCAACATATAATCTAACTGTTCACCTCCATTTATTAATTACATTTTTGATTAATGTGAAAAGTAATGACTTAATTAAATTAAAAAATATTGTGATAAGTCATGACTTTTCAGATTATTATTATTAATTAGTTCTTTCCAAGAATCATTTTTATTGAGTTGTGACAACAGATTCTATATCGGTTGCATCAGATAAATCATTTGTGACAACAGATATATCATCTGTTGCAACAATAGTGAACCTGTTGCATCAGATAATATATTTGTTGCAACATATAATTTACTTTTTAGAAATAAAAACTATCATCATATCATTAATCCAAATTTGCTGACTTTTTTATTTTATAAATTAAAAAAAATACCTTTTCAAATTCTTTAATAAAATAATAACCATTTTTATTTTCTGGCAACAGATTGTATATCTATTGAATCTGATAAACCATCAGTTGCAACAGATATACCATTTGTAGCAACAAATAGACGTTTTATATTAATATCTTTTTTTATTTCTTCTAATAACTGATACATTAGTCGCAAAAGATGGGGAATTTGATGCATCAGCAACACTGATGAATGTATGTGTTTTGGTTTTAGACAAAAAGTCACGACCGACCTTCACTTTATTTTTCTTAACAATCATCATATAAGTTAATTAATCCAATATTGTGACTTTTTTTTATTATATAATAAATAATTTTAAAAAACAAATTCAAAAACAAAAATGGTGAAAAGTCACGATCAGTTATTAAAATTAAATAACCATTCTTTTACGGTTATAAATTGTGTTTATCATTTATTTTCTTATTATTTATTTACAAAATATTTTTCATATTAAATAATCGAAAAGTCATGTCTTTTCTTTTCTTTTTCACCCTCTCAATAATAACAATAACCCTTTTTTATTAATAACCATCTAGTATAACATATGATCAATCTGTCGCATCAGATTAACCTCTGCTGACACAAATTACTCAATTCCTACCACCAACTGTCGACATGTTGAGAACAAGGAATAAACAGAATTATTATTAAATACTAAATAAGAATTAAAAATTCAAAGTCGACCACTAAATGACATAGATTTTTGAATCCCTTGGGTAGATCCGATATACAAAAGGAGGAAAATACATGCCCTAAAATAAAAAACATTACCTAATTATTATTACTACTATTATTATTATTGTCAATCGGATATTTTTCATCCGGCAGCCTTGCTTCGAAGTCAGCCAAATCTCTTTGGAGTTCATCAAACTACCTTTGAAGTTCACACAAGGACTCGATATGAATATTCTTGTATGAATCTGGATCATCCATATTTGTAAGGAGGGACCTATTTATAAATTATTATATCTCAAAAATAAAAGAAAATTTCTTTAAAATAAATCTAACAGATGGGTAATTTATTGCAAAATTTATTCTTTCTGTAAGATAACTTACAACATACTAGCAATCTTTTGCAACAGATGTATATATCTGTTTGATTTCTCCAATAGATACGTCATATGTTGCAACAGGTTGATCATCTGTCATAACAGATGTCTCTAATTATTTGACAATATAAACAGATGTGGTATCTGTTGCAACTAGCTAGTCATCTGTTTAATCAATTTAAGCCATAGATGGACAAGGAAGAATAAGGTACGTGCAAATAGATCCACTATCATATGTGTGGGAGTTAAGTATATTATACTGATATGGTCACCGAGATAACACACACAAAGTATAATGTTTTTATGAATCTAGTTTTTAACCGATTAGGCACTGATCATTCAAATAAGATCCTACATTGTACCGTTAAGTTTGATGGGTTCAAAATTGATAAGGCTGAGGACCTCATGAAGCTGGTGCAGATACCCTGTTACGAATTACTGACGGTTGTTACACGTGTTTATGTGTGTCAAGTTTTGAGAAGGGATCAATATTTATCGTCATTGCAGAGAACCAATAACGATTGGACTTAACTATAAGTGTGCATTGGACTCTGAGAACACTTTCGAAGCCTCGCACTGCATCAAACAAGAATGGAAAACCAATAGAAATTCCCTAGGCCCAAATTTATATGGTTGGGTTGCTCGCTCGGGGTGATGATTATATGTTAGATGGTGTGGTAGGAGAATGCCTTCGAGGGAAAATGGGTGGTTGATGGAAGACTATATCATCTGAGAGCTAATTGAAGAAGAGGCATAGGGTAGAAAGTAACTTATAACGAATCTGGCCGATGGAATTATCTTTAAAAATGCAAAATCTGTATCAAGTGCAAATATGAAAGTGTATCTGGTAATGTAATTTTGTCTGTTGTCTCTCTGAAAGAAAAATATTGCAGATGGACACTTTGCTAGGTAGCTATGTGGTCGGGATTATCACCTAGATAGAAAATAGGAAAATACCAATAAAGCAGCCTCATAGGCATCGAGGGTTGAAATGATGTACAACAGGTCTAGAAAACTTACACCAACAACAACTGCAATTAAAATAAGGAATCTGAGTGAAGGCGGCAATTTTTGAATTTTAAATTTCATCCCATGCCTTCTTATTTGTGTTTCCGATCAGGTCCACTGCCGTTGACCTGATCGGATCCACAAACGAAATTGAAAGGAAAATTGAGTATCATTACTTCCTTAGCAATATGCATTAATTGATTGTGTTTTCTTACCTTAACATGCTTTCAACATTCCTTGGAGAAGATTAGATGTTTGTTGTAGTATGTGAATCCCAATAATTTTCAAGCTTTCCTCCAGCTTGCTAATTCTGTATTCCAGCTGGTCGTTGCCATATTCGAAGTTGTTAAGGAGTTCCTCATCTCTTGTAAGCTCGATCAGGAACACTACCTTCAAAGTTGTGGCATTCTAGAAGCCCTTCAGAACACTTTCTTCAGAAGACTTAAAGGATACATGGAGGGTCGCTGTGTTTGTTTCAGGTCAAAATGTGTTGATGCACATTGAAAATGTGGTCCCAACAGTTGAACAACACACTTTTATCGAGCGTTGTTCAATGCATCTTGTTCAACTAATTTGATAAATTAATAAGTAAGAAGTTACGTAGTATGTGATCTAAACCAACTCTACTAAGCCTATCAAACGTTACGTAACTCCGAGCTCATTACTCTATCAAAAAAATATAACCGAGTGAGTGCACAAATCAAACAAGCTCAATCTATCAGCCTTTCTGCTGATCACTCTTCTCCAATATATATGACTAGATATCTGCTATGCAAAAGTCTACATGCTTGCCAGGGAGTAATTCTTCAGAAGGCATCAACAGATATCTTCTGAAGAATTACTCCCTGGCAAGCATGTCTAGAGACGGCATAGACTTTTACATGGAAGATATTTTGTCATCTATATTGGAGAAGAAATCAGTAGAGAGGCTGAGAGATTGAGCTCGTTTGATTTGTGCACTAACTCGGTCCTATTTTTTTGATAGGGTAATGAGCTTGGAGTTATGTAAACATTTTATAGGCTTGGTAGAGTCGATTTAGATTACACGGTATGTAACTCCATACTTGTTAATTTATTAAATTGGTTGAGCAAGATGCATTGAGAAACGCTCAATAAAAGTGTGTTGTTCAACAGTTGGGACCACATCTTCAATGTGCATCAACACATTTTGACCTAAAACAAACACAACGACCCTCCATGTATCCTTTAAGGCTTCTAAAGAAAGTGTTCTAAAGGGCACCTAAAATGCCACAACTTTGAAGGTGGGGTCCCTGATCAAGCTCATAAGAGATGAGGAACTCCTTACCAACTTCAAAGACGACAACGAATAGCTTGAATATAGAATCAGCAAGCTGGAGGCAAGCTTGAAAATTATCGAGTTTCACATACTACAACAAGTATCTGATCTTCTCCAAGGAATGTTGAAATCATACTAAGGAAAGAAAATACAATCAATTATAATCATATTGCTAAGCAAGCAATGATACTCAATTTGCCTTTCAATCTCGTTTGTGGTTTCGATCAGGTGTCAACGGCAGTGGACCTGATCAGAAACACAAACAAGAAGGCATGGGATAAAATTTAAAATTCAAACATTGTGTCGCCTTCGCTTAGATTCCTTATTTTAACTGCAGTTGCTATTGGCGTAAGTTTTCTAGACATGTATATCATTTCAACCCTCAATGCCCGTAAGGCTGCTTTGTTGGTCTTCTCTTATTTTCTATCTAGGTTATAATCCCAACCACGCAGATCCCTAGAAAAGTGTCCATATGCATTATTTTTCTTTCAGGGAGACAACAGATGAAATTACATTACCAGATACACTTTTATGTTTGCACTTGATTAAGATTTAGCTTAACATAATTCCATCGGCCAGATTCGCTAAAAGTTACTTTCTACCCTATGTCTCTTCTTTAATTAGATCTTAGATGATATAGTCTTCCATTTACCACCCATTTTCACTCGAAGTCATTCTCCTATAGAACCTTCTGTTATATAGTCATCACCCCGAGTGAGAAACCCAACCATATAAATTTAGGCCAGGGGAATTTCTATTGGTTTTCCATTCTTGTTAGATGTAATTCTAAGCTTCGAAGGCCCTCTAAGGGTCCAATGCACCCAAAAAGTTAGTCCAATCGCTATTGAATCTCTTTATAATGACACCAAAACTAGATCCCTTCAAAATGCTTGACAAATAAATATGAGCAACAACCGACATTAAATCTTAACAGGGTATCAGAACCATATTCATGGTCCCTCAGCCTTATCAGTTCGGACCTACCAAACTTAACTGTAAAATTGTAGACATCTTATTTGAATGATCTATGACTAATTAGTAAAAACAACATTCAAAAAATCAGTGCACTCTATGTGTATTTCTACGAAAACATTATCAGTAATACATACCTCCCACATATGAAGTGATTCCATCTGCATGCAACTTATTCCTCCAAACCCATCTTTACTGCAGCCTCTTGTGATGGTCCGACAAAAGTTTATCAACTTTCAGTTCCTTATATCTCCAAAGAAGAGGAAAAAATTGATGTAATAGAAAGAACATTATCCATCTATTGCAATAGATGTGGAGTCTGTTGCAACAGATATGTAGTCTGATGGAATACATCAAACCAACATTTCTGGTGGTTTGATTTGTTCCAACTATTCCTCCATCTTTTGCAGCAACATCAACAACAACATAAACTACAAATAAAAAATATCAACAACAAAGAAACAACAATATTTGCTCCAACAACATCATCAACAACAAAGAAACAATATCTTTTGTTCCAGATCCAACAATAACACCACACCACAAGCTCCAACAATACCAACTCCACCACCAACATCAATAAATACATCAACAATAAAGGAACAAACAAAACACATACAAAAAAATGATACTGCCAACAAGGTTTTTAAACTTCTCCCAATAGATGACTTTTTTCGCATATTGTAATAAAAATTCTCGGTTTGTTTATTCAACACTTAAAGTTCCTTCAATTTTTTTTAATAAATATGACATGGGTAAATAGTAATTAAATAAAAAATAGATATAAATAACTTTCAAATAAGAAAACGAGAATGAAAGAGGAATAATGAACCAAACCTTAATGTCAAAAAAGGGATCAAAAAAGTAATTTCAGTTGAGGAAAGATATGGATCGGTTTAGATCCAAAAGGATCTTTATGAGAAGAGAAGAGAAAAGAGAGAAAAAAGGTTGTGACCCTAAAGAGGAGAGAAAAAAATGAGAGTTGAATAAAAAACTGCAGCTGAAGGAATGAGATGAGATAATTTCTATAGATGTATTGTGTACGTAGACGTGGGGGTTTTCAATATTCATTAATTAATATTCATTAATTTCATTAATAATTTGAGGGGTAAGAGGAAGACTAAGACTAGTGACATTGAAAAGACAAGACAAGACTGCTCAATGAACTCACTTTTGAGATATCCAAGAAACATTTTTTACCGCCTTTAGTGGTAAGTACTACTTGATATTATCTACTCGAACAGAAGCTTGCTTTAAAATTAAATGAGAAAAAAAGATTTTTAAACAGATATGTTATCTGTTGCAACATATATAAATATATGTTTAAAAATCCAAATAGCTCAGTCATCTGTTACAACAGATATAAATATCTGTTTGAAAATTTCCATCAGCTTAGTCATCTGTCACAACAGATGTAAATGTCTATTTGATAATTAAATCAGATATGTCATTTGTTCCAACAGATATAAATATCTGTTTGAAATTTTCCAATAGCTCAGTCATCTATCACAATAGATGCAAATGTCTATTTGATAATTAAATCAGATATGTCATCTGTTGCAACAGATATGAATATCTGTTTGAAAATTCTCAACAGCTTAGTCGTTTGTTGCAACAGATTTTATTACAATTGATTTAGGTGGAACTAGGGATGAATGAATAAGCTCACAAGGTCAAATTCTATCGAGTCTTTGCAATTGCATGGCGTTGGTATTGCGCTCATCCTGACCCGAGTCGTCGATCGATCACTTTGAGTTGAAATGAGTTCTCATCAACTCAATTTTAGGATAATGATAGTACCTAAATTGATTTAGGTGGAACTAGGGATGAATTAATGATCTCACAGGGTCAACTATAAATCCAATCGATTCTTTACAATTGCATGGTGCTGGTATTGCGTCCATCCCGACCTGAGTCGTCAATCGATCACTCTGAGTTGAAATGAGTTCTTATCAACTCAATATTAGGATAGTGATAGTACCTAAGTTGATTTAGGTGGAACTAGGGATGAATGAATGATCTCACATGGTTAACTACAAATCCAATCAAGTCTTTGCAATTGCATGGCGTTAGTATTGTGTTCATCCCGACTCGAGTCGTTGATCGATCACTCTGAGTTGAAATGAGTTCTCATCAACATAATGTTAGGATAGTGATAGTACCTAAGTTGATTTATATGGAACTAGGTATGAATTAATGATCTCACAGGTTTAACTATAAATCCAATCGAGTCTTAGAAATTGTATGGCATTGGTATTGCGTTCATCCCGAGTCGAGTCATCGATCGGTCACTCTGAGTTGAAATGAGTTCTCATCAACTCAATGTTAGGATAGTGATAGTACCTAAGTTGATTTAGGTGGAACTAATGATGAATGAGTGAGCTCACAGGGTCAACTACAAATCCAATAGGAGTCTTTGCAATTGTATGGCATTGGTATTGCATTCATCCCGACTCGAGTCATCGATCGATCACTCTGAGTTGAAATAAGTTCTCATCAACTCAATGTTAGGTTAGTAATAGTACTTAAGTTGATTTAGTTTGAACTAGGTATGAATGAATGAGCTCACAGGGTCAACTACAAATCTAATCGAGTCTTTGCAATTGCATGACGTTGGTATTGCGTTCATCCCGACCCGAGTCGTCGATCGATCACTCTGATTTTAAATGAGTTCTCATCAACTCAATATTTTAAAAACTATATCTTTTAAAAATTATAAAATTAATTAAGATCAATTCGGACCAAATTAACAATTTCAAAACTTGTCATTCTTTTCCAAAATTACAAATCAACCTATACAAATCATCCATTTGCATGAAAAACTTTTCATTTCAAATATGAAGTTCTCGCTCTTCTCTCTCTCTCTCTCTCGGTGTCTCTTCTCTCTCTCTCTCTCTCTCTCTCTCTCTTTCTCTCTCAATAATACAAACAACAACTACTCAACATATTGCTTAACTCTTTAAAATAGGTTATTTTTTTCCATTTACAACCAAATATAGTTGTTTATTTTTACTTCATTCTTTCTTGTACCCGTTGTTTTCTCTGTCTTCACAGGTAACAAAGTTCGAGAAGAGTTCTACATTTGTTATTTATTCTAAAAAATAAGGATTTTTAGTTAATGATGAGAAAGTATTATCTTCCAGAATGGGTTAACAATTTTGAGTTTTGATGCTAAAAAAGTAGGAAGCACCCGAGAAAACCCTAGTTTTTCTCTCAGTGTTTTGTTGACTGTCTTGGTATTGTTGGATGGTGTTTGTGGTGGTGTTGGTAGCTGTTGTTGGTGGTGTTGGTATTTGTGTTTTTTATTCGTGGAGTCGATGATCTTGGTGTTGGTATTGGTGGTGGTCTTGGTGGCATTGGTTGTGGTGGTGGTGGTCCATCTATTGCAACAAGTGGAAGATCTATTAGGAGCTATTAAATAGGTCTTCAAATAGATTCTCCATCTGTTCCAACTGATGGGTTATCCTTTGGGGTATTTTTTTGTAATGTGGCGTAGCATAATTTATTGAAACTTGTCCATCTATTGCAACAGGTGGAATATTTGTTGGGAGATATTAAATAGGTCTTCAAACAAATTCGGGTTCCCCATTTGTTCCAACTGATGGGTTGTCCGTTGGAGTATTTTTTTTGTTATGTGGCATAGAATAATTTATTGAAATTTGTCTCACTTTTTTTAAAAAAATTATGTAGACATCAAATGCAATGTATTTTTTATTTTTCTATTGTTAGTAGTTAAAAGATGTCTCCTAAAAGAAAAGAAACTGAAAGTGGATCAAATTCTGACCACCAACAAAAAAGGCTAGACTACTGATAGATTTGGAGGAACTTCCAGGACAATCTCAGTCAGGGAAAAATAAAGATGAGGAAAGTGATAACTCCTTCTCACCAATGGAGCGTGAAATAACATCAAAATCCCAATATAGTTTTGTCAAAACTATTAGTATCATCAGGTTTTGAGTTGCGATGCCGATGAGTAACCCTAACGCAGTATTTCGTGATGTTGTACTTAAATGTCAGTTAGAGAAACCTTTTAACGAACTTAAGAGTATTATGAAGAAGAAAACATAGATGGACTTTTTAAGAGATGATTTGCATACTTTCTTGAGCTGTCTGGGGGCCGCCCTCTCCATTTCCCAATGATCATGGTATATGGCCTCCTCAAGTGCAGGATCAAGTATGCAGGGGATGACGGAGGTTTGAAGGAGGGCGGAAAAAATATGGATGAAGTCTGGATCAACTACTGTGGCATGCCGGTTTGTTTTGGATTGAAAGAGTTTGCCATAGTGACGGGCTTGAGATGTGATCGTCCAGAAGAACCTCTCATCAAGAAAACACCCCACAAAGGGTCCAACAAATGCAAGATAAAAAAAGATGGGTTGTTGGGCATTGTTGGACCTAGCTACAGAGTGGACAATTTGATGGCGGATCTCAAGAATAAAGACATACCAAAGCACTACAGGGAGAAATTATGCTTAGTTTGGTTTGTCTATTCCATTTTATTGGAAAGAGATGTCAGGAAAGTCATAGAACATGATTTGTTGGCGCTTGCTGATGATTTTGGGAAATTAAATGATTATCCTTGGGGATACGACAACTACTACTTGACTGTCAAATATTTACTAAAAAAGCTAAAGCAAAAGACGACCACATTATACGGCTTTTCTTGGGCTTTCATGGTAAAATTGATCACTATTTTTACTCATTCATTAATTTATATTTAATATAGTTATGACTTTTTTTTCTTGCTTCCTGTTTATAATTTTTAGGCTTGGGCATGTAAAGCCATTCCTCTCCTCCGAAAGCATTTCAACGATTACCCGAATAAGGTTTCTTATCCAAAGATCCTTAGGTGGTTGGCTGCAGCAGAGAGAAGAAAAAAAAATATTAACGAGGCTGATATCTTTAACCCTCCGATGATGCAGTATGTTTTCTTTCAACTAAAATAATTTTCCTCAAAGAAAGATATTGAATCAGATGTTCCATCTGTTGTGAAAGATGAGTCGTCTGTTGCAACAGATTACCCATCAACTGTAACTGGTGCAACAAATTAACCATTTGTTGCTCTAGTTGTCTGATCCCTACTCAGCAGATTACCTATTTACTACAAATTATGCAACAGATGGGTAATCTGATGCAACATATTATCAATCTATTTCAACATACAGATAATCTGTTACAGTAGATAGATTGTCTATTTCATAAGTTGGCTGTGTTAACATCCATGTAACCCGAGCCCCATGTAACCAACTGACTGTAAATTATTATTATATGATTTAAATTCCTCCTGTCTTTTTTTATAGGTTGTGCATCCTTGGATCGTGCCTATCATTGACGAGCTGGGGATGACTTATTTTCTTACTTTGGGTCTTGTTGATACAAAGGAAGACCCAACGGTGGAGTTAATAAAGAAGGAATTGGCTGGAGTAACATCCATAAGAAGAGCAGTTAGGCAAGGTCAGCCTAATATTGAATCTCTTCATGACCAACCTCAAACTACAACAGATCCTAGTGCTTCTTCTGGGGGTGTTGCTGGTGGAGTTATTTGTGATGGTGGCAGCCAGCCTGCAACTGGTGCTGCTGCCAGTCGTGATTATGAGCATATTGGTGCTCAGCAAAAAATAAATATGTTTGAAAACACCCCTTGCACAGGTTCTCCCTCTCACCCCTACATCAGTCTCTTCCACCCTTATAGTGGTCCCTCTCACCCCTCCCCACCCTTATGTTCTCATTGCAAATGCAAAGTGTGCAAAGACAGAGAGGATAAACTCCTAGAAAAGCTAAAGGCTATTGCTGAAACTGCCAAGAAGTTAAAATCCAGGAGGGGTGTCATACCATCCAACGAGGTGAGGAAGCCATGCACTCCTACAGTGGAGGTTAGGAGGAAGAGAAGAAAAATTAGACAAATTGTCTTCGTTCTGAAATCAGTAAAAATTGCAACTCCTCCCGCTCCAACAGTTGTTGAAGTTCAGGAGCGCCGAAAAAGGTGGATATATTCACGGTGCTTGGAAAGGAGAAGAAGAAGGAACTGGAAGAATTCATCAAGATGAAGGTTCAAAAAGAATACACCATGCATTCATTTGCCGCCAAAGACTTCTCGAATATGAAAAATATGCGCGTGTGGTACGAGGACAAGGTAAGTTTAATTTTACTAACCTAGTTTCCAATCTACTCCATGAAGAACAATATACGCAGAAGATGTGTAATCTGTTGCAAAAACTTGGTATTCTGTTGGAACATAATACACATCTGTTGCATAAGTTGTGTTGTCTAGGTAATCTGTGAACTGATTCAGAGAACTCTCTGCATCGGATTCTTTCCACTGCATTTTTATTCTTTACAATTACTAACCTATTTAAAAATTGTCTTCTTATACTACAGTATGTTGATTAAATTCTCTGCCTCATGAGGGGCAAGCAATTAGCGTACCCGGATGCTTATGATGCTGCTGATAGGATAATGGACCTCAACCTCTATAATAATTTCAAGGATAGGTACGCTAAACTCTGTAAGATAGCTGATTTCGGTGGCCCGAGATTTGATTAGTTAGTTTCTTCATTCCAATGGTATGAAGAAGAGATTAATATGTTAGATAAAAGAGGTCATATCCACACGGCAAGAGCTGGACCTAGGCAAAGAGAATCTTTGCAGTCATGAACATGGATGTCACACATTTTCTCACTGTTGATATACTACTATACGAGGGAAAGATTAAGGTTTATGACTGCAACTTACCTGTCTTCAGTGAGAAGACATTTTTAACCCACATGCAGCCACTCTTGAAGTTGTTGCCCAAGTTGTTGACGCAGAGTAAGATGATGGATCATTTGCCAACTGAAGTCTTGGAAAAGAAATCATAGGATTTTGAAGGTCGAAATAAGAACATCCAGCTCCCAAGAAATACAACCGGTGCAGCGTGCGGGCCGTACTCGCTTGCATACATCGAGTGTTTGTTGACCGGCACATAAATGACCGGTGCGTGCGACATCATTGTGGGAAAGATGCAATTGGTGTGGGCATATAGGGTACTAACTAAATGGTTAAAGCCCATGTATAAAAAAGAACATGTACAAAGACAGAGACGAACACGATAATAAGTTTTTATTTCAAGCTAATTCACTTTACATGTAGTTGCAATAATTTTTATGTATGGCCAAGTTGAATTTTTATAATGCAATAGATTTTATATCTGTCGTAATAGATATAGTACCTGTTGTGATAGATTGATTATCTGTTGGAATAGGTTGGTCATCTGTTGCGTTATACAGATGTTCTCAGTCTGTCTGTCACAACAGATATACGATCTGTTGCAACATATAATCTATATATTGCAACGGATCAATAATCTATTGGAGCAAATAAAAAAAGTAGGAATACCTATTATATAATTTCCAGTAGATGACCTATGTGTTGCATCTCATGTTGCAACATATGTCTAAATCTGTCTGATAAGATATGTCATCTGTTGCAGCAGATGTATAATCTTTTGCGATATTTAAATCTAGTACTCCATTTCAATTAACATGTTCAAAGCTAAGGATTAAATTATATTCATAGAAAGAATAAAATAAATTGAAGCCTTCGGAAATTACATGAAATAACTCAACAAATAAATGAAATGTAAAAAAAATCATTATGGGTACAAAAGATCTACTCTACAAATAAATCAACAAGTTAAACCAAGGAGGGTAGGTTATTACATTGACTGACTCAAGCTATAAAGATCTTATCAATATGGACAAGTTTTTCTTCATCCGGTGCTACAGAATTCGACTTTGGTCGTCGTAAATCTTTAACGTCGGTTGCGTACGACTTCTGAGCTTTCACTTCTCTATATTTTCATAAAAGAGTAGCATATATTTTGGGGAGTAATACATCATCAAGTCCATTATTTGGTACTTGTAATCCATCGCTCAATTACTCGGCGTAGGCGGCAATAAAAGAACCGCAATCCCTGCGCTATAAAAAAATAGATAATCCATATTTTATAGTTCATGCAAGCATTGTGAAATTTGTGAAATAAAACTAAATCATGACACTTAAACTTACAGGCTACCAATAGTTTGTTGAGCAACTCCTTCAACATATTGTACATCAAATGGATTAGCCATTTTATCCCGGTATGCTTCAATCATCGACCAATCAGTATGAACCATTTGGTCCAAAAATCCACTTATATCAAGGTAAGTAGACAATATTTTATCCACCTTTTGTATCTCAGACGATGGCTCAAAATATCTCCTTCACGATATCGAGTCATAAACTCGAATGTGCTCTATTTTAAAACGACGACAGCCAACACCCAATGGAATTCATCACCACAATTGGTTGGGATGTACACTTCGTTGACCAAATTCCAAGGTAAGCCTGTCGAAATGCTAAAACCTTTGATAATGTTGATTAAGCATTCCTCATTTCGGGAAACTTTCGGTTGTTGTTGACAATACCTATCATAGGCATTATTGATGTAAACTTTGTACAAACAATTGTCTGTCGTGTATCTATATTGTTCTTGTGTTTGCAACTTGGCCTTCTTTCGGAGGTAGTAAAAAATGACATCGATGTGCTGCACATATTATCAAATATTTTGGATTATGTGAATAAAAAATCAATACGCAAATGCAATTAAATAAAGTATTAATTAATAGTAATATGTATGGCATTTAAACTTCTTCATTCCAACAAGTTTGGGGCTGTGACATCAAATAAACCAATTCTTTATTTCGGGATATGCAACTACAAATTCGAACATATCAAAACCAAGACTTGATTCGTTCACTTTGTTGCGTTCGTCATTTTATTTTCTACATGATGATTTATATGTGTTAATGTCAGGTTCTTACAACAAGAATTGTATAAACCAATATCTATAAAATTGATTTATGTACCTGCCGGCATGATGCTTTAACAGCCCATCGGCAATCCATTCTAAATAGTCATTGATCAACTGTGTTAGTTTTTTTGGAGCCTCATCCGAGATGTTGAACCCTTCAAACGGGTAATTCTTCCGTTTTCCCAAACTGACAGGCTCTACTTTTTCTTCTTCTCTGAAGCATTTGATGGATTATCAACTGTGATATTATGCTCTTCGGCAGTAGCTTCTACTGTGACATCTACCTGGAAAGCCAGAATTATCAATGCTAAGTGGAGATATACAACAAATTATACATCTATTGCAACAGATGAGTCTTATGTTGCATCAGATGGATTATCTATTGGGACAAATTCGAACAGGTAAATCAGAGCAGTACAATAATTTTGAATAGATAACGAATCTGATGCAATAGGTTAGACAACAGTTGCAACAGATGTATATATCTATTTGATAATTTTTAGCAGATGTATCATCTGTTGAAACAGATATGTGTCTGTTTGTTTTTTGGAACAGATGATGTACATTCACCTTCTTCAGCTCATGCTGCTCTCCTGCGGCCCTTGTACACTGAAAATCGGTGCAAGACAAAGACAAAGGCATTGCAATCTTGCTTTTTTTATGCTTGATGATGCCTTGGAAGTATCTTTCCTTCTCCTCTTAGCCGCCTTGATCTCTAGTGGAGTGTCTGGATATGAAATCCTCTTTGATGGAATGACACCCCTCTTAGATGTCATTTCTTTTACAGAAGAAGTTAGTACATTAATAGCATTAATCACTCCATCGTGTTTCGCCTTACAGTATTGACATTTGAATGCAGAACATTCGCTAGATGCGGTAAAATCTGAAGAAAAAATTGTACAACTATTATGATCATAATCATAATGGCTTGTTGTTTCAAAAGTTGTAAGAGGAGCATCATTAGCCCCACCCTCCAAAATTATTTTTCTTGTGATGGCTGTTTCTCCAAACAATTCTATTTTATTCCATCAACGACCTTAGGATCCGATAAAGTTTACACAGACTGTAAAGTAAGAAAAAATTACATCTTCAACTCTCGGTTGGTTGTAACAAGCCACGGATGGACAATCTAAAATAAATCGGTACATATATTAAGAATGATGATGAAATCATTTAATTATTAATTAAAATAAAAACTTGATTAGAATTGGACATACTGCTTCCTTGGGGGGATTGAAAAGATCAAGAAATTTTGCATTTTTATCGGTTTTGGCCGACAACCATCTCAGAATTCTTGGACAGGAAACTTCTTCTTGGTAGTTCACTTGTTGTCTCAAATAAGGAATGACTTCAAATGTCCAAGACTATAACATAACGCTAATAAATCAAAAGCATTATTGAATAACAAAATGATGAATCATATCATGATAAAAGAAATATTTACCATGAAGGCCCATAGAAAGCCATATAAGTTGACTGTTTTTGGCGTTAACAGAGTCAATAAATATTTGACAGTCATTCTGAAGCTTTCATAACCCCAAGGATAGCTGTTAAATGCCTCAAGATCCTCAGAGAGATTTATTAAACCAAGGCTTATGTTGTTGTTAACGTCTCTTTCCCAAAGAACATTATGTACAAACCAAACCAAGAACAATGATTGTTTGTGCTTCTTTGAAAGTCCTTTACCTTTCAACTCTTCTATCATATTTTTGTTTTTGAAGCTTGGACCAACAATGGACACCAGGTCATCACGATCACTCGACTTACCTTTGTCTTTTTTGGGTGTGTGGAGTGCTTGTTTTTGGGTTAGAGTAGGTATAACTTGAGAAAGAGAAGGAGGATAACATTTTAGTCCGGTAACTATGGCAAACTCCTTCAAACCAAAACAAATAGGCATGCCATAGTAATTTATCCACACCTTATCCATCTTATCTTTGTTTTCATACAAAAATCTGCACTTGAGAAGATCATAGACCATTTTCATCTGGAAATGAGCATTGTTGTCCTTCGGCAAATCAAGCTATTGCCCAAAGCAGCTTTCCCTAAAATAAGAATCCAATTTTTGTTCTCGAAGTATTTTTTTGAAGGCATCAAAATATTTTCCCATGACTGACTTAACCATGAGATCACCCGTTAAATCTGTGGCACCATCGCACTGCATTCTCACAGGATAACGATCAATGCTAAGGGTTTTGACGAACTCTTCGGCGGAAGGGCTATTAGCGTTTGGATCATTTCTTTTGAATGATTTCTCCTCCCCGTGTTCATTATCTTCTGCTTCTGGTTGAGATAACTCTTGTAAAGCAAGCTTATAGAGTAGTGGATGTTGCCGAGCTCCTGCACTTGTTTCTTTACTTGGACTTGATTCGATTTCTTTTCTTTTCTTTTGGGATCCATATTATCTTAAATTAATAGGAACATAACATAGATTATAATTGATTAATGCATAACAGTAATATAACAGTTTCAACAGACAACTAATCTATTGCACTAGGTATGTTATCTGTTGCAACATATAACTGACCTGTTGCAATAGATGAGTAATCCGTGGAAACCATAAAAAAATCACTAATCTGTTACACCTGGTATTTATCTGATGCAACATATAACCGACCCATTGCAATGGATGAGTAATCCGTGGGAACCATAAAAATAGATCACTAATCTGTTGCACCTGGTATTTTATCTGATGTAACATATAACCGACCCGTTGCAACGGATGAGTAATCCGTTGGAAACCATAAAAATAGATCACTAATTTGTTACACCAGGTATGTTATCTGTTGCAACATATAATCAACCTGTTGCAACGGATGAGTAAACCGTTGGAAAGAATAAAAATAGATCACTAATCTATTGCACTAGGTAGTTTATCTATTGCAACATATAACCAACCTATTGCAACGGAGAGTAATCCATTAGAAACCATAAAAATAGATCACTAATCTGTTGCACCAGGTATGTTATCTGTTGCAACATATAACTGACCTATTGCAATGGATGAATAAATCGTTGGAAAGAATAAAAATAATCACTAATCTGTTGCAAAATGAAGAGTAAACCATTGGAAAGAATAAAAACAGATCACAAATCAGTTATCTGTTGGATCAATATTGTTTGGATTTCTTCCAAACAGAAGAGTCGTCTGTCGCAACAGATGAATGATCTGTTAGATTGTTCACCTGTTGCATCAGATTTTTATAGTTGCATCAGATTTTCATCTGTTGCATCAGATGTTTCATCTGTTACATCAGATGTTTCATCTGTTGCAATACCATTTTTACCTAGACAAACAACAAATCAACCTAGCAACACTAATACATCACACACACACACACATACACACACAAAGAACATCAAATGTGACCAAAAATCACCAACAAATTTGAATGAACAGTACGACAACAAGAAGAAGAAATATCAGAAATTAGGATTTTATTTAGTCCACATTTCAATACTAGAAGAGTAGTTGGCTCAAGTTCTTCTGTTTCTTCATAATTTTTTACCTGTGAAAAAAAAATGGGACGACGAAGAATTCGAAGTTGTTGTCGCCGGAAAAGTCTTCACGTCGATTGACAGTTGAAAGTCGAAAAGGAACTTGCCCGACTATTTGTCGCCGGAGGTCGAAGGGAGAAATTTTACAGAATTGTTGGTTGGGAGAGAGTTGAGAAAAGCTGTCGAGAGAGAGAGATTGGTTGATTTGGATTGAAGAGGGGTATGGTTTGGGTTGATTTGTTTTTTTGAAAAGATTAGAAAGTTTTGAAAATATTAATCAAGTCCACAATTAACTTAATCAAGTTTTCTAATGATGTTTGACCCTTTAAGTTGGTAAATGCCACCAATCCTTCATTCAAGACTTAAAAGACACATTTCCTTCAATTTTCTCAAGTGATTTTATACTTTTTAACTTAATAATATTATGGGACCCACTTATCGCTTTTATTTAATTAAAGACTTGAGAGAATCTTTCAGCTCATTTTCTTCTATTATATCCATAAAAAAATTTATAATAAATTGGCCAAAAATAAATTAAAGTATTGTGCCAATTGGCAAAAAATAAATTAAAGTACTGTGCCAACTAAACTTTTCTTATAAAAATTAGTTTTATAAGGCTCGCGCTAAGCCCGGGGCCAAACTCAAGTAATTTAATATTTTATATATTAATATAATTAAATATATAAAATAATTACAACTTGCAAAGCTCATAAATTAAAATACAATAACATTTTTATGCATTTATGAAAATATATTCTATAGCTATAAATAAAAATATATTCCTTTAGATATTTATTAAGTCTTAGTTTTATTCATAATTTCACGTGGCAAGAATTTAAGCTAGTTGATATGGTAATTTAAGTTTAGTGTTACAATAAATTAAGAAAAAATTAAATCCATCAAAATGAACCTCGAGAATCTATTAACTCTTTATATTTGATTTATGCTTAAGAATATTAATTCTCAATTATTCAAAAAAGATATTTTAAAAGCTATCTGATTTTAATTGATACCACTGTCTTTATTTTAAACTTTATTAATAATTGTAACTTTCAATAATTGAAATAATTTATTGATAATTTCAAAAGCAAGATAAAATTGTCCATAAAAAAATTAAATTCAATTCATAAAAGTAATTAGAAAATATTGGGAACGATACTCAGTTCATCAGAAATAAATATATATAACCTTATATAATTAGTTAAAAGATTTACCGATTAGTTAAATAATGGGGGGATCTAAATAGTTCAGTTGATTGTTAGTCTGAACTCTCACCTTATTGGTGAAGGCTTGATTCTCCACATTGTAATTTTCTCCCTATGTTTTAATTTCTTTTTAAAAAAATTAGATAAACAATTAAAATTCAAGGAAAAACTCAATAATGATTTCTTATTTCACGACACACCACATACAAAGTCCACTTGGCAAGCAAAGAGATAAAGTAGCTTTATCTTTACCAACTACATGGCATAATTTAAGTGGATTTAAGAAATTAATTGAAATTACTAAAGTAGCCTTGTGAAGACTACCAAAGTTTATTATTCTCTTATATATATATATATATATAGAGAGAGAGAGAGAGATACTAGATATAAATACCCGTGCGCAGCACGGACCCAACACTATAAGTCAGTTTTTTCAACTTATATTAACAAAATCACTTTAGAATATGATAATTTAAATAGAAAATGAAAACACTCGAATAGTTATAACTTTAACAACTTAGAAGGGAAGATATTGTCCTATTAAAGACTTTTATTCATTCTTTAAAAATTCCCTGTCTAGTTCAGATGACCCAATTGAGGTTTGCTGATACGCATCGACTTAAGCCATACCAACCAAAATATTTCTAGCCATGGCACTGCCCATATGTCGAGGGTTGAGGTGGATAATACAAGCTCGAAAACTGCATATGAAATGACTCTGTTGCTATTGAAATAAAAGAAGCACGCCCACTGTGAGATGGGAGATATATGGCATGAGAAGCTTATCTTGACATGTTGTAGTATGATCCTGACTGCATAGTAGAAATATTCCTTGGATTCATCCGTATTTCAGAAGTCTCTGCCTGTCGATTAATATTCAAAGCCCATATTAGTGTCTAGTCTGCATCCTCCATAGTAAAATATTCATGAAAGATGATAAATAAACCTATGGTTCAAAAAGAATTAAGACATCACTCAGCAAGCTACACATTAACACACTTCTAAAGAAGGGAAAATGTTTAAGTTCTGCATTGTCTTTCCTCTAAATTCTATTTAAAGAATTGAATGAAATCATTAAACAGGCTCCGAAGTCATGTTTAGTTCAAGCTTCGGTAAATTGAAATTATTAATTATTCAAGAAGACTATAGCAGTACTTTCAAAATTCTATTATCTATGCATAAGATAATATAAGAAAAAACATGGAAAAGTAACCAAAATTTGAATCAAGGGTACTATCAGATTGAAAATTTTTTTAATATAGAGAAATTGAGGGCTGGAAGGAGGCAATTAAAATAAATAATTTGAGAGAAGCATATTATGTAGTTATTTTGGAGAATGGCTAATGATTTATAGAGCCCAGCCATACATCTATATGTAAAAGGACAAAGATAACTTAGTTCTCTGAAAGATGATCATTTTGATAAGTCGGAATAAGATGGTCTAAACTATAGACAACAATAGGCCTAAATGAGTAGGTTAATAGTCCAAAATCTCAAACATGGTGAGCATGAGAAACTACTTTATCTTCAGACACATAAAAGAGGAAGTGTGAAACCAAACAAATTCAAACCAGTAGGTAATATGATCAATTGATCATGGTGACAGAATTACCTTTTCTGTTTCATGTTGTCTGCATGAAATAAGGATAAGAGGTCAACATTTTGTATAGTGTACATTATTACAGCCCACACGATGTACACTCAGAAGAGAATAACACCAATCATTTATGTAGCTGTAATAAAACCAAATGGTCCATCCACCAGCACTGGAAATGTGCACAATCTAAACTTTGGACCTTTTGCAGTCTTCTTGATACAACAATTAAAAATAATAGATAAATTCACAGTTTCACTAACAATTAAGGAAAACAAAAGTTACTGATAAATCATTTGCACAAACGAAGTGATTTATTAGCATACATACATAGTTTGAGCCAACACTAAAAGATTCTTCCAAATCAGAAGGGAATTTATATATACCTTCTTGCCTATAGCAATTTGGATGGTAGTTGAATCAGTTGAGACAGTTGAAATGACTTGATAATTAGTGGAAGATTCAGTGGCTTGTGTGTCGAAAAATCTAACTTCTTGCCTCATCATAAATTTTAGGTACTCTAATCTCATTTTAGATGTTTGTCTTTCAGCAGTTCTTGCCCAACATAATCCTTCTGAAATGTTTCAACATGCTATGTTTTAAAAAAGGACAACATACAATCACGAAAAGAAAAAGAAAAAGGTGGATCACGAATCCAAAAGTTGAAATGCTAGGCTCTTATAACAATCTCAAGTTAATATATAACAGTTAAATAATCCAAACAAAATCCCCTCGACCCAATCTTAAACCTGGTTCATTTTTAAAAGCAAGCTCCGACCAGTTTCTTGATATAGGTCCATGAATGCATACAGTAAAATTTCCATCATAAACTTGTTTTTAAGACCACTTAAAAAACTTCACATACCATCCAACATTTAAAGTTAATGGATTCCTACAACGACCTCAAACTACTGAGTTCCTGTGTACTCATGGACATATTTAAAGATTGTTACCTATTGCAGCTGGAAGTTTTGAAGTCATAACCTCTGGTGCAAGTTCCTTTCCATTGCGATGAAACTGGACCGATACCCTTGTCATTGAAACTCTCTGATTCAGGCCATATTTCTATAACATAATACAAGTTCTTGTATTAGAAGTAAAGAATAAACAAAGTGCAATGAGATTTTTTTTTACAGTTTGAGGGTATCTGCTACCAGAGTTAAAAATGCCAATTATGGTATCTGCTCCATTTGATGAGGTTGAATTCCAACTAGAACTGTAAAGGATATCGTGTAGCAGATGGTATTAATCCCTTAGAAAATCACATGATCGTGTAGTGTGTAGTTGAAATACTAGATTAGGGAAAATAGAAACAACTTTGGGATGTTCAGCAAGCTACTGAGCTTTGACATCTGATAAACATGCTGTAAATCCTGGGAAACTATTCTTCTAGCTATGTACCAATGCATTCTTTCTCTTAATGAAGTGTAAGTAGGTCTTTGAGAATGAGAAATGAAGTGTGAAATGTAAATTGCTCTTCAATTAGAGTGAGTTATTGCTCAGACTCCGTTGCAGGTATCCAATTATGGGTTTTAGACCTCTCTATAACAACATCTAACTGTAAAGGCCAAGTTTTCTTTGGAATCGATTTTCATTATGTTCTAACTCTATTTAGCAGGATACATTTTAAAATAAAATAAGTTACTATAGTAGTATGGTAAAAAATCAAGTGCATCCTGGAGTGTTTGAAATTCTTTTTAATGCATTTAACTTCAAAACTAATTAATTATCTTGCACAAAAAAGTATTAATTTTTTAGATTAGTGACAGGGCACTGAAACAAAGCCTGTAGCATTGAAAACTCGAATGCTTACCCAAACTAATCTTTTAGCTGCTGACATTTTAAAACGACAAACCATTTCAAACACAGTACAATACCTTTCTAATAGACTTCAAGATACTCAACAACAAACATGCGCCAGTGCACACATACAGTTGCTTAACTGTAAGGGTGGAAATCAATCTCTACTACATATCTAGCAAATATAACAGAGCACTGAAACTGACATAAAATAACTAAAAAAGAACTGATCAGAATATACAAGCATAAATACAACAATTGTGACTCTTTCTTTCAATGCTCTTCCTGTATTTCTTTTTTATTTTAATAATCATAGTCTCTAGTGCATCTAAACTAATTCCATAGGATACCTTCCACCTCCCAAAAATCTAATGGTTACCCAAAACTAAAACATAAAAAATAATCCTTTCGCTGCTAATATTTCACATGCAACAAAATAACTTTCCAATAGACTTCTACATACTCAACTAAAATACACACATAAAGACACTTCCTTTAACTGTAAGATTAGAACTCAATTTCCTCTCCATATCTTTGCTTTTCCCTATTCCATCAAAATATCTCAGCTTCATGAAGCAAAATACATCCGCATAAAAGCAACAATAATGCCTAGATTCTTCAGTTTTATTCCAATATTTTTTTCAGCATTCAAAACACTAATGCTTAGCCAATATTAAAACTAAAGTAACATTTTAGTGGCTAACATTTCTCTATGATTAACAGACCAGACAGGGTTAGATCTCTCAACTCTACATTTGAATAACACAAGATATTGATAATTTTCCCAACAGATCAGTGAGACAAAAGTTGTTTATCCATTTTTTCGTAGACTATCAGGAAGTATAGAGGTAATTACTTGACAAGAAACAGGCGACAGAGGTAGCACTAATCCTAGTTACAAGCTACAACTAATAAGCATCGCTTGTTTCTCTAAACCAGTGTTTGGATGGGCATAACATTTTCTAGTAACATGGAATCCCAAATAATTGTTTTCTTTATTAGTTCTCCGCCCATTCTTATAATCAGAAAGTTACTAAATCCTCATAGAAGATAAATAAAATGACAAAAAAACAATTGCAAAAGAAATGTTACCTACAATAGACCATCCTATCCACAACCTGATAAAACCTTAACCTTTTTTCTAGTTCTCTCCTGCAGAAGAGGTTTGACGACCTAATGAATTCATATGTTACAACAAATTAGAAAATTGTTATACAAATGTGTAATTTATACTTATTTGCAGAAATAATTGATAGAAGAGCAACAAAGGAAGGAGAATTGCACAAATAAAAGACGAACCTTCCAACAAGATGAAAAGATTTAGGTAGCATTCATAATGTAGTATGTAACTACCTTCTCCGGGTAATTTAGATCATCGATGGAGGAAATTATAGTCAATAGTTAAATGATAGCAGTAAAATTAAATTAGTATATGACTCTCTAAAAATTCACAAGAACAGTTCCAAGGCAGTTCTCAAATAAAGATATGCATCAGTCTATACGGTTAAACATAGACAGAAGTCTTGCAATTACAAATTCTTCTGCAAAACAAAATATCTTTGGTCTGTGTGATGGGCAAAGAGTGGAAAGAAAAAAATTACTCCATCAGAGTGAGGGCTTCTACATCAACAATCATCAAATTATCAAAATTTCCCCAATTTAATGGATCAAATAATACTATGTTAAGTCCCATATTGGTTGACAAAATAGTTTGTGGTCTCCTTAACGATATGGGGGGTAATCCTCCCTCACAAGCTAACTTTTAGGAATGAATTAGGCCAAATGACCATTTCTTGACATGGTATCAAAGACAGATTCACGATTCGTGTTGTTGTGTCTCTCAATGTTAGGCTCTCGAACTATGTTACCCATGCTCTGGTTTTCCATTCCTAAGTGTGTGGAAGAGTGTTAGTCCCATAATGATTGAGGGAATGGGTTGTGGTCTCCTTATATGATCCTGGGTAATCCTCTCCTCGTGAGATAGCTTATGGGATTGAATTGACCCAAAGTTCATTACTTCATACTCTGAAAGATTCCAACTAAATGAGATAAGAACTCTGGATAGAATATACCTTTATTTGGTTTAGAGCTGAAAGTTTCAAGCCGGTCATATCTAAAACCTTCAAAGATTTGTTGATATGTTTCCCATACTTCTTAGTTGCAGTAGACTGCGATAGATAAACCAACTTAGTAGAATGTACGGGATTAAAGTGCACACACACATACACAAAGGGAAGTGATCTATGAGTCCTCCTTACCATAACCACACGATCGCGATATTCATTAATCTGAATGTGTGATTGCACATAATAACGGACCTGAGATAAAGAACTCTAGTTACTATTTTTCTTATTTATTATTCAAGCAGAAATAGAACAACAGCTGGTCTATTAAATGGTCACATCTTCCAGTGTTTTAAAATCGCTTGAAGATTTCTAAATGTTTCCTTTCAATTCTTCAATCCCCATTACTTTTTCCCCTTATCTGTACAAATTTCCATCCTCATAACTATTCATTTGACTAATATGATCCTTTTTTAAATCCAATGTAAACCAAAAATAGAGTTAAATGTTTTCATGTAACACTCTAATAATTGATAATAAGCAAAAATACATGTATCCATGAAAATAAAATTCCCAATCCTAGACATAAATTAAACGGCAAAACAAAATGACAATAAGCTCATGGAAAAAGCTACTTACAGTTCTCCATGTTCTAACATTTCACATTGGCATGTGAATCGTCACAATCATCGTATGCATTTAACTCGGAATAGGCTAACTTTTCCTCTTAATAATCAGTCAGTTTTTTGAAATAACCTTTTTGAAACAACCTTTCTACTTCTCCGGAGGTAGTGGAATGGACTGCGTACACCTTGCCCTCCCCAGACCCCACTATGTGGGAATACATTAGGTTTGTTGTTATTGTTGTAATTAGTCAATTTTTCCTGTTCAGGTTGTGGTATTTTTAGAGCCATTAAGGTCAGTACATGAGTTGTCCCCTACGAAATCGTCCGACAATGATTCTGCTTCCGGAAGATGATCTACGGCAGAGTTTGGAGTTGGGTTCTCCCTTTTCATCTCCAACAAAAAAATATTCATGCTGAAACAAAAAAAAAAAAGAACCGATGGAGATGAGGTAAGATCCAAAAAAAGTTCTAAGATAATCTATTGTGTTTTCATGTTTATAACCGAGTCGATGAATTTTGAGACAAATAAGAACATACAACAGAGAAGAGGAAGAGAGATAAATATTGAGACGAAAACTTGACCTAAAATTTCTGCACTGAAGAATTCTTGAATATCTTCTGGAGAAAAGGAATATATCTGAAGAGTGAAGATAAAGAGAGTCAGTGAAACATGAAAGTAAAGATGAATACAAAAATATAAACTTACGAAGGCATCCTGAAGACAACGCTGAAGAGTTTATTCTCATCATCATTGAACACTGACATTACTTTAGCACCAGCTTTCTTATGTTTATACAAAACAACTTTAGATTTTCAATCATCAATAAACTGCTCATACACTTTCTCGAACCCTTATTTCTCAGCCACTTCATCATCAGCAACAACAAACTCTTAACAAATAAAATAAAAAAGCAACAAAATCAATATTAGTCACAATCAAATAGATAAGAAATAAGTAGTTAAATTAGTAGTACATAGTACATACCTTGAATGATTGGGGTGCAGAAGTAGTGATAGCTCGAATGGAGTGAGTGTAAAATTGTCTTTTCAAGTGAATTGAACGCGATATGCCGCAAATATTGATCTGGAGAAGTGAATGCCCGCGGTGAAGGTTTTGAAGAAAATGGTGTCGTTTAGCTAAGTAAGAAGCGAGGCAATGTGAAGAGTGTGAGAATATTCTAGACAAAGAGAGGGTAGAAGTGGAAGAAATAGAGCGAAGAAGCACCGCCTTCTCCATTGATGGATGGTTTGAGGAGAAAGGTAAAAGAGTGAAGATGGCGAAAACTCACAATTTTCGTTGAGCTAAACTCCGAGAGTGAAGGGAGGCTGCAAAAAATAAAGATGAAGTTGAAAATTCCCAATTTGATACTGCATGTCAAATTAAATGTAAATAAAGCAGTAAACGCAAACAACATCTTCATATCCATTCAAATCCCACCAAGTGCGGTGTAGAGAGGACAGAGTGTACGCTGACCTACCCTTGCCTCTATGCTATTTTCAAATGACAAATAAAGCATTAAATTTAAGAATCAACAAATAAAAGAAATAGCACAACACATCATCGGATCAACTGATAGTAGAGCAATAATCTATTGAATCATTCATTTGTTGATGAAATATACGAATAAGACCAACCTTTTTATAGGAAGTAAGAAAAATGATTTTGAGACAACATAAACCTTATTCCACGCGTCATCTACAAAAATGGAAAGTTCGTATGATGTCTTTGAGGAAAACTCTGAAACACAGGACAAAATCAAAGCTTGATCACCATAAAAATATACAAAAAGAGGCTAATAAGAGATAGTAGTGCAGATGATTTGATGAGGTTCACAATGTAATTACCTTAAACAGAGAACCATGAGAAATCTCATACTCTTCACGAAGTGAATTTGGATTTGTGTTACCTTCACTCACCATCCCGTAGTAATTGTCTGATGTCACTTTCTTTTTAGGTTCAGGTGCTTCTACTTTTGAGCTCCAAAAAAGCTCTTACCCGTCAAAATATTTAACTTGCATAAGATCCTATGTACCATTGCATCTGGTAGGACTCGCTGTAAAAAATCAGGTGTGAATAGGTAAGAAGATATGAACCAACCTGCCATATGTGAATTTGATCGAGGAATCCAGTAAGATTTCTTCTATTTACCATAGAACGATTTAATCCAATGCACAATACACTTTCCAAGCATTATACAATAAATTACTATATAGGAATCATCATAGTTGTTGTACTATTGTTTCCTTATTCTTTGGACTATTTTAGTTTAGAGTCTATCGGAATGAATTTCTCTCTGTGTGAAGTAGGGGTAAGGTTTGCGTACCTGTACCCTCTCTAAAACCCAGTATGTGGGATTGTAATGGGTATATATTGTTGTTTAATACTATCTAATGCACTCCAACATACCCTTTCCAAAGCCAACAGAGGTTGGCTCATCTAAAAAATGACTGCAGATCACGTCTGTAACAAAATCAAAGTATGATCAAATAGTCAGCAAAGGTAATCGAATATCATCCTGACAACCAAATTCAAAAACTTAATTTTCATTAACAGTGGAAAAAATTACCATAAAGCATGAAGAAGCTACAGAACGACCAACTTTTCTACAGGAAGTAAGAAAAATAATTTAGAGACAACATGAACCTTATTCCACGAGTCATCTACAAAAATGGAAAATTCGTAAGATGTCATTGAGTAAAACTCTAAAACACAGGATAAAATCAAAGCTTGATCATCACAAAAAATGCAAAAAGAGGCCAATAAGAGATAGTAGTGCAGAGGATTTGATAAGCTTCACAATGCAATTACCTTAAACAGAGAATCATGAGCAATCTCAGACTCTTCACGAAGTGAATTTGGATCTGTGTCACGTTCACTCACCGTCCCATAGTAATTTTCTGATGTCACTTTCTTTTTGGGTTCAGGTGACTGCTTCTTTTGAGCACCAAAAAAGCTTCTACCCGTCAAAATATTTGCCTTGCATAAGAGCCTATGTACTATTGCATCTGGTAGGACTCGCAGTAAAAAATCAGGTGTGAATAGGTAAAGAAGATATGAACCAACCTGCCATATGTGAATTTGATTGAGGAATCCAGTCAAGATTTCTTCTATTTGACCATACAAAGATTTAATTCAACGCACAATACACTTTCCAAGAATTATACAATAAATTATTGTATAGGAATCATTGTAGTTGTTGTACTATTGTTTCCTTATTCTTTGGACTATTTTAGTTTAGAGTCTATCAGAAGTAATTTCTCTCTGTGTGAAGTAGGGGTAAGGTTTGTGTACCTATACCTTCTCTAGAACCCAGTCTGTGGGATTGTACAGGGTATATTTTATTGTTTAATACAATCTAATGCACTCCAATATATCCTTTCCAAAGCCAACAAAGGTTGGCTCATCTAAAAAATGACTGCAAATCACATCTGTAACAAAATCAAAGTATGATCAAATAGTCAAGAAAAGGTAATCAAATATCAGCCTAACAACCAAATTCAAAAACATAATTTTCATTGTCACACCCTTTTTTAACCCCAATAGAGATTCAGACTAAGGAATTCTGTTGATCGAGGGGAAGGTGTTAGGCACCCCTCAGTTCTGTAGTTCGACCACAGTCGCTTGGTAGAGTGTATCGGCTAATTTGACATTACCAATGTATAAACCACACAAAACACATAAAACAATCACTCGAGCACACGAAACAAAATAAATACAAAATATAGTGTTCAGTCCAATTATACAGACCTGAAAAATGAAAAATGTGGAAATGTAAACCTACTCTATTCTAAACTAATCCTAAACTAATCCTAAACCAAACTCCACCCGATGTTCCAAGCCTTAACCGTGTGTCATCTTCGATTACAAGATATTTTTGGGCATTCCCCACATAAATCAATACAAATCCTTCGAGGCATTCCCCGGCCAAATGAGTACAATTTTTAATACGAGAAAATCAAAGCATTCAACCAAATTTCAAACATTCAACAAAACCAAAGATTCTAAACTTTACCTACCCAACATACGTTTGCCTACCATGATACTATCAAGTTTGATTAATCTTGCATTTTAAGTCAAACAATAACCTATGAATCAGACCAACCAAAATTCACTTTTTATCAACTTCTCAATTCCGCCCCAAATAACCAATTTTAATTCTCAAATGAAATACTATTTCATCACATAATCCATAATAAATCCACAATCAAAGGGATCAAGCAATAATAAAAAACAAGCAATAATTCACATCATCACATATCAACCAAACCAACACAATATTCAATCCAATGCACCGGATATCATCAACAATGAAATAAAAAGAGGTGAAAGAGTAGAATTAGACCTCATTTGAAGCTTTATTTTTTTAAATTAAATAGAGAAACTTCGCGGATTAGGAACCTCGAGCTAGCCCAACCTCAAATATCAATATCCAACTCGGTATCAGAAGTCAAAACCCGAATAGATTTGAAAAAGAAATTTCAAGCCAAACTGAGACTGAATTTATGAAAGACCAAGCAATACGTACTTGCTATCACGAACTCTTACTGGACTCGACTTAAATGTTGTTGGACTCTACCCAACAACCTATCTAAGCTAATTTTAGTGGCTGGTTCAGATATTGACGGTGCAAAGAACGGGTTTTGAGTCGATGATGCTGAATCAGACGAGTAGCGTGTGTTCCAGCGAGATAGCTGCCGAAAATTTTTGACACTAACCAGATCTTTGCACAACCTTTTATCTCTGTTTCTTCGCTAGTCTCTCTCTCTATTACTCTCTCTGTATGTCTCTCTCACTCTCACGATACTCTTTTCGCTCAACCTCTCCTCTGCTTTCACTTAATATTACCCTATTTTTTATTCTTCGATCCGATTTACAAGTGAGTGTATTGGTTTATTTCTGGGCGTGAGGTTGTTGTGGGGGTACGATAGTGGGGGTATTGATGGTGAGGTAGCCTTCCCCTTTTCTTTTGTGAAGATGATGGAGTTTCTATGTAAGGTCATGGGAGAAGAGGAGTGTAATTGTGAGAGGAAATCTTGTTGATGGAATATGGGTCTCTGATGATGAAAAGGAATCCCTCCTCCCCAGTGTACTTATGTGGTCCCCCTTTATTTTGGAATGTAGTCTTTTCTCAAAGAAAAAATGGGGAATCACGTGAAAGGGGAGTAGGGGTAGGGGTAAGCACATGGGTATGGGGTGGTGCGGTGTGAGGTGTCCAATTTTAATTGGAGAGGTTGTTAGGATAGAATTAAAACAAGGTAAAAAATTGTTAAGGGTTGTTATTTTTGTTATTTTATGGAGGGTATAATCACATGGATGAGGGTGTGAGGTAATGTGAACTAAAAATGAATAAAATTGGACTTGGGAGGGACAAAATTAAGTGTCTACAGCATGCCCCCTTTGAATGTAAGCATGAAGTGTTTTCAGACAAAGAAGTAGACAACGAGACAGAATTTTTTCCCGACCATTATTAAAAGAATGAAACAGAAGAAAAGAGGGATGCCAAGTCTTGACTTAGAACATCCTACCTACCCAAGTTATGAGGGAATCAAGTCACGGGTATATCAAAGGATTGGAAAGAGAAGGATAATACCGATTTGGAGAGTTGAGTGAGGTCCCGTCGAGGTTCCCGTCGCGGCACTGTCATTACATCAAAAAATAAAAAATTACAAGAGTTAAAAAGATAAATAAAATTACAAAATTCCTATCTATGCAGCTTCTTTTGAACTCTTGACTTGAGTTTCATCGCCCTATTCTTCAGGCGGGCTCGTGACTTGCAATTTTTTAATTTGTTGCTTGGCTTTCAATTGTTTCACCTTGTTGCTTGACTTTCCATTTATTCGCCTTGTGCTTCGGGCAGGCTCCAATGTTTCTTAAGTTATCAAAACAATGAAGTATGTCTCCTTACAAATGCCGCTTGAATTACCCAAACAAGGAAGTGCGTCTCCTTACAGATGTTGCTTGAATTACCCAAACAAGGAAGTGCGTCTTCTTACAGATGTTGCTTGAATTACCAAAATAAGGAAGTGCATCTCCTTACAAATGCCGGTTGAATTACCCAAACTAGGGAGTGCGTCTCCTTACAAATGTCGTTTGAATTACCCAAACAAAGAAATGCATCTTCTTACAAATATTGCTAGAAATACCCAAACAGGAAAGTGCGTCTCCTTACCAATGCCTCTTGAATTACCAAAACAAGAAAGTGCATCTCCTTACCAACGCCTCTTAAATTATCAAAACAAATAAGTGTGTCTCCTTACCAATGTTGCATGAATTACCCAAACAAGGAAGTGCGTCTAATTATAAATATTTCTAGAAATACCCAAACAGGAAAGTGCGTCTCCTTACCAATGCCTCTTAAATTACAAAAACAAGAAAGTGTGTTTCCTTACCAATGCCGCTTGAATTACCAAAATAAGGAAGTGTGTCTCCTAACAAATGTCTCTTGAATTACCCAAACAAGGAAATGCATCTCCTTACCAATGCCACTTGAATTACCAAAGTAAGGAAGTGCGTCTCCTTACCAATTCCGCTTGTATTACCAAAACAAGGAAGTGCGTCTCCTAACAAATGTCTCTTGAATTACCTAAACAAGGAAGTGCGCCTCCTTACCAATGTCGCTTGAATTACCCAAGCAGGAAAGTATGTCTCCTTACCAATGCCTCTTGAATTAGCAAAACAAGGAAGTGTGTCTCCTTACCAATGCCACTTAAATTATCAAAATAAGAAAGTCTGTCTCCTTACCAATGCTTCTTGAATTACCCAAACAAGGAAGTGCGTCTAATTATAAATGTTTCTAGAAATACCCAAACAGGAAAGTGCGTCTCCTTACCAATGCCTCTTAAATTACAAAAATAAGAAAGTGCGTTTTCTTACCAATGCCGCTTAAATTACCAAAATAAGGAAGTGTGTCTCCTTACCAATGCCGCTTGAATTACCAAAATAAGGAAGTGTGTCTCCTAACAAATATCTCTTGAATTACCCAAACAAGGAAATGCGTCTCCTTACCAATGCCGCTTGAATTACCAAAGTAAGGAAGTGTGTCTCTTTACCAATGCCGCTTGTATTACCAAAACAAGGAAGTGCGTCTCCTAACAAATGTCTCTTGAATTACCTAAACAAGGACGTGCGCCTCCTTACCAATGTCGCTTGAATTACCCAAGGAAGTGCGTCTCCTTATAAATTTTTCTTGAATTTCCCAAACAAGGAAGTGTGTCTCCTTACCAATGTTACTTAAATTAAAAAAAACAAGGAAGTGTGTCTCCTTAAAAATGTTGCATGTCTTTGAATACCAAATCTGTGCAGCAATATTACCTCTTCCATTTGTAGAAGTGAGAATATTATGGCCTTTGATGTTTAGGATTTGAAATCCTTGATTCGAAGGTAGCATATGTTCCGGTTTCATACAAAGAAAACTTGTTAGTTTACAAACATGGTGGCTGGTTTATGGCTTTGGCTTATGTGGAAATCGCTCTTGCCCTTATTATATTTAATCTTGCTTTCAACCATTAGCATGTGTCACTGACTTGCTGCATCATTGACCTGAACTCAGATTATTAAGAGCGACTTTGAAACAGATACAGTATCTCTGCTTTGTCATGCTTCTCAGATAAACCCTCTGAACCTTGGTATTTCCATGAGTCCCAGACTTATCGATTGACAAAACTTTCTGAATGCCTTATTTCATCTCACGATTATGTCTCTTTCATGTGTTGGCCTTTTGTCTTGCTTTGCACAATTGAAAAAGCTGGTAGCCAATTTTAAAATCTTTTCTGACTTGTTTTGACATGAACTTGACTGAAAGACAAGAGAAAAAATGACAATGATTTTATTTGGACAATTGACTAAAGAAAATAAAA
Source organism: Capsicum pubescens (assembly GCA_030864215.1). Lineage (NCBI taxonomy): Eukaryota > Viridiplantae > Streptophyta > Magnoliopsida > Solanales > Solanaceae > Capsicum > Capsicum pubescens. The sequence goes on from CM061547.1 coordinate 104,496,412, forward strand.
TAAAAATAAAGAGAAGAAAGAAAAGACAATGAATGTCCCCATTTGAAATAAAGAAATGAAAATTTTATCTAGAAATGACAGTCAACTCTAATAATGGATCAAGCTGCCTGATCTTTCCATCCAAACTTTTTACCAATTGTTGTTGAGTTAATGGCTATGAAACTACGTTACTTGCTTTAACCCATTGCATTCGAAGATCTCATTCAACTAGTGGCACATTGAAGGATTTTTGCCAACAAGCCTCTCTCATTTTTCTCTCAACTCACCATCGCCTTATGGCGCCCGTGAGGGTTTTCACCAATAAGACTCTCTCATTTTTATTTCTCTCAACTTACCATCATCTTGCGGTGCCCGTAAGGGTTTTCACCAATAAGACTCTCTCATTTTTTATTTCTCTCCCGGTTCTTATTGTTGAGGAAGACAAGTAGTTCCCAAAATGCGTCATCACATTCATTGCATCCTTAGTCTTAACATTCTCAAAGATTGATCTGAAGGTCTTTTTTGGTTGTAACTTGGATTTTGAATAGGTTATAAAGAAAGGATGATATGTGGCCCAGACGACACTTGAAGTGGGGTAGGACTTACAACTTTTGGAATCGACTCAAACAATGAGGATTAACTCATGCCCCAGTTTCTTTTGACTAGGTGTTTCTAGATTGTTTATTTGGTTGGACCGAGCCCAGAGTAGGGCAGCCTACGTAAATCACCCTCGAGAGAGGATAATCAGGTCGTGCGTAGTTCTGGTAGCTTATACTTTCGCTTGATTCTGGTCTCTTTTCTCTTTTTTTTATTTATTTACTCTTTTCTTTCTTTTTGGACATATTTTCTTCCTTTCTTTCTCTCTTTTTTTGTTGAAATTTTTCTGACTCTATTGCTTGCTCGACACTTTTCTTTTAAGCTTTGTTAGCTCTATCTTGATTCCAAAAGAGGGGTAAGAAAGAAAATAACACTAAGGCTTAAATGGGGTAAACAAAGGATGACACAATATTTGGATAGCAGAATGAAATGCCTTCGTCATATCAATTCTTGAAGATGCTAGTACATAGCATGTAATGTGAAAGTACACGATCAATATCACTTTTGACATGTTTTACAACACTAACTTGCCCCGAGCATATGTGTCACCTCTTTTTCTACACTTGTCGAACACACAACTCCACCTTTGTTGTACATCCCTCACATTGAATGACTCATGCTTTCGTGGAGTTGATTTTTGTTCTGTTCCTCGGGAGCACACATCCGCTATTTGACCTAATTGAGCTATATTTTTTAATTGATTACCAAGTTATTCTCATGATTCTCAAAATAATCGCCTGAATTTTAAAAGAAGGCTTCAACTTGATCACCAAATGTCTCAACACTCTATTTATTTTCTGAGGTGCTCTCTTTTCTAACTTTAACCCTCTAATTCAATGTTCATGCTTAAACCAGATTTTAAGATCTGGCTGAAAATTCCGTTAGCATGTCATATCACTAGAGTCAACATAAAATGTAATGTGGAAAGAAAATAAACAAAAATATATTTAAAACACAAAGGAAAAAGGGACACTCCATTTAATTAAAATAAGAGATATAAGGGTTTGAACATAACGACAAAGGGAAAAAACAAGATAGATCCCGAACTACAATCCTAAAATAATTTGGATAACAGAAAATAAAACAAAACACACTACCAGACCTCTTCCTAGTAGGGAGAGGGGTGACTTCTTAATTGCTCAGCCTGACATCTTAGCCACTGATTTGCATATCAGCATGACTAGAGCTTTCCTCAATGTCAATGTTCTGCGCTATAATCAATTTATCTTGAATCATCTTTTCTATTTCTCTTTTCAAAGAACGATAATCTTCAATACTGTGACCCTGAATATCAGAATGATATGTACATCGTACATTAGCATCAAAACTTCTTGAATATGGGTCAGGAGTATACCCAAGGAGGGGAGTGATCATGCCTCACTGTACCAATCTCTGGAATAAACTAGCATACGATACTCCAATTGGTGTGAAGCTATCTCTTGACTTCTGCCTCATTTCATTGTTTGGTTTGGATCGAAAATTGGACCTAGAAGGGCTTTAGTATGTTTATGGAGTTTGAGGATGACTTCGAAGAGTTAGTGCATGCTATTGTGGGTAAGAAGGTAATTGACCATAGGGTTGTGCATTGTATATTGGAGATGTAGGTGGGGGAATACAGTAGAATGGATTTTGGGAAAGATTCTGTGGAGCTTGGGCATAAGCTTGGGTTTGAGCCTGTGGGTAACGATGGTGTGGTCCTCTTGCCCATGTCTGTTGTCCAACTATAATGGAAGATGCATATTCCTCATACTTCATCCCTCTGACACTTCCCGAACCTTTTCAAATTACTTGAGTAGTCACTTTCAATGTTGAAAAACTCACAATGCGGGCGGTCTTAATTCCATCCTCTATCATCTCCCCCATTTTGAGGACCTCAATAAATGGCTTGCCTAATGCAGGTAACAAGTGTTGATAATGTGTTTCATCCTGCGCTTGAATAAATACCTCCACTATCTTACTTTCTTTCATTGGTGGTTTCACCCTAGCATCTTGTTCACGCCATCTAATCGCATACTCTCTGAAAGTCTCAGTACTCTTTTTCTTCATGTTAGTTAGGGATTTCTCACCAGGAATCAACTCCACATCTTATTGGAATTGTTGCACAAATTCATTAGCTAGGTCATCCTAACTAATCCACTTGTCAATGTCTTGGTCAACAAACCATTCCGAAGCTAGGCCTGAAAGACTCTCACCGAAATATTTCATGAGTAATTCTTCCTTCCCCCCAGCACCCCTTAGTTTGTTGCAATAATGTCTCAAGTGTGCTACAGGATCGCCATGTCCATCATACTTCTCAAACTTCAGCATTTTAAAACCAAAAGAAAGATGAACCCATGGAAATATGCACAGATCTTTATATGAGACACTTTTGTACCCCCCAAGTCCCTGGAGGTCTTTCATAGCCAGTTCCAAACTTCTCAATTTTTTGATCATTTTCTCTTGGTCTTCTGTTATAACAGGTTTCTCAGTGTTAAGAGGAAATTCAGGAGGGTGAGTGTAGCCATAAAGATTAGTCGACTTAAATGTGGGCTCAATAGTATGATGTTGATTAGCAAAAATATTCAATATAGGCTCTCTCGCAGAGTTGGGAGGAACAACTTGTGGATAAACCTCAAAATTAGGAGCTTCGGGTGGGTGTGGTGCTGCAAAAACATGAACAGAGGGTGGAGCCGAGCATATGGTAGCTTTGTGTTGAGGAGTGAGGAAATGAATATTGGAAGTGTTTGGATAGTGTTACCCCGGAGTAGATCCTGATGCATGTGGTAACGTGTCAACAGCAATAGGAAATTGTGCATGTGACACTGGAGGCAAGCTAGAATGATATTCTAAATTATCAGTGGAAAATGAAGGAGGCGACAACCCATTAGCTCAAGCTCGATGCATTTCTATCATTTGTGGCCTTAATTTCCAAATCTCTTCATTAGCTTCCAAATTCTCATTCCCCGAACTCCTTATCTGATCAGTGACAACAAACTCAGTATCCTTGTTGACCATAACTTTCTCTGTGATTTGGTGCAATATAGAAGGACCAGCCAAAATGCCACAAACCAACCACCTTAAACTAACTGAACAAAAGATAGCAAATGCGTTAGAATGCAACACTTTTTTACAAAACCCTTTTTTTAAAAAAGAAAAGGTCACCGAACCCAAGAGGGGCACCTACGTATCTCACCCCCGAGAGGGGAGAATCAGGTGAGCGTAGTTCGTGAAGTCTTGCCAAAATGACCAACTAAACTCTTTTTTCTTTTTTTTTCTTTTTCTTGAAACTTTAAAAAGAAAAGGAAATAACAAGTTGTCAACAGAATTGATGAAAATCTTTTTGCATTTTTCAAGTTTGAACTCTCTATACAAAATGAAACCTATGATTACCAAAGAAAAATCTTTTTGGGCATTCGATTTTGAATTTCATATGAAAATGAAACTTGAACCTATTAAAGGAAAAAAAATTGTAGTTTTCTTTTAAAGATGTATATGAAACACCTACTCTAATAAAGAGTGAAGAAAATATTTTTATTTTTTTTTCAAATAAGATCCCCGAACCAACAATAGGTTGCCTACGTATCTCACTTTCGAGAGAGGAGAATCAAGGGTGCGTACTTCGTCCAGATAGAACAATTAAGGATTAAATAACGAGCTAAACCCTGACTTGAGAGACACGACCAAAGACAGACGATGAACAAGGTAAATAGAATTTTTTTTTTTGAGTTTTAAGTTTGACATGTAAAATAAAAATGACACCAACAAGTATGAAAGGAAAATACTTTTGGTATTTTTGTCATATGCAATGTACAAAACTTTTACCATTTTTTTTTGAATTTTCCTTTTATAAAAAGCTCCTATTGAAAAAGAAATCTTTTTGAAGTTTTCGAATTGTGAATGCTTGCTAAAGGAAACAAAAGAAAAATCTTTTTGATGTTCTGTTTTTTGAAAAAATGAGTGCAAAAAAAAAGGTAGAAAAATCTTTTTTTGAATTTTTGGGATTGCGAAAATAAAAACCATAAAGAACTTCTAAAAAAGACTACGAAACTCTCTTTTTTTCCTTCAATTTTTCTCTTTTTTTTTCTCCAACAATTTCTTGCCTACACACTTTACTTCTAACACATGTTTTTGCCCAAATCAAATCGACAAATGACCCCGTTATCCTAAAAAATGTAACATTTAGCTCGTAGGGATGGTTTAAAGGTGAGTCTCCTACAAAGGACCAAGTGGGCCCTGCTAGGTCTCAATATGATGCACATAAGCATGACCTAAAGGCTGACCTACGTTGGGGTTCACTAACAAGGCTGTTCGGGGGAGAGTATGGTCGATAGTGGCTACGACAGCTTTCCACCCACTCCATACGTCCGATGGCTCCCCCTCTTAAAATAAAGGTGACTCAACTAGAGTTCGTGTACACGACGTGTACTCCGAGACTTGTTACAGAAAGAATTGACTCGGGTTATGCAAATGATGTCAGATATAAAGCGGTAATACATAAAGAAAACTGTAAACACGTAGCACATAAGCACACAACAATGATAAAATAAATACAAACGATAACACAAACAATGTTCATACACCCATAATGTCAAACTAAGCCGATACAATTCCAAAAATAAGCTCAAATTCTGAAAAGTCCCCAGCAGAGTCACCAGAGCTGTCACACCCCTTTTTTAACTCCAAAAAGATTAGATTTATGTTTGAAAGGGTTTTTATTATCAAAGTGACGAAAAATGAAAATTTGTTTCGAAAAAGAATTATTTATATTTTTTATTCAGAATCGCCACTTGACATAAATCAGGTGTGCCAAGTCACCTTTGAAAATCCTTTTCAAAATAGTTTTGACTCTATAACTGATCCGTGAACAAAGATTCTGACATTACCAATGTATAAACCACACAAAACACATAAAACAATCAATCGATCACACGAAATAAAACAAATCTAAAATATAGTGTTCAGTCCAATTATACAGACCCAAAAAATGCAGAAATATAAACCTACTCTATTCTAAACTAATCCTAAACTAATCCTAAACCAAACTCCACCCGACATTTTGGGTCTTGACCGTGCGCCGTCTTCGAGTACAAGATATTTTGGGGCATTCCCCGCATAAATCAATATAAATCCTTTGAGGCATTCTCCGGCCAAATGAGTACAATTTTTAATACGAGAAAATCAAAGCATTCAACCAAATTTCAAACATTCAACAAAACCAAAGATTCTAAACTTTGCCTACCCAACCTACGTTTGCCTACCATGATACTATCAAGTTCGATTAATCTTGCATTTCAAGTCAAACAATAACCCATGAATCAGACCAACCAAAATTCACTTTTTATCAACTTCTCAATTCCACCCCAAACAACCAATTTTAATTCTCAAATGAAATACCATTTCATCACATAATCCATAATAAATCCACAATCAAAGGGATCAAGCAACAATCAAAAACAAGAAATAATTCACATCATCACAGATCAACCAAACCAACACAATATTCAATCCAATTCAACGGATATCATCAACAATGAAATAAAAAGAGGTGAAAGAGTAGAATTAGACCTCATTTGAAGCTTTATTTTTTTCAATTAAACAAAGGAGCTTCGCGGATTAGGAACCTCGAGCTAATCCAAGCTCAAATATCAATCTCCAACTCGATATCAGAAGTCAAAACCCGAACAGATTTGAAGAAGAAATTTCAAGCCAAACTGAGACTGAATTTACGAAAGACCAAGCAATCCGTACTCGCTATCACGAACTCCCACCGGAATCAACTTAAATATTTTCGGACTCTACCCAACAAGGCCGATCTCAACTAATTTTGGTGGATGGTTCAGATTTTGATGGCGTAAAGGACGAGTTTCGAGTCGGTGATGCTGAATCAGACGCGTAGCGCGTGTTCCGGCGAGATAGCTGCTGAAAAAATTTGACACTAATTGGATATTTGCCTAACCTTTTCTCTCTCTCTCTTCGCTAGTCTCTCTCTCTCTGTTACTCTCTCTGTATGTCTCTCTCGCTCTCACGATACTCTCTTTGCTCAACCTCTTCTTTACTTTCACTCAATTTTACCCCATTTTTCATTCTCCAATCCGATATGTGAGTGAGTGTATTGGTTTATTTCTGGGCGTGAGGTTGCTGTGAGGGTACGCTGGTGAGGGTATTAATGGTGAGGCAGCCTTCCCCTTTTCTTTTGTGAAGATGATGGAGTTTATATCTATGGTCGTGGAGTGGAGGAGTGTAATTATGAGAGGAAATCTTGTTGATGGAATATGGGTCTATGATGATGAAAAGGAATGCCCCCAGTGTGCTTATGTGGTCCCTCTTTATTTTGGAATGTAGTCCTTTCTCAAAGGAAAATGGGGGAATCACGTGAAAGAGGAGTAGGGGTAGGGGTAAGCACATGGGTATAGGGTGGTGAGGTGTGAGGTGTCCACTTTTAATTGAAAAGTTTTTTAGGATATGATTAAAACAAGGTAAAAATTTGTTAAGGGTTGTTATTTTTGTCATTTTATGGAGGGTATAATCACATGGATGAGGGTGTGTGGTAATGTGAGCTAAAAATGAATAAAATTGGACTTGGGAGGGACAAAATTAGGTGTCTACATTCATTAACAGTGGAAAGAAGTACCATGAAGTGTGAAGAAGCTACAGAACACCATATGGAACAACTATGTAAAAAGTATCACATATAGATATGTGGTGCAAAATGATAAGCGTCATGAATATAAATAAAATATCACTTGCAAATCATAAAGTATCACTTGCATTTAACTAAGGAAGTGTTCCAATGTTGGGATCGTGCTTGAGTATATTGTCTTGTATATAATTGGAAGATGCACTCACTTAACACTCAAAAATCAGTCAGACTACAACAAGTCATGGTATTTATGTAGAAGGCAGTTGAAGCAAGAAAGTTAAATGTCGTATCCAGTATCCTAATCTGTTAAAAGGTTGTAGCTTCAATACAGAATGTAGTGAAATACGATCTACACCTAAGCAACAGCTGATAGAAGGAAAAATCAAGAACCAAGGCTAGGAAATGAATAAATCACTTGCGATTGGTTTTTGTCAATGAGTTAGTGACATTATGCAAGCAGCTAGGAACATCATGCAAGCATCTAGGACCTATGTATGTATCTCCTTATTCACTCTTGATTTTTCCACCCTTGATTAAAAGTACTTTAGAACCCAGCTTTCTAAGCAACCAAACCTTTTGCTCTTTCAACTTATACACTAACACCTAGCGAAATATATATATACAGACACACAGGCACACTTAGAAAGTAAATATTTTCTCTTGTTAGCTAACCCTTATTGAGCCAACTAAAATTCATTTATATAATTTTGTCAAACCCGTAGATTTATTAGACAGATAACCTTAAGTAATAGATAGTCATACAACTATAGGCTATGAGAGTAGAATCTCAAAGACGTTGGATGTTCCGGTATGAGATAAATGCAGTTTACTGTCAAACAAGAACCTATAAGAATGGAAGACAAATGCAGATAAAAACTCCAAATACCAGAAAATATATCTATTTTTTACTTTTACTATAAATAGCAGGGAAGGAACTTGTGCCAGGGTGTGAACTAAACAACAGATATGTTCACCTAAAATACCTAACAAAACCACTGGCCTATCAAATATCAAGGGATTATAAAAATAACATCGTGTTTTATTAGTCATTCAAATTGTCCGGATCAAAATTAGTCATTCAAACTATTGAGGAGGCATACATATTTATTTATTCCTCTACTTTTCTTTAGGGATGTTTCCCTTCAGAACATTGGAGTGGGTTGAACAAAATAGGGAGCACATTAAACTAACATAGTTATAGAACATTTGGACAAGCCTGAATTATTAAAGAGGATAGTAAGCAAGACAGAGAAAGATACAAATAGGTTAAGATATTTTACTAATATAAAATGATATTCACGTTCTAAGAAGTAGAACAGGAAACCGCATATAAACTTCATCTAATTTGTCAAAAAAATATTTACCAACTTCACTCAAAATAGCAAGTTGATCACAAACACATTTATGAAGTGAATCTGCAAGTACATAGTATATATACCATATCTTTGTAAGATGACAAGAGCTTACTCCTATTAGTCACCTGAAAAATAAAGATAACTGTGAGAAATTAATCAAGTACAGTTCAATTTTGTAAGTAAGAAAATTGTTGTTCAAAGAGGCTGCTTCAATGAAGAATTTCCACAAACACCTAGAGGGCAAAACTTGACCCAAACAATACACTTCCAAATCACAGAGAGAACTACCAGTATCAATTTCCAAATATGACTCAAACAAAACTCCTATACTTAGTTTTTCCTAAATCGCACATAAAAATGTAACACAATTGACATATTAGAGCAACAAAGAAGGTAGTAGAAAGAGAGAACTAACCAATTGACAAAAAGATGAGCTCTAACCGAAGCATAGAAGATTTAACTTATGTTTCAGAGAGAAGGAATAAGTTGCAAATTTCAGTTGAAGATGGAGAACTTTGGAAGTATAAAAAGCTTCAATGGAAACAAAGAAGGTAGTAGAAAGCGAGAACTAACCAATTGACAGAAAGATGAGCTCTAACCGAAGCGCAGAAGATTTAACTTATGTTTCAGAGAGAAGGAATAGGTTGCAAATTTCAGTTGAAGATGGAGAACTTAGGAAGTATAAAAAGCTTCAATGGAAATACTTGTGCTCCAGTTGAGGATGTAGCTGCAAATAGATATGCTTAACCCGAAAAGGACGGTTGGAAGCTGGTGAAAGCTTCTCAAAAATGTCGTAGAGAGAAAAAAAAGGGAAGTGGGCATATAGCTTGGGGAAAATCTAATTCTACAGATGTGATTGTACTATATGTGGAAGTAGGAAAAGATCTCAAATTGTGGATGGAATACAGCCATGGAGAAAGATATTATTTAAAGTAAAAAGACTAAACTACCCTTGGTTGTTCCATGTTCCCTCTTCTATATAGTAGAAACTAGTTTCACGAGGCTCGCACTAAGCCCGCGTCCAAACTCAAGATATAAAATAACTAATTTTATTTTAAAATATAATTTGTTATATATTTTCTTACTTTATAAATAATATAATCTAATGATATGTCAAACATGTCTTGTTAATAAGTTTTTCTAATTATTAAAGTTTTTAAATACATAAGTAGATAATTTTTAAGTAAAAAAATATTTGTGAGCAAGAAAGTATTACCAGAGAATAAAAATATATCAAAGGGTCACAAGCAATCAAATATTTTATAAATAACACGATTTAAAATAATCAAATAATTATAATTTGATGATTAAATATGATTTTGTGAGTATCTAATTGTTTACTTACATACAAAAATAATTTCTTTGATATTTATTGAGTTTTATTTTGTTCTTTATTTCATGTAGAAAGTGTTTTTGCATAATTCATTTTTTTCATCTTATAAAATCATCTAATACAACAAAATATTTCAATAACTTCAAGTATATATTATATATTATAACCTTAATTTAGAGCTTTTACACGAATTAACTTCATAATAGTCTATAAGGATACTGAATAATAATTAAACTGCATTAATATATTACTCCATTCAGTTCATTTACTTGTTGTGTTTATATTTTACACATCCACTAAAAGAATATTTTATCTATCTCATTTTAATTATTGTTGTATTTTTTTCACTTTTGCTAAGAAAAATAATATGTACAAGGTATTATTGATTAAGCTACCTTATTTATTATATGTCTATTGAAAATTGTACGATATCAATAAGAACTGTAAGAGTGTAGTTGAAAATCAATGTAAACTTTAATTTTGTATTAAAAAATCTTTGGATTGATTTTTTTGAGCTAAAGTGATTGTTAATTAAAAATAAATGATGTTTTAACTAAAAAGTAATTTAATAAGTGACAAGAAGAGATCAATAATAAAAGTCCAAGTGAGAATGGTCTTAACAAAAATAATAAGGGCATAAATAAAAATATATTAGAAAAAGCCACCACTAATTGCCATGTGTCATAATATTACTTAACAAAAAAAAAAGTAAAATACCTAAAATACCATTGTGTGGACTACTAAAATTTGTTACTCCTCCGTCCAGTTTAAGTGTCTTATTTCTTTGTTAGTCTGTCCCAAAAAAAAGAATCCCTGTCTATATTTAGTAATTTTTTTCATTTCAACATTTGACTATTAATACTCTATGTAGTTACTTAATAATAAGAATGATATAAAAAAAATTTATAAATCTTTGTAATTTGCTAAAGTAAATAAGTAAAAAGTAATTAACTTCAATACAAGAATAAGTAAAAAAGGAATAAGTAGAGGTTTTTAAAAATATTGCTACTATGTATTACTTAATTACAAGGGTTCAAATAAAAATATCATAAATTAATAAATGAGGATAAATGTAATAATATATATATGAAAAAAGTAATTCACATGTGTGGCAATCTAATTACACCAAAAAAATTATGGATATAATAAATTTAATATTTTAAAAAATGCATTGAGTAATGAGTAATATTTAATAACAAGAATAAAATGGACCAAAATAATAAACTATTCATTAATTTTTAAAATGAAATAAATATTATGAGACATTTATTTTTAATATAATGATACTACTATTATTATGATGTCAAATACAATAATTATAGATGCCCACTTTGGATGAATTTAATGAAAGACATGAGTGTAAAAGTGAAAGATGACAAAAACCAATGAAGTAGCCACGTGTAGCAATATGATTCGTTAAAGAAACAAAGATCTTGGTTGTGAGGACTACCAAAAAATTTATCCTCACTTATATATATACTAGTTTCATTTAGCCCGTGCTAAGCCCGAGCCCAAACTAAAATTAAAAAAAATAAATTTATAAATATTTTAAAAAATTTCTCGTTCTTTTTTTTTTATTTTTTTTGTGACATCGGTGTGATATTTTTTAGTGGTATGGACTGCGTACATGTTACCCCCCAGACCCCACTATGTGGAAATACACTGAGTTTGTTGTTGTATCAGTGTGATATTTTTTAAGGAGTTATAAAATAGTACAGTACAAAATGGTATCGAAAAGTTAAAGGATAATATTTTTCTTAATTTAAATATTAGACTTCAAAAAAAAAATTAAAAAAAATGCGTCTATTAAAGTTCTAATTTCTATTTTACTGAAATCTTTTGAGTTTCTAATTTTTGATTATTCAAATTGAGCTTTTATCATTAATTATTAGGAGATCAAATTATAATTTCTTTAACTACCTTTTCTCTCTCAGCAGTTTCATAATATATACAAAAATAATATTTATTATTTATTTTTAATATGGTTATTTATTAGGTAAATTTTATATTAAAAATGTGCGCACGTAAAATTAGATTAACTAACTATCATATTATGAAATTTATTTTTTGATTGGAATGAAAGGATGATAACTAACATTTTTGATACATATAAAAGTATTTAACACTGATAAATTTAATTATGGTTATTCTTTAGTATAGAATATAATTTTATATAAATGAATTCTTTGTTGATTACTTATGTTTTTCGTCATGTACAATATAAAATTACATGTAAAATAAAAATAAAATAAACTATACTTATTAATCGATAACTAAAAATTGAAATTGCAAAATAAACATTATAATAACATCAACAAATAATATTATAAGAAAAATATTTTAATTCGATAAGCGTATATCAAGATATAAATTGAACAATAGAATAACTATTTATGTGTTTATAATTAATTATTAAGATCAAATATAATTTGAAACAAGTTCAATAACATTTTCAAAAAGAATAAAGACTCAAATATGTATGAGTATACTTTGTGGGGCCCACTATCTTCTTTTCCATTTTTAGTGGCATATAAAAAACCTTAAAGTTTTTAAAATTTACTAAAATGTGTTTTAACTTACAAAGTAATAAAAACTTCAATCAAGGGTAAAAGAGAACAACAAAATCATGTGAGCACTACCAAAAATTTCTATTCTCTCTCATATATAATAGTAATATATTAGATAGGTATGCCCGTGCGTTGCACGGGCCCAACGCGTATAGTAGAATAAAATGAAGATGTAATAGCAAGGGACTGTCGTTTGATTGGATCAATTGATGAAAATAATCCCAAATGTATGTTTTAGAGTTTTTTTTTTCTTTTGGTTAAGTATGTTTTAGAGTTAATTCCTCAAAATATCATTGAATTTTCTTTTAAATTTCTTTTTCATTTCTATTATTTTAATTTCTTTTTTATTTTTACTTTTTTTTTTCATTTTACATTATTTATCTTTATCTTTTTTCTTCTCATTTTCAACTTTACGTCTTATGATTCAAAATAATTACTCATATTTTTTTCTTTATTTAGCGCACTATTAAATTTTTATAATTTTTATTCTAGTGTTTGAATTAAAGTAGTATTTTATTATTGAATGAGATTATAGACTTACGTGTTTTTCGTTCTTCTGAATTATATTTACTCGTCAAAATTTTATACAAGAGTATTATGTTTTTCTCTTGAATTTTGAATTTATATTTCAGTTTATTTGTTTTAGTATTATAGACATGCTATTTCATATTGCATGTCACTGCAAACTGTCTAAAACATATAATTTCAATTTTTCTATGGCTTTCCAAATATGTCCTTAACTATTTTTTAGTTTCACCTTATTTTGGAAAGATGTACATAGTTTAATGACAATATTTTCCTAAAAGAAATTAACAAAGGTTACTTTAGTAGGATGTTTGCACAAGTTCAATGGCAATTTGGAAAATTAAATCGACAATTTGAAGTGACATGCAATATAAAACAACAAGTCTACAGTACTAAAACAAATAAATTGAAACATAAAACAAAACACAAATTGAAAATTCAAGAAAAAATAAAATGCTCTTATATAAAATTCCAACGAGTAAATAATTCAAAAAAAAAGGAAAAACACATAAGTCATCTCATTCAATAATGAAATACTACTTTAATTCAAACACTAGAATAAAAATGCAATAATGCGCTAAGTGAAGAAAAAAATACGAGTAATTATATTGAATCATACGAAGTAAAGGTTAGAAAATGAGAAGAAAAGAGATGAAAGATAAATAATAAAAAATGAAAAAAATAAAAAAGAAATTAAAATAATAGAATTAAAAAATAAAATTAGAAGAAAAAGAAATTAAAATTAAAAAAAAATGTAACTTTGTAATTACATCACGTTAACAATTTCTTAGTTTTACCTTATAATGGAAAGAAGTGCATAGTTCAGTGACAATATTGTCCTAAAAAAATAAAAGTTACTTTAGTGGAATGTTTACATAAGTTTAATGACATTCCCATAAGTACAATCATAGGAATAACATACTACTGGATGCTCAAATTCACACATGATGGTAGCCACATGGCGTGAACGCCTCATCGGCATCTAATCACATTATCCCTTACATGCGCAATACAACAAGAACATACCCATGTACGGAGATCTTACCCTACCTTGGGGAGGTACATTTGCCATGAATGTGCGAAGAGAGTAATAATCCTCGGGTACTCAAAAATTCCTAGCTTGGAATTGCAAATGAATGTGTATACATTACTAATAGCTTTTGCACACAGTTTATTTATAATTAAGATGACAACATACTTATACATCGATCTACTATAGTGGCTCGCCTTTGAAAGAACAACTTCTGCAACTTTTATTTTTAACAACCAAAGTACATCAAAGAGAAAACATTAAGGACGGTGGGGGTACAAGCTCGCTTGTTTCGTAGGCAGGGAAGAAGGAAAAGCATAGAAAAACACTTCCAACTAAAAGGTCAATACAGATGCTGAATTCTCACAATTTCCTTACAGAACCTTCCATCTTCAATTGTTCTGAAAGGTAAAACATTGAAGATTTGCTTCATGCTACCTATTAGGATAGATTTCATAATAATGTTTGAGACTCCAACAAAAGCAGCATGGATCCTTATCAAGATATTTAAGAGATAGGTGACAAATGATGCAAAACTAAACTTTATTTCAGCATATCTTACCTAGTGCTTGCCATACCCCATACCTAAACAGCAATGTGATCCAAGAGCAACTGTCGGCTGCATTAAAATGAAACGTTAAAAGTTACAGATGTCCATAATCTAGAATTTTTACTTTGAAATCTAAGCGGCAGTGGCTCGAAAAGGAGGAGTTGGTCGCCTTTTCCAAATTGCTTATATGTGAAGTAAGACCAACAATAAGTGAGGTATCTCAAAAAGCAATTACTTCTTCTTTGTGGTGCGCACAGATATGTTTCCTCGATGGCAAAAAATGAGGGTTTGAAAAACCCTCACTTCTTAGTTCCATTTTCAGCCTACCGAGATAACCTATGATCTCAAGATCATCTTACATTTGGTATATTGGTACATATACTATTTATAAATTCTACGATAGCAAATGTATTTTTCATATTGTGATCAATCTCCTGAGCATTCACGATCAAACACCTGTTAAATTAAATTTAATGATCAAATATTAGTATTCTAATAATGTGATTTAATGATATTGTACTCAATGGATAAGTACAGCTTTCTTTCTCGCCTGTGGTCCAGGTGAGGATTGGCATATATAGATGCTACACTCAATACTGCCATTTTCACGAAAGGACTAAATACTTTTCTAGAGCAGTGAATTGGCTCTGGAAGAGATCGAAAAGCTAAATCTTCTGCTTGTGAAAGTAGCTATGCACACTGAGCTGTACTATTCTCCAAAGATGTTAGTAATAACTACAATATCTCAGTGGGATTTCTTATGGTGAGTAATGTTATTTACTATTTCTAGAACCAATCTTGTTACAGCTATTGATGTTTTTAGTTGTCTTTAATTAGTGATTAGAATCAATTCAATCTGCTTTCCTAACTGCAGGAACATTAGCCTTTAATGCAGCAACGAATGCTACATTTGGTCAAACAGAAAACATATCCCTGGGCTCATTCACTTTACCGACATTTGGAAAGAAAAATGACGTTAATAGTGCGGCCTATGAACCTCTGCTTTGGTCCAGGGATGCCAATGTCTCCGACTCCTCCGTATTTGGAGGTCTAAAAGCTCCTATATTTGGTGTTTCAAGCAACTCACACTTCGGCACTCCAAGATCTGATTCCTGCTCATTTGGCCAACCAGTTGTATCCATGTTAGGGAGCAAAGGTTTGCTTTATTGTCCATTCTCTCATGTATTGAAGTAGATTAATCAACATTTTGGGGGAGAATTTTTTTTCATAGTCTAGATGATCTGATTGATATAAGATTACATACAGTTCGATGTGCAGTAATATGCTCTATATTGTTCTGAAATCCATGTTGGGCTTTATTGAGTAATACAAATTACTATTTATTCCTAATTTATATTTTTAGATATCTTAAGTATTCGGTCATGATCAAATTTGCAAACCAGGAAAAGAAAGTACAATACCTTTGTTCCAGAGCTTTGGTTTGGAAAGACAGCATTTGGTATTAATCAGAAAGAAAGTAGAACAACATCATACATTGCAACTCCAGAGAAAGATAACACAAGACCTGGTGGTGAAAAAATTCAATCCATTTGTGGAATGCAGACTTATAAAGATAAAAGCCATGAGAGTTGAGGTTTGAGGACTACTAGTTAGGTGATAAAGGTATCTTTTAACATTTTTTCTTATCTGTAGATAGCAAAGAAATCTACTTTGTATTTCCTCAACTCTTTTATACTTCATGGGTGAATTTGCAGGTCAGAAATGTGGTTTTTCAGTTGGTATTTCCAGCACACAGGGATTTAGTGTCATAAGCAACACGGGGCCTCTCACATCATCAGTATTTAACCAATCACCTGTTGATCAACCTTTTTACTCTCATTTCCCATTTACAAATAAAAATTCTACAGCAACTGCTTATTGTCTTCATTGATATACTACGGTATACACTTTCACTTGTTTCCTTTCCTATTTTTATATTTTTAAATTAGGTCACTTCCATGCTTTCGGAAAGGCTCGTAGGATGAATCCAATATCAAATGGGTGTGGCGTTCGTCAATGCAAGAAATACCTGTTTCATCCATAATGGCAGCAACAAGATCACGATTTGATTCTTTATAGAGACTTGTAACAAGATCAGGTTGGCCTGCTCTAGCTGTACGTCTTAACTCTGTGTAAAAAATCTACACCGGACGTGGCAAACTGTTTCTGCTCCAACCTAAGATGACGATAACGCGTGAAATCTGAGCTCTTGTTAATATAGCATTGGGGAGAAATTCTGTCTACTCAGAATAAAGTTTAAGTTAATCCTTCGCAACCTTGACAAGCAAACCTGTGGGTGCCTCGACAGTTTTGAGGTGGCCGGATCCTAGCAAATGTGTGAGATGAAATCTCATTTCGAGTGGAGAGAGTGTAAGGCACTTCTTTTTCAAAGCAGACATCACCATCTGTTGTACTTTCTACGGTTGAGAAAAAGCTCATTTCTTCCCTGATACAAATTGCCAAAATGCTAGTAAGAGAGTGCACAGAATCGTATTCTAACTTCACCACCCTTTTTATTAAGAATATATAAAATATAGCAAGTTTCCTTATATAAAATATCCAAAATGCGAGAGAGAATGTAAGGGTTTTAGCAATCTTAAATGTATCTATGCTGCATGGATGAGAAATTGAGAATAGCAAGACCTATATCAATCAGTTGTCATTGCAAAGTTCTGATGTCATTGCAGAAAGTTATGACATAGAATTAACCCTACTGTTCCATAAGAGAATCGCCTATCTTCTCTCTTCTTGAATAAGCAGATCTCTTCAGCCTACCATTATTTTTTATCCTAAACATTATGGATATTTACCTTGTGGATGAATACATAGACAAACACCTAAACTCGTCTGAATTTTCATTTAGCTGCCCGAAACACGATATGAGATGCATGTAGTCCAGGTGTGGCTGACTTGGCAAAGAAGCAAATGAAAGAAAGATGTATGGCACTTAATCAAAACAAATAGCTCTCGAGCCAAAGAAAAAGGTCTATTATTTTCAACTCCCTACCGCTCACTCTTCTCCCAGAGAATAACAACTCTTTCCATCAGTGAAACCAAACCAAGACTCAAAAGCTAATAAGAAACTCGACATTCATCTTCCTTCCCTCTTTTATGTCGCTCTATTTTCTCCATTCTCACAGTAGTAGACCAACCTTTAACAAAAAGAGTAGCTTGCTGGAAATTCAAACTCCAGAAAGACTTACTGGTTACCAATGAATTCTTTCCCATTGACCATCATAGGTCGTTAATAAGTTTAGAGATGGATCGATGATATGCCATTGCTACAGCTTGGATTGCCTTTCTTACTTGTTGATCGAGCTTTCCTGAGAATCGGTGAGGTAATTTTATTCACTCTGCACCCTCATTTTTTGGTTGCATTTTGGTACACTAACTTATGATTTAAGCTAATCTAGTTTTGAAGTCAATTGAGGTGCTTTTTCCGTTAGTAATACTCTGCCATGTATAATTTTGTTTTCTGGTTCATCATGGCTGATTTGATTTGGTCATTCCAGGGTATTGCAATGGAAATAATGGATACTATTTATCAAACGAAGTAGATCACTTGCATTAATATTTTTGTTTTTTGTCATGGAAGGTGGGTTTGTGGTTGTTCATTGGTGGAGTTTTCGGGGGAAAATGTAATGAGAGGTCTTGTTTCATTGAGAGAGAAGAGACATGAGAAAGCACTAAATGAGGAAGAAGAAAGTATACGTCAGCTCATATTCAACATATTCATGCGCTCAATACACGTGATACCCACGCTATGTGCCACCTCAGCAACATGTATCTAATAGGCACAATTTAAGTACCAAGTCTACTTTTCACTTGGCCATTCAGAGATAGTTTGCCCTGAGTTATGATACAGAGTTGAAAGAGAATGCCGACATATCAATCCATTTTCATCAGCAGGCCAAGATCTTCATGAATATAGGTCAGGTGTTAATAGGTCATAGGCTTAGTTTAGATAGCGAAATAAATATTCGGACAAGTTTGTGTGTGTCTATGTATTCAGCCTTACTTTTTTAATGTCAGTCAGCATCTTACACACACAACATCAACTAACAAAGCACATGGTATACATAGGTGTCAATATGCCATTTTAGTAATTACGTCTTTCGGCATCCATAAAAGATCAACCTGATGAGATGCTACTTGACATTGAAACAACGTGGTTATCTCTGCACTAAAAATTGAGTAACCCGTCGAAAAAGAGAAAGGAAACCTCATAACGAATTGTTGTATAGAGCTTAAGACAGCAGACATGCCAGTGATTTTGGAAGTCAAAATGACAAAATAATGCAGGCGATGGACCTAACTGTCAAAGACCATCTGTCCGAATATAGTGGATGAGGCATCCAGAGTACCAACTCCCGTTGGCAGATGTATATGACAGCAGGATGCCCAAACAGTTTAAGCATCAGAAAGATTGTCTTTACTTGATAATAGTGCAACTTTATTAAGACAAAAGTAACAGAATTGTCATTTAGTTGAGTAAGGGAGAATAAGATGTCGACTCTACAGTCACTACCAAGGACTTATCTCGAATGGACAATGCCAGCAAAACGCCAGCTTCTGGCAAACAATTTAACTGAGAGCAGACAGAAAGTCTGATGGCTGACTGAGTAAGAGGAGCCCAGGCCAAGAAGTTTGATCAACAGATCAGTGCTCAGCTTATACACAACCCCCAACTACAATTAGTATCACAACAATAACACAGAAGTTTCACTTCAGATATTGGATATTTGCAGTTAAAAGGTAAAAAGATCTGTGGGAGCATTCAGCTTTGCATGAAAAAGTTAAAATTGATAGCTCAAGAGGTTAACACTATTGGAAATTTAGTTCAACTTAGGTGGATTAGTCGAGGTGTGTGCAAGCTAACCTGGATACCACAGTTATTAAAATGTTGATTAGCACATTCTAGGGTAAGTCATTATTCAATCTTCACACACTCTCACTCGCCCTGTACATTCCAGGTGTCCAAATTGAGTCCAAATTTTGTATTGTGTTTCTATTGATCCATTCCAAACCTTTTTGAGTTGTTTTCACTTGATTTGAAGCTTTTATATCCTTCATATATCATCATAATCCATCAACCAAGCATCCTATATCATAAAACACAATAATTTAGAACTCAAAACAACACAACATCCAAGATTAAGAACTAGAAACACGAGCTAAGCATAGGCTTCATTTGCTTTAATTTCTAACTTATTGTTTTGACTCTTGGCTTGATCAAATTGACCATTGCACATTATAAACAAGTGGTTCCACATATAAATACACAATTAAATCATTTGAAACTCATTTAACACATTAGAATCCATTGAGATAGACTAGACAAGCATCTAACTCAAGCTAGTAACACTAGTTTCCTCGATTGAACTCTAAATGATTCATTCAAAACCAAACTTGTTTGAAAACACCTTTAAACATTTTAAACACATACTTGGATACTTAGATGCTTATTTATATAATTATAAACACATATATCACATGAATCATCCTCAAAATAAGGCTAAATAAGCTAGAATAGTAACACTAGAACGCATAAATACACCCAACATCACCTCCCCATACTTAAAGCCTTGTTCATCCTCGAACAACTCTTAACTCTAAGCATCATAAGCTGAGGAAACTCCACACTTATACTACATGAAAGACACTCAAGCTAGTACTATAATGATTATACAGAATGCAAGTTACTACATTAAGCATATTATTTACACAATTGAAAGCTCATGAACACTACTTTAAAACATTCTAGCCTCAAGAATTGACTCACCCAGTTGGAAAACTCATGCTTATCATTCAATCAAATACATCATACAAATCACCCATATTCATCAAACAAGTTCCCCTCACAACAAGAGAGTTACCCATATCACTCACATAAAAGCATTTTATAACACGATGGGTACAAGAATCAAATTACGCTCACTCTCACAAAGAATTCACAAGTTACACACAATGAACCATAAGCTTTCCCTTAGTGTAGTGCTCCACTAATATTAGAATGTAAAGCTTAGAATCAATTAGGACTTTTCCAAATTGTAATATAGACTAAGGGACGGGTAGGAACTATTTGGGAATAGTGACTAACCTCTCTAAACGCTATAATACACTACATTATATATTTAAAATCAATCTCCAACAACCAAATTACACTTTTTCATCCACCCATATCTTTTGTTTTTGCCCCTTCACTTTTAAGCATTTTCACAAACACTTGGTGGACACATAGTTTATTACCACATGAATCAAATTTTCTCTTTTTCACAAATATGGCAATATTTCTAGCATAAATTATAGCACACCCATCCACCTTACATAAATTATCAACATCAATAACTATTACCTTGGGGCATCAAATTTACCTTTATCTTCTTATTTCTTAAACTTCTTACTCAATTAATTTTTCATGAAAGCGCCTAGGAGCTTTTTGGATCAAATTATGGTCTATCAAAGAGGGGATTAGGCTACTCATGAGGATATCAAAGAAAAAGCTAAAGGCTCAATAGGGGTTAACTAGGATAATTGTCACGACCCAATTTCTCAGGTCATGATGGCGCCTACCATAACCCACTAGTAGGCAAGCTAACCCGTAGGCCGGAACGACTAGTAATGTACTACTCAATGATATAAGGAAAAATGCAGAATAAATGACATAAAGATCAATACATAATAGGATCCCAAAAACTGATGGTATTAGTACAAGAGCTTCTTGATATAATAAGAGTACAAAAGTGAACTATTGAGAGAATTACCCTGATACAACTTATCTCTGCATGCAACATAGAGATTAGTCTAATGCATAAGAGAGAGAGATAAGCAATACTAAAAACGTCAGGAGATCACTCTAAGTCTCTAACCCATGGTTGCTCCAAACGAGATACACGTCAACGGTGATAACTCGTACTATGATCTGCAAGATGTAGAAGTGTAGTATGAGTACCAAACTGAGATCCAAAGATAAAGCAGATATATACAACATATAAACAGAATGAAAACTATACCCAAGAGTTCAGAAATCATATCACAAGTCACTGAGATAATAATGAACAACTATCTTATTTAGGTCCAAGAGACTAACATAATAAGACTAAGGAAACATCAAGGGTGAACTATTCTATTCCAGTTACATTTAATAGATGTCAATGTTATATAGTATATCCCAAGCCAATATGTAAATAAAGGTCGAATCAAAGAGATATAGCAATATACAAGGTAAAGAAATGAATATACAATAAAATCTAACGAAGGAAGGGATATACAATAATACCTTAGCTTCATATAGCTAAATATATATATATATATACATATAGATATGAGGCCATCTCAAAGCATAACCTAGATCATCATATTCTCATATTAAGACTTCATTAGAATACTCTCAGGATTTTATACCATCATACTCATGGTTTCTAATCCATATGGCTAGACATGATATAATCATGTATAATAATGCAATCATAAAATAGAAGAGGCCAAGTACATACCTCAAATCCCAATACTAGATCAATGACCAATCTGTCACAAGTTAGACATAATAATGATTGTAACAATGATAATAACAATATTAATATCAGTGTGAATAGCTGGATACTCCGGACAACCAAATACCTAGCCGAGCATACGCATACCTCCACCGCCCCAGACTTGGAAGGTTCAATCAACACACAATAACACAAGGCATATTATTCACCCATATCTATGCAACTGTCCTATACCGACTGATAAATATCGGCGCATACTGATGATAGGTGATGCACATGCAGGAATGAATGCAAGGTACATAATCAATATCACAAATCATTGTAGTTGTCATCGTCATTACCATCATCATCGTAATCAACCTCCAGCCTTGCTGGGTATCAATATCTCATCATAGTATTCTCCAGCCTTATCGAGTATTAATGTATCACAACGGTATCCTTCGGCCTTGTCGGGTATCAATATATCATCATAGTATTTTTTGGCTTTGCCGGGTATCAATGTATCACAACAGTATCCTCCAACCTTGCCGAGTATCAATATATCATCATAGTATCCTCCGGCCTTTTCGGGTATCAATATATTATCATAGTATCCTTCGGCCTTGCCGGTTATCAATATATCATCATAGTATTCTCTAGCCTTGCTGCTTATCAATATATCATCATCAATTAACGTAAAAGAATAACATAAATCAAGGACTCATAACCATAAATATAGCACTATAAATATACTATATTATCAATATATTCTATCTACCCATTGTTAACTAACCAGTACTCATTATTGCATCGCTAATTCAATAGTCATCATCTATCAAAAGACCACTATCATCATTCAAACACTTATCAACCTATATCCGCTAATCATTATTAACTAGTGATCTCTTATCATTAACCTCTTTTATTATCTAACCTTATTAATATACAAATCCTCATTTAACAATTGAACGACATCGTAAACTTAGTCATTAGTAACAACTAATCTTCACCTACGCTAAACTCTACATCATCATTAACCATGCATCAACTATCGCTAGGTACCATAATTCAACTAAGCAAGGTTCATTAACTAGTTCATTAGACTCCTAGTCATCAAGTGCTATAGTCATCTAATAGGCAACTAATTACCACATAGCTAAACTCTTAATTAGGAAGAACAGTCATAAGATTGCATCATATAAAGAATCACATCAATTATTGATATAATAATCATGAATGTACCAAATCTATGTATGTTATCACCAGTATTCAATCAATGAAATAATAAACATCATGCCGCATCTTCCTCTATCCCATACCGGAGAGATATGTATACGCACATACATATAAATTCATAAATTGTAACTACATTATTTACAAGGATAAACACTTCCCAAATATCCAACAAATATCTTAACATGGTCTTCGGCCCAATAATACATTTGAAATAATCACAATAACATAATCATGGCCTTCAACCCATATGCATATCCGAAACTCATATCTTTAATCATATTTATAAGCCATAACATATCTCTAATCATCTCTCGTATAGGAGGCATCTCGCATAAAGGAGGTATGATCTCAATAAGCATATAATCATCTCTCACATAGGATATCTCATATTAATAGTTCACGCATCATGACTATAAGGATTATCACCTCTCTAAGACAATCATCATTTAAGAGGAGTATCGTCTCTATAGTTCATATATCATATTTAAGAGGAAATAGAGTCTCTAAAGGCCCAATACCGCATCTAAGAGGAATTAACATATCTATAGGCTATTAAAAATAATTTGAGAAAAGTCATCACAATTTATTAATTCACCAAGAAAATCTCATAAATAAGGTTCATTAGTCTCAACTTGGCCTAACATCCGCAACCAAGTCCTCAAGGGCTTATACAAATCTTGGCCTAAGTGGGCCGGACGAACTCGCTTCTAATCCTTAATTTCCATATTTAGGCAATCTATGCCCCCAAACTAGGCTAATATATCTAGTTCACTTTTAGATGTCAAGTAAGCCATAACCAATCCTAAGATAGGAACTTCGTCTAAAAACATGAGCATTTAAGTCAACTCTACCCAAATTACGATTTCAAGACCACTAGACTAGCCCAACTAAGGTTAATCATACTAATCATGATTTCAACACTTTAACCACATCCCAAACCTATCATCATATCATATTCATTCTACAAATTATTTCAATTTTGGGAGAAGGCAATAGGATTCTAAAAGGTCATAAGCATTCCACCTTACGGGTCTAAAACCCTCATCTAATTCCCAAACATCAATATTCAATACCAAGTAATTTATTTCATAATCAAACCTAACATTCACATTCACACTCAATATATATCACACATCATCTACGGAGAAGAGTAGACAAAAGCCTACCTCAAGGCCGAACCGCAAAACCTCAAATCGTTCTCCAAGTGTACATCTTCACTTCACAATCCCAAAATTCCATCACACTATCAAAATAGAAATCTACTGATCAATACGAGTCTACCGATTCCATATTGACTACTTTTAGTTTGGGGTCAAAACGAACCCTCGGAATGAGTTCCCGAAAAAGAAGGGCAAAATCAGAAATTTACTTCAAAAACATGTTTCTTATATTTTTAGAAACCTACATCTGAAAACCCAAGTCAAATCGAGTAAAAAATGAGGTTCAAATCAAATAAAAATCATTTTTGAGCTTTAGCGGATAAAATTTTTGAAATCCGAATTAAAATCAAGAATCGGAGTTATTTTGAAGGTTAAATTAATGAAAAACTAGTAATTCTAAGATAAAAAAAATTATTCAAGTGAAAATGAGTGAAATTGGGGTTTAAAATCAAGTCCTATGTTTTTTGGGCTTTTGAGAAATTAATCAAAAAATTATTAAGAAAACGGTAAATTCTTACCTTAAATTCGTAATAGAATCAAGAAATAGATGTTAATCTAGTTTTTCGAGCTTCCACTATTTTTACTTTTAAGCTCCCACACTATTTTAGGGTTTAACTCTCAAGAGAAAAGATGAAAAATGACCAAAATGAGCTCAAACTGATTTGAAGACAGAAAAATCTGCACAGCTTTTCCCCCCTTCCGGACGGACTTCGACGAGGTGTTTGAAATTCGTTCGGAGTCCGATATACGCAAACAAACTATGTAACCACACTAAATTTGACACTCTGAACTCAATGTCGATATTAGATTTTTGAAAAAACATCATTTTCACAAAGTTGACCCCCAAAATCCGAAATCACAATTTTCCAAATCGAGGGTCGAAATGAGATTTAAAAGCCATAAAATGACACCAAATATGTTGTCATCCTAAAATTGATATTTCAAATCTTCTGGTGAAGTCATATTTTGTATTTAAGTTCGTTTAGGCCAAATAAGGGTCCCACACCCATATTCCTGATTTTCCAACTTTCCGACCAATAGGTCGAAATGAGCTCAGGTGCATTGGGACCCGAACCAAAGGTATACCTCGCCTTAAAATCAATATTTTGGATCTTCTGGTGTAGTTGGAATTTGCATTCGATATTGTTTCACTAAAGTTTTTGGCCAGTGGCCATTTAAAACCAGCAAAGACTTCAAAATAGAGAATTGGCTCTAAAAGCCAAATGAACTACCCGGTAACCGAACCGTTAGTATCAGCAAGTCATAAATTACTTGGGGCAGCTATGGAGGAGCTCAAATGGCATAAATAAGCGTAAATATGGAAAATGACCTGAAGGGTCATTACAATAATGCACAAGGGGTAGGACAAAAAGAAGGTACAAAAACAAGACTATCAAAGGAATGCCTATATCATCTCCTAAACCCATATTCTTTATTTTGCTTCACACACACACTGGACAAGTTATACACATCACATGTAACCTGTGACTCAACCAAAAACAAAAAACTACGTGAAGTAAAAAAAAACTAAAAACTGAAAGGAAAACATACCTACATAACTTGGGTTACCTCCCAAGAAGCGCCTGATTTAGTGTCGCGGCATGACCCAACTACGGCTTAACCACATTCTTTTCTTATCTTTCTCACACTTGGTATCTATCTTTTTATTCTCTTCGCCCCTCTAGGATGTGAATTTTCATGAGCAAAAGGTTTTTCAACTTTAGCATTTTTAGGCTCATCAACATTCATCATCTCAGGCTTAGACGGTAGAATCTTAGGTTGCTCAATCAGGTAGTTTGAAGAGGTTTTTAGTGAATTAACCACCCCATATTTGTCCCCTTCCATAGCATTGATCAAACAAAAATCTTTATAATGGGACGTTATATTGGGTGCTTTGTAAACATCAAATACCACCTCTTCATATTCTATACTCATTTTGAGCATGCCTTCTCTAACATCAACAACGCTCCTCCAATTGCTAAAAATGGACGCCCCAAGATGATTGGTACCTGTTCGTCTGCCTCAAAATCAAGAACAATAAAGTTAGCAGGAATAATGAATTTACCAACCTTTATGAGGACATTCTTTATTATTCCTTCCGGATATACCATAGACCCGTCTGCTAGCTGCAAAACCACCATGGTCTGTCTAGGATTTCCTAAGCCCAGTGTTTCAAACAAGGATAGGGGCATCAGATTTATGCTCACCCCTAAGCCACTCAGTGCATGGACTACTTTACTATTAATTTGGATAGGTAGAGTAAACTTCGCCGGATCTCTCAATTTCTTGGGGATTTTCTGTGTCATTACAGCGCTACACTCTTTAGTGAGTGTTATCGCCCCCCACATCCTGCAATTTCACCTTATTAGCAACCACATCCCTCAAGTACTTTGCATACTTAGGCATACCCTGCAAAACATCTAAGAAAGGTTTAATATGAAGTTCTCTAAATGTATCAAAGAACTTTTTGAACATGCCATCCTCTTTCACTTTTATTTGCCTCTGTGGGAAGGGTAGTGGAGGAATCTTCTTCACTTCTTCTTCAGCAATTTTTTCTTTCAAGTACTTAGACTTCCTTGATTTTTTAGCAACTTTTTTAGAAACCTGTGAGGGAGTTAAGTCTGCATCTACCTCTTTAGTTACATTTGGAAGTTCTCATTGAAGCTCTTTATCACTTCTCAAGGTGATTGCCATAACCTACTTTGGATTTTCTGTATCTGCTGGCAAACCACCTTGTGGCGTAGTATTTAATGTTTGTTGTAACTGCCCCATCTACAACTCTAAGCTCCTCTGAGATGCTTGCAAATTTTTCATGTCCGCAGTCAAATATGCTTGATTAGCTAGAAGTTACTTCAACATCTCATTGAAGTTGCTAGTTGACTGATTCCCTTGTGCCTGTGGTTGTTGAATTTGTTGTTGTTGTGTGTCCCACGGCTGTGTCTGCCACTTCATGTTGTACGCCTTACCATAATTTGGCCTTTGAGCATTTCCTACATACAAGACTGATTTCGGATTTGAAGCACACATGGTCGCAGAATGGCCACTATTTCCTTAGATCTCACACCAACCACTAATTTGCTAAACTGCATTTACTACTGCTGCAGACTGTGGATCTCCCAATTTCAAGCTGCTAAATTGAGTGTTAATTATGATTTGTAATGCAACAACCTGAGTTAATAAGGTAGTGAACTGGTCCATCTCCAATACCTCTACAATTCTTTTTGTGGCACTTCTAGAATCTAAATGTCACTCGAGATTTCTGTGTGTTATACAATTCAATAATGTGTACAACTCATCATAAGTTGAACTCCAGTGCTTGACCACCTGAGGCTAAATCTAGAAAAATTATCGTATTATGATCAAGAGATTTTATGAAAGTATGAGTAAGTACCTCATTAGATTGTTGGTGATGTAAAGTCCCGAATAAGAGCCTTAAAACATTCTCAAGCATTATAAAGGTTTTTTTTTGGCTTTTGATTAAAACTCACTAGCTTAATGCAAAGCCTCACAGTCTTGCCAGATGGAAAAAATCTGATGAGGAACTTTCTAGCTAAGACGTCCCATGACGTGATTGAATTGGTCGGCTCCACATTCAACCACCTTTTAGCTTCCCCTAATAGTGAATGGGGAAATAATGCCAGCCTCACATAATCTGTATTCACCCCAGTTAGAATGAATGTATCAGTAAGCTCGATGAAATTCTGCAAGTGGACTTGTGGATCCTCGTGTGAAATCCCTATAAACTATCCACTACTAATTAGAAGTTGAACCATGTTGTTCTTTAACTTGAAATTCCCCCCAGCAGCTGGTCTTTGAATTGGGGAAGTCAAGTTCGGCGGAAGTGGAACTGTCACTTCCCTGATTGTCCTGCAGGCTACTTGTTCTTCAGCCGTTAGAGCAGAAACTACTTGGTATTCTTATATTTGCATAAATTGGGGGAGATGGATTACGTCTCTCCTTCGCTGATGGAAGTGTTTTCTGGGTTCGGGGCTTGGTTTAAGAAAATCCTTATCCCTTGCCAGCTTCCTAACCTTAAAACTTGTTTCCTGCAATCACAAAACCAAGACCAAGCGTGAAAACACCAAAGAAATCTAATAGCAAAACTAAAATAAAATAGTTGCCTATTGCACGTCCTCGGCAACAACACCAAAAACTTGGCAGTGTCCAGGCGCACACGCAAGTGTATGTGGTTTATCAAGTAGTAAAGTGGCCTTCAGAAGCCAAGTATCGATCCCACAGAGACTTGATCTAAGAATGGTTCTATTCTAGTTCACAATTTATATTTAATTAATGTAAAGGTACCCAACAAGAGTTTTGAATATTAGATATAAAGAAAAGTAAAAAATGTGTAAATAAAATTCTTGGAACAATCAATAGAAGAAAACCCAGGGTTAAAGCACTTGAACAATCACACTATGTTATTGAATTTCATTCGTTAACTTGCTTATCTTGGTTGTTGATTTGTAGGGTTAATTGCATGATTATGGTCTCCCGACCTCTAGTCTTTTACCTAATTTGAATCTGACAACTACATCGTTGAGCGGGGATGTAATAATTAAATTAAGTTCTTCAAGTTGTCATCCTACGTTTAAATTAAGTAAGGCATCTAAGTACATTCCTGTCCTAGATACTAATCCAAATTCCTTATTTTATAAAGAAACAAGAACCATACGTTGTTTATTCCCATGTTTTATCGCCCTATTCAGTCTCCCGAGATAATTAGGTTGACAATTGATATATTCTAAGGGTAACTAATCCTTAAATAGTTAATACAAGACTAAACAAACAACCAACAATGATAAGCAAATCAAACGAATTTAATCCAAAATAATAGTACTTATGTTCTTGGCTTTAACCCCGGAAAGGGAGCTCTTAGCCACTCATAGTCATAATCATGATCCAAGAAGTTGAATTCATGATATAATCTAAAATAAAACTAAATAAATAATGTAAAACCTAATAGATGAAGTTAAAGCAGCCCCTCAATGCTCCAAGACGTCCAAGAATGATTAAAAACGTGTCTAAGGATGTATTTCTAACAAAAGGATAAGCCAAAGACTTGTTGGAAAAGGATTCAGCGTTCATTTCAGGCCTATAATAGATCCCTCATCGTGAGATAATTTTAGGCTCCCACTAGAAGTTGTTATCAAAATATTTTCTAAGGCACGAGAGTACTGAAATAGAGGGCGTGCCACAGTCTTTATTGCACTGGAATAGAGCCTGCGTCACCGTCAAATCTTGAGGACACACTATTTTAGGTGCCTTCTGAGTATTTTGGTGTGTATCACGGACTAAGAGGCCTATTCACGTGCTCTCACTCGCCCTGTACATTCCAGGTGTCCAAATTGAGTTCAAGTTATGTATTGTGCTTCTATTGATCCATTCCAAACATTTTGAGTTGTTTTCACTTGATTTGAAGCTTTCATATCCTTAATATATCATCATAATCCATAAAAAAAGAATCCTATATCATAAAACACAACAATTTAGAACTTAAAATAGCACAACATCCAAGACGGAGAACAAGAAACACGAGCTAAGCATAGGCTTCATTCGCTTTGATCTAACTTATTGTTTTAACTCTTGCCTTGATAAAATTGAACCTTACACATTATAAATAAGTGTTTACACATATAAATACACTATTAAACCATTTGTAACTCATTTAACACATTAGAATCCATCGAGATAGACTAGACAAGCACTTAGCTCCATCTAGTTACACTCGTTTCCTCGATTGAACTCTAAATGATTCATTTAAACCCAAACTTGTTTGAAAACATCTTTAGACATTTTAAACACATACTTGGACACTTAGATGCTTATTTATATCATTATCAACACATATATCACATGAAGTATCCTCAAAACAAGGCTAAATAATCTCGAATAGTAACACTAGAATGCATAAGTACACCCAATATCATGAACACATGACCTTAATTTGAAATACTGGACACTGACACACCATGGAAATGCACAACTTCACGAATGTTGATATGGACCAACCTCTCAGCACTGAATGAGACTTGGACCAGAATAAAATAAGCTGACTTAGTCAATTGATCCATGATGACCCAAACACAATCATAACCATGAGATGTATGAGGAAAACTAGTCACAAAGTCTATGGTGATAAATTCCCACTTCTACTCGGGAATGGGTAACCTTTGAAGCAAACCACGAGGTCGCATATGCTTGGCCTTCACCCACTGGCAACATAGGCAACGAGCCACAAAATATGCTATATCTTGCCTCATACCATCCACTAGTAGTGCTACCTCAAATCATGATACATATTAATCACACCTAGATAGAATATCTAGAACAATAGGCCTTCTCGAAGATCAACCAAATCCAATCAATCACTCTCGGCACACAAACTCTACCCCTGATCCTTAAAACTCCATCTGAATCAAGTGAGGCTTCCTTATCCTCCCCACTCAACACCTTATCTTAAATTAACCTCAATCCAACATCATCACATCGATGAGCTCAAATCTACTCTATCAAAGAGGATTTAGCTTTATAAATGCCAAAACATGCTCGGTTGTTGAAATGTCAAGCCTAACCATCTAGTTAGCTAAAGACTGAACCTCTAAGGCTAAAGGCCTCTCTTCGGTCAAAAGATACACCAAGATATCCATGCTAGTCGACTTTTGACTTAAGGCATCCACAACCATATTAGCCTTTACCAGATGATAGAGAATAGTCAAGCCATAATTCTTAATCAACTCAAGTCAACGGTGTTTCCTCATATTAAGATCTCACTGGCTAAAGAAATATTGAAGGTTACGATGATTTGAGAAGATCTCATGTAATACCCTATAATATTCTTAGATTGAATCAGCTCCTAGTTGTATACATAAGAGGCTTAAGGCTTGAAATTTTCACTAAGTGTTGAGGACTTAGTCATTTTCAAGACCCCTAAACTTTGAGGATTTTTATTTTGGTCTTCCCATCCCTGAGATGTTAGTTTTTAAGTTAATTCATGTCTAGGGATGTATGAAGTATGTATCAGAGGAGTTTTAAATTTTTTGGACAAGGTTTGAGGCATGTTTGGATCACGAAAGTAGTGGGTCACCATGATAAGCCCGCATCGTAGCATATTCCCAACCTCATATTGACCGCGTCATAGTGAGGGAATTCTTTGACTGTGATAAGACCGCATCACGGTGAGGATGTTGCTTCTAGTTCTTGATTTAAATAATTGAGAGGTAATTAGGTATTTTTCCTCTCAACCCAAATCATCCATAACACGACTTGGGGCATCTTTTAGGTCATTATTTGCCCTTCTTCTCAAAATCACTCTCAAGAAAACCCTCTTTCTTCCCCAATAACAAATTCAACTTCTTTTTCCCCAAGTAATCAATAATTCAACCTCCCCAAGTTCATGAACCTTCAAGAAAGCATCAAGAATAGGGTTTCTTTCCCAAGTTAAGAAGCTTAAGGTATATGGGGCGTTCATCCATGGATCTCATTTATCCATGGAGCCCAAAAACCCTCTTTTGGTTTAATTTATAAGTTTATACATATTTAGGATGAAATAAATCTATGAATCTCTTGTTAATTCAATTACAAGTTATGTTTACAAGTGTTTTCAAGTGGAATAAGCCTTATCATGTTTTGAGCGTTGCAATCCCAATGTCATGATCAATTGATTTCAGGAAAAATCCCCAAATTATGAATTTCACCATGTAATCATAGTGTTTCCTCATGTTTAAGACTTTTCCATGTTTAAATTTATGATCCTCACATGTTTGATAAAATGTCTATGTTTTGGGTTTTGAACCATGATCCCATATTATTATTTTAAAATCTTATTGTCGTAAATTATGGTCATCCAATGCTGGTGGATTATGAACACCCGATAACTATGCGTGTTACATGACTTTAGATCTTTCAAGTAATGATTTTAGTTAAACCATAAATTTTATCATTTACTCAGATATTTATGATTATGATGAGCACTATCAGTTATGTAATGATGTTCGATCGAGTTTAGTTTAGTCCAGTGCCAGTGTCAGTTCAATTGGGAGTAAGATTTAGCACCGAAAGAACCCAGGTATAGGGGCTCACCTGCCAGTAGAGGTTGTGACCTTTAGTAGCAGTCCCTCAGTTCCATAACTATGTAGCAAGCGTAGGTTAGAGATGTCCTCCTGCCAGTTAAGGGTTGACACATATCTCATGAGAGGACCTGTCAGTAGAGGGTGACTCTTTAGTCCTTCGAAACACTAGTTTAGTGGATCCGCATAGCCAGTGTTAGTACCCGTGGTATAGTACTGACATCCTTCCAACTGGAATTACATATTAGACCCTGATTAGCTCAGATTAGGGCATGTAGGTTACATGATACCTCCCACAGTTTTAGTCCAGTTATTCAGACTAAGTACAGTTCATTATTACATTATCAGTATTTAGATATCAGTTAATCAGTATTCAAATACCAGTTAATCAGTATTCAGTATGTCTCAACTCAGGTTTGCTTGACCAAAGCATACATATTTTGAGTTATTCAGTTATATAAATTTCAGTCTTTCAGATTACAAATTATCTCAGAAATATTTTTATGCTTGGTCTTTTATTGTTAGATTTTACATGTTCATGCATTTATGCTCAGACACCACGTGTATTTCTGCCAGTCCTTATCTCATATACCAGTACATTCAAAGTACTGATTGTATATTTTTCTTTACGCTATATTGTCTTATAACATAGGTTCAGACGCATAGTTTCCCAACCGCTCTTTGACAGCTCAGTGTTACTCAGCAGTAGTAGTGGTGAGTCCTCATCCATTAAGGACATGAATTGTTTATTTCATCTAATTCAGTGTTTTCTTATTTTTAGTCAGTTGGAGTTAGTTGGGGGTCTATCCGATCAACTTCTTATGATGTTTAGAGTCTTTCTGACAATTAGTTGGACAAGTCAGTCAGTTATTTCAGAATTAACAGTTGTTTTAGATAGACATTTTGGTTTTAAGTATTTTATCATATATGCTTTGCTTTGTATTCTATTATTCAATTTTATAGTGCCTTATTAGTTCACCTTTTGCTCGTGTTTTACATTACAGTATTACTCAGTGCTCATAACAGGTACTAGCTCATGGATTAGCTTGTGGCCCTGGTGGTTGTAAGTACCGTTGTCGCAACTAGAAATAGCCTCGGGCCATAAGAAAACCTAATATCAGAGCCTAAGGTTTAAAAATGTCCTAGGGATTCTGAAATCCACATTGAGTAGAGTCTTGTGCATGGGTGTGAAGCGTGCCACACTTATGGACAAGTGTCTATGAGACGGTTTTAGGAAAGTTTCCTTATTTCAGTGTTTATGTCGTGCAAAAGAGCAGTAGCTATATTTAAACTCTCTTTCTAACTCATTCTTCATTCCATTTACAGATAATGCCTCTAAAAAAACAATAGAAGAAGGAATGGGGATCAGCCTGCACCCCCACCTATTTAGGAAGATCCCCTGAATGAACATGTCTTTCACACCAAATTCAGGGATGCTTTCACAACCTTAGCCCACTCTATAGCTTCCCAGAACAACCAGAAGGTTATTGCTCCAACCAATCCAGTGGCAAATATAACTATAGTTAGGATTTGGGATTTTACTCAGATGAATCCCTCTTTGTTTTTCAGATCCAAGTCAAAAGAGGATCCGTATGAGTTTCTGAATATGGTGCAGAAATTGATAGCTATCATAGGCGTCACTTCGAGTGAGAGTGTAGAGTTGGATACATATCAGTTATAGGATGTAGCTCACCCCTGTTTTAGTAGTGGAAGAAAGACTATGATGTTGATGTAGGACCGATAGAGTAGGAGGAGTTTGCCATAACTTTCTTAGACAGGTTCCTTTCCTTAGAGTTGAGAGAAGCTAAGGTTTAGGAGTTTATCAATTTGAAGTAGGGTAATATGAGAGTAAAGGAGTACACGTTTATGTTTACTCAGTTGGAGAGGTATGCTCCTTCTATGGTGGTGGATAATAAGTCTAGAATGAATAAGTTTTTGTATGGTGTATCTGATAGTGTGGATAAGGAGTATAGGACTGACATATTAGTTAAGGAGGTAGACCTATCTAGGTTTATGGTTTATGCTCAGTAGATTGAGGATGAAAAACATAAGGAGAAAGAGAGTGAGAGGGCCAGAACAGGTAGTTTTAACTTTTATCAGCCAAGATCAGAAGGTGGTAACTGTTCTTAGTTCTGTCAGTAATTTTTTGCCCCATCTCCATCTTCAGCTAGTGCACCAGTGCATAAGTTTAGTCAAGAAAGTCCATCCAGGGCTAGGATCTAAGTCCCAGGGCGGTGTGAATAGTGGTCATATTAATCCACTTTGTTGGAAATATGGTAGGAATCATTCGGGTGAATGTAAGGCTGGTAGTGATTTATGTTTTGGCTGTGGAAATGTAGGCCACAGGGTCAGGGATTGACCAAGGGCTGGTCAGCAGGATTAGTCCAATCGATCTTCATCTCCAGCCGGTCGTCCGACTCAGCAGGGTGTTATTCCAGTACCACTAGTAGGTAACGCCAGAATAGGTTGTATGCACTCCAAACTCGGCATGGTCAGGAAAGTTCTCTTGATGCTGTTACAGATACGTTACAGTTTTTCCATCTTCTTGTTTATGCATTGTTAAACTCCGGAGCTTCACTTTTTTTGAAACTCCTTATATAACCATCAACTTTGGTGTCAATCTTGAAATGTTAGCAGAGCCTTTCTCAGTTTCTACCCCAGTGGGTATATTTATTATAGTCAAACGGATATACAGACATTGCCCGGTCATAGTATCTCAGAAAATCACCTCAATTGATCTTGTGGACATAGAAATGACTAATTTCAATGTCATTCTCGACATGGATTGACTCCACTCATGTTATGGCTCAATTGATTGCAGAAATAGAGTCATTCAATTTCAGTTTCCCAATGAGCCAGTCATTGAATATAGGGGTAGTACCTCACTCCTTAGGGGTCAAATTATTTCATATCTTAAATCAAGAAAGATGATATCTAAAGGGTGTGTTTACCATCTTGTTCGAGTCAAAAACTCTAGTTTTGCGACTCCAAGTTTCGAGTTAGTTCTAGTATTAAGAAATTTTCTAGATGTGTTCTCTAAAGATCTTCTTGGAGTTTCTCCTGAGAGGGTAATTGACTTCGAAATAGATCTCCATCCATATACCCAGCCTATCTCTATTCAATCTTATAGAATGGCTCTAACTGAGCTTAAGGAGTTGAAAGAATAGTTAAAAGATCTCTTAGATAAGGGTTTTATCAGGCCCAATATTTCTTTATGGGGGTGCTCCAGTCTAATTCATGCATAAGGAAGACTTTTCTCCTAGAATGTGCATTGAATACTGTCAGTTGAATAAAGTCACAATCAAGAATAAGTAGCCACTTCTCAAAATTGATGACCTTTTTACCAACTTCAGGGTCCCAGTTATTTCTCTAAGATAGACCTCATATCCAACTATTATCATCTTAGAGTCAGAGAATGTGAGATTCCGAAGATAAGTTTCTAGACTCGATATGGTCATTTTGAATTTTGAGTTATGTCTTTTGGACTAACAAATGCCCCTTCAGCTTTCATGGACTTGATGAATAGGGTGTTCAAATAGTACTTGGACATGTTCATCATAGTCTCATTGATGATATCCTTGTCTATTCTCGTAGTGATATTGATCATACAAACCATTTGAGAATTATGTTGCAGACCCTTAAAGCTTATCAGTTATTTGCCAAGTTCAGTAAGTGCGAATTTTGGATAAGATCAGTAGCTTTTCTTTGCCATATTTTTTCTAGTGATGGCATTAGACTTGCCCCTCAAAAAACCAAAGAAGTGAGAAACTGGCCTAGACCTATCTCCCTATCAGATATTCAGAGTTTCTTACGTTTGGTTGGCTATTACATACTGTTTGTTGAAGGATTTTCTTCTATTGTATCCCCCATGTCTCGATTGAGTCAGATGAAAGTCAAATTTCAGTGGTCAGATTCTTGTGAGAAGAGTTTTCAGGAGTTAAAGACTCGACTCACTTTCGGCCCAGTCTTGACTTTGCTAGATGATTTCAATAGATTTTTTAGTTTACTGTAATGCTTCCATAAATGGTCTTGGTTGAGTTTTGATGCAGAGAGGCAACGTCATAGCCTACGCCTCTAGACAGCTTAAACCCCATGAAAAGAATTATCCTACCCATGATCTTGAGTTGGCAACAATTATTTTCTCCTTAAAAATTTGGTGGCACTATCTTTTGGGGTTCGTATTGATGTTTTCACTGCCCATAAGAGTTTACAATATATGTTCACGTAGAAAGATTTGAATCTTCGTCAGAGAATGTGTCTTTCGTTGTTAAAAGATTATGATATGCGTGTGTTGTATTATCCTGGCAAGGCTAATGTAGTGGCAGATTTCCTTAGTAGGTTGTCTATGGGTAGTGTTGCTCATTTTGAGGAGTATAAGAAGAAGTTTGTTAAGGAGGTCCATCAGCTTACTAGATTAGGTGTTCGGTTGGTTGATTCAGTTGTAGGTAGTATATGGGTTCAGAATGGTTCCGAATCTTCTTTGGCTGCCGAAGTGAAAGAAAATGAAGATAGGGATCCTAGTTTGGTTAAGTTGAAGAAGGTAGTTAGAGATTAGAAATTAGAGGTTTTCTCTGAAGTGGGAGATGGTGTGCTTCGTTGTTAGGGCAGGTTATGTGTTTCATATGTTGATGGTTTAAGACAGCGCATACTTGCAGAAGCGCATAGTGTGCAATATTCTATTCATCCAGGAGCCACTAAGATGTACCGTGATATACAAAAAATCTATTAGTGGAGTGGTATGAAGAAGGATATTACAGAGTTTATGGCT
Organism: Capsicum pubescens; assembly: GCA_030864215.1. Lineage (NCBI taxonomy): Eukaryota > Viridiplantae > Streptophyta > Magnoliopsida > Solanales > Solanaceae > Capsicum > Capsicum pubescens. The sequence continues at coordinate 104,533,669 of CM061547.1, forward strand.
AAGTGACCAAAATATTAGCAGGTTAAGGTTGAGCACCAAAGGCCTAGTGGTTCACTTCATGAGTTCAGCATCCCCACTTGGAAGAGGGAAGTTGTGAACACATATTTTTTATGATAGGGTTGCCTCGTATGTGTCGTCAGCATGATTTGATATGGGTCATTGTGGATAGAATGACCATGTCAGCTCATTTCTTGCCAGTTTATACTTCATACTCAGCTGAGGATTATACCATGTTTTACATTAGGGAGTTGGTTAATTTTCATAGAATTTTGTTGTCTATCATTTCATAAACAGGTAATCAGTTTACCTCTTACTTTTGGAAGGCCTTTTAGAAGAGGCTTGGTATCCAAGTTCGTCTCAGTACAACTTTTCATCCTCAGACTGATGATCAAGAAGAGAGGACTATTCATACCTTAGAAGACATGTTGAGGACCCATGTTATTGACTTTAAACATAGTTGGGATGACCAGTTACCTTTGATTGAGTTTGGTTACAAAAACAGTTATCACTGCAGTATTCAGATGGCTCCGTTTGAGGCTCTCTATGGAAGGATATGTAGACCTCCTATTGGTTGGTTTGAAGTAGGTGAGGCTACATTGATAGGCCTAGATTCAATGTTTGAGGCGATGAAGAAGGTTCAGTTGATTTGGGAGAGGCTGAAGACAACCCACGACCATCAGAAATCTTATGCAGATGTAAGAAGAAGAGATCTTGAGTTTGAGGTTGGTGATTTGGTCTATTTGAAAATTTTTCCTATGCAAGGAGTGAAGATATTTGTCCAGAAGGAGAAACTCAGTCCCTGATATGTTGGCCCTTATAGAATCTTGAACTATTTTGGGAAGGTGGCTTAGAGCTAATGTTGCCTGCAGATTTGGCGTTTGTACATCCAGTGTTCTATGTTTCTTTGTTAAAGAAGTGTATTGGTGATTCAACTTTAGTTGTTCCTTTAGAATATATGAACATTAAGGATAGCTTTTTCTACGAGGAAGTCCCAGTTAAGATCCTTGATCGTTAAATTTGCAGGCTAAGTAATAAAGAGTTCGCATGGTTAAGGTCCTTCGACAGAATCAGTCTGTTGAGGGAGCTACTTGGGAAACAGAAAAAGATATGCAAACCAAGTTCCCTCATCTTTTCTCCGCAAACTCAGATTCATCTTGAGGTAATGATTCTTCCTTAGATTGACTCTTTTCAGTTCTCAATTTTTGCTATGTAACCAATTTCATGTCATTACAAGCATTCGCAAAATTAGTTCAATTCATGTATCAAGCTTCAGTGACAGTTGTGTAATCATGTTCCAAGTCATTCATGTTTAGTATCTGATCTCAGATGCCTTAGTACAGTATTCTCAGTCTAACCAACCTCATTCGAGGACAAATATTCCCAAGGGGAAATATTGTAATACCCCATAATATTCTTAGCTCGATTCATCTCCTATTTGCATTCCATAGGGGGCTTCAGGCTTGAAATTTTCACTAAGTGTTGGGGACTTAGTCATTTTCAAGACCCCAAAACTTTGAGGATTTTTATTTTGGTCTTCCCAACCCCTAGAAACTGGTTCTTGACTTAATTCATGTTTAGGAATGTATGAAGTATGCCTCGGAGTAGTTTTGGATTTTTTGGACAAGATTTGGGGAATGTTTTGATCACGAAACCAGTGGATCGCTGCGATAAGCCCGCATCGCGACATTATTCCCTACCTTATGCTTATCGAGTCACGGTGAGGGAATCCTTCGACCACAATAAGACCGTGTCATGGTGAGGATGTTTCCTCTAGCTCTTGATTTAAATGATTGAGGGGAAATTGGGTTTATTCCCCTTCAACCCAAATCGTTCATAAGACGACTTGGGGCATCTTTTAGGGCATTATTTGCCCTCATTATCAAAATCACTCTGAAGAAAACTCTCTTCCTTCCCTAAGAACAAATTTAATTCTTTTTTCCCCAAGTAATCAAGAATTCAAGCTCCTCAAGTTCAAGAACCTTCAAGAAAGAATCAAAAATAGGGTTTCTTTCCCAAGTTAAGAAGCTTAAGGTATGTGGGGTTTTCATCCATGGATCCCTTTTACCCATGGATCCCAAAACCCCTTTTTGGTTTAATTTATGAGTTTATACATGTTTAGGATGAAATAAATCCATGAATCTCTTGTTATATCAATCACAAGTTATGTTTTCAAGTCTTTTCAAGTGGAATAAGTCATATCATGTTTTGAGTGCTTACATCCCCATGTCATGATCAATTGATTTCAGGACAAATCCTAAATTATGAATCTAGCCATGTAATCATATTGTTTCCTCATATTTAAGACTTTCCCATGTTTAAGTTTATAATCCTCACATGTTTGATAAAATGTCTATGTTTTGGGTTTTGAACCATGATCCCATATTATTGTTTTAAAAGCTTATTGTCGTAAATTATGGTCATTTAGTGTTGGCAGGTAATGAACACCAGATACATACGTATTTTACATGACTTTAGATCTTTCAAGTAATGATTTTAGTTAAACCATGAATATTACCATTTACTCAGATATTTATGATCATGATGAGCACTATTAGTTATATAATGATGTCCAGTTGAGTTTAGTTCGGTCCCAGTGCTAGTGTCAATTCAGTAGAGGGTAGGATTTAGCACCAAATGAAAGGGATGGGGGATCACCTGCCAGTAGTAGGTGTGGCATTTAGTAGTAGTCCCTGAGTTACAGAGCTACATAGCCAGCATTGGTTTGAGATGTCTTCCTGCCAGTTAAGGGTTGACACATATCTCATGAGAGCACCTGTTAGTAGAGGGTGACTTCTTAGTCCTTTGTGACACCAGTTTAGTAGATCTACACAACCAGTGTTAGTACCCGTGGCACGGTATTGACACCCTTCCAACTAGGGTTACAGGTTGGACCCTGATTAGCTCAGATTAGGGTATGTCAGTTACATGATACCTCCTACAGTTTTAGTCTAGTTATTCTTACTAAGTGAAGTTCAGTATTACATAATCAGTATTTAGCTATCAGTTAATCAGTATACAGATACCAGTTAATTAGTATTCAGTGTGTCTCAGCTCAGGTTTTCTTGACCAAAGTTTGCAAATTTTCAGATATTCAGTTATACAGATTTCAGTCTTTCAAATTATAGATTATCTCAGAAACATGTTAATGTTTGGTCTTGCATTCTCAGATTTTACATGTTTATGTATTTATGCTCAGACACCTCATGTATTTCAGTCAATCCTCATCTCATATACCAGTACATTTAAAGTACCGACTGCATATTTTTCTTTGCACTAGTTGTCTTATAACATAAGTTCGGATGCACAGTTTCTCGACCGCTCTTAGACAACTCAGTGTTACACAACATCACTAGTGGTGAGTCCTCATCCATCAAGGACATGAATTGTTTATTTCAGCTAATTCAGTGTTTTCTCATGTTTAGTTAGTTGGAGTTAGTTGGGGGTCTGTCCCATCAACTCCTCATGATGTTTAGAGGCTTTTAGACAATCAATTAGACAGTCAGTCAGTTATTTCAGTATTAACAGTTGTTTTAGATAGACAGTTTGGTTTTTAGTATTTTATCAGATATTTTAGATATGCTTTGCTTTGTATTCTAGTATTCAGTTTTACATTGCCTTAACAGTGCATCTTCGGCTCATGTTTTACATTATAGTATTACTCAATGCTCACAGCAGGTACCAGATCATGGGTTAGCTTGTGGCCCTGGTGGTCGTAAGCACCATTGTCGCATCTAGGGAGTAGGATCGGGTCATGACATCTCACAACGAACTCCATACAAGTAGTGCCTCCACAACTTCAAGGCAAACACAACTGCGCACAACTATAAATCATAGGTAGGATAATTCCTTTCATGAGGCTTCAACTGATAAGACGCATAAGCAATCACCTTACCCTCCTGCATAAACACAACACCTAACCCAATACCTGAAGTATCACAAACGACGGTTAAACCCACTCCCTCCTTAGGCAAAGTCAAGATAGGAGCTAAAGTTAATAAATCCTTGAGCTTTAAAAATCTCACTTCACAAGCATTAGGCCACTGAAAAAAAATCTTTTTCTGGGTCAACTTGTTCAATGGAGCTGCAATGGATGAAAAACCCTCGACAAAACACTGATAATAGCCTGCTAAGTCAATAAAACTATGAATCTTAGTGGGCGAAGTAGGTCTAACCCAATTGCAAACCACTGCAACCTTGGATGGATCAACCATAATACCCTCCTTAGTCACCACATGACCCAAAAAAGATACAGACTCCAACCAAAACTCGCCTTTAGAGAACTTAGCATATAACTTTTTATCCCTCAATCTCTGAAGCATAATCCACAAATGCTCCTCATGCGCAACCTCACTCTTGGAATACACCAAGATATCATCTATAAACACAATAACAAAGGAGTTAAGATATGGTTGAAATACCCGGTTCATCAACTCCATGAATTCGGCAGGGGCATTGGTCAATCTGAAAGACATGATCAAGAACTCATAATAACCACATCGAGTTCAAAAATATACCTTTGGAATGTCCAAATCTCTAATCATCAACTGGAGATAATCGGACGTCAAATTAATCTTTGAAAATACTACAGCATCCTGAAAATGATCAAACAAATCATCAATGTGAGGAAGAGGATACTTATTCTTAGTCGTCACCTTATTCAACTGTCGATAATCAATACATATCCTCATAGACCCATTTTTTTGTTCACAAAGAAAATAGTCGTACCCCAAGGTGAAACACTAGGTCAGATAAATCCCTTATCCAACAACCCCTGCAACTGATCCTTCAGTTTTTTCAACTCTGATGCGGCCATCCTATAAGGAGAAATAGAAATGGGCTTGGTGCCCTGTAACACCCCAAAAATGGGTCTCGAGATGTCACACAATGCTCAAGACTATGAGTATCCTTAAGCTAACCCTGTCTGTCTTCTACTTAATCTAAAGCTCAAAATAGAGGAAATAAGGATATATAATCAAATCTAAGATGCGGAATTCTTTCTGAACTAACTGAATTATCTGAATATAATATCTGAAAATACTAAACTTAAGAGTTTGATCAATCAATACTAGAAATTTGAATCGTATTTAGCAGTCCGATAAGCCTTTACTACTAATAACTAGAGAGTCACTGGGACAAACCCCCAACTGACTCGAACTGTCTGAAAATACTCAATCATCTATACTGATAAGCTGAAAAACTGAAGGGTTGGATCCCCGAACTATAAGGACTCACCAACTGTCGGGATGCAGATAGAGATGCTCAAAATCACTTACGTTGTTGAAACTAAGCACATGAACCTACATTATGAGACAATGTAGCACATAGACGCATATGTGGATTAGTACTTATGTATTGTACTGAGTATATGAGGGTGAATGCATAAGTAAAACAATATTTCAACATCATCATAATTTGTAACATAATGCATGTTAAATATAGATGACATACATAAGCTTGAATAACTGAAAACTGAGAATCATGATAATGAGTAGCAAAACATAATGTATAAATCTAGTGAGTCTGGCATTTAGTTTTTTAAAGTTGTACTAGTGTTATGTCTGAAAATCAGGCTATCTAAGTGTAGAAAGGACTCACTTTTATATCTGAAAACTAAAATTTATAGCTAACTTCTTTTATTAAGCAATATCTAAATAAAGTTGTGAGTCTTTACACTTAGTTCTAAAAGCTTATCTGTTATTCTTTTCTGTAGGTTGTAGGGAGATTTTTCTAACTGACATAAGCCATTTGAGCTAACATGGAGTCCAACGTCTAGTTCCCTTATGGGAAAATATCACATTGGGGAGAGGTGTCATACTCTTTCCAAGCAATATAACCTAATCTAAGTGATCACATTTGTAAATATCACCCATATAGAAATGGGAATAATCTTATAATCTGTACCTACATTGGCTCGTAGTTCTGGGGAATGTAACATACCCAACTCGGTGCTAAATACTACTCCCTTTAATTTGTATGATCATTTTGTTGGAAATCCACTTTAAAACTAGTATAATGGTTTAAAATGAAAACCAACTGTATATCTATTAATTAAAATTGTAACTGAGACTATAAAGTGGATTCCATGTCTAAGCTAAGACCAAAAGATCAAATCTTTATCAAAATTTGAAAATAACTAGTCATGGGTTGCTTAAAGCATAGTCATTCTTGAAATACCAACATACAAACTAGGGCTTAATAACCCATGCATCAAATTTTTGTCAAATCATCATAAAGTTCATGCGTGATGATGAGAATAATGATAATTCAATTTGAAATCTGAAAATTTATATCATACACATGAAAATACGAAAATAAACATGCAATTCAACATCTAAATCACTTGTAATCTCATAATCTTGCAAATAGCAATATTGGGTATGAATCCTAATTTGAATCTCATGTAAATTCGTATAAAAATCAACTTCAAAACTAATTTTGGCCGCAAGGATGAAAGAATTATCCTTGCTCAACCCCACATACCTTAATTGATGAAATAGATGAAGAAACTTGACTTTGAATTACTATTGATTCTCTTAAAGATTGTTTCTTAAATTTTTTGAATTGAGAACCTTGAATTTTGGATTATCTTTGAAAAAGAATGGTGAAATCTTGGATTATCTTGAAGTTGAATGTTGAAGCCTAGGGTTTTCTTGGAGAGAAATTTGATGAATAATGGGTATAAGATGCTTAGAATAGGTTTAATCTTTTGTTTTCATGATTTGGGGGTTTAAAAAAAGACTAAGTTTCCCTTTAGAAGTTTAAGTTCGGAAATAGAGTGTTGTTTAAGGACTCACCGCGATGCGGTGAGTGGGTCATCGCGATACCCACCATGACATAGTGGAATCGCGGTGACTCACTGGTTTCTGAAAAATGCAGATTTAGGCGTCACCGCGACGCGGTGAGCCCTTTATCACAAAATCCACGCCATGCAGTGGAATCGCGGTGGCTCACTGATTTCTGATAATTGCTGATTTGACCTCCACCACGATGCGGTGGCCTCCTTACCGCTATACACACTGCGATGCATCCTAATCGCAGTGAGCTGCTGCCTTTCCAGTCCAAATGCGATCCATACCTTTTTCAAAAAATCTAAAACTTACCCGAGACATACTACTTACACCCCTGAATGTAATTCAACTCAAAAATCATCAATTTGGAGCCCGAAAGGTCAACTTAAAAATCCTCAAAGTTTACAGGGAGTCAAAAATAACTAGATCCCTTAACTCTTAGCTTTATTTTCAGGTTCTAAGTGATTTAAGCACATTACTAAGGGTTTAGCTGAGGTAAGAATGTACGGGGTATTACATGCCCGGCTCAACATCAATAGCAAATCATTATCTCGATCTGGAGGCATACGAGACAAGTCTGCAAGTAACGCATCCATAAACTCAAGGACAATATGGACATAATCTAAGGAAGGAGGCAATACAACACTGGTATCATGAATATAAGCCAAGTAAGATAAACATCCCCTCTAAACCAATTTACGAGCCTAAATATAAGATATAATCCTCTTAGGACCCAAATGACCTGCACCCTTATAAGCTATCCTTTGCACAACCGACGAAGCTAGGGTTACAATCTTATCAAAACAATCTAAGACAACATGATAAGGATCCAACCAATTCATACATAAAATAATATCGAAGTAAACCATATCTAACACAAACAAATCTACCAAAGTCTTACGCTGACAAAAGTCACAACACAAGATAGGTACACCTGATCCACTACTAAAGAATCACCTATAAGAGTAGATACACGAATAGGCATGACAAGAGGCTCACTAACAGAATCAAAACCCGAAGCAAAATACACAGACACATAGGAGAAAGTCGATTTGGGATCAAATAACACAGATGTAGGTCTAAAAAAATGGGGATGATACCTGTAATCACAACATCAAAAGCATCTGCCTTGGGTATATCTGGTATAGCATAACACTGTCCATGACTACTAACTGGATGAGTAGCCCCATAACCACCACCACAGGCTCTACCATATATACCTCTCGCACCTTTAGTAGAACCCCTACCCCTCAAATAGGAGTAGCTCTAAACACATGTAGAGAGTAGTTATTGGCCACATAGCCAATCTCATCACACATAGCAATCTCTAAAACCAACCTCAATAGGAGAATGTATAATTGGGCCCAAACGGCCACCCTGAACTGCTGAACTAGAATATCCGCCACCTGAACTTTATAAAGTCACCTGCACTAGCCTACCATGGTATCCACAAGAACCTCTAAAATCTCTACCTCGATAGGTCTGACTCCTGAACCCAGCAAAATGTCGCGCCTTTTTGGTGCCTCCCTGAGATGCGCTAAGACTATCCTCTGTCATCTTAGCATGATCCACAATACTCTAAAAAGAATCCCCAAGTACAACTATTTGAGATGTAGCCAACTAAAGTAAAAACCTCCAGACCCTTCACAAACTTTCAAACCTTCTCAGACTCGATGAAAATATTATCTTAGGAATATCTTGACAAGGTATGAAAGCATGCCTTATACTTCATAAATATCATGGAGCCCTGCTCCAAATGATCAAACTCGTCCCTTATAGTATCTCTCAAACTAAAAGACACAAATCACTCTAAGAAGGCATCAACAAACAGATCCCAAGTTATTTCAGGAGAATCACAAGGTCTATAGCTCACAAGCAACCTCCATTAATCTCTAACACTAACTCTTAACTGATAGGTCATATAAGTAACACCATCCGTGCAAAAAGAGTTAAACATAACTCAGAACATAAGGTATGAAAGAACTTCGCTCGATAAAGAATAAAATAAGGGGAGTTTCCTTAAGACATCCTATAGCCTCTCGAATATAGATCCAGACGTCTGTGTACCGATCCGTGAGACTCTGTTAGACATCCCGTTCTTACACCATTGAGACCAATGAAACCTGGCTGCTCTGATACCAATTTGTCACGACCTAAAAATAAGGGTCATGATGGCACTTGTTGCGGCGTACCTTGACAAGTAAGTCTATCACCCAAACTAACATGGGAAGAGGAAAAAATAGAAATATCCCAAGGTAAGGCTTCTAAAATAAAGCCAAACCATACAAGTAATCATAACAATGTGAAAAAGACTAACCAAAATACCGATCATGCCTAAAACCAGGTGTCAATAGTGTAAGAACTACTAATACAATCCAGGAGTCAAATACATAAAAAAAAATAACCACAAAGGAATAATATATGTCTCCGAATACTAATAAAGACACAACTACTATAGAAAGATAGAGGTGAACTCCAGACGCATAAATGTCCAACTGCTACCTTGGAAGCTCCAACAATCACCCAAGTCAAGCAAGTTGAGGCACATTCAAGCTAGGACCTACACCGAAAGGGTGCAATATACATGAGTACGATCCACTTGTACTCAGTAGGTATCATAGGCCGACCAAGCAAAGTAGTAAATAAAGCATACACAATATATACTAAAGGCACGTCACCTGCAATCATAAAATGTCCCACAATGGTAGCCCAAACCACTTGCACTAACTATTCTAATATATCACATATATTGAAACATCACAACCAGATAGAACACAAGTATGCATTATATCATATATAAGTAGAATAAGAGGGAACATACATAAACAAGATCATCAAATACAAGTAATAGAAGATAAGACAATTACATAAATGGCAAGTCAATATGGCAGTACAACACAATATAAGCAAAATAAAGTAAGTGCAATGTATATGATGATGATGATGATGATGATGATGATGCACGAGGCTATGCAGCACCTCCGGGATGATCGAACAATCCCTGTATACATCTACGGAGGCAAACCTCCCAATGCAGGACCCATGGAGGGTTCATCAACTCATATACAATCCACATATCTCATATCTCCTTTTCGGCACATCCTTCGGAAAGAGTTTTATAAGGTGTTATAATATGTCCTCCCCGACACATCCCTCGGGATGGTTCTAAAACTATTTTGCCAGTGTTACTCAAGTGTTTCCATGGTGGTACTAATGTTTTATGAATGAGTATGATATGAGATATAATTCTCACAATCAATCACAATGAGTACTTCCCCAATCAACCACTTGATATATTTCCACAACCAACCACAATGATACATTTTCACAATCAACCACAATGATACATTTTCACAACTATATAAGCTAATATCCACTCATTATTTTCGTTTCATCCATGAATTTCCACATATCTCATATACCAACAAGTATGAACGTTTCACAATACACTAATTGTTCCACATTAGACATTTCAACAACACAATATAATTATTCACATGTATTCAAGGCTATCAACATTACATAGGACCCCACACAGTCACACATATCACATAATATCTTAATTTCGATAATTAAATCACATATAAGCCTCTGCACCGGCAAAACACATAGATTACCATTTTTCATGATTATTTCACACCCTTAACATGAATTTTTTACCATCATTAACTACTCAACCCAGTCTAAAAGAGTTAAGTCATCACCTACGTAAAAAGTCAAAACCGATTCGCTACACTTCAAATCCACAACCTTATTTTTCACAAAAAATTTCAAACTCCACTAAAAAATCAAATATGGAATCTACGCGTTAAAACAAAACTAAAAACACTCATATTGACTACTTTTGATTCGGAATCAAAACAGAACCCCGAAATGGGTTTCCAAAAAAGAAGGGCAAAATTAGAACCTTACTTCTAAAATATGTTTCCCATATTTTTAGAAATCTACAGCTGAAAATTCAAGTTAAATTGAGTAAAAAAATGAGGTTCAAATTGAAGAAAAAATATTTTTAAACTTTATTGGGTAAAATCTTTGAAAACTGGGTTTAAATCAAGAATCAAAGTTGTTTTGAAGGTTAAATTGATGAGACAATAGTAATTATAGATAAAAATATTATTCAAGTGAAACGGACTAAAATTGGGGTTAAGAATCAAGCCCTAAGATTTTTTGGAGTTTTGAGAAATTAATCAAGAAATTACTAAGAAAAGAGTGAATTCTTACCTTAAATTCATAATAAAACCAAGAAATAGGTGTTATTCTAGCTTCTCAAGCTTCCACAAACTTTACTTTTAAGCTCCCACACTATTTTAGAGTTTAACTCTCAAGAGGCAAGATGAAAAATGAACAAAATGAGCCAAAAAGAGTGAAAAAGTTGTTTTTATAGCAAAAAAATCTGCTATGCACCAGATTTTTTCATTTTTTTAAGTTCAATCCGTACGTCGACGGTGTGTCCAAGATCCATTCGGAGTCCAATATATGCAAAAGAACTATGTAACCACACTTAAATTCAATATTTTGGATGCATTTTCTAAGTCAGATTTTCAAAAAAATATCGTTTTAAAAAAGTTGACCCCCCGAAACTCGAAGTTGTAATTTTCCAAACTGAGGGTCAAAATGAGATTTAAAAGCCGTAAAATCATACCAAATATGTTACCACCCTAAAATAGACATTTTGGATCTGCTGAAAAAGTCATATTTCTCATCTGAGGTCGTTTCGATCAAATGTGGGTCCCACACCCATATTTCTATTTTTTCAACTCTCCGATCAATAGATCGAAATGAGCTCGGGTGCACTGGGACCTGAACCAAAGGTCTACCTGGCCTAAAATCAATATTTCAGAGCTACTAGCGCATTCCATTCAGCCATCCAATGCACGAATAAAAAAGATTTCCCCATAAGTCTAAAATAAGGTTCTCAAAGCCATCAAAAACCACAATATTTCATAAATGGTACCAAAATACATCAAAAACCATGTCAATCACTTTCACACCACAAAAATACCATAATGCAACTACGAAAAGGGATAAAATAGTCAAATCACACAAAATCACAAATTTCACATATTTCATCAAATTTTTAGATCGTTACATTCTCGGTAATACATTTTTTTGAAAAAAAACACTAATTGATAAAAATATACTATAGAAAAAGTTTTATGTAATATTATATTATTTATTATTTTATTAATTACTTATAATATTAAATATACTCCAAAAATGTATATATGGAAATGAGTATTAATGTAGACTCCTACATCTATGTAATGAACGAGTTTCCATTAATTCAACACTTCTACATTAATGTTCTTTCCATAGATTTTGAAAACTAAGGTATTTATTTGATTTAGGTAGGAAAATTTAATATTTAACAATTCTAAATCAATTAGAATTTTAATTGTATTTAAAACAAATTTTTATAATTCTATTAAGGTAATATTGTAATGACCTATTTCGTCGTCACTAAATTATTCGCAATAAATTCATGAAAATTCTTAATTTTCATTCCTCAAATTAACTTGGGTCCAAAATAGACAATATTTTAATTATTATGTCACCTCAAACTTTTCGATAAAGATTTTATCCTTCGGATGTGTCCAGATAGACTCAAGCCCGATTAATTTAATTATTCATGAGTGCTAACATAAATACTTTAGTTTGAAAGTTCTTTAGGTATGAATTAAGGTCACACAATATTCCTAACATAAAGTTAAGTATAATACTTTCTTTCCGATACAGTTTCGATATGGGTTTCTAGTAGGGCCAACTTTAAATGACCATATCTCATAGAATATAAGGAGTTAGGGGGCTCAATACCTACCAAATCAAAGATCTTTGATTCCTCTTTTAACACAACAAATCGTTCCTTAATCCGAATTCGGAGCAAAATGTTATGACTGTTTTACTAAGCATTATCCTGGCTAAAATGGGATTTCGCTATAGCAAAAATTCTGGTTGTATTTAAATCAGCTTCAGTTGTATTTTAGATCTAAAACTCCAAATTTTCTTCCCCAATCCCAGAGAGGTGATTTCCCAAGGCTTAAGGTGAAAGTCCTTCATTGGGGTAAGTTTTTTCATTATTTTCTTCGTCTTTTAATCCTTTAATATCTTAGAATTCTTAGAAACATCTTTAATGATGGAAATTTTTGGGGAAAAATTCACAAGTGTTTTTAATATGACCTAAATCTGGCTCTAAATTATCAATTAAAGATTCCTAACATGAATTTCATAAACTAGATTATGAATTTTAATGGTTAGGAACCTTGAATTCCATAAATATGAGCCCTTTAACATAAAAACTCCATTAATGAAGATGAGTTAAGCTTGAAAGAGCTAACTAATGGGTAATTGAACTTGGGGAATGATATAGACCTTGAATTAAAGGTAGAATTAGTAAGTTTGAATCCTAAAGATATTTGTTTGAAGAGTAATTAATTGCTTGATTTTTAGATTATTGATTATTCTAAGGCATGAAGGAAAGAAAAAGCATCCTTGTTGCAGCTTGCTTCTTCCAAAAACTTGGAGTACAGGTAGACTAGGTTTAATGAGTAGAAGATTGTATTATTTTATATTTTTATAATTTAGAATTGATGGGATAAAACATATTTAGGCCTGCGGGCATAGAGTTAAAGGTGGATAAAGACACGAGGACTTAACTTAAATCTCAAAAATCATGATTAAGTGATATTTAGGATATTATATGTTATGTGCCCGAAAGGAGATTGTTGTAAATGTAATATATGAACATGATGTTTTTTTAGTTGTTCTACTGATGAACCTAGTTGAGTTGTAATGGTATGTAGTTGTATGTATTGTGCAATAATTGATGAGGAGAATTATGCTAAGATCGAATATTGATGAGCATAGTAATATCTAAGGGATAGATGACTTGAATTAGTGTGATGATTGTATTATGTGAAAAGAGGTAGAGGATAATGATATGCGTGAATGTGCTAGTTATAGATGGTGATGTTAGAACCCAAGTTGCAGTATTTAAGAAGGTAATGATACTTTTAATAATTAATGAGTAATTAAGGCTCCAATAGTGACTTGTATGCTTTAGCATTAAATTGTAAATTATATTATGATATTCTTGTGTTGGTATTTATAAAAATACTATATCTATTGAATGCCCATGAGAGACTAAATTGGTGATAATGGTGGTTTATTGAATTTTAAGTGCACGTATAAATTTAGTATGTTGTATTGTAGCCTGAGAGATAGTGTGAATTTAATAATATATTATATATATATATATATATATATATATATATATATATAATATGGTTATGGAGGATCGGATACCACGTCGGTACGTATATAAATATTAAATTACTTATTTATAGAGGATCGGGTACCGCGCCGGTACGAATATAAAAATTGATAATATTTATTTATGGAGGATCAGGTACCATGCCGGTATGGATATAAAATAGTATATTACTTATTTATGGAGGATTGGGTATCGCGCCAGTACGAATATGAATATTGATAATATTTATTTATGGAAGATCGGGTACCACACAGGTACGGATATAAATACTACATTACTAATTTATGGAGGATCGGGTACCACGCTGGTATGAATATGAATATTGATAATATCTATGTATGGAGGCTCGGGTACCACGCTGGTACGGTACATGGACTTAGATTGTCCCCTGCAGGTCATGACTAGTTAGGCAAAAATAAGTCCCATAGCATGTGTGTACATATTTGTGTTGAGTTTGAGAGGTTGTATATGTTATTAAGTAGATAACGAGTCGGCATGGTTATTATTATTATTATAATAATAATAATAAATAAATAAATTGATTATGAAGTGATTCAAAGTGATGAACCCCATGAATAATCCCAAAGAAACGATCTCAGACTTCAATAATTGAATTAATACTTTTTCAACAGTATGTATAAGGTTTGTTAATGAGACTTGAGTTCTCTAATGTGTCTTTCTGAGATATGAGTTGACTTGTGTTCCCAACTTGATTGTATTCCTGAGATTGATTGGGTGGCATGTGCTTGGAAAAGTGAAACTCGGTATTTACTTTCTATATGTTGGTCAACTTGCTTCATTTATACTTGTGATAGTTATAGTTTATCCGAATGACTATTTATTATTCCTTAATGTTATAAGAGAGTGTTTGATTGTTAACCTGAGAGTTTAGTGTGAGTTGTCTATGATTATTGGATTCATCCTATAGATGTAAGTAATGGAAGAGAAGGTGAATAAAGAGAGACAGTGATGTATTAACATTAGATTATGGTTGATGGTGTGAATTAATGAGGCTAGAGTATATTAGTAGTGAATATAATACTGATGGAGTTGGAAGAGTAGTTGAATGTTAAAGTAATAATGTTACTAAAGCCTTGGTTGAATTATATTCCATTCAAGATGTCATGATTTATTTTCCTTAATTCTTTTTATGATTATATGAACTAACACGGTCGGCCGATGATGTCTACCAGTACGTGTGGTTGCACTGACCCTACTCTTCTACATTACTTCTTGGGGTGTAGACTGAATGCAGGCTAGTTTGCAGTTACTAGATGAATGACGATATTCAGCACTAACATCTACACTTTCTTCTTGGCAGATGTTAGAGTCCTTGTATTATTTATTTTATTATCAGTCTATGTTGTAATAGGTAGATCTTGTATGTATTTGGCCAAGTCTTGGGATAGTGAAGGACATTTGTAAGAAGTTTTTGAAAAAATTTATTTATTAGTATTTAATTTAGAGAAAATACATAAAGTACTCCCTGAATTTGTTTGACTTTTTCAAAAAGACACCTAAACTATACTTCCGGTCTTTTACCCCACTAATCTTACTTAGACCGTTGTAAATATACCATTTTGACTTAAATTTTGCCTCTGCGTGTAGGCACACATACCAGGCGCGTGAATGGTTAAGATTTGACTTAAATTACTAATTAAAACCTTCCACGTGTAAATTATTTGTCAAAAAATTTAAAAATCTCTTCTTCTTCTCCACCATTTGTTGACTTAAATACACCATTTATTTTTTTCTTTTTCCTTATCATCCCTACCACCATTTTTTTGCTAGTTCTAATCTTGTTGTAGCTCTAAATTTCTTCCACATTCATAGTTTTTGTCTTCATTTTTTTCTTTCTCATATTTGATCGCTTTATGTGAGTTTAATAATAGTAATGAATAAAGATTTAGAAGTGGAGGTTCTGCAATTATATGCCCAAAATTATAAAGAACGATTTTCTTATTTTATTTTGATTCTATAGAATCGATTATTATTGATTTTTCAGAAAAATAATTTTATTTTTTAAAAAAATATTTTTTTTCTAAGAAAGATTAAATTGTTCCAATGGCTTCAATGGCTTCTTTTTCTCATTAAATGGAGATTAAGTGGGAGTGGTGATGTCGTGAATTATCCAATGTGAAAATAAATTTTTTGCTTGAAAAGATGTTGATTTAAATTTTAAATTTTAGTTTGGTGGTAATTTGAGTGTTTAGATTCTAAATATTTGGTGGTAATTTGAGTATTTAGATTTGAATTTAGATGGGTTTGATATTCATAAATTAGTTAGTGATAGTTTGGCAATAACTCTATCTTCTTACAGCGAAATTGATGACAACAACGATTATGGGGCTGGATAGCTATGGCGGAGGAAATTCTAAGAGCATTTGAAGAAGAAAGGGAGAAATAAATAAAGAAAAAGAAAAAGAATTATCCAAAAGCATATGATCATAATTTCTTTTTTAGAAAAAATATTAAAATTAATTTGACACATGTCAAATTGTGATTGGCACGTCATTTGCACATTTTTTGTGCAACTGGTTTTGGATGAAAACGAATGTATAAATAATACTTTAAAGTTGTTTGATGGGGTAATAAGACACCCGCAAACTTTAGGTATCTTTTTGAAAAATTGGGACAAGTTCAATGGTGTCTTTATGTATTTTCTCTTTAATTTACTTTATTATATTTAATCCAGTATTTCCTTAAAAAAAGAAGTCTTCCGCATATTTTTAGTTGGGTAATAACAGTTCTCCTAGCTACTTAGAATACCGTAGCTACCTGCACGGTCCATTAATCTGGGTCATGACAAATATTTTGATCAAACTTACCAAAAACTTTAACTTTTGCTTTCCTCTTATTTGGTTGTCGAGAAGAAGTTGAAAGAGAGAAATCCAACCAATCCTATAATCGGTTTCTTCTCCAACAAATCAATCAATTGCTCTTTCTGGATATAATCTAAAAAACCCAAAAGTCCAATCACTTAACCTGTACCTTTTTCTTCAGATTTAGAAGAAAGACAAATGTGGTGCGGAGGTAGGATGCGATACTGTGTGTGTAATAGCAACCTAAAGTAGTTGGCATTTGTTGACTTGATACTTGCATTAAGAAAACATTTATTAGGGGTTTATTTTACTAAGTTATTCTTATTAATTATACTTTATAAATATAAATCTGAGTATATACCGTTTATGTAGTCTTTTAATGATAAGGATAGTATTGAAAGAATATAACAAAATTCTCTTAATTTCTAAATGGGATGACTAAATTAAAACAAATATTTTAGCTAAAAGACCAACTAAAACGAAACGAATGAAATATTTAAAAGTGAGTTAATCTTTCTTTTTTCAATATATAGAGCTATAAATAGATGAATTGTATCATTGTGTCCACAAAATCATGGTCTAGAAATTGATCCTTCTTTCACAACATTAATTTAGGTGTGGAATCAACTTTCGAATATAGTTTAGAGTTATTTTGATGTCTTTTTTTTAGTATCAAAAGGTCTCGCCTTTCTCCATGAAGGTGACAAACGAGACATATACAAGGATTTTAAGTCCTCAAACATCTTAGTAAATTTAGTAAGTGACTCCTTCCAGCTAGGGCTATTCACCGTTTGGATAAATGACCAATTCTAAGCAAAAAGTCAAACCAAATCAATTAATAAATCAAAATTTAGTTGGTTTGGTTTTACATCTTTAAAAATTGATAATATTTGGTTTGATTTTGATTTCGTTCAATATAACCGATGAAATAACCAAACAGACAAAGGAGAAGACAAAGTATTTAATTGACCTTTTCTAGAGTTACAGATTTATTGACGTTTTATGGAGCTATAGATTTACTTTGGAAACACAATTTCCTTAATATAATAACCACTTCCTCCGTTTTAAAAAAATGACCTAATTTCTTTTTTAATCCGCTTAAAAAAATAATTTTTTTATTTTTTTATAATACTTTAATTTTAACTTTTCACATTGCAGGTTTAAAATGACAAGGCTAAAGGGCATTTTGGTTCATTTTACATAACTTCAATTCAATACCTCAAGATTCATTTTTTTTATTAAACTCCGTGTCAAATCAAAATAAGTCATTTTTTAAACGAAGAAAATATATATTTACATATAAAAACAAGTTAAAAGACATAATGGTGAAGATAGAAAGGATCCTAGGAGAGTGGAGTGTGTGATAACTCGATAAAAATTAAAAATCCCTAATTTGAAGGACAAAAATTAAAGTAAAATAACATAAATCCCAACCTTATTACAATTATTTGCACTCCCTACTGCTTCCTTAATTACTTTACTCTCTCCCGATTCATATACATAACAAGGCCGATTCATACACATAACAAGTATAACAAGGCCGACCTATACATAACAAAGCCGGCATATACATAACAAAGCCGAGTCATATACATAACAGGGCCGACATATACATAGAAACTATGTATATGTATTTTTAGAGAAAATGAGATTTTTGTAATATATTTGGGGAGATGGGATATTTTGTAATAAGTGAAACTTAAGTTGTGGGTTTGTGTAATTTTTAGATAATTAAAACCACCCCAAAAATAGGGGCATTCCACAAATGACTCATAGTCCAAGGCGCGATTATCTAAACACATAGTTAATGCATGTTCGTTTTTTATTCTTTGAAAATTTTTTTAAAAAATAATTTTAAGTATCAATTTTTAATATTTTGAATTAACATGATAATATCAATTTAAAAATAAATTAACCTAAAATTATACTACTATGTAAAATTGTTAAAGACTAATATTTGAAATTTTAGAGAAATTAATATCTGCAATATTAAAATAGTAATAATAATTTATTATTTATTTTCTTTCAAAAAATTCTGAATAACGTGAATTATTTAAAGTTAAATTGTCCATTGGCAAAACTAATTCAAATTCAGAATTAGTTTTAATTTTTATTTAGTCCGGAATGAACATACTATGAAAAAGGTTAAAACTTTGGTTATCAAAGAGTGATTAAAAAGTGAATTTTCTTGAGATCAACTTGATATATCAAGTTTGACGATCAAACACATCATGGTGAGGTCCGAAATTCTAAGTTCTGATGTAATGAAAAAAAATTAGAAAAGAAGAATAAAAAGATACTACAAAATTGTCTCGCAATCTTGATAAATAAAATCACTTTTATTTAATTATTCTGTGATTTGCAGTTTATTTTTTATGTCTATATATTATATACTTATATATAAGGGAGAATAACATATTTTGGTAGACCTCACAAAGTTTTTAGTACAATTAGATAGTAACACGTGTTTATTATTTTTTCCATATATATTGATACATTTGTCCTCATTTATCATTTCATGATATTGTTATTTATATATTTATAACTGAATTATATATAGTAGTAATTTTTAATAAATCTCTTCTTGTTCCTTAATAATTACTTGTTCTTTTTTACTTACTTCTTATATTAAAAATTAATTACTTTTCTTACTTATTTATTTTAGTAAATCACAAAAGATTTATAACTTTTTTCTATATTATTATTATTTATTAAGTAATTACATAAAGTATTAAAAGTTAAATTTATTTTTATAAAACATCAATAATAAAAATAATTTCGTATGTTTTACTCTCAATATATTAGATTCTTAAGTTATTTGTCAAGTCAAAGAAACAAGTAAAAAGAAATTCAGAGAATATTTTTATCTCTCTTTTTCATTTTACTTGACTCCTTTTTACTTATTATTTAGCAAATCAAGAGAGATTTATATTGAGTAATAAAGTATTATTTATATACAATTTAGATAAGTACTATGAGAGGTGGAATAAGGGGTGATGGAGATGAAAGCTACTGCTGGGAGTGAAGAGAAGGTGTATTGAAAAACGAAGGAATCAATAAATGTAACATGCGGAATATAATTTTTCTATTTTCACGAAGTCATTTTCATAAGTCTAAAAAGATTTATTCTCTAGAGAAAATATTTTTTTCCCAAAAATCTAACCAGTCAAATATGAAAAAAAATTAAAACATATTGAACACACCATTATTTGTTTTAAATTAAATTCTACATTGATTCGTATTTGTTAATTATCCTTCATACTTCCTTCCTCATAAATAAAGTCATTTAAAAGTAATCCAATTATATAATGAAAAAGCATAAATAATCATATGACTTACTAGACAAGACATAATCAATGTATCAATAAATTAAATTAATTATGTAATAGAAAAAATGCAACTTAATTTATATTTTTTGTAAAATTAAATTTTAATTCTTATATCATAAAGTTGAGTCCGGGTTTAGCACGAGACTTACGCAACTAGTATATATATATATATATATATATATATATAATATACTAGAGGAGCATGGCCCGTGTCAGCACGGGCCCAACCCTAAGATATTTATTTATATTTTCAATCTTGATCTATTTAAATAAAAAAATTTAATAAAAGAATTGCATATGTTTTCTAGGATTCATCCGGAATCTAGCATGAGTTCAACATATGTTTTTTTAATATGTATTTAGATAATTTAAGTTGTTAACTATTGTAATTTATAATATTTTTTATGTAATTTTCAAATTAATATACGTTACTTTTCTTGTCCAAATTTTTTGTGGCATTGATAGTCAATTATATTTTAAAAATAATTTAAATTTATAATTATTATGATTTATAATACTTTTCTTCTATTCCAATTTTAGTGACACTAATATAATTTTAAGAGTCGACCAAATATTTTATATCTTTTAAATTTTTTAAGTGTTTAATTATTGTGAATTCTAGTATTTTTCATGTAATTTTTTTGAAATATATAATATTTTAAATTATTTTTTAGATATTTTAAGTTGTTAACTATTGTAATTTATAATAATTTTTATGTAATTTTTGAATAATATATGTTACTCTCCTTGTCCAGAGTTTTGTGTCGACGATAGCCAATTATATTTTTTTAAATAATTTAAATTTTTTATCATTGTGATTTATAATATTTTTTCTATTTCAACTTATGTGGCACAATGCTTAAATGACCATAATAATTAATTAGGGGTGATATAGTAAAATGTAATTATTATTATTTATTATTTTTATTATGTGTATGTGTTGATTCAAGAAGAATTTGAAAACATTTAGAAATGTGTTGAATGTTACAAATGTTAATAATTTATTTGGTGCTTCTTGATTTCTCTACATTTATCTCTTGTGTGTTTTTACTCTTTTGCCATTTGAGTATATTTAGTAATTTTTATTTTTTAGAAAAAATATCATGAAATTTTTTATTCATAGTATATAATATATATACATATATATATATATATATATATATATATATATATATATATATATATACAAATTCAATATTATTAATTTTTCAATACATAAGTGACTTATAATAATTAATTGCGGTGATACATTAAAATCACGATTGAAGCAGCAGAAATCAGTCAATTTAAAAAAAAATTGTCAATTATTGTTATTTACAGTACTTTTTATTTCATTTTCAAATAATATATGTTGCTTTATATCTTCTTCTGTCCCGTCCCAATTTTTGTGACACTAATATAATTTTAATAGTCAATCAAATATTTTATGTTGACATATTATTTTGTTATTCTTATTTTTCTAATACATAAATGATTTATAATAAGGAGTGATATAGTAAAATCATCGTTCGAAAGACGAAAATTTAATTTAAAACATTAAGAGTTAATTTCGCATTTTATGTCTATTTGATTTTTCATTAAATATTTTTTTTTAATACATAGATGACTCATAATAATTAATTAAGAGCGATTGATTATGTTATTACTTTAAAAATTAATATAATTTTATCATATCCAATAGTAATTATCGATAATTTACCGAAATAGTATATTAATTAAATACGGGATGCTATATTTGCATATGCAAAATATGATATTATTAAATATTATTGGATAGTGCATTATATTTATCTTTCACAATAATAAAATTTCACTATAGATTTTTCTTTATTTCTTTTTAACTTGATACATATTTGACCCAACACAAATTCCAGGAAAATATTCATTAGAAATTTATTTTATTAAATTAAATTTATTAATTTTGTACTTTAAAAATTTAAAGTTAAGTTTAAATATTAGTATTTCTATATAATAACAAAATAATTTTAAAATTTAAATTTACTAAAATAAATAAATAAATAAAAATTTCAATTTCCTATATAAAAATCAATTAAAATAATAAAATTAATTACTTTAAATATTTAGTTGCAATTAATTAAGATAATTTTTTATTTTGTCATGATTTATGGTGCATGGATAGAATTTTGAGAGTTGAATAGAACTTTTATCTATTTTTTAAAAAGTATTTTAACTTGTTAATTATTGTGATTTATAATAATTTTTACGTAATTATCAAATAATATATTTACTCCTTGTGTCCCAATTTATGTGGCTTCGATACAATTTTGAGAATCAACTAAATTTTTTATATATCTTTTAAATTTTTTAAGTTGTTAATTATTATGATTTCCAGTACTTTTTCTTTTATCTCAATTTATGCGGCATTGCTAAAATAATGAGAGTCAATAAATTTTTTATATGTCTTTTAAATATTTTAAGTTATTAATTATTGTGATTCATGATAACAAATTAGTTTTGAACATGATAGTCAATTAAATAAATAATTTTTTTTTACTTCCAATATGTAGTTATAGTTAATTAATATAAATTAATAGAATATATTAAATATTTAAACCATTATGATGAAACAATAGAATTATTATATATTGGGACATGACATATAATTAAATAGGAGTGGAGGAGTTTTTTGGTAATTGCATGAGAGGTGGTTCCTCTTCTATATAATAGAAAAGAAATGTGTGAAGGTTTTGGTACTACTAATTTAAAAACTACCTCCTGCTAGCTTCCATGATTGCCTTTTGCTTAAGGTAATGTCCCAAATCCACTC
This sequence comes from Capsicum pubescens, assembly GCA_030864215.1. Classification (NCBI taxonomy): domain Eukaryota; kingdom Viridiplantae; phylum Streptophyta; class Magnoliopsida; order Solanales; family Solanaceae; genus Capsicum; species Capsicum pubescens. Next base: position 104,556,666 of record CM061547.1, read on the forward strand.
AACTAATATCTTTTCTAATAGAAAATAACTTAATTTTGATTTTTATTTTCAAAGTTATTCAATTGAATAAGTTTCAGTTAGAAACACTCAGCCCAATTAATTGATTCTTTAATTAAAATTGGTAAAATAACTCGATAGACCCTTGTATTTGTCTGAATTTGTAAAGTGAACGTTTCCACTTAGCCTTTTGTCATCTGAACCTCTGAACTTATCAAAACATAATATTTTAAACTCCTCTGACCATTAACCAAGCTTATGTGGCACAAAATAAGCTGAGTTAGACGAAACACATGAGTGCACGTGCATGGGTGCGAGTGCGGAACATTTTTTGGTCAATTTTATACTAAAACAATTAAAAAAAAAAAGAAAAAAAGCCGCCACCACCTCGGGCTCTGCAGCCCTAAAGCTGCCATGACCAACGCCATTAGAGTCCCCCTCCTCCGCACCACCACCACCGCAGCCCAAGGCTGCTATCGCCATCGCTATTAGAGTCCCCCCCCCTTTCCAAAACTTAAGCCACCCCCACCCCAACCCTAAAACTCTTCAATTTCCCTCATCCAAACCATTGCAGCCTCAAGGCTGCCCCATAAACAAAGATCCAACGCCCCCTCTCCCCCCTAATTAAAGAACCAGCTCCTATCTCCCTCCCCCCGCTACAACCCTCACCAGTTCACTTTTTTTTTTTTTGTAAATTCACTTTCTCAATTTAAATTTTTTGTTTTTTAGGATTAATTTACAACTTTTACAGATTGTTAAAGATATTTGAATTTGAAAATTCATTATGTTTGTGTATGTGAATTTATAGTTAAAAATTTAAATTAATTGGAGAGGAATTTTAATTATTTGAAATGAATTTGATGTTTAATTTGTTAGCAAACATCAATAACATGATTATTGAAATTTTTCTACAACTTTTAAAAGTTGTTTATTTAATTAAATTTATTTTAATATTTAATTTTTTATGTGACATTTAAAAATGACGTGCGAATTCAAATTTTCTTCCCCTTCATTTGAGATTTATTTTTTTGTAAATTAATTTCTCAATTCAAACCTTTTCATGTTTTTCTAGGAATAAAATTTAAACTTAATTGAAAGTGAGTGATAGTAGATATTGAAATATGCATACATACATACATACAGTTTTGTCAATTTTCTTATTTAATTTAATATGCGAAATACACATGCAACGCACATGTTCTAAACTAGTATATATATATATATATATATATATATATATAAGATCAATTTTATTCACTTAACTACCCCTTTGTTTATCTGCTAATTAGTCTTCAGACTTCCATTTATCCCTTTTCTCTCCTCTTTTCAAAGAAACTTTCAACCGTTATTCTATGAAGAAGTAATATTATACTTAATAAAAGTTTGTTGTTTACAGATTATATTCATTTAAAAAGAAGATAATGTATAAATAGTAAATTCCTCTCAATTTAATTTATTATTTTTTCTATTTAAGATTCAAATTATATAAACTTTGATTAATATTTAAAATGTATTAATATGAGATATTCTGAATACATGCATATTTGAATTTGATATATATTGAAGAACTTGAAGATGATTTCTTTGAATTCATTGTAATTCATTCCTCAAAAAAAATAATACTCCCTTCGTTTAAAAAATAATGACCTATTTTTTTTTTAGTCCGTTTAAAAAAAAATAACCCTTTCCTTTAAAAAGAATGACCCTTTCCTTTTTTGGTAATACTTTAATTTCAACTTTCCACATGGCATGTCTAGGACCACAAGATTAAAGGGCATTTTGGTACATTTGACATAACTTTAATTTAAGGCCATAAGATTCAAAAGTCTTCTTTATTTTCTTAAACTTTGTGCCAAGTCAAAGTAGGTTATTCTTTTTTAAATGCAGGGAGTAAGTTTTTTCTCTTCTGTCTTCTTTATTCGTCTTTTATAGTTTATTAAAATCATACCCAATAAAAGATTATTGTTTATAAATTATATTCATATATAAAATTTTAAAAATAAGATAATTTATAAATAGCTATTTCGTCTCAAATTAATTTAATATCTTTTTCTTTTTAACATTCAAATTATATAAACTTTGATTAATATTTAAAATATATATTCAATATATTAATACGAGACATTCCAAATACATGCATATTGAGAATTTGATATATATTGAAGAACTAGAAGATGTTTTCTTTTAATTCATTCCTCAAAAGAAATAATAAGTTTTCTCTCTTCCATCTTCTTTATTCTTCTTTGGCCAAACATATCAACAAACACCTAAATTTGACACGAACTTTCACTTTGACACCTAATTCAATATTGTTCATTTTAAACACCTAAATCGACCTCCAACTATGTCACTCCGACACTTTTTTTATGTTTTCAGAATCAATCTAGGTGAGTGTTCCAAATGCGTCCTACGTGGAAAAACAAACTAATCTGTATGCGACACGTGAATTGTTTTTAAAAAATCCTCAACTTTATCCCTTTTTTAAATCGCAAGGCCCCACCCCTTTCTTTGTCTCCCCCATTCTCTCTTCAACCTTGAACACCTTAGAAACACACCATGAATAACTTCATGGTAGTTGATTTTTTCCACCTCTCAAACCTGCACATGAACAACAATAACCATGATCAAATTCCTCCATCTATCACCAATTCTCCTCCACCATTAACACTCCCTCCATTTCAATTTCAATAATTCAACCATCTTCACCAATTTTTCGTATCTTTCCATCATAAATCCCTCTCAATCTCCATTAATATCACCTCTAACTTAGTTATTCCTCCTCTAGGAAATTACAAATTAATATAATTCTATTCATTTGAAGAAAATTGATTTAGGATATGCGCTTTGCGTGTGATTAAAATGTGTATCTCATTTTCTAACAAGTACTATCAAAAAAGAAATTGGATTTAGGTAAGAATTTTGTCGTTAATCAATTGCTAAATTGATTGAAGGTAAGTTTTTTCTTGATATAAAAGTTTTTTCTTGATAATTTATATCCATCTCTAAATAAACTTTGCAATAAATTTTTACTATTTAATTTAACTTTTCTAAAATATGTCTTCTTTGTTTTCCAAAAAGTATTCTAGAAACACGTACACAAACAAATTTAAATAAATGAAGAAATGGAAAGATATGACTTTAATGGTCTATATAAATGGAACATATAAACACGTAAACTTTTATTTCATAAATAAAAAAAAATTGAGAAAAGAACCCATCGATAGGACCTCAAACTTGTCCCGAAAATTCACTTAGGCCTCTAAACTAAGGCCTGTACCTATCAAACCCTACCCCCCCCCCCCCCGAATTTTGTTCCAATTGAGCATTTTTTTGCCTAATCAGCAACAAGCAGAAAGTGTGTGTAATACACTCGCCTGACGTGGCAAAATTAGTCAATTAGAAAAAAAATACGTGGCAAAAAAAATAATACGTGGAATTACTGATTTTTTATATTTTTCTATTTACTTATCTATTTAATAATAATTTTAATTAAAAAAAAAACACCCCCCAGCACCCACCCAGTCGTCTTCTTCACCCCACTCACCCTTCCCCCATCGTCTTCACACACACACAGAGCAATTCCATTAACAACATCAGCAACACACACACACAACAACAACTCCACTAACAACATCAGCAATACATACACACACAACAACTCTATTAACAACATCAGCAACACACACACATACAACAACAACTCTATTAACAACATCAACAACACACACACAACAACAACTCCATTAACAACATCAGTAACACACACACAGTCGTCTCCTTCACACACCCCTCCCTCCGGCGTCTACACACACACGTACAGAGTCAACAACACACACATAATTATTGTTAAATCAACAACTCCATTAACAACTCCATTAATAAATGAAAAGAAGATTTCTTTAACTGATTTTATAAAAAAAGAAAGAATTTTTTTCCACATCTTCTCCAATTTGCTTTGTTGATTTTCAATGTTCTTATTTTTAATTTACTCTGGTGAAATTCCTTTGGTTGTTTATTCCTAATCTCTTTGTGTGTGTGTATATATAAGACGATGCTACGGGGTGTAGGGTGTGTGATGATGACGAGAATGGAGGAGGGTGTGAAGACGATGAGAAGAGTGTGTGTGTAGAAGACGATGCGGGGGGGGGGGGGGGGGGGGGGTTGTGTGAAGAAGACGCTGAAAAGGGTGCGTGTGTGTGAAGAAAGACTCTGAAAGAAAGGGGGAAGAGGGGTTGTGTGAAGAAGGGGGGAGTGAGGTTGTGTGAAGAAGACGCTGAAGAAGGGGGGGTCCTTTTTAAAAAAAATTTAAGAAATTAGGATAATTTAAAATTATATTAATAAATAATTTAAATATAATTTTTTTTAATTATAAAAAAGTAAAATATTATTTTTTTTTTCAATTCACGTGCCCAAGGAGAGTGTCACACACTCTCCTTGTCAAATCGGCATTTTGTGCCAGATTGGTATCAATTTTAGCACTTGAGAGGTCTGATAGGTACAAGCCTTAGTTTAAGGGCCTAAGTGAATTTTCGAGACAAGTTTGAGGTTCTATCGATGGGTTTGGCCTTTGCAAAAAGATACTTAAAATTTGCGGGCGACCTATTGCCCCAATAAACCATTTCAAATTGATATTATTGCCATTTTTTTTATCAAAGCCAATTTTTAGAAATTGATGTTGACCATGCGCCAATTACAAATTGACACGTATTTTTTAAATTTGAAATAATTTTTTTTATTTTTTTATGTTATTTTTATTTTTATTTTTCTCTCTTCTACTCATCATCTTCCTCAAATTTCTCCATCCATCAAATCCACATCCGATTTTTCTCCTCTTCTTCTTTAACTAAGCCCCCTTCTCCTGCACTATCTAACCACTATTTTTTATTCTCTCATTTGAAATGAAAAAGGAGTACATTTATAATTATGTGTGAATTTTCTTCTCTAAACTTTCACTAAATTTATTGATGATTTCTCTCACTATTATAATTCACTGATAGTTAAATTTTCATCATTGCTTTTGTCGTCGAAAAATTTCTTATTGCCGAAAAATGGTGTCTGATAGAAGAAGCCTCTCTATTTTTCTTATTATTTTTTCATTTTCATTGAAAAATAAACACCAACACCAATAAAATTTCCCATCATGAATTTTTTTTACCTTTTTGAGCTGATTTTATTGAGTTCGGTGTCTTTTTTCCTTTTTTCCCAAAGTCTCAATTGTATTTCAATGGAGATTTGGGGAAGATGGAAGATAAAATAGCTTTTAAAAAGAATTGAAAAACTTATTGACATGTGGCATTTTTTGATTCGTTCTTGCAGTCATTTTTCTTCTGCACGCGCTTCATTTGCGTGAAACACAAACCTAGGCTGAAATTCAGTTAAAATGGTCTGTTTATAGTGGTTTTTATAACTTTTGTGGGGTAATAGGTCGCCTGCAAAGTTAAAGTATCTTTTTATAAATGTTGGACATGTTCAATGGTGATCTTATGTCTTTTCTCAAAAGAATTTGAACTCCTAAACTTTAATCGTGGGAGCGGTTTATTATTTTGTTTATGTGGTTATTTGAAACTCATAATTTATGAATTATATTGGGTAAATTTTCATTCATGTATATTTTCAATCTTCTTGCTTGTATTTTTTCAGAAAATCATCACACACATACTGCACACACAACTGTATATAACTTTTACATAATTGTACAAAATAGCAGTGGATGAGTATTAGAGCCTGGTTGATTAGCTTATTTTATGTGCTTTTAAGTTAGAATAGTTTTTGAATTTTATGTCAGAATAGTTTTTGAATTTTATAGTGTTTGGGAATGAGAAAGAAAAATATTCTTAAATACTTATTTTTAAACCAAAGAACAAAGACAAATCATACAAACAGGCTCATAGTAACAATTCAGACATAAAATTTTAGATCACCTCTACATTAATAGATCAATTACGAATTTGAATAACACAAAAAATTAGTGGTAAAAAGATATTATCATGTTGCTTTGCTTCTTAGAAAGTTACTATTCCTTTTTAATTAGGTTTAATGATGATAAATCAGTATCTCAATAGTTTCTCTCAAACTTCTCACAACCAACAGTTCTACAAATTTCTCCCTTCCATCCCCAGCGACTTCAACTTCCGGCGATAAATGGTTGGGCTTCGAGTTTCTTTTTAATTTTCAACCGTCAATCAACGTGACAAAATTGCTCTCTAGTGTCAACTGCTTCGAGTTCTTCATCGCCCCTTTTCTTTTTTCACAGGTAAAAAATATGGCTTTTTAGTTATGAAGAAAAAGAGAAACTTGAGCCAACTTCTCCTCTAGTATTGGTCAATAATTTCAATATTTGTTTCTTAAATTTGAAATGGGGATTAAAGAAAATCCTATTTCTGGTATTTCTTTTTTTTTTTTTTTTTTGAAGTGAAATATGATTTTTTGTTGTTATTGCAATTCTTGTTGTAGAACTGTTGATTCGATTCGCTGGTGTTTGTTGTGTTTTTTGAAGTTTGACTTTTGTTGTTTTTGTTTGTACAAACAAAACAACAATGTTGGTGTTTTTTGGTTACTATTGATGTTCTTGCTGTGTGTGTTGTGTTGGTGTAGGATTTGATTGACTATATATATTTTAATTTTTCTTCAGCATTTGAGTTGATGAACTAAACCAGATGATTTGTTCTTGTTCTTGGTAAAAATGGTGTATTTGGTATTAAATGGTGATATTGTTATTGTTCTATTGAATAAAATCTTTCTACAAGTTTTATTTTGCAATAGATTAACCATTTGATGCAATAAATTTATCATCTGATGCAATAGATTAACTATCTGATGCAACAGATTTACCATCTGATGCAACAGATGAACCATTTGATGTAACAAATGAACTATTTGATGCAACAGATGAATTATCTATTGGATAAAATCCTATCAACTATTCTAACAGGATAACATGTCCAAGACTTGATTTCTTCCAACAAATTATTCATATATTACAACAGATAAATGATTTGTTGCACAAATCAGTCATCTATTTCAATATACCAGTGATCTGTTGAAAGAATTCACAACAGTATTGAAACTCTTTTTATTGTTTCCAACAGATCACTAATCTATTGCAACAAGTTAGTTATATGTTGCAACAAATAACTCACATGTTGCAACAAATTAATGATTTATCGAAACTGTTATTTTATTGTTTAGTTATATGTTGCAAAAGATAACTCACCTGTTGCAATAGATTAATGATTTGTTGGAACTGTTATTTTACTGTGTTGTACATGTTAGATTTATTGTTATTCTTTTTAATGATGCATTAATCAACTATAATCTTTTTTATTTTCCTATTATTTCTAGATAATATGGCTCCTAAAAGAAAAGAAACCGAATCAAGTTCAAGTAAAGGAATAAGTGAAGCAGCTAGGCTACATCTACCACTCTATGAGATTGCTTTACAAGAGATATCTCAATCAAAAGTAGAAGATAATGAATATGTGGATGAGGAATGTTTCAAAAGAGATGATCCAAATGCTAATAGTCATTCCACTGAAGAGTTGGTCAAAACCTTCAACATTGATAGTTATCCTGTGAGAATGCAGTGCGATGGTGCTACAGATTTAAGTGGTAATTCGTGGTTAAGTCAGCCATGGGAAAATCTTATGATACCTTTAGAAAAATAATTCGAGACCAAAATTTGTATGCTTATTTCAGGGACAACTGCTTTGGGCAATATCTTGATTTGCCGGAGGACAACAATGCTTGCTTCCAAATGACCATGGTACATGATCTTCTCACGTGTAGGTTTATGTACAAAAATAAAGATAAGATCGATGAGGTGTGGATAAATTACTGTGAAATGTCTGTTTGTTTTGGTTGGAAGGATTTTTCCATAGTTACTGGACTAAAATATTATCCTCTTACTCAACCTATACCTAGTCTAACCCAAAAAAGCATCCCGCACACGAAAAAAAAAGGCAAGTCAAGTGATGGTGATGACTTATTGACTTATTGTCCCTTGTTGGTCCAACTTCAAAAACAAAAATTAGATTGAAGCGTTGAAAGGTAAAAGACTTTCAAAGAAGCACAAACAATCATTGTGCTTGGTTTGGTTTGTACAT